>CM065128.1:5437500-6637500 GCA_033026305.1 Cirrhinus molitorella
CACACACAAAATGACTAGACAAAGACTAAAATGTTTACTTTATGTGCAAATTTTATTTCAAAAGAGAAAAATTAAGTAGTGTGTACAAGGGCTAGTCTTGTTTGATCTACGTAATGCAAAAAAAGCATCATATTAGTAAGTAATATGAATAATAATAAAATAATAGTTATTTTATTTTTATTACAAAAGTAGTCTAATTTTTGTCACATTATTTTGAATCTGTAACAGACTACAATTTGTAAATGATCTACCCAGCTCTGCATAGTGCTAGCATGCAAGATAACCCGCTCTTGTTGTTTTTGCTACACATTGGTATCCTGCTCCATGTGAGACTCTGGATTTGATTGGAGAAATACTTCAGTGTCTTCCTCAGTGTCAGTATCCTCCTCTACGTTTCCAGTCATTTCATGACTTTCGATCTACAAGAAGCAGTTTGACTACAGTAAAATCACCTGAAGCAATAATGCATTTTACAGTAAAGCCACAGAAGCTTCTTACCAAGTGCTCAGGAGGATCCAGACAGCAAGCGCCAGGCTTCACAAGCTTGTGAAGAAGGGATCGTGCCGTTGTCATCACAGGATACACTGTGCCGGAGGACACATCGTCTCCTTTTGTTGGACCTTAAAAATATTAGTAGAACAAAAGTAATGTTTTTTGGTATTTTTTTTTTTTCAAAGCTTGTTTGAGGCATGGAATAAAAAAGGTAATGGTGACTTTTAATCTGCAGGAAAAAAAGTAACAATTTTAAGATAAAAACTCAGTATTACGTTTTCATTTTATGTATAAGATATGACAACAGTTTTTCTCAAAAGAAACACTAAAATGTTTGAGTTATTTTTAATGTGTCAGAAGCTCTTCAGATTACTGTTTCTTACCAGTCAAGAAGCTGATGATGAGTCCAACGAGCACCACGATGAAGGAGTTGAGCGCGCTGTACCACATGTACGACAGAGAATATAACCCATTCAGCCCTTTGGGTCTGCTAGAAAATTAGGAAAAGCATTTAATTCTTTCCCTAAGGATATGCATTACACTGCATGCTGGTACTGATCTACAAGTCACCTGGCAGCATCGACGATAGCAGGTGCAGCTGTGATGTTTTCAAAGACGTCTGGTACGGTGTTCGTAGAGTTGAGTGGAAGAACTTGCACAGAACTGGCCATCCCAGACAAAAAGCCACCAATGCCAACCCAGAAAGACATGACCAGACCTGAGGCAAGTCCTGTTACAGCTCCCTGAATGAAAGAGAAAACTTCCTTGTTTGTATATACAGTCATGGCCAAAAGTTTTGGCAGTGACATAATTTTTGTGTTTTGAAAGGTTTGCTGCTTAAGCTGTTGTGGTGTTCATTCACGTTGTTTCTAGATTATTGTGTAGAGTGATCAGATGCATTTTATATAATTGCTAAAAGCTTTGTTGGTCAAAAAAATTAACTTTGCACAAAAAAACTAATTTCACTGTTTTTTGATCCTGACACAAAATGATCTGCTAACACCAACTGACTAATATCAGCAACACATGTGAAAGTGTGAATGAGCTGAAATCACTATCATGCCAATTAGATTGTAACAGCAGACTGATCGCTATAAAAGAAGGGAAGAAGAGCTTCCAATCATAGTGTTCTTGTTAGTAATGGTTACCTCCAAAGAAACACGAGGAGCCATCATCGCTTTGCATCAAAATGGCCTCAAATGCAAGGAAATTGCTACAAAGAATATTGCACCTGAAAGAACCATTTACTGGATCATCAAAAATTTTAAGGAAAGAGGTTCAACTGCAGTAAAGCAGAGGACGTCCTGAGGAGTAATCGTGCCACAACCAGTGCAGAGCTTGCTCAAGAATGACAACAGGTGGATTTGAGAGCATCTGCACACACAGTGAGGCAAAGACGTTTGGACAATAGACTGGTGTCAAGTAGGGCAGCAAAGAAGCCACTTCTCTCCAAGAAAAGCATCAAGGACAGACAAAAATTCTGCAGGAAGTACAAGGCTTGGACAGCAGAAGACTGGCACAAAGTTATTTCCTCTGATGAAGCTCCCTTACGACTGTTTGGGAGATCTGGAAAATCGATTGTCCGGAAAAGAAAAGGTGAACGCTACCATGAGTCCTGCATCGTGCCAACAGTGAAACATCCTGAGACCATCCATGTGTGGGGTTGCTTTTCAACCAAGAGAGTGGGCTCTCTCATAATTCTGCCAAAAACACTGCCATGAATAAAGAATGGTATCAAAACGTCCTGCAAGAGCAACTTCTTCCAACAATCCATGAGCAATTTGGTAATGATCCGTGCATGTTTCAGCATGATGGAGCACCATGTCACAAAGCAAGAGTGATATAGAAGTGGCTCGAAGATTATGACATTGAAATTTTGGATCCTTGGCCAGGCAACTCCCCGGATCTCAACCCCATTGAGAACCTGTGGTCAGTCCTCAAAAGGCGAGTGGACAAGCAGAAGCCCACAAATTGTGGTAAACTCCAAGAACTAATATGGCAAGAATGGATCACCATCAGTCAGAATTTGACCCAGAAGCTAATATCCAGCATGCCAGAGCGAATTACAAAGGTTATGAAGAACAAGGGTCAACACTGTAAATATTGACTCATTATATTTTTTGCCAATAAAATGCTTTAAAACTTATAATATGCTGTATAAAATCACTGTTTTTCAGTATACCATAGAAACATGTGGAAAAAAATATACAAATGCTGAAGCAGTAAACTTAAACATAAATTTATGTCACTGCCAAAACTTTTGGCCATGACTGTAGTGCAGGGGTGGCGAACTCCGGTCCTGGAGAGCTGCAGCCCCACAGAGTTCAGCTCCAACACTAGTTAAAACTTACCTGCCAGCTTTCTAGTTACCCTTCAGACCTTGATTAGCTTGTTCAGGTGTGTTTAATTAGGGTTGAAGCAAAACTCTGCAGGGCTGCGGCTCTCCAGGACCGACGTTCGCCACCCCTGCTGTAGTGGGTAGGACTGATGGATAGATGAAAGAAAGAAGGAACTTACGATGCTATTTGCACATGGGAAAAAGATGCCGAGACAGAACAAACCCAGCAGTGGCCCACCAACCATCCCGAAGATACTGAGAGCTGCCTTCAAGTGAAATACACAACAATGCTATTAAAAATAACAGTACCAGACCACTTTTTTACTCTTAGACTCTTTTAAACTAGAATGGTTTGAAGTTAAAACATCCTAAAGGGTTACTCCACCCCAAAATAAAAATTTTGTCATTAATCACTTACCCCATGTCCAATGTCATTCCAAACCTATAAAAGCTTTGCTCATCTTTCCGACACAGTTTTGGATTAGATGTCAAATAGATGTCTATTAGATGTCTTTAAGATGTATATGATTTAGAATGTATGTACAACTGACATCTTACAGACGTCTGCCAGACGTTTGTACACAGCAGATGCTTTCCAGATCAAGAGATCTTTAATAGACCTCTTGCAGACGTACATGTCCCTGATAGCACACGTACATCTCTGTGACGTCTATTTGATGACTGCATTTACATCTCCAAGACATCTGCAAGATGTAGTTTGCTCGTCTGCAATATGTCTATTGGACGTTTCTAATCAGATGTCAAAGAGACATCTATTAGATGTCTTTAAGATGTTTATGATTTAGAATGGATGTAAAATGACATCTTACAGATGTCTGCCAGACGTTTGTACACAGCAAATGCTTTCCAGATCAAGCCCAGATACCACACATATTGTAAGCATCTGCTGTGTACAAACATCTGGCAGATGTCTGTAAGATGTCAGTTTTACATACATTCTAAATCAAACATCTTAAAGATATCTAATAGACATGATAGGATACTTCCAATAGACGTATTGGAAGCAGGACATCTGCAAGACGTATGAGCAAACTACGTCTTGCAGATGTCCTGCAGATGTATGTGTGCTATCAGGAAGAGACCTTTAACAGACATCTTGCAGACATACGTGGGCAATCACACTTCTCCAAATCTGATGAAGAAACAAACTCAAAAATCTTTACTCTTGTTTAATGAAATAGTTCTATGGATGTTAAAGGTTCTTCATGGAACCATCAATGGCAATAAAAACTTTATTTATAAGAGTCTTATTTAATACAAGATAGATTTTGATTTCTTAACTTAAGCTGATTACTGCTATAAACTCATCAGCGCTTATAAAAGCATGCACGCTTACCTGTAAAACTGAACTCTTCATCAAATGGATGACATAAGCCATAGCCAGACATATAATCCCATATGACACAGCTGGATGAGGAATATAATCATGCATTATAAACATGCTCACTGACAGCTATCTTTGATCCCATGGAGTAAAGAGGAGATCACATGAAACATATTCTATCATTGTGCATCAGTGGAGAGACAGAAATCATTTCAAATGAATAGATAAGCATTGAAGACAACGTCTCACCCAGCATCTTTGACAGCAGAGTGGCTCTGGCCTCCGTCATTGAATAATGGGGTTCGATCAGATCCACCATGGTCACCGTGGCCAATGAGTTAAAAGCTGAGGATACTGTACTGTGAATGAAAGAATCATAAGAAATGTTTCTTAAGCAGCAAATCAGCATATTAGAATGATCCATTTCTGAAGGATCATGTTATACTAAAGACTGGAGTTATGATGCTGAAAAACTGCTTTGATCACAGGAATAATCGCTTCAAACATCATGCTTTTACCCGAGAGATGTGCTGAACAAACACGCCACAAACAATCCAGGAATTCCAGGGAAATTTTGTAAGGTGTCCATGACAAAGAAGAGCACCATCTTTAAAGTCAAAACACATCATATATCACTATCTGCATCAGGAAGCCCCAAATGACAGAATTCTATATGCAGTCACATGTGTTCAGTGCTTCTAACCTGGTCTTTGGATGTGACATACTGCTGTTCTAGAGGACTGTTGTCGCCGTAGTAGGCGTACATGACCAACCCCATCACACAACTGAGCATTAAAGACACCTGAAGACAGGGAAACACCATATAGCAGGACCTGCACGAGAACAGATGATGTTTTGTGACACATACACTCATTTGAGAGCATTAGGGCTCTGTTGGTTGGCATACGTCAATGTGGTCAATGGAGCACTTACATCTTGGCTTCTCTCTCTGAACGAGAACTGAGGTACCTCTGAACCTGAGCCTGATTCACTCCATACAGAGACAACATCAGAAACACTCCTCCAACACCTAACGTCCAGAATGTGTGTCTCACCGTTGGGTCTGGATTCAAGCTGGACAGAGAGAGAATCAGTCAACATGAGAATTAAACATAGTGTTAATCTATTTTTGAACAATATTTGTTGTGAAAAGTGGTATATAAATACAGATTAGAATTTTTCTAGCATTAAAAAACTTGCCCTGTGGGCTAAAAGTGTTGTTTGCCAGCTTCTATGCCATTTAAACCATTTAAAGTGAACATACTCAATTCCAGAGATGCGTCCACCATCTCTGACTTTAGCCCAGGCTTCAGACAGACCACCAGCCTCATGAACGCCCAAAATGATGATGACCAGCTGACCAGTAAACATCACAACTGTCTGGAAAACATTGGTCCAGACCACTGCCTTCAGTCCACCCTACAAAAAAATTTAAATGACGTCTTTAAAGCACTGAAAACAAAGCAATCAACATTTGATTGAAACATTTCTGCATGTTTTGTATCATATTTGATACATTAGGTTATTACAAGGATTTTTATTCAGAGGCCCAAACTGAACAAAAACATGCAATTTGATGCAGATCAAATTGATCAAGATATGGAAAAAAAAAAGATGAAATCCTGCTAGCTAGTAATGTAAATCAGAGATCTTTATAACACTATAGCAGATACTCAAATGCTATAAATATAATTTGTCACTCAATATCTCCAATAATATGTATTAGTAATATGATTCTTAATTTCAAACCTCTGTAGTTATACATATAGAGCAATGCAATCATGATTGAGGGATGAACAAATAAATGTCCCTCAAAAGGAATTATAAAACTTGAGTTATTACTGTTGTTGTTGTTGTTATTATTATTATTATTGTTATTATTTTAATAATCATATGAACCTAAGCTGCTTCAGTCCAGTAAATGTTCTGTATTGTGAACAATGGGTTTTGATCATGTTGATCATTTTGAGACCTTACATAATTGCATAAAACAGACTTAATAGGGTTATTGGTTAACATTAGATGCTGTCATGTTTAAGATGCAAAGCAAGATACTGAAAGTTTTCAAAGCAACTGAAAATCATCTTACCAGTGCCGTATTAAGTGTGCACACTAAGCCAATTGCCAGTACTGCTCCCCATAAATGAAAACCAGTAACTAGATACAGACATATGTTTTTGTTATTAGTTACAACAGTCAAATTTATGTGAATGCATTATTAATGTAAATTATGACTATACCCAGATAGCATACGTATGTCTGCAAGATGTCTGTTAAAGATCTCTTGATATGGAAAGCATCTGCTGTGTATAAACATCTGGCAGACATCTGTAAGATGTCAGTTTTACATACATTCTAAATCATAAACGTCTTAAAGACATCTAATAGATTTTAGAAATGAATTTATTTGATATCTGATAGGAAACGTCCAATAGATAAATTGCAGATGAGCAAACTATGTCTTGCAGATGTAAATGCAGACGTCAAATAGACATCTCTGAGATGTACATGTGCTATCAGGGTATACAGTATATTTGTAAGATTACCTGCATTCAATGCCAGGGCAGGTGTGTAGATGCTAACACCCATATAAATGACCTGCAAAAGAGAACCTCACAGTAATTCCCTCCAAAAGAAGTTTTCTATCAGATGTCTAATAGACGTCTATTAGATGTCTTTAAGATGTTTATGATTTAGAATGGATGTAAAACTGACATCTTACAGATGTCTGCCAGACGTTTGTACACAGCAGATGTTTTCCAGATCAAGAGATCTTGAACAGACATCTTGCAGACGTACGTATGCTATCTGGGGTGCTATCTGGGCAGGTATGTAGTAAAACTGTTTAATCCAGATAGCACATGTACGTATGCAAGATGTCTGTTAAAGATCACTTGATCTGGAAAGCATCTGCTGTGTACAAACATCTGGTAGACATCTTTAAGATGTCAGTATAAAAGTGACATCTGATAGGAAACTTCCAATAGACACATTGCAGATGAGCAAACTACGTCTTGCAGATGTCTTGCAGATGTAAATGCAGACGTCAAATAGATGTCTCCGAGATGTACGTGTGCTATCATGGTGCCAGCCAATCAGAATCCAGTATCCAGACATTCCATGGAATAAGCAAAAATGCAAACCTTATTTCACAACAGAGAGGCTGGAACTTACCATCTGAAAAATAAACGCAGCAGTGCCACATATACGGACGGCTTTACAGAAGCGCAGCTCCAAATACTGTGAGGTGAATGAGACATGAGCATGATTAATAAAGGAATCAATGACAAAAAAACATTAGTAGTGCAAAATGTGATTAAAGTATTGTGTTTGGCTGCCAGGATGTTGCTATAGAACAATCTGCTGTGTACAAACGTCTGGCAGACATCTGTAAGATGTCAGTTTTACATACAGTGGATATAAAAAGTCTACACACCCCTGTTAAAATGCCAGGTTTATGTGATTTTAAAAAATTAGACCATGATAAATAATTTCAGAAATTTTTCCAACTCAATTGAAAAACAATCTGAAATTCAACACAATCTTTATTCAGTGGGAAATAAAAATAAAAAGCTAAAATAATGTGGTTGCATTAGTGTGCATACCCTTATACAATTGGAGATGTGGCTGTGTTCAGAATTAACTAATCACATTCAAACTCGTGTTAAATAGGAGTCAGTACACCTGCCATCATTTAAAGCGCCTCTGATTAATCCCAAATAAAGTTCAGCTGTTCTAGTAGGCTTTTCCTGACATTTTCCGAGTCGCATCTCACAGCGAAAGTCATGATCCACAAAGAGCTTCCAAAGCATCAGAGGGATCTCATTGTTAAAAGTATCAGTCAGGAGAAGGGTAAAAAAAATTCTAAGGCATGAGATATACCATGGAACACTGTGAGGTCAGTCATCATCAAGTGGAGAAAATATGGTGCAACAGTGACATTACCAAGAACAGGATGTCCCTCCAAAATTGATGAAAAAACAAGAAGAAAACTGGTCAGGGAGATTGCCAAGAGGACAACAACATGTGACGACCATCACCCGTATTCTTCATATGTCTGGCTTATAGGGTAGAGTAGCAAGACAGAAGCCTTTTCTTATGAAGAAAAACACCACAGCCCAGCTCAATTTTGCAAAAACCCATTTGAAGTCTTCCTAAAGCATGTGGGAAAATGTGTTACGGTCTGAAGAAACCAAGATTGAACTCTTTGGCCACAATTCCAAAAGGTATGTTTGGCGCAAAAACAAACACTATACCCACAGTGAAGCATGGTGGTGGCAGCATCATGCTTTTTGGGCTGTTTTTCTTCAGCTGGAACTGGGGCCTTATTGAAGGTGGAGGGAATTATGAACAGTGCCAAATACCAGTTAATATTGGCACAAAAAATCTGTGGGGTGATCTGAAGAGGGCTGTGCATACGAGATGCCCTCACAATCTGGCAGATTTGGAGTGTTTTTGTAAAGAAGAGTGGGCAAATATTGCCAAGTCAAGATGTGCCATGCTGAAAAATTCATACCCCAAAAAGGATGTGTACACTAATGCAACCACATTATTTTAGTATTTTACTTTTACTTTCCACAGAAAAAAAGATTTCAGTTTGCTTTTCAATTGAGTTGTACAAGTTATAGGTCACAATAAAGGTGGAAAAAGTTCTGAAATTATTTGTGGTATTTTAGTTTTTTTAAATAACATAAACCTGGCATTTTAAAAAGGGTGTGTAGACTTTTTATATCCACTGTACATTCTAAATCATAAACATCCTAAAGACATCTAATAGACGTCTATTTGACATCTGATGGGAAACGTGAAATAGACGTATTGCAAATGAGCAAACTATGTCTTTCAGATGTAAATGCAGACGTCAAATAGACATCTCTGAGATGTACGTGTGCTATCAGGGTAACATCTTTAAAGGATGTTGTGTACCTGGTAAACACTTTTGAGCTGTAGTCTGTAGAACACAGGAATGAAGATGTGTGCCGGTATCAGGAGACCGAGAATATAAGAGCAGCCGATAAACCAGTACTGTGTGCCATTGGCATAAACCTCAGCCGGCGTGCCGATGATGGCCACTGCAGACTGGAAGCTGGCCATGAGAGACAGAGCGAGCGGCAGGCACTTCATACTCCTGTCTGCATACAGGAACTCTTCTGCGGTTCTCTGTCGTCCCTTGAAGGCGTAGTACAGTCCAATGGCCGTAGAGGCCACCAACAGCAACGCAAATATCACATAATCAGTGACAGTGAAGTACTTATGCCCTGCGGGATCCATACTGACTGCAGGACCAAGATCAAAGCCACCGATCTGCAAATCTGTTTACGACAATGTATTTAATCAATCAGGTTATAATTCCATGTTAAGCAAGTATGTTCACATGGAAAATGTGAACCGGTGGATTGACAAGTAGCTGATGAGTTATAAAAATCTAAACAATGAATATACTAAGATATACTAAGTATATATTACTGAAATAATATAATTGTTTGATGATAACTCTTTAAATTACTATAGCAATTGACCCTTCGCAAAGACCTGCCCCCGTCCATACCTCTGGTATGAAATAAAGTCTCATTTTTCAAATTTGGTCATTTTTTTAAAGAAAAAAACCATAACATGCCTACAGTATGTCCACACTTTGGGCTGAGTGTGCGCACAGTGGGGCAAGTATGGGCCAAAAGTATGCCCTGTGAGCATGCTCTGTGGGTCCTTAACAAATAACAAAGATAACAAAGTTAGTTTGGTCCTGTTAAGTAGCGTCCCAGCTCAAAATGTGTACCTAGGGCCCCAGCAGACCCCACAGTATGCCCACACGTTGGATTTAATGTGGGCATTAACCTGTGTAGGGCCATTGTGGCCTTAACAAATAACAAAATCAGTTTGCTTTTTCACAGTGCTCAGGAAACATTTCTTATGATCAGCAATCTTAAAAACAGCTTCATATTTTTTGTGGACTTTTTTCAGGATTCAATGAATAGAGCTTATAATAGAATTTTTGTGCAACAATGTAAAAATTTTACCGTTGCCTTTATTAATTGCCTTGCTGAAAAATTCTTTCAAAAAAAAAAAAAAAAAACTTACTGACCCTAAACTATTGAACATTAGAATATATTGAATATTTTTATAAAACTTTTTTTTTTAAATTGCGGGGCCAGGTACTAGGCAAGGTAAAAAAACAATTTTAAGATGATTTTATTCAAAATAAGTAAAAAATCATGATAACACCCACTAGTAATTGATAATGATTTAAGCGGTTATCACATTTGACCACAAGGTGGCACTGTCCCAAAACGTTTTGAGTGCTTTCAGGTCATGGTTTCAATGGTACATCCAAAGTTTTGTAATGGTACACCAATGCATTCATAAAAATGTAGCAGTTTATATTATAAAACTCTATTGTAGTCAATGGCAATTTTATGTTTTGCTCAATTATAGCACCACCAAGAGGCAGAATGTCACCAATTTTTTTATGTGTCCTTAGAGTGAGCCCATACATATGTGTGTGTCAAATTAGGTGTAAATATCGAATTTTGTTCTGGAGTTACAGACATTTATATATATATATATATATAGAGAGAGAGAGAGAGAGAGGAGAAAAATAACCATTGGCTGACTTTGTTCACATTTTTTTTTGCAATTTACTATCAAAATTTTGTCAATTTGGCATTGGCGTATAGCTGGCATGCTATGTTTCTGAATTTCCTACAGTGGGGAGGGGGAACAGTCGTACTCAGACTCGATTCAAGACAACCATTGACAGGTATGTTGTATTTAATAACATCAACTATTTGATTTCAAGTTTTTTCATACAGGAATCAAAATGCTAAAAAAATTATGCCAACTTACCTTCTATATTAGTTGGAGAGAAAAATTTGTGAAAAGGCTAGTATGACCGAAACCTCCAACATTCACGAAAGAGCAGGCGAGAAATGTCCTGCTGCTTCTGCTGAGATTCTGGAATGCTCATGGATAGATACTTTTGTATCACAGGAAGTCCCAAGAGAAGATACAAGACAGAGAACATCGAGTTAGAGAGTGTTACAAACTACAAACACACACACACACAAATAAACCAATGAAACCCAGAAACCTGTGTTAAAATCGCTAAAAGACACTAAACAGTATAGTATATTTGTAATTTTGCAGTAGAAAGAGTTTCATAATGTGTATCTCCAGTAGGCACATCATACAGTAAGGAAGAAAATTATTTGATCCCCTGCTGATTTTGTATGTTTGCCTACTGACAAAGCATTTAGCAGTGTGGGGAAAGTGCAGGGGGGTTCCTCCTGAAGTCCAAGATGACAGGAACAGAAGGAGAGGGGACAGCAGGCACATGGCAGTTCTATGCAGCCATGGAAGAAGGCCTTCTGTTACCCCGGTCAATTTGTTTGCATCAGGTGGAAAAGAGGAACCCTCAACCATCAGTGTAACAGAAGGCACAGACAAACATGCAAGGTATGACATGCCTTCAGTGGCAAGTACTCCATCCCCATCAAGAAATAACCAGCCAACAGCAGAAGCAGGCACCCAGTCCACAGAAGCTGAGCCTGGGCCATCTGGAATGCAAGAAAAAAATCAAAGAAGAAAAGTCTACATAAAAGAAAGCAAAGCAATAAAGTGCTTGAGTTTCTTAGGGAAAAGAAAGAAAACAAAACAAACAAAAACATTATACAGAGAGGAAAGGAGAGCAGAGCAGACCTCAAAACAGATTGACACATTATTGAGTATTTTCACAAAAATTCAGTGTCAACAGCAACAATTCTGTTTTGAAAAAAAAAAGTATATATGAAAGTAATACCCAGTTTCTGTCTTTTCAGATGTGTTCATGGCAATTGTTTTCCCTGTCCTTTTTCTTGAAGAACCCAAACTCTACATCTTTCAGATGTGTCCTTTATCCACCAATCCTGATGAAAATCATCAGCTTATTATTGCAATATCAGACAAGACATAAAAGGAATGGCAAGCAATGTATACCCTGATAGCACACATACATCTCGGAGATGTCTATTTGACGTCTGCATTTACATCTGCAAGACGTAGTTTGTTCATCTGCAATACGTCTATTGGACGTTTCCTATCAGATGTCAAATAGACATCTATTAAATGTCTTTAAGATGTTTATGATTTAGAATGGATGTTAAACTGACATCTCACAGATGTCTGCCAGATGTTTGTACACAACAGATGCTTTCCAGATCAAGAGATCTTTAACAGACATCTTCCAGACGTACGTGTGCTATCTGGGGTTTTACTTTACATGTAATGAATCTAGAATGTATAAAAGTTTCAGTTTTTGAAACAAGTTACAAACAAAAAATGAACTTTTTCAACATATTCAAATTTTTTTAGATGCACCTGTAGTAGTCAAGTGTTCAAGTGCAAAGGCCACAAGTGTGGGTATTTGGTCAAGGCATCCCTCTCTCTCTCTGCTCCCTAATAGGCAGAATCACCATCACCTGTAGCTCGTTATGAGAGCGCACCTGAGACTGAAAGTGGAGTATATGGTGGCAGTCCAGTGTTTGCTGCTGGGAGACACACTCCTCCCCTGCTCCAGACTGAATTCAATGCTTTCAGGATTATAGCTGCCAACCAAGTAGTGAATTAGCAGTGCTTACATGCTAAGCTAAAAATAAGTATAAGATCTTATATTCTTTTGGATTCTGTTGTTTGTATTTTGTTTTGGGTTAAAAGGGGAGCCTTTTTCACACGTTCACACTGCCAGTGATTTTCCGGAATCTGTGCTTATGTTCACACAAATCCCGTAAAGATCACATAAAGGCATGTGACATTAGGCTTTAATGCGATGCGTACCATTACACTAAACTGCAGAACGATCTCCACTTAAGCATGGATAGTAAGAAGATCTGCCTTTGAAACATCCGGTAAAAGAGTCGCACAGTAACGTGCGTCGTCACTTCTACGCAGCCTTTACGGCATTGGTTCTGGCTGCAACAACCATTACTTACACAGGTACATTATATGCGCAGTTCAAGTCATCTGGAAATCACTGCTACTGTCCATCTGCTCAAGAACCGATTCTGGTGGCCCACAATGCTGACAGACAACCAAATTCATTCAGAACTGTACCACATGTGACCTCTACAGTTACAAACTGCTTGTTTGTTGGTCAGAGGAGAACTGACCCCCTGACTGAGCCTGGTTTCTCCCGAGGAGTTTTGGTTCCTTGACACTGTCGCCTCTGGCTTGCTCAGTTGGGGACACTTATTTTCCAGTGATATTGTATACTAATTGAACTGAGCGGGATGATAGCATCACTGAATTCAATGATTAACTCGCTTTGACTGAAAAATTCTTTTTTCATTATTGACACACTACCTTCCTATTTGATACTGTAAAGCTGCTTTGACAATCTGTACTGTAAAAAGCGCTATATAAATAAAGGTGACTTGACTTGACATGTAGCACTTCCAAGTCATCCAGACAGCTTCCAGCCAGTCTACTAACAACACTACCACCCCACAATGTCTTTGGTCTTATATTGCCATCATTCAGACTGGAGCAGATACTTGTTATTTACATTTAGTCATTTAGCAGACGGTTTTATCCAAAGCAACTCACAAATGAGGATAACGGAAGCAATCCAAATCAACAAAGGAACAATGTTATGTAAGTGCTATGGCTGCAAGTTTTTTTTTTTTATTATTATTATATAGTAAATAAAAAGAAAACAGAGAGAATAGAAAAAGAATAGAGGAAGTTAGTGTTTTTTTGTTGTTAATTGTATAATAAATAAAAGATAGAAGATATAAAAAGAATAGAGAATGTTTTTTTAAGAATAGAAATAGAATAGAGAGTGCTACAGTCAGAGGGTCAAATAAAGACAGAAGAGATGTGCATTTAGCCAATTCTTGATGATGGCTCAGCTGCTCTGATTGAATTGGGTAGGCCATTCCACCAAAAGGGAACATTTAAGGTAAAAGTCTGTGAAAGTTGTTTCACTTCATCCTCGTCCTCGAGTATTCGCAGCCCTCTGAAGACTTGTTCAAATTCATCGTCAGAGAAGCTCCGAGTGAATCTCAGGTGCGAGGACTGATGTACCAGGCGGTGCTCGGAGCAAAGCACTGTCTGGACAGAGGCGTCTTTCATCGGGACATCAAGCTGGACAACTATGTCATCAACACCGCCACGAAGGAGGTCAAACTGATCGACTTTGGCTGAGGTGAAGTTGTCCAAATCGGCTGCTGTTTGCTGAGGTGGCCCTAAACCAGTGCTCTTGTGAAACAGAGTTTCAGGATCTGATCATGCAGTGTCTGGCTCCTGATCCAGCTGAGAGAGCGACTATGGAGGAAATCCAGCATCATGACTGGTTTCAGCAGGAAAAGATGTCAACAGTCGCTTAGGAGTCAGGAAGCATGACTTGAGGGCCAAAGCAGACGGTGACAGAGATCATCTCAAGCCTCTTTTACAGAGAGAATGTGTTCACAAAGAAGGCACTCCTGCAATTATTTTCTGGAATCAACACATGCTGTGAAAGGGCCTTTAGTGAAAGTCCACACAGTCCTGCCAGGAGTTTCAGAGTTTCCTCACATTATTAATTTAACTGATGCTCACAGTCAGCTGCCGTGAGGAGAAACAGCACAAATCATTAAGCAGAGAGTTTAGTTCACTTCAAGATCAGTTTAGGACTTTGACAAACCAAAGTCACACAGAGAAAACTCTGATTGGCTGTTTAGTTTAGACTAAACTCATGAGCACAAAAGCCAAAGTGATGAAGGCGAGCAGAGAATTGAAGACAGCGCAGACAGAAGCCTGCTGTAATCTTATATCACCTTACCTGAGCATTCCAGTATGAGAATATGTTTTTAACAACATAAGCCATCTGGAATGAAGAAAGCGATTAACATTTAAATGGCAAATAAGCACTGCCAATATAGACTACTGATATTGGCAGTTATAGACTGCAACCTCTAACAAAATGTGGAAAAAAGGTTGCAAAATGCGATCATTGGGCTGCAGTCTGCAGCTCTGTAAAAATAGGAGCTGCAAATTTAGTACTGAAAAAACAAAGTAAGTAATGCTGCAGGATAACAGCAACTGTTCCTGTCAGCTGGAACATGCTAGTAAGTTGGTAATCATGTTAAAAATGAAAACTTTAATAATCATGCTAAAAATGCTAACATGCTAATCATATTATTATTAGTATTAATTCCCAGTGATTATTAGTTAAAACTCCCACTTGGGTGATACTACTACAATGCAAAATGCAAATAATAATAATATATTTAGAATATTGCCAAGTAACATTGCAAACAACAATAAAATCAGAAAATCAGATTTTCTTATTTCCTCTTTTCCCCCTGTTTGTTATTATTATTATTAAAAAAAAAGTTGTATATACTTTTTTAAATTTTAATTTACCACTTAGGCAGGTTGACAATAACATCTTCAACACTGTCATGCCAGCAAAACACAGAGAACGTGCATCAATCCTGAACTTGCACTACTTTGTAGAGGGGGTCAAAAATACAAGTTTTATCTGATATTCGGAGCCAAATTAAAGGGGTGTAAAAATGACTTTAGAAAGATGGCAGTATCATTATTTTATTTTTACTCAGAGATTGGTAGGTCTATTAGTCAAATTAACTTACTTTAGCTAGTTAGTTGCTTTAAGTCCAGTGTTAAGTTTCCACAGTCTCTGCACCCGTTTACCAAGAAATTTTATCGAACTTTATGCTTCCTTCTGCTGACCAGCTTTTTAAAGATGCTGATTTCATTTTCCAGCAGTTTGGCACCTGCCCACACTGACAAAAGCACCAAAAGTTGGTTAAATGACCATGGACCACTGTAACATGACCATATGACAGCTTAAAATGTTATCTGATTGAATTAAAAAATACACACAACAAACGAAATATTTTGTCAATTAAAAATAATCTAATTTTGGAGTTTGACAATGAACACATCGCAACCACGCTTGGGATGTCTCTGATCACAACACACAGCTATATAGTACCGCTTTCTAATTCACCTATTGTGTCTCATTCTACCTTTTCTCACACTCGCTATAATATCGAGTTGTTCATCTTCATAGTTTTTCAGCTCCTGATGGAGGTTAAGTCTTACTGAAGTGACTGATGTTGATTAAATACTGCATGTCCACATTATGTACTGAAAAAAGTGTAATTGTCTAACATATTTCAGCATATGCGATCAGTACTGGGGTGAATTTAGTGATTTGGGAACCCCAAAATATAGTAATAGGGCCCTATACATGTGCACACGTTTACCTAGATCAAACTTGAGGTTCTTTTTTGTTGTGATGTTTGTTGCTGCACAATGGGGCCCCATATTGTTTCTACTTTTCATATACTTGTTATAATGGCTTTCTTTCAAGTTGTAAACCATCAAATAGCAATTGATTTACAGTTGAGATACAGGTTTTCACAAAACCAAAATAAATGACAAAATGATACACCTAAAAACCTTTTTTTTTTTTTTTTGAGAAAAGGGGTGGGTCAAAAGTATAAATTACAATATTAATTTAAAATTATGTGGGTGGATTTTCGCATTGGTCTGAACAAAAAGTGTTTGGAACGCTTTTGGAAAGTCAGAAATAACGGTTGTAAAAACCACAAAGCAGTGGTCTGCTCATAAACACTACCTTTTCAGATAAAAAAAAAACAAACAAACAAAAAAAGTCATTAAAAGTTGGTCTATAAGTACACTTTCAACTGCATAAATGCACTGCACAATATATTAAAAGATTTCCTGTGGTCTAATGTATATTCCTCTCATTGTGTGAGTCTAGTTCTGTGTCTTTTCTCACACTCGCTGTAATGGAGTTGTTCATCTTTATTTCAGCTCCTGATGGAGGTTCACTCCTACATTAAGTGATTTATGTTGTTTATTTTTGATTAAATACTGTATGTCCACATTTATATTGGAAAAAAGTGTCATTGTCTAAAATATTTCAGCATGTCTGAAACAAACCTTGAAATTTCAACCTCAAGATCATTTCTTTTTGTATATTAATTTAAAATTAATTTATTAATAATAATAATAATAATAATAAAATATATAATATATATATATATATATATATATATATTTTATTATTATTATTATTATTATTATTATTATTATTATTGTTGTTGTTCTCTACTTCACGAGTTCAGCTCGGTAGTCTTTCCCGAGCCCGGGGCACTCCCCCTGCCCGGGAGAGGGGTCCGAGCTCAGCATTTGGCCCGAACCCAAAGCGCTCCCCCAAAAGGCTAATAATTGCAGGACAGCAGCCAGAGTAATACTCAATGACCCCCCCAAAATTGCCTAGCTTAGGCTGAAGGGAAGCTGGACGGTTGTAGTAGCAGGCTTTGCTGTAGTGGGAGAGAAAAACACTGGAGGGGTTCCTGCAGAAACTGAGGTGGCGGAAAAAGGCTCCTGTGGGAGCTGGCGCTGCTGCGGCAGTGGACAAATGTGGATGAGGCTCCTGCGGGAGCTGGCGCTGCTGCGGCAGTGAAGATCTATGAATGAGGCTCCTGCGGCAGTGGAGAACTATGAATGAGGCTCCTGCGGGAGCTGACGCTGCTGCGGCAGTGAAGATCTATGAATGAGGCTCCTGCGGGAGCTGACGCTGCTGCGGCAGTGAAGATCTATGAATGAGGCTCCTGCGGGAGCTGGCGCTGCTGCGGCAGTGGAGAACTATGAATGAGGCTCCTGCGGGAGCTGGCGCTGCTGCGGCAGTGAAGATCTATGAATGAGGCTCCTGCGGCAGTGGAGAACTATGAATGAGGCTCCTGCGGGAGCTGACGCTGCTGCGGCAGTGAAGATCTATGAATGAGGCTCCTGCGGCAGTGGAGAACTATGAATGAGGCTCCTGCGGGAGCTGGCGCTGCTGCGGCAGTGAAGATCTATGAATGAGGCTCCTGCGGCAGTGGAGAACTATGAATGAGGCTCCTGCGGGAGCTGACGCTGCTGCGGCAGTGAAGATCTATGAATGAGGCTCCTGTGGGAGCTGGCGCTGCTGCGGCAGTGGAGAACTATGAATGAGGCTCCTGCAGCAGTGAAGATCTATGAATGAGGCTCCTGCGGGAGCTGGCGCTGCTGCGGCAGTGAAGATCTATGAATGAGGCTCCTGCGGGAGCTGGCGCTGCTGCGGCAGTGGAGAACTATGAATGAGGCTCCTGCGGGAGCTGGCGCTGCTGCGGCAGTGAAGATCTATGAATGAGGCTCCTGCGGCAGTGGAGAACTATGAATGAGGCTCCTGCGGGAGCTGACGCTGCTGCGGCAGTGAAGATCTATGAATGAGGCTCCTGCGGGAGCTGACGCTGCTGCGGCAGTGAAGATCTATGAATGAGGCTCCTGCGGCAGTGGAGAACTATGAATGAGGCTCCTGCGGGAGCTGGCGCTGCTGCGGCAGTGAAGATCTATGAATGAGGCTCCTGCGGCAGTGGAGAACTATGAATGAGGCTCCTGCGGGAGCTGACGCTGCTGCGGCAGTGAAGATCTATGAATGAGGCTCCTGCGGGAGCTGGCGCTGCTGCGGCAGTGGAGAACTATGAATGAGGCTCCTGCAGCAGTGAAGATCTATGAATGAGGCTCCTGCGGCAGTGAAGATCTATGAATGAGGCTCCTGCGGGAGCTGGCGCTGCTGCGGCAGTGGAGAACTATGAATGAGGCTCCTGCGGGAGCTGGCGCTGCTGCGGCAGTGAAGATCTATGAATGAGGCTCCTGCGGCAGTGGAGAACTATGAATGAGGCTCCTGCGGGAGCTGACGCTGCTGCGGCAGTGAAGATCTATGAATGAGGCTCCTGCGGGAGCTGACGCTGCTGCGGCAGTGAAGATCTATGAATGAGGCTCCTGCGGCAGTGGAGAACTATGAATGAGGCTCCTGCGGGAGCTGGCGCTGCTGCGGCAGTGAAGATCTATGAATGAGGCTCCTGCGGCAGTGGAGAACTATGAATGAGGCTCCTGCGGGAGTGAAGATCTATGAATGAGGCTCCTGCGGGAGCTGGCGCTGCTGCGGCAGTGGAGAACTATGAATGAGGCTCCTGCGGGAGCTGGCGCTGCTGCGGCAGTGGAGAACTATGAATGAGGCTCCTGCGGGAGCTGGCGCTGCTGCGGCAGTGAAGATCTATGAATGAGGCTCCTGCGGGAGCTGACGCTGCTGCGGCAGTGGAGAACTATGAATGAGGCTCCTGCGGGAGCTGACGCTGCTGCGGCAGTGGAGAACTATGAATGAGGCTCCTGCGGGAGCTGGCGCTGCTGCGGCAGTGAAGATCTATGAATGAGGCTCCTGCGGCAGTGGAGAACTATGAATGAGGCTCCTGCGGGAGCTGACGCTGCTGCGGCAGTGAAGATCTATGAATGAGGCTCCTGCGGGAGCTGACGCTGCTGCGGCAGTGAAGATCTATGAATGAGGCTCCTGCGGCAGTGGAGAACTATGAATGAGGCTCCTGCGGGAGCTGACGCTGCTGCGGCAGTGAAGATCTATGAATGAGGCTCCTGCGGGAGCTGGCGCTGCTGCGGCAGTGGAGATCTATGAATGAGGCTCCTGCGGCAGTGGAGAACTATGAATGAGGCTCCTGCGGGAGCTGGCGCTGCTGCGGCAGTGAAGATCTATGAATGAGGCTCCTGCGGGAGCTGACGCTGCTGCGGCAGTGGAGAACTATGAATGAGGCTCCTGCGGGAGCTGACGCTGCTGCGGCAGTGGAGAACTATGAATGAGGCTCCTGCGGGAGCTGGCGCTGCTGCGGCAGTGAAGATCTATGAATGAGGCTCCTGCGGCAGTGGAGAACTATGAATGAGGCTCCTGCGGGAGCTGGCGCTGCTGCGGCAGTGAAGATCTATGAATGAGGCTCCTGCGGGAGCTGACGCTGCTGCGGCAGTGGAGAACTATGAATGAGGCTCCTGCGGGAGCTGACGCTGCTGCGGCAGTGGAGAACTATGAATGAGGCTCCTGCGGGAGCTGGCGCTGCTGCGGCAGTGAAGATCTATGAATGAGGCTCCTGCGGCAGTGGAGAACTATGAATGAGGCTCCTGCAGCAGTGAAGATCTATGAATGAGGCTCCTGCGGGAGCTGGCGCTGCTGCGGCAGTGAAGATCTATGAATGAGGCTCCTGCGGGAGCTGGCGCTGCTGCGGCAGTGGAGAACTATGAATGAGGCTCCTGCGGGAGCTGGCGCTGCTGCGGCAGTGAAGATCTATGAATGAGGCTCCTGCGGCAGTGGAGAACTATGAATGAGGCTCCTGCGGGAGCTGACGCTGCTGCGGCAGTGAAGATCTATGAATGAGGCTCCTGCGGGAGCTGACGCTGCTGCGGCAGTGAAGATCTATGAATGAGGCTCCTGCGGCAGTGGAGAACTATGAATGAGGCTCCTGCGGGAGCTGGCGCTGCTGCGGCAGTGAAGATCTATGAATGAGGCTCCTGCGGCAGTGGAGAACTATGAATGAGGCTCCTGCGGGAGCTGACGCTGCTGCGGCAGTGAAGATCTATGAATGAGGCTCCTGCGGGAGCTGACGCTGCTGCGGCAGTGAAGATCTATGAATGAGGCTCCTGCGGCAGTGGAGAACTATGAATGAGGCTCCTGCGGGAGCTGACGCTGCTGCGGCAGTGAAGATCTATGAATGAGGCTCCTGCGGGAGCTGGCGCTGCTGCGGCAGTGGAGAACTATGAATGAGGCTCCTGCGGGAGCTGGCGCTGCTGCGGCAGTGGAGAACTATGAATGAGGCTCCTGCGGGAGCTGGCGCTGCTGCGGCAGTGAAGATCTATGAATGAGGCTCCTGCGGGAGCTGACGCTGCTGCGGCAGTGGAGAACTATGAATGAGGCTCCTGCGGGAGCTGACGCTGCTGCGGCAGTGGAGAACTATGAATGAGGGTCCTGCGGGAGCTGGCGCTGCTGCGGCAGTGAAGATCTATGAATGAGGCTCCTGCGGGAGCTGACGCTGCTGCGGCAGTGGAGAACTATGAATGAGGCTCCTGCGGGAGCTGACGCTGCTGCGGCAGTGGAGAACTATGAATGAGGCTCCTGCGGGAGCTGGCGCTGCTGCGGCAGTGAAGATCTATGAATGAGGCTCCTGCGGCAGTGGAGAACTATGAATGAGGCTCCTGCGGGAGCTGACGCTGCTGCGGCAGTGAAGATCTATGAATGAGGCTCCTGCGGGAGCTGACGCTGCTGCGGCAGTGAAGATCTATGAATGAGGCTCCTGCGGGAGCTGGCGCTGCTGCGGCAGTGAAGATCTATGAATGAGGCTCCTGCGGGAGCTGGCGCTGCTGCGGCAGTGAAGATCTATGAATGAGGCTCCTGCGGGAGCTGGCGCTGCTGCGGCAGTGGAGAACTATGAATGAGGCTCCTGCGGGAGCTGGCGCTGCTGCGGCAGTGAAGATCTATGAATGAGGCTCCTGCGGGAGCTGGCCGGGGTGGCGGCCGCAACGGAACCTGCGCTCGGCAGTAATAACTGGCGGAAAAATGCTGCGGAGGATCCAAGATCCAGGGTATAGGTTTCGTTTTGAGATTGTAATATGATGGCAAAGGAGCGAACCGAATGCTGAAAAGACGAGAGAAAATGAAGGTAGGACTGTTTGGTATTTATATGGATTCTTTCTCGTGCTGATTGGACAGGGATTGTGATTGCTGATGATGAATTGGCCGTGTTAATTATCTGTGCGTGCTCCTCCCGAAATTTGTTAATAAAACATCACTTTAAGAGGCTCCGGGGTTTATTTCTGTCTGGATTCATAGGATTCATCTGTTTGTGCCACTTTACCAGTAAGTACAAAGTACAGGTTTACTGTGCATAAACTGAACTCTATGGTAGAAACACATGATAATAAAGTCTGTATCTCTGCAGGTTCTGCTAATGTTCTCACAGAGCTGAACTACAGCTCCTGCCAGATGGAAACTAAATTGTAACTTCCTATATGTGCTCCTCAAGTCATTTATCTCTAAAGTAATAAACAATAAATCTACTTCTTTCCTCAAATATTTGAACATACACATTGCTTTTAACATGTACACAAATTCTAACAACAACACCTGCAACAGTTGGTTTCAATCAATGAGCTGCTGAACAAGTTGAGAGCGTCTGCTTCAGTTTTCCTGCAAACAGACACAATTCAGCTGAGCTGTGAGAATACTGAAAATCAGCAAACTATTGTCAAAAACGAATGAATTTGTGAAGTGACCACTGACTGAATAAATATGTCCACTATTAATTTTGATTTTCAAGCCTATTTATACATTTATTTTTTGGCACATTTAAGTGTTACTTTTACAAAACTAGCTTCTATCTTTAGTATGAGTTTGAGTACAAAATGTGGCCCATATCTGCTTTCTGTTAGAATATTTGAATTGTACAGTGCATGTGGTCACATGATCTACATTTGCCTTCATAGAACTGACTGCACAATGCAATAAATACTTCCTGTGGTCTGATGTGCTACTTCCTAATTCACTCATCGCCTCATTCTGTCTGTCACATTCGCTGTAATGGAGCTGTTCAGTTTCATAGTTTTTCAGCTTCTTATTGAGGTTCAATCTTACGGTAAGTGATCTCTGTTGTTTAATGTCAATTAAACTCTGTACACCGTGACATTTGTAGTGAACAAATTTGACAAATTATTGTTTATAATATTTCAGCAATATTTTTCTTGTTTTAAGGCGAGACACTGCAGGTGAATAGGGTAAAAAAAACAAACTAATAGTTATCACCTTTCTTACCCAGTTGATTGATTACATTGATATTTGCAAAAAAAAAAAAAAAAAAAAAGTGTATTACAAGTCTTCTAAAATGATAGGTTTAAATATGCAAATGAAGTATTATTTATTAAAATATGCACAAATTTGCGTGCATTTCTAGTACAAACATCTAAACACTGGATGAAGTCAGTTTCAAATTTTGTTTCATTTTTTTTTGGCATATTAGAGTCAAATGTTTTTACAGAGAGAATTCTGGGTATGTCATTTTGTCACTCCATAATTCAGAAAATACTTAGACAAAAAAAAACAACTGTTTTTTGTTTGTTTGTTTCAATTTTGGGGGGAAAATAAATTGTTGTATATAATCAAGAAAATTATATATGAACAATTCCCTGTGTAAAAACCTTCAGGATATAGACAGGAATACAAATGTAAAGTTTGGTTTGTGTAAATGTTACTAAAGTGGAGATTTATGGCTCAGTGTAGGAGAAAAAACTTATTTTGAGAAAACGGCCTTTAAAAATATGTACTGTAATTGTGTAAAAGTGCTATAAAAGAAACACTTGACAGTGTCTTTTGGATGTTTTCCTTCCACTAGTCTGAAAACACACTTTATGAAAAACCAAAAAGCCCCAAATCTCAAATTTGTTTTTGCCTGCAGTTTCTCGCCTTTATACAACTTCCCAGACATATTCTTTGTACTATAGCATGTTTCTGTATATAGTACATTTATCAGAAGCAGTCTTACATTTTTAGAACCTAAAATATGTGATTAATATTGAAATATAATTGTACTTTTTGAGTTGTCAGCACATTGTCACTGAGATGTAATGATCTGTTTTGGTTGTTTCAGAATCTCCTATTGTAAAAGTATATCCAGATGTCATAAGAGAGTCCAGCTCAGTGAAGATCAGCTGTGAGACGCCAGCAGGTCTTCCTGAGAAAGATGTTGATAAACCATCAGCTCATTCTCCTCCTGCCACAGTGAAGCTTCTAGGTGAGAAATTTCAGCCTGTTCTCATTGCTTATACATGGGCATTAGTACATTACATTTACATCATGTCAGCTCTCACTCAGTGGATCTGCGATCAGTATTTCATCTGTGACAATAACCTGCTCCTACACTGTGAAGAGTTTTTTATTAATATACTCATGTGAACCAATATGATTGAGGTGATGCAGTTACATGTGACGTACGTTTTTTTAAGACCTGTGCCTTCAACAAACTGTTGAGAAGTCAGGTTTACAGAACAAAATAGTTTGCAGTCAGCTTCAACACTCCTGATGGAGTTCATAGGCCGCTCTGTGTACACTCCCAATACAACTGTACTTATCTTCAGTGATTATTTAGATGACAAGCAATCAGAGGTCAGACACCACAGGTCTCTCCAGAGACGTACATCTTTCACCCTGGACATCAGGGTGATGGCAAATGACGTTTCCTCATAGGGATCTCTCTGCATCTAGCTACAAAGACACACACACACACACACACACACACACACACACACACACACACACACACACACACACACACACACACACACAAAGAACATTTATCTGCACGTCAAGGTTGCCTGGCTCTGTCCTGGATCTTATGGTTAACTACACACACTTAGAGAGCAAAAGGGCAGACTAAATCCATATTCAACTTATTTTCTAACATGGATAAATGTTCTAATCACTCGTTGGACACATAGATGGGAGTCCAGATGACCTTGTGACCCTGAGAAAAGATAGAACTTAAAGAACACTGTTGCACATTCCATTCTTACTGCAAAGTAGAAATACCTTAGAGTGAAGACACTGTGTCTACAACTAGTAATATATATATATATATATATATATATATATATATATACATACACACAGGGGTTGGACAACGAAACTGAAACACTGGCCAATATAGTGTTGGAGGTTTCATGGCAATATTTGCTATATATATATATATATATATATATATATATATAAATACATTTCTTAAATATTAATAACTTGGATTAATATCTATTTGAGATTAAACAAATACATATTTTATGAAGGTTACAATGGATTCCACTCCTTCAAAACAAACTTCATTTTAAAGTTTGCAAACAATGTAAACTCACTCTGTAATTCTGATAAATTGTCTTTGCAGTTTCAACACCAGCCACCCATGAACAAACTACTACAACAGCAGCCATTAAAACCAGTGAGTTATTTTGTTTGTAAAAAAAAAAAATTCTTACTCCATTTATTTAGAATTTAGATATATAATATTACTTCAGTCTTACAGTAAATTATCTCTGTTGTTTAATGTCAATTAAACTCTGTACACTGTGACGTTTGTAGTGAAAAAATTTGACAAATTATTGTTTATAATATTTCAGCAATATTTTTCTTATGTTTTAAGGCGAGACACTGCAGGTGAATAGGGTAAAAAAATAACTAATAGTTATCGCCTTACCCAGCTGATTGATTACATTGATATTTGCCAAAAAAAAAAAAAAAAAAGTATTACAAGTCTTCTAATATGTTAGGTTTAAATATGCAAATGAGGTATTATTTATTAAAATATGCACACATTTCTACTACAAACATCTAAACACTGGATGAAGTCCGTTTCAAAATTTGTGTTCAGTTTTTTTTTTTGGCATATTAGAGTCAAATGTTTTTACAGAGAGAATTCTGGGTATGTCATTTAGTCACTCCATAATTCAGAAAATACTTAGAACAGACAAAAAAAGTTTTTTTTGTTTTTTTTTTCAATTTTGGGGGGAATAAAATGTATATAATCAAAAAAAAATTATATATGAACAAATTCCCTGTGTAAAAACCTTCAGGATATAGACAGGAATAGAAATGTAAAGTTTGATGTATGGAAATGCTACTGAAGTGGAGATTTATGGCTCAGTGTCGGAGAAAAAACTCATTTTGAGAAAACAGCCTTTAAAAATATGTATTGTAATTGAAATCTATTGACACTAATAGATAAAGTGCTACAAAAGAAACACTTGACAGTGTCTTTTGGATGTTTTCCTTCCACTAGTCTGAAAACACACTTTATGAAAAACCAAAAAGCCCCAAATCTCAAATTTGTTTTTGCCTGCAGTTTCTCGCCTTTATACAACTTACCAGACATATTCTTTGTACTACAGCATGTTCCTGTATATAGTACATTTATCAGAAGCAGTCTTACATTTTTTGAACCTAAAATATGTGATTAATATTGAAATATTATTGCTCTTTTTGAGTTGTCAGCACATTGTCACTGAGATGTAATGATCTGTTTTGGGTTGTTTCAGAATCTCCTATTGTAAAAGTATCTCCAGATGTCATAAGAGAGTCCAGCTCAGTGAAGATCAGCTGTGAGACGCCAGCAGGTCTTCCTGAGAAGTGTTATTTCTACCCAAACTGGGTAGAAGTGCTGAAGTGTTCACATGGGCAGCTGTAAAATCATCTGCATTACTCAACATTTACTGTTACTACACAATTAAAGATGTTGATAAACCATCAGCTCATTCTCCTCCTGCCACAGTGAAGCTTCTAGGTGAGAAATTTCAGCCTGTTCTCATTGCTTATACATGGGCATTAGTACAGTACATTTACAGATACAAAACATACATTTTTGTATGTTTAGATAAATGCTGAAATGTACAGTACACATATTGACAAGTAAAAACTAAAATAATTACATATGTAGAGATAAGTAACTCAGTATTTAAGAATCCTACTTTTACATCTAAACCTAACCACAATCATCATAAACATAAATGGAAGAAAAAGTAACTCAGCTCTCACTCAGTGGATCTGCGATCAGTATTTGGTCTGAAGTTCATCTGTGACAATAACCTGCTCCTACACTGAAGAGTTTTTTATTAACATACTCATGTGAACCAATATGATTGAGGCGATGCAGTTACATCACCAGACCTGTGCCTTCAACAAACTGTTGGGAAGTCAGGTTTACAGAACAAAATAGTTTGCAGTTTCATCAGCAGAAGTTGGCTTCAACACTTTTGATGGAGTTCATAGGCCGCTCTGCATATACTCTTAATACAACTGTACTTATCTTCAGTGATTATTTAGATGACAAGCAATCAGAGGTCAGACACCACAGGTCTCTCCAGAGACGCATATCTTTCACCCTGGATCTTATGGTTAACTACACACACAATGAGAGTAAAAAGGCAGACTAAATCCATATTCAACTTATTTTCTAACATGGATTAATGCTCTAATCACTCGTTGGACACATAGATGGGAGTCCAGATGACCTTGTGACCCTGAGAAAAGATAGAACTAACACTACATTCAGACTGAGAGCCTTAATGCTCAATTACGATTTTCTGCTCACATCTGATTTTTTGTTTGCCTGTTCATATTGTTTTTAAAAATGTGGCCCATCTCCAATTCCTGTGTGAACTTTATTGTCAGATTAATGTGCAAAAAAAAAAAAAAAAGTTACTAACATTACATATTAAAATTTGAATGACCAGAGTACCCTATTTTTCTTGCCCGTGTCTCAATAAATTGCATGTTGCTTACTGGCTAGAATAAGCTGTTTCACATAATTGTGTTTACAAACAAATTAAGCAGTTTCAAAGTTCACATACTCTTGATGATTAAACTGTAAATTATGTTGTATAAAGAACTGTATTTAACGAAAATAAAGTAAATCATTCTGTAAAAATTTGGCTGCATGTAATACTAGGTTTAGAGGATTGTCTGTAACCAGTGAACTACATGTTCATGTACAAAATAAAAAGCTTGTATTTTGTAAACAATCAAACAATAAGGAAAGAAAGAAAGAAAGAAAGAAAAGAGAATTTGCCATTGCTCCACATTCCCAGTCCTGTTTCGGGCAGCTGCTTCTTTTAGATGGGTATGCACTATGTGCGCATATCAGCTTGATTATTAGCCTATCGCGCTTACTGCATGACATGGAGGCGCCCGCGCAATCCCTTGCATTTTTTTTTCTGCGGGAAGAACTTTTGTATGTACACTCACGATAACACCAAAAGGCTGTGCTTCTGTAAAATAGAGAAATAAACAAGATGTGCTTTCTGCCGTCTCATGCAGTCTCCGTGAAATGGAGCGTGTCACAGTAACAAACAAATAAAAAAAAATCTCTGTTTACATAATCGGAATGAAAAGGTACATTTTCTATTAAAGACACGTTCATGTGTTGGGACAGGCCTAATTGGCACTTTTCGTTTTTTGTAAAAAAAAATGCTGGGACATTTCAAAAAGTGCGCCTGCTAAGCACGTCACGTTATATTGCAATGCAGGAGTTTATGTATGCATAATGGGTCACATGTTTTTGTTTTATTACATTTTTTTATGTGTGTGGGTGCTGTTGGGTGCTTTGGTCTTTCTTGGGGGTGCTGAAGTATTTCTGCATCTATTTTTAGGTGGCTATGCCCCTTTTTCTTTTGTAAGAAGTAAACATAAGGCCACGGAAGTCTGTGTGTATGCGGTAGCGCACAATTTTCATCTCGAATGACGTAAAAATCTCATGAATTCCGATCTGACTGTTCAGACTGAGGTTGCATTGCGAAACATCCAACCTGTATCGGATTTAAAACCACATAATGAAGTGGCCCAGATTTGATTGTAAACGATCAGATTACATGCAGTTTGTGCCGTTCACACTGTCATGCAATAAACATGCATCAATATGCAACATGCACTGACTGAATAAATATGTCCACTATTAATTTTGATTTTCAAGCCTATTTATACACATTTTGGCACATTTAAATGTTTCTTTTACAAAACTAGCTTCTATCTTTAGTATAAGTTTGAGCAAAAAATGTGGCCCATATCTGCTCTCTGTTCAAATATTTGAATTGTACAGTGCATGTGGTCACATGATCTACATTTGCCTTCATAGATCTGACTTCACAATGCATTAAATACTTCCTGTGGTCTGATGTGCTACTTCCTAATTCACTCATCGCCTCATTCTGTCTGTCACATTCGCTGTAATGGAGCTGTTCAGTTTCATAGTTTTTCAGCTTCTTATTGAGGTTCAATCTTACGGTAAGTGATCTCTGTTGGTTAATGTCAATTAAACTCTGTACACCGTGACATCTGTAGTGAACAAATTATTGTTTATAATATTTCAGCAATATTTTTCTTGTGTGACATAATGTTTTAAGGTGAGACACTGCAGGTGAATAGGATAAAAAAAATAATAGCTATCACCTTACTTACCCAGTTGTGTGATTACATTGATATTTGCAAACAATTTTTGTATCACAAGTCTTCTAAAATGTTAGGTTTAAATATGCAAATGAGGTATTATTTATTAAAATATGCAATTTGTGTGCATTTCTAGTACAAACATCTAAACACTGGATGAAGTAAGTTTCAAAATTTGTGTTTAATTTTTTTGGCATATTAGAGTCAAATGTTTTTACAGAGGAAATTTGGGGTATGTCATTTTGTCACTCCATAATTCAGAAAATACTTAAACAAAAAACTTTTTTTGTTTGTTTGTTTGTTTGTTTGTTTCAATTCTGGGGGGAATAAAATGTTGTATATAATCAAGAAAATTATATATGAACAATTCCTTGTGTAAAACTTTCAGGATATAGACAGGAATACAAATGTCAAGTTTGGTGTGTGTAAATGTTACTGAAGTGGAGATTTATGGCTTAGTGTAGGACAAAAAACTCATTTTGAGAAAACAGCCTTTGAAAATATGTACTGTAATTGAAATCTATTGACACTAATAGATAAAGTGCTATAAAAGAAACACTTATTAGTGTCTTTTGGATGTTTACCTTCCACTAGTCTGAAAACACACTTTATGAAAAACCAAAAACTTAAATTTGACAGGTGACAAAAAAAAAAAAACCAACAACTGTTTTTTGCCAGACATATTCTTTGTACTATAGCATGTTTCTGTATATAGTACATTTATCAGAAGCGGTCTTACATTTTTAGAACCTAAAATATGTGATTAATATTGAAATATTATTGTTCTTTTTGAGTTGTCAGCACATTGTCACTGAGATGTAATGATCAGTTTTGGGTTGTTTCAGAATCCCCTACTGTAAAAGTATATCCAGATGTCATAAGAGAGTCCAGCTCAGTGAAGATCAGCTGTGAGACGCCAGCAGGTCTTCCTGTGAATCAGTGTTATTTCTACCCAAACAGAGAAGAGAAGAAAATAAAAGCCAGTTGGAGATGTGAGCTCGAGCTCTCTGGTGCTGAAGTGTTCACATGGGCAACTGTAAAATCATCTGCATCACTCAACATTTACTGTTACTACACAATTAAAGATGTTGATAAACCATCAGCTCATTCTCCTCCTGCCACAGTGAAGCTTCTAGGTGAGAAATTTCAGCCTGTTCTCATTGCTTATACATGGGCATTAGTACATAACCTTTACAGATACAAAACACATTTTTATATGTTTAGATAAATGCTGAAATGTACAATATACATATTGACAACTAAAAACTAAAATTATTACATATGTAGAGATAAGTAACTCAGTATTTAAGAATCTTTTAAATCATTTAAATCACCATTTTATAGATACATTTTAGATCCCTTATCCCTATGCCAAAACATTAACAGTTTTATAGAAAATATAAAAATAAAATATTAACATAATGGACAGAAAAGGGCAGACAGTGCAGGCCTTAAATGGCAATTTTAGTAACAAAATAGCATTAAAAAGATATTCTGAGTCACTAATCCTACTTCTACATCTAACCCTAACCATAATAATTTCCTAAAATATGTATGAATAAAAGCATTACAGGCAGACAGGTGTAATCATAATTTATTTACGGACTTATCATGATTTTTACATAGTAGCAATAAAGATCTGTAGATAGAGATGTGCGTCTTTAACATTAATGGAAGAAAAAGTAACTCAAAACAGAGCTCATATAAGATGATTGCCAAGACCCTAAAACTGAGCTGCAGCACGTGGCCAAGACCATACAGTGGTTTAACAGGACAGGTTCCACTCAGAACAGGCCTCCCCATGGTCCACCAAAGAAGTTGAGTGCCAGTGCTCAGTGTCATATCCAGAGGTTGTGTTTGGGAAATAGACGTATGAGTGCCGCAGAGGTTGAAGGGGTGGGGTGAGTGCTCGGACCATACGCCGCACACCGCATCAAATTGGTCTGCGTTGCTGTCGTCCCAGAAGGAAGCCTCTTCTAAAGATGATGCACAAGAAAGCCTGCAAACAGTTTGCTGAAGACAAGCAGACTAAGGGCATGGATTACTGGAACCATGTCCTGTGGTCTGATGAGACCTAGATAAACTTATTTCGTGTGTGGCGGCATCCAGGTGAGGAGTACAAAGACAAGTGTGTCTTGCCTACAGTCCAGCATGGTGGTGGGAGTGTCATGGTCTGGGGCTGCATGAGTGCTGCAGGCACTGGAGGGCTACAGTTCATTGTACTGGCTTCAGGGCAGTATTCCAACATGATAATGACCCCAAACACACCTCCAAGATGACCACTGCCTTGCTAAATAAGCTGAGGGTAAAGGTGATGGACTGGCCAAGCACGTCTCCAGACCTAAACCCTATTGAGCATCTGTGGGGCATCCTCAGATGGAAGTTGGTGGAGCGCAAGGTCTCTAACATCCAACAGCTCTGAAGAGGACTCCAGTGGCAATCTGTGAAGCTCTGGTGAACTCCATGGCCAAGAAGGTTAAGGCAGTGCTGGAAAATAATGGTGGCCACACAAAATATTGACACTTTGGGCCCGATTTGGACATTTACACTTAGGGGTGTTCTCACTTTTGTGGCCAGCGGTTTAGACATTAGTGACTGTGTGTTGAGTTATTTTGAGGGGACAGCAAATATACACTGTTATACAAGCTGCACACTCACTACTTTACATTGTAGCAAAGTGTTATTTCTTCAGTGTTGTCACAAAAATGTGAGGGGTGTACTCACTTCTGTGAGATACTGTATATCTGTCACCCTTGACATCAGGGTGATGGCAAATGATGTTTCCCTCATAGGGATCTCTCTGCATCTAGCTGCAAACACACACACACACACACACACACACACACACACACACACACACACACACACACACACAGACAGAACTTATGTACACTTCAAGGTTGCCTGGCTCTGTCCTGGATCTTATGGTTAACTACACACACAATAACAGCAGCTTCTTAGAGAGTAAAAGTCAGACTAAATCCAGATTCAACTTATTTTCTAACATGGATAAATGTTCTAATCACTCGTTGGACACATAGATGGGAGTCCTGATGACCTTGTGACCCTGAGAAACGATAGAACTAAAAGAACACTGATGCACATTCCATTCTTACTGCAAAGTAGAAATAACTTAGAGTGAAGACACTGTGTCTACAGCTAGTAAAATATATATATATACATACACACACACACACACACACACACACACATTTCTTAAATATTAATAACTTGATTAATAACTTGGATAAATACCTATGAAGATGAAACAAATATATGTTTTATGAAGGTCACGATGGATTCCACTCCTTCAAGACAAACTTCATTTTAAAGTTTAAATTGTCTCTGCAGGTTCAACATCAATCACCACTAAACAAACTACATCAGCCATTAAAACCAGTGAGTCATTTTGTTTGTAAATATTTTTTTCTTATTCCATTCTGAATGTCTTTAAAATGACAATTATTCTTTCAGGTTCATGATTGTTTGTTGAAGATTTACTATACATTTCATAATGTATTTTTCAATAGCTTTAGCTGTAATGTCCACTTCTAAATCCACAACATACAACAAAACTTGTAAGTTACTGATAACACCTTTTCTGGTTATTCTATTATGCAAAAAAATTGACTAAATATTCCCTTTCTGAAAAGCAATTATTTTATTTTTATTATTAGATCTCCATCCCACAACAGACCTGTCAACAAGCATGACAAACAAAACCATGGGTAAGTTCATCCATTCTTCCTCAATGTTCATTCATTGGATTCATGGATATTGGAGATGCATGATTTTATTAATATTCTGTTTTACTTCTGTAACTTTAAGCTGTTTTTTTTTTCTTCTGCAGTTTCCCCAACAAACTCCACTCTTCTTGGCAACAGCAGAATGTCAGAACATAGTAAGTAAGACTGGAATACTACATGGCTTTTAAAATATGAACAGATTGTAAAACACCAGGGATCATATCAGGGAGTATCATAAACTACCAGACTTTCAAGTCTTATCCATCATAGCTGTACACTGCACACAGAAACACATACCTTGTTACTATGAGATGCATAGCAATCAATTAATATTCAGTACAATGTAAAGATGTATATTACTGGTCTTTGTTTGTTGTTTCAATGTTAAATATAAAATGTTCTCAGAAACACACACTCAGAAAGCTTCAGAAATGGACACATGTGAGTAGAGTTTTCTACATGTCAGTAGACTGCCATATTTATATTATTATTTTGTATGTATTTTTTATTTACCACAACTTCATCAAACACTAAATTATGGAAACTGAATATTGAATAATCATGCATCAGTCAAGTAGCTTATGATTTCATTAAGGTCTTTTCTGTTGCAGCTGTTTCTAAATACACAGATTTTATTATTATTTGATCTATTTTAAATCTCTATAAAACATTTACTTCTTTCCATGCACACAAAACAATATATTAAACATTTTGTTTTGTGTATCTAAAGCACACATTAAACATGATAATAAAAAGATGTTGGTTTTGTTTCGACACAGATAGATGGTTTATAGTGCTTTGGTTTTGTCACAGATAGATGGTTTATTGTGCTGGTTTCCACTGGTGTTGCTGTAATTATGTCTGGACTCATCTGTCTGTGCTGGTTTGCAAGTAAGTACAGTTTACAAATATATGTTTTTTGGCCATTGTTCGTGAAACATTAAGAGTAAATTCATGAGTAAAGTCATGAATGAGGCCTATTATAGGTTCCTTTGTATATATATACTGATCTTCATGCTGTTCAATACACAATTTGTCATGCAGTTGAACATATTATGCAGAAGCTCATTGTTTTCTAGGTAAAAAAAGAAGAAAACAGTAAGTTTTTTTCTTCATGCTTTGAATTCAGTAGTCTGTGATATGTATTGTTATATATATATATATATATATATATATTTATTTTTCATAAAAACATATTTTTGTAGTCCAGGAGCTAAATGTGTACTAAATGTGTAGCGTCTTATGCAACATCTGATATGTGCATTTATAAAATGATGCCATAAAAATCAATGTTTGATTCTTAGCAATGAAATGAGATCAATAAAATCGGATGTGCCCAGTCAAGTAATTGGTATGGTGAGTATCTGTGCCTTTACATTCTTTAAAATCACTATATCTGAAAGGTACTTGCTCTTAACTTTTGATTATGATATTTAGAGTTATTCTGGAGCTGCAGAGATATATTCTCTGATCACTTCTGTACCAGCCACATCTCAGCCCATATGTGGAGGTAAGAGAACATCATTCTCGGGAAATGATCTCCGGTGAAAAGTGTGTAGCTAACAGACCTCACCAGTTGATCTTAAAGTTACAATCATTGTGCAGTGTCCGCAGTGTCTGGGACCATTTCCCCTTTTAAGTGTTAAAAAGATGAGCATTTTTGCATTTTAAACCACATCTCCTTTGACAGGAACAAAATGAAAATAGTTTACTAACCTTAATGTTACAAAACCATAAGACTTTCTTTCTTCTGTTAAACTCATGATGTGCTAGTTTGCCTTGTTTACACTGTTTACTCAATGAACAGCAGATCTGAAGGGAAATCATCTCATAAAAGTAGTCCATATGACTTAAGCTCTATGTTCCAAGTCTCCAGAGGTTATATGGAGATCTTCCCCTCTGATGTAAAGCTATCTATTTTGCAAATGCACTCATTCAGTCATGGTTTTTGGTTCAGGAGGAGCCATTGCGCATTCGATTGAATGTTTGACCCTCTTCATCATGCTGTTATTTTAAAGGCCCTGAACACCCAGAGTCACACCAGGACAGCACAGCAGATCCTAACTCTTTCATTATGTCTGTAAATGCAGTTTACCAGCCCTCAGGTATTGAAATACCTCTCGTTCTTTGTACATAAGAGTTGTTCATACAGACTATAAAAACACAACTCTAAACTTCCTCTCCAAACCAGCATCAAAAACAGCATGTTGGATGTTTACATTTAGAAGGTGGGAAACTTAGCCTGCCAGTCATGCTGAGCTAATATTGAGGAAGTTGGACAAATATTAAATTCATCACAACTCTGTTGTACAGAAAGAGCCTGATTCTGCTCTTGAAAGAGAGATGATTCTGCTGTTCAGAGCCAAAAATGCAGTTTTATGAATTCTTATTAAAAGGTTGTTCATTAAGGTCAACAAGTTTCTTAAAGCGATAAATGCTTCTGCATTGCGTTACAGATGTTTTGGACAATAAACAACAGAAAGAGGAAAATGAGGTATAAACCAAGCTTACATAAGCATCCATCTTGAACAGAATACAAACACATTTACTTGTGTCTTTAATAATTGTTCTTCTTCCTTAAGATTGTTTATCATCTGTACTGCACGATCCCTGACAAACCAGTTCGTTCAAACACTGAAGATCAAGTCTACAGTTTGGTGCACTGAGGCACTGATGAATCTCATGTCTTCATCGTACATCCATTATAAATAAAGCATCATTACTTGCTGACAAGAAGGTGTTTATTTGCATTATTCAGTGTTTGGAGTGTGACCTCAGTTAATATCCAGAGCATCTTCTCTGGCAAGCCCCATTAGGGAAATACCACACTGTAACAATAGATCATTTTTATTTTTAAGTTAAAAAACATGTTCTGCAATGTTGTTTCATGGTGTACAGTAGTAGACTCTTTATATAAATTGGTTATTAGGTGTGCTTTTAGAGTGCTCTTTCTGAAAATAAACCATAGTGAAAGCTTGTTAAAAATACAGCTTTGTCAGAATAATCCTGAGACGTATACTAGAATTGAAATATTTATCTTTAAACATGTTTAAGTCCTCCAAAACTGTTAAATCTTCTTGTTCACCTGTTGCATGTAAATATCATGTTTGCAGATGTCTGTGAGTGCGGCCTAATGATCTGCACTTTGTTCTACATTAAACTGCTCCGTGCATTAAATGGTTTCCTGTGGTCTGATCTGCCGCTACCTGAGTCATCCATTGTTTAGGCCTCATTCTGTCTTTTTCACACTAGTACACTTACAGTAATTCTCTGCTGTATATTGTCTTCTTAAAGATGCATGTCCATATTGATAATAAAACAAAGTATCACTAAAATATTTCAGCATATCTGATCAGTGTTAAGGTTTAATATAAATATATATTAATATACTTCCTCTTTGGACACGCCTTTAGAAAGAAATGCATCTTTGTGGATTAGATAATCACATCATTTGTTTTCAGTTTGTTTTATTTCATTAGGCAACAATTGTTTGTAATGTTTTGTTGATATTGTGAGTGCACACTAAGTGCACATTCATGTATAAATAGATCACGCAGGATTCATATTTAAAGTGTATTTTTGCAGCTTAATATTAGTCCAGTTTGCCCACTTTCTGTATGTGCTCTGATTGCCAGAATTTACTATTTAAAAAGTGTAATTAAACGTCAGACACAAGACTGAAAGTTCCCTTAACACTAGAACTGCCACGGGGTAAATTTTACCCGTACGTGTTTTTTAAATGTACATAACAGATTTTCAATAAAACACTCAAGTCTCCCAGTCATTGACTTTTACTAAAATTGTGTCATTTAAACTTCCCTGGTGTTAAAAAGTGTTTAGATAAAACCAGATCGTAAAACGGGGCATTTATACCTAAAAGCGCCAGCGGGTCAAATTTACCCTCTATGTAATACATGTATTTTCGAGCTGTCATTATCTTGCCGCTTATGTTTTAACATTGTACATTGCTAAGCAGTGCCTTTTACTCACTGAATTAGTGGTTATTAGTTTCAAAAATAAAGACAAAATGAATAAAATGAAGGAGATTTATGGATGCCGAAGAGGTATTAGAAGCACTAAATACCATGATGGATTCGGAGAGTCTGGTGCGTCCTGGGTCGGCTCAGCATCTGACGGCTCATCTGACAGCGATCTCATTTTTAGATGTTTTAGCCTAACGTTAGCCCCACTTATATTGTTAAAACTTTGGACTGATTATTAAATTTTTGTTTCGCCATTTCTATTGTTTATTGTTCATGTGTTGCTATTTATTCTAGTCTGCATATTCCCTGAAAAAATACAAATAAATAAAATAATCCAATCAGTTTAATGAATACAACCTTTTTTTTTGTTTATTATTCTCTTACAACTAAACAAATTAATAATTCATTAGGTGAAGCTGTGCGCTTGAATTTGTCATCGCATCATCCTATGCAGTGTGGTGAATTATTACACATTACTGTCTATAGGCTATTTTAGTAATTTAAATAAAATTAATTGTTTTAATATATTGATTAATGACAATGAATAATAATACTACAGCACCCAAATATGTAGTTACTTTCTTTTAATTATCTTCGTAAGTGCGGACTTGTTTAGCTTATATGGACTGTAATGAAAACTGACTGTAGCTTGTATAAAAAGCCTTAAACATAAAATAACAGGACAAAAAATATAGTGGATGACTAGACATTCATTGTTTATGAATCCAGACACTTCTTTATGAAGACAGTGGCATAATACATTAAAACAAAATGTTCTTTAGTCATATAAAACACTACTTATTTGCGTAGGTAAAATTTACCCGCATGGCGCTTTTAGGTATACAGCGACCCCCGGCGGTTCTAGTGTTAAGATAAAATATTATTTTCACCAAGCCAGAATATGGACGATTGCTAAATATAGTGCAAAACAAAGATATTGAATATATGTTCAATATGTTGAGTGTTTTATAAATACACAAATGTAGATTTGTTAGTTTCCCCTTGTTTTATGGCATTTAAAAAATATTTTATAATTTTATTTAAATTCATAAAACATTTAAAAACGAAGACTGCCTTAAAACTTGTGTTATAATTTGCATTTTGTATTATTCAAATGTTTATTTTATTTTTTATTTTAATATTATTTTGTTTAACAATAAATCCAAGCAGCATATATAGTAATGTGTTTAGCAATGGAAAGATGCCTGTATGTTATGTGAAGGTTTAATAAAAAGATAAAAAAGGCTTAAGTGACGTGAGTCACGTGACAGAGCGCACTTTTTAGCTAACATGAATCTTTACTTCAACTGTGTCTGACAGAAGAATTTGTTTTTCTGAGGTGTTACAATTTATAACAAATATATAGGTTTATAAATGTATAAAATACAGTTCTCTAACTCTAGAAAGATGCTAAACCCCCTTTTCTATTATTATGTATAGTACTGGTGGCGGTTGAGAGTTACCATGGCAACCGCGGGCACATCAGCTGCTGGAGAGGAGAGGACGGCGTCCGACATTTATCTCCGTTTTTCATAATTACACCAAAAAAACTGCATCAAATTGGTTAAGTAACATTACCCACAGTATACTTTCAGTACATTTGTTAATATTTATACCTCTGTGATTATGGTATTCCTTAATTATCTAAAATGTCTGCTAGCAAATGTTACGCTAGCATAGCATATCTGTTTATAATGATGCTGAGCACGGAACGTCTTGAATTCTTTCATTCATACTTCGCTGTACATCCTATGTTTTTATTAATAATTTGAGTGTATTTTACTGTTCATATTTGTGTGTTTTTCAAAATAAATAAGCTGAATTAATTTCGAGTCTGTATTCGTCATTCACAGCTGTCTGAAAAGCCTTTAAGTTAGTTTGGGCATATGAGGACATAAATTAGGTTAAACTACTGCATGTCCGCCCATAGAAAATAAATAATTATGAAAAATTACCAACTGGTTACCAGCACACAACTACTGATCCACGACGTTGCCACGACGTCGCAGTTACTTACTGGCAACGTCACAAAGTTACGTACGTTGTGGCGACGTATAGGCACCTTTCACTTTTCCGGTTGCTACGACATAACTAGTTACGTCGCCGCAACGAAACTTTGATCACCAGATTACGTTGCAGTTAGGTAACAGTTGCGTAATTTTGTTAGCTGGGATGGTACTAGCATGTTGCTAGCATGGTTCTAACGTGATTAGCATATATTACATGATTAGTATATTTCTAGCCTGTTTCGCTAGCATGTTTCTAGCATGATTATCAAGATACTAGCATGTTGCTAGCGTGATTAGCATAAATGACATGATTAGTATATTTCTAGCCTGTTTCTAGCATTATAAAGTCGTTAGCGTGTTTCTAGCATGATTATCAAGATACTAGCATGTTGTTAGCATGTTTCTAACATGATTACAAAGTCACTAGCATATTTTTAGCCTGTTTCAAGCATGATTATCAAGATACTAGCATGTTGCTAGCGTGTTGCTAGCGTGATTAGCATATATCTAGCCTGTTTCTAGCATTATAAAGTCGTTAGCATGTTTCTAGCATGATCATGAATATACTAGCATGTTTCTAACGTGATTAGCACATATTACATGATTAGTATATTTTTAGCCTGTTTCTAACATGATTTTAAAGTGACTAGCATGTTGCTAGCGTGATTAGCATATATTACATGATTAGTATATTTCTAGCCTGTTTCTAGCATTATAAAGTCGCTAGCATGTTTCTAGCATGATTATAAAGATACTCGTATGTTGTTAAAATGATTAGCACATATTACATGATTAGTATATTTTTAACCTGTTTCTAACATGATTATAAAGTGACTAGCATGTTGCTGGCATGTTTCTAACATGATTATAAAGTCACTAGCATGTTGCTAGCATGTTTCTAGCATGATTAGCATATATTACATGATTAGTATATTTTTAACCTGTTTCTAACATAATTATTAAGATTCTAGTATATTTCTAACATGTTTCTAGCATGATTATCAAGGTACTAGCATGTTTCTAGCATGTTTCTAGTGTGATTAGCATATATTACATGATTAGTATATTTCTAGCCACTTTCTAGCATGATTATCAAGGTACTAGCATGTTGCTAGCATGTTTCTAGCTTGATTATCAGGACACTAGCATGTTGCTAGCATGTTTCTAGTGTGATTAGCATATATTACATGATTAGTATATTTCTAACCTGTTTCTAGCTAAATTACTAAGATACTAGTATATTTCTAACATGTTTCTAGCACGATTATCAAGGTACTAGCATGCTGCTAGCATGTTTATAGTGTAATTAGCATATATTACATGATTAGTATATTTCTAGCCACTTTCTAGCATGATTATCAAGGCACTAGCATGTTTCTAGCATGATTATCAAGTTACTAACATGTTGCTTGCATGTTTCTAGCTTGATTATCAGGACACTAGCATGTTGCTAGCATGTTTCTAGCTTGATTGTCAGGACACTAGCATGTTGCTAGCATGTTTCTAACATGATTATCAAGATACTAGCATGTTACTTGCATGTTACTAATGTGATTAGCATGTTACATGATTAGTTTATTTCTAGCATGTTTCTAACATGATTATTAAGTAATTCACATGTTGTTAGCATGATCTAGCATGATTATCAAGGTACTAGCATTTTGCTAGCATGTTTCTAATGTGATTAACATGTTGCATGCATGATTAACATGTTGCTTCTAACATGATTATAAAGTCACTAGCATGTTTCTAGCCTGTTACTAACATGTTTCTAGCATGATTAGCCAGTTACTAGCTTGTTGCTAGCATGTTTTAAAAATGACTAGCATATTTCTAACATGTTTCTAACTAGTTTCTAACATAATTTTCAAGTTACTAGCATGTTGTTAACATGTTATTTTTAACATGATTAACATGTTTCTAACTTGCTCCTAGCATAATTAGCATGTATGCTAGCATAATTATCAAGTTACTAGCATGTTTCTAACCTGTTTTTTTTAGCATGATTATCAAATCACTAGCATGTTGTTAATGTCATTTTACCATGAGTAGGACGCTTCTAACTTGTTTCTAACATGATTATCAAGTTACTAGTATGTTTTAACATGATTAGCATGATTATCTAACATGTTGCTAGCTTGTTTCTAGCATGTTTTTAACATGATTAGCATGATTAACTAAAGTGTTGCTGGCTTGTTTCTAGCTAAGTTTGCATGCTATAATTTTTAACATGATTAACATGTTTCTAGCATGTCTTTCAAATGTTTCTAACATGATTATCAAGTTACTAGCATGTTCCTATAATTTTTTAACATGAATAGCTTGTTGTTAACATGTTGTCATTTTTAACATGATTAACATGTTCTAGCATGTTTCTAACATATTATCAAGTTACTGGCACGTTGCTAACATGTTAACATGATTAGCATGAATAACTAACATGTTTCTAGCATGATTTACATGTTGCTTGCATGTTCCCAACATGATTATCAAGATACTAGCATATTGCTAGCATCATCCTGGTATTGCAGTCTCGCTCTCTCTTTTCATACAAACGCAGCGGCTGCAGTAATGGATTATAAGACGTTTGAGACATTTTGGTCTTAAATCAGTGTCTTTCACCATCATAATTGTTTATGTGGTAAAATGCTGTGTAATAACTGGTATGACTGCATCGTATCCCTTAAATGTCTGTCTGGTTTGAACTTGCCACATTCTAGCAACGGCTTTCTTCACGGAGGCTTTGCATTCAAATATTTCTATTCATATTGATTTTGTGTCTAATGATTTACTTTTGTGGCAAGCAGTCATATAATACTCGGGATAACGTCCATCCAGTCGGTTGTTATCGCAGAATAAAGCCTGACAGGATTATTAGCAGCCTGGCTGCATAAGCGAACTTAACTGTGCTGGTCATTGGTCATTGGCCATAGCCAAATATCTCATGCATAAGGCACAATTATCTATAAAAACTTCAGGAGTTTCAAAGTCATCATCAGATTGGTTAAATTATACAGGATTTCGTATGACGCGTGTCACCTTTTTAACGTCCCTCCTTTAAACAAAAATGCCGAGGCGCAAAGCCCCCGCACAAAGAAGAAAGCCGTCGTGTTTACAACCGTGACGACGAGTGCCTTTTAGGATCAGCTAAATGCTGGATTTTCAAAAGTACGTGAAAAATGTTAAGTTCGCTGCATAGAATCTTTCAAACGTGTCCAAAAGTTTTACACACCGTTCTGTTTTTGTGGCGACACTGCTAAACCTAAACCGTAAACGCAACACCTGTCACCTGTCAGGCATATGGCCTCTTGGGCCTTGGCCATTCAAATCGGATAAAGTTCCTAGATCTCCTGCCTTCAGTCTGAAGGTCTGGCTACACAAGACTAGTGGCAGCTTACCTTCCTTTTCAGAGTGATTCAAGCCATCAAAACCATCAGGGCCGGACGCGTTTTTTGGCGTGTCTGAGCAGGGGTGCAGTAGGCCAAGAGTATCGTGGGTGGTGTATCACGGTGTTTCGGTTCCGTTTGAATATCGTTACACCCCTTGTAATAAGGAGCATTTCCAGGAGTCGACGTCACGTCATTCAAATATCAAGCCGACGACACAAAAACTATGCTGAGCGACTCTCAGCGACGGCCTGACTCCTGGCAGGACTGTGTGGACTTCCACTAAAGCCTCTTTGTGTGCGTCGATTCTGGAAAATAACTGCTGGAGTGCCTTCTTTGTCAACGCATTCTCTGTTTAAAAGAGGCTTGAGTTGATCTCTGTCATCGCCTGCTTTGGCCCTCAAGTCACGCTACCTGACTCCTAAGCGACTGTTGACATCTATTATGGCTGAAACCAGTCGTGACACAGGATTTCCTCCATGGTCGCTCTCTCAGGTGGATCAGGAGCCAGACACCGCGTGATCAGATCCTGAAACTCTGTAAGGTTTCACAAGAGCACTGGTTAGTCTAATGCTGTCATGGATCAGAATAGGCTCTGAAATGTGTTTGTGCTGATAGTCTGTGTATAAAACAATATTCTTATCACTGTGTTATTGGTAATGAACTATTCTCTCACCTGTGGACACTGTGGAGTCAAAACTGAGGCGGCCATCTTCGTCTGGCAAAGCCTGGCGTCCACACACCGTCCTGTACATCATGATGCCCAGAGACCAGACTGTCGTTGGCTCGGCCTCATATCCAACGTCCAGAAAGTATTCAGGAGGGCAGGCGTATCCTGTTCATGAACATGCAAGAGACATTCAGGTTACAAAATCTGTTCTTCGCTAGTATTAAAATTAAAATCTCATTAACTGCAGTGATAACACAAAAGGCCAACTCACCCATAAATGTGCCCTTACAGCCGCCGCTTTGGACAACTTCACCGCAGCCGAAGTCGATCAGTTTGACCTCCTTCGTGGCGGTGTTGATGACATAGTTGTCCAGCTTGATGTCCCGATGGAAGACGCCTCTGTCCAGACAGTGCTTTGCTCCGAGCGCCGCCTGGTACATCAGTCCTCGCACCTGAGATTCACTCGGAGCCTCTCTGAAGACCAGTTTGAACAAGTCTTCAGAGGGCTGTGAATACTCGAGGACGAGGATGAAACAGTCTTCCTCCTCGAACCAGTCCAGCATGTGCACGATGTTGGGGCACAGCGGAGCTCGGTTCAAGAGCAGGTTTAGGGCCACCTCCGCAAACAGCGGCTTGGAAACTCCAGGCTGGAGAAAAGAGGACAAAAAAACATTTGTTAGCTGACATTCAATATCACATTTCGCTTGAATTGAAAACATGTTTTTTGTATTTAAACATATGCCTTGTGTGCATTGCCAACTTACAACTGTGATGTAGCGTTCCCACTTTTTAAACTTGGAAGCAAATTTGATGGCAACCTGCAAACACAAGAAAAAACACAAAAAAACAAGGTAAGTTTTTAAGCACAGTAGATGTTAATGATCAAGTGAAAGCATTGATCTCTAAGGTTCAGTTGGTGAATTACTGTGATTGTGATTTTACCTGCTGGCCATCAGATTTACGGATCCCTTCGCAAACTCTGCCGAAGTATCCTCGTCCAAGTTCTTCTCCCACTTCATACAGCTCAGAAAATGGGACTGCAGAAAAACACCAAGAGAACATGTTAATATATCAGATTCATATGTACAACAGAAAATTGGGCGCACAGAGCTTTCTATGAACACTTCGATTTATCAGTATTGCAGCATGTGTATAAACAGAGATTTACTGAGAAAGCTCAGCTTGGTGTGAAACAATCAGAAAATAAGAAAAAGTCAAATACTCACGGATAGACGGTCCTGGATTAGAGACCGTTCTTATAGATGGATCCAGCTGACCATCAGTGGGATCCTGCAGAGCCGCTGACTCAGAAACAGACGGACCGGGCTGAAGATCAGCCGAATCGGTGTCTGTCTGTGGAGGAAGTGAAGCCACCTTTTTGCACTTTTTGGTGGCATGTTTCACAGTCCTCCACGTTTTTCTGAAGAAGGAAGTGATGGCATTTTTCTTCTTCTTCTTCACTTGTTTTCCTAAAAATGCAAAAACAGAAAAGAACAGTTATTTAGCACCAAAAGTCAAACACTGAGGCCAAATCCCTAGAGTAAAGCATTTTCAGACTCCAAAACTAACAAACATGCTGTAAAGGAATCAGTAAATACATTTAAATACAGTAAATATGTGTCAGTTGACACGTGTAAAAAAACAGGACAGAAATAAAGCGACTCAAGACCTACCTTCAGCTGACTCTGGATCACCCGAATTCGCGTCAAAGATTGCCTGCTTGACGCTGGACGGACCCGGCTGAGGATCGCATTGATCCTGTAGATCTGCTGGTGTGAGGCCGGACGGTCCTGGCTGAGGATCGGATGAATCGGGCGTCGGCTGGATAGGAGCAACTTTGTTGCCTCGACGTCGAGATTTTACACTCAGCCACTTTTTCTGGAAGAAAGCAGAAATGCTTTTCTTCCCACTTGAGTGTTCTTCTAAAGAAAAAAAGACAATGAAACATTTTAACATCACAACTTCATAGAGTGGAACTGGAAATCTAAACGCAGAAATATACATAAATACATACATAAATATAAACACATAATTTGTCAAATTATCGCCTAATAGTCTTATTTATAAAAAGGTAAGGAAACATGCATATAAGACAATATAGGTGTTATAAAGCCCTTGCTAAGCCGCATTGTTTACCAAATAAATTAGTCAGTTAAGAAAGTTAATCTCATTTTGCATTGAGAATTTTCACACTTTCTTCTAACACAAGAAATACATGGTTAAAAGTCATGTCAGGAGAGTTCATTTGCACAATATTCACTTTTAAAAACAGGAAACACTGCAACAAAATGCTTTTCTAGCTAAGATTTTTGTCTTGTTTCTAGACAAAATATCTAAAAATTCTTAAATCAAGAAGGATTTTCTAGACAAGTAAAATTATTGTCTTGTTTTCAGAAAAAAGAAGTCAAAATTAAGTGAGGTTTTGCTTGAAACAAGCAAAATAATCTGCCAATGGGGTAAACAAAATAATCTTATTTCAAGCAGAAGACTGGATTATTTTGCTTACCCCATCGGCAGATCATTTACACCAAAAACTCACTTAATTTGAACTTCTTTTTTCTGAAAACAAGACATTAACGTGTACTTGTCTAGAAAATAATTCCTGATTTAAGAATTTTTAGATATTTCGGCTGGAAACAAGACAAAAAATCTAAGCTAGAAAAGCATTTTTTTTGCAGTGCATGAGGAGCATGATACTTTAGGCAAACAGTTTGAAAATGTGATTCACTTACCTGAGTTGTTCTCCATTTTCCCTGCAATAGGAGACAGTACTCTATTTGTGATGCTAAAACTAACACTCGTTGTGCAAACAGATTTGCAGTCAGCGATCATGTCGAAGTTGGTTAAGGAGCTAACAGTCAAACACAACATTCATAACAGGATGAGAGCAAACTGAAGCAGCGCTGCCACACTCGGAGTATGGAATGCCTGAGCAGTGTGACGTCACAGGCGCGCGTTCACGCTGCCCGCTCCCCGCTCCCCTTAGTAACTGTTGCCATGTCCTACAAACAACGGCGCGCTCCTCTCACACTAACGTTACTCGCAGTGAAAATACATCGCGGAGCGAATAGGAAACTGACAACACACCGACAGACAGAGCAGCTTACTACTGGTATGAAACAAGGTCTCAGCTTTCAAATGTTGACATTTTTTTAAAGAAATTCAGCGCAATAAATACCGTTTTGTGGCTGTAGATCACTGTATTGCCTCAGTTCAAACGACACGAGAACCGTTCGTCTTTTCATATTTACTTAAAGCATGAAATACGTTCTGACGTTCGTTCATTTGTATTTTTTTCCAATCGCTGAAAGACCTCAGTACACACTATTTTTCAAGTTTAAGTCCACCGAAGGTGATCTACTCTGCTGTCTGATGAGTTTGTGGGCATGATTACTGTTTGCAGCAGGATTTCTAAAAGGCTAAACTGATCAGTTTAGCCTTTAGCCTTTAATGAAACATGATGTTTAAGCCTCCTTTAAGTCCTTAACAAGCTGCAATATTATCTGACTATTTTTAAAAACATCACTTTGCTGTCTTATGGCATGTTTGATTATGTTTGACTCATTTGTATTTGAATTTCGTCTCTGTCAGTGTTGAACACTTGCGGCAGATTCTCGTACTTCTTCATGTTTGACTGCCATCCATGATCATCTGTTCACCTTCAACAGGTACATTTTGAAGAAATATTTTAGCATAAAGATGGACCTGTTTTATTACACTGTCGATCTAAAGTTAGAGTAATCATTTTGGTTTTTTTTGATGTTCACCACGTCTGCATGTATTTGATCCGCAATTCAGCAAAGCAGTATTATTATGAAATGATAAGAACTGTTTATTATCGTAAAATGTAAGTTGTTTTTGTGATCAAAGGGAAATGCTGAAATTTCAGCTTTGCGTCACAGGAATAAATTACATTTCACAATAGAAATAGAAGTTTTTTGAAATTATAATGACCATTTTACAATATCACAAGTGTTTTACAGGGTCATTCCAGGTGAGATCAACCAAATTGAACATACTTTAAATTTGTGTTGGCTCTAGTCTTGCGTCACTTCCTGTTTGTAGCTGCCGCATGCTTTGAGTTTGAGCTCTGTTAAGTTAATTTAAACACTTTACAGTAAAACAACCTTTAAAAATCACTAGGTAAGCCGGCCGCTGACAGTATTACAGAATTTAATAATCTAGGTAAAAATAATTATAAATGAACAAATACATAGTATGTTAACATTATTTACTACATTTTTTTCAATTTACTTATGGTTTGAGGCTGGTTATTTGTCACCTATGGTATTGATTTAGTATAGGTATTACATTCTGGTATCATACCAAAGCCAAAATTATGGTACATGAGCCTCTAAATGAATGGTTGCAATTTACATTGATGTTTTAAATAGCTTTATACCATTGTTTGAAGCAACTGCATGGCATAATTGTATATAAAAATGTAAAAAAAACAAGCTTTAAGCACTCTTCCTGAAAAACTTTTAATGCTTTTCTCGTTGCCACAAATGTCAGTTGTCACATTGGTTTGGTTTCTTTAAATAATAATAAAAAAATAGTAAAAATGCAATATGCATGGTATATGTTATACTGAAATTAAAACAATGGAAAAACTCAAGATAACCTTTAGAAAGGAATAGTTTTTTTGTTTTTTTTTTTGTGCAAATTTTTGCAAATTCAGAACAATGTGATTTGAGACGATTCACAATAAAATTCGATGCAAACTGATTAATAATGATTCGATTCTGCATACTTTAAGTGTGTTCACAGGATTATTTAAATGCTAAATTCTTTATATGCTTATTCAGGGGGCAAATTACACTTCTGCCTTTATGGAGTCATATATATATATATATATATATGTATATGTATATGGGTCAATTATGTGACGCCCATTTTTTTGTATCTGTATGGTTTAATTAAATTTAAAAGGGTTAAAATTTTAAAATAAATGTGCAAAACAATTGCATACATTCTCTTTTTTGTGGACCAAGTCTAAATTTTCTGGTTTTAATTCATTTAGCAAAAATGTCTATGCGGTGTAACCGTAAAAATTGGAACCAAATAATTGATCTTGTTTAAAAAAGGTGCAATTCTCAATAAAACACCGGATCAGCTAGTTTGGCATAATCTTACATTAGTACTATTTAATAGTAAATAAAAATGTAATTAAAGAAGATGAAGTTTATAGGACTATTGAATATCACCCATTCACTTTTAATGTCACTCCAATTGTATTCATGTGAAAGAAGAAAGTCACCTACGGTGGCTTTAATATTATAGGGTAATTTTCATTTTTGAGTGAACCATCCTTTTAAGCACTATATAGTATCATATGATATAATGTGTAATATGTACTTAAATGATTTAAGAGAATAATAATGTAGCAGAAGGAAGTAGGTGTCTACATTTGAAAATAAATTAATGAAAAATGTTAACCGACGATTATAATTTGTAAAAATATAATCTGTAAAATCCAGTTCATAAAATGTATTATATTTTATAATTAATGATATAATAGAGCCCCGTTTTCCCCAATACATGGCACAATACGCAATTGTTCATCACTATGATGATTTATTGTCAGATATTGTTTCTTAATTGTAATTACAAATATGAGACATGATTTCGCTGTTTGATAATTTTGTGTTGCCAGATATTTTTTTAGCATTGGAAAAAATAAGCACTTCAGCTGAACTTGTTGACAGTCATGCTTGATTTTCAGTGTCAGTTTTTTCAACAAACAAAGTTGTGTAACTGATTTGTGTCAATTGGAGTAACCAGTATTTTTCATAAAAATATAATTATATGCAGGACAATTCATGTGGAATAAAATGTAGTACTCTAGTTTAGTGTAATATGCTTTTCAATGTTTTTTTTTTTTTTTTTGCATAATTTGTCAAAGATTATTTAGAAAACAAAGGTGTTTTCAGCGTATGTCTCACCAAATATTGCAAAAACTAATTAAAATGTACATTTAGAGAGAACGCTTAATAAAATCTATTTCCGTGTAATATTTTAAAATTAAGTATTTATTTCAGTGAGTACGCTTACATACCATCTAGGTGGATAAAATAATTAATATAATATATAATAATTAATCTCATTATTTGGCGGTTACACCATTTGACATTTTTATGTACATTCAGTCTTAACTTTTGTAAAAAATGAATGCATATGTCATTTTTAATTAAATAAAATTAACATGAACATGCAGTGTACATTTTAAAATACCTGATGCATGCTTTTAAAACAAGTTTTCAAAAGATTTTTGACCTATATATAGGTCAAAATTTTTCATACACCTTGCAGAATCTGCAAAATGTTAATCCTTTTAGCAAAAAAAGGGGGATAATGCAAAATGCATGTTATTTTTTATTTGGTACTGACCTGTATAAGGTATTTCAAATAAAAGACGTTCACATATAGTCCACAAGAAAATATAATAGTTGAATTTATAAAAAATGACCCCGTTCAAAAGTTTACATACACTTGATTCTTAATAATGTGTTGTTACCTGAATGATTCACAGCTGTCTTTTTTTAAATGATAGTTGTTCATGACTCCCTTGTTTGTCCAGAACAGTTAAACTGTCCGCTGTTCTTCAGAAAAATTCACCTCCATCAGATCCATCTTTTCACACTGAGGACAACTGAGGGACTCATATGCAACTATTACAGAAGGTTCAAACACTCACTGATGCTCCAGAAGGAAAAAACATGCATTAAGAGCCGGGGGTGGAAAGATCATGGTAAATGTAACTAAATTTGTCTTCTTGGAAACATTTAAGTATCTTCTGTAGCTTCTGAAGGGTAGTACTAAATGAAAAAAATATGATATTTAGGCAAAATAAGAAAAATGCATACATCTTCATTCTTTTCAAAAATTTACAATTGTAATAGTTGCATATGAGTCTCTCATATATTCATACACAGCTGTGGATCATTCAGGTAACAACACAGTGCTAAGAATCAACTGTATGTAAACTTTTGAACAGGGTCATTTTTATAAATGTAACTTATTTTCTCTTGTGGACTATATGTAAACATCTTTTATGTGAAATATCTTATACAGGACAGTACTAAATAAAAAATAACATGCATTTTGTATGATCCCTCTTATTTTGCTAAAAGAATTAACATTTTGCAGACTCTGCAGGGTGTATGTAAACTTTTGACTTCAACTGTATATATATATATATATATATACACACCAGTGGCGTGCGGTGTTTAGGCATATAACTTTAATAATTGTAAGAAAGTATACTACTTATTGAAAATTATTATTGCTTCTTATTGCAAATAATGGCAATTATCTGTACCTCAGTATTGTAGTACATTATAAAACAGTGTGCAATAACAATAAAAACGGTGATATCTTATTTGAAAAAGTAGAAAAAAAAGTTTGCAAAATGCGAATGAAAAACGACTTCAACGCGTGTACTATCATCTACACCACTAGAGCTGTTATTAAATGGTAGTCTAATGCTTTGTAATCACACATTAGTGGGTGGAGTGAGTGTAAATGGCTTCTGCCAACAAGGAGGGCTTATTTGCACTTGTAAATAGACACTCCATTTTTTATTTGTGAACTGATGTTCGGGTGTACTTTTTCAGAATCAGCTTATTTTCAGGTCATCATCATAAAAGCTCTGTAAAACCATCACAAAGGCACATCTTTCATTTCATCGAGCTGATTGCTCACTGACACAGTAATCACGTTTTCGAGCCATTTCATGTTTCATTTTGACGTCACACAAAGCTGTGATATCTAAGCGAGAGAGTTGTTTACTTATAATTAGTCATTCAGCCTCAGAGCTCGCACAAAAACAAGAGGCGTAATTTATCACATGAGCCAATCACATCCACTCATAACCGATCATATCCAATTATAGCACAAAGACTCATCTCATTCATCTCAATGAGCCTTCAGAAAATTCACAGCACACAAAGGGGTCTCTGTAGAAAGGCAACGGACCGAGGGGAGACGCACCTCTACTGCGACTTTACCTGTGGATGTTGCTGTTGGACAGTCTTACTTTAGAAAAACAAGTGACTTTTAGACCTTTTAATGTCATGTTTAGTCATATTTGCATTGTTTTATTTTTGTAATATCGGTAATTTGAGGAATTCCTCAGAGGAAACGTTGTTTGTTGGTTTTCCTTGAATTTTTTCAAATTACAACAATTAATATAAATTACAATTCAAGATTTAAATTTGAAAAAAGCTTTTTTTCAGAATTTATTTCTGTACTATAACTCACCCTCTTAATGGCAGCATTCCTTCATCAGTCCCTCTGCACCAGATAAACACAGGTTTCCTCTGTCCCTGTAACATTCAGACAAGATTCAAGTGTCCTCTGTGATTTATGAGCTCAATACTGCATTTACACATTATATCATTATCCAACACACGTTCCTCAACTTATCAACACTACTAATAGACAAGTAAAATGGATGGTTTAGTTACTTCATGAAGATCATTTGCATTATTTACATTCATCTAAAGTAAGCAGTGTATATAGCACACATACATCACTTTCTCAGATGTCTGTTGTGAAGTGCTCATCTGCAAAACTGGTTAAAAAGACATTCAGAAGTGTCTTCAAGATGTATATGGTTTATGTAAATTCACTTTGGAGATGTCTGTGTGCTTAGCTACACATAATAAAACGTGCTTTTACAGCAAAATCGCAAACATACTATACTGTTTAGCATCTTTTAACGCAGGTTTCTGGTTTGTTTGGTTTATTTGTGTGTGTGTTTCTAGTTTGTAACACTCTCTCACTCGATGTTCTCCATCTTGTTCTGTATCTTCTCTTGTGACCACCTGCGATACAAAAATATCCATCTATGACCATTTCCAGAATCTGGGCAGAAGCCTGCTCTTTCGTGAACGCTTGAGGTTTCGGAAATACTACTCTCTTCGCATATTTTCATCTCCTACTAATATATAAGGTGAGTAGGCATGTTTTTTAGCTTTTTGATTTTATGATTCCTGTACAAAATCACTTGCCTGTGATCAAAGAGTGAGAGTTGATGTTGTTGAATATAGCATACATTTAGCAAACACCAAACATTTGGGTGACAAAATCGGAGAGATCGTGTTGCTATTATAATTGTACCCACACTTGGCGTAGTTGTCTTGAACCGGGTTTTAGGGAAAACATTTCTTTACATTTGGACATTCTCATGCTGAGAAAAAGGAAAAATAATGTGCTCGAGGAAAGTTCAAATACATTTTAATTTGTAAAGATATATTCAATATTTCACTGATATCTATGGAAGCAATTTAGACTCAAAAGACGCGATGTACACATGCGTATACCAATTCACATGCTTGAAACCCAATTCACATGCACGGAAAAAAAATATATATTCACAAAAACCAATTCACATGCAAAAAATAAGAATTTATATTCCTAAAATACGTTTCACAAATACAAAACACAATTCACAAATGGACAACTGTATACAAAATTTTTGAATGTTTAAAATTCACGAGTGCATCACGGACTGTGAATATGCGAATCACATTTTTTGTGTGTGTTTTTGAAACTTTCCTGGCAGCGAACTCCTCCCACTCGCACTCTTTAGCCAATCAGATTTGAGCCTGTCGATCGACCAATCATAACCCGCCGTGGGCGTGCCTACCTGTATGTTAGGTCATCAGCGCGAGTCCATGGAGTTGGTGTTTTGTGTAGGGATGGGCGATACCACTTATTTTATTTTTGATCCGATACCGATATTTTCAAGCCCAGTATCGTCGATATCAATACCGATACCTCTAAACTAAAATGATCTTTTAAATTATTAAAACTTATTTAAAGTTATATTTGAAAGTCATTTCATAAGCCCTACATTTGGCAGAAGTAAAATGTACTAAATTTGTATTTGAGCTCTTTACTGGGGCAGTAACCACAAAGGTGCACCTTCTCTACCCCTTAAAGCGATGAAGCATACTAGTACCATAAAAATACTCAGGCATTAAAGGTAGATAAGGTACAAATGTGTACCTTTGAGGGTACGTGATGAAAAAGAACCGTGGTGTTGCAAAAGTACTAAAATGTATAATAATATTAAAAATTATTATTAATTATTTTTACCATGTTTTTTGCTACAAATATTATGGTTCCTGTAATCATCGATTGTTGTTTATTTCATAAAGAATCATTCACGTGGATACCATACCACATTAAGATATTAAGATTGTAAACTCAGTGTAAAGCATTAAATAAGGTTTTGACAGATGGGACATGTCTTAAACAAATAGAAGATTATGAAAATACAACAGGTATTTTTCAAGCAGTCTCGTGTATGTTTTTTTTCATTGAAGATAAGAAGGAGCTGTCACAGCAGAGCTTGTCTTGTGTCTCAAGTTTTCCAGTGGCACACATTCAGCTGATGCACACATTGTAAACCATGTACATTTCATTTAAGTTTATTTACATTGCAGTCCGCAGATACTATTTATTTCAGAACTGTGAGGCTAATTATGAAAAAGTAACTGCTGAGACACTTATGTACAGAGCCTATAACCAGTATAAAATGATGTCTAAAATGAGTTTAAGTTTGATGTAGAAATGACCCCACATGGCCTACAATTAGCCCTTATAGAGATCCTGTGGATGTTGGAAAAAGATGTCATCTGGCATTACAGTCTGTACCTTCAGGGGACCAAGATTGAATGTTTTGACAGTTTTAACTGATTTTTTAAGTCATGCATTATTACTAAATTACTTTTAGAATGACTTTGTATTTGTTAAGGCATGAAGCTTTGTTATGCATTGTTAAATGTTCTGGTTTTATGGCAGAATTCACTCAAAAACACTCAAAACAAGTCGGCTGTTACAGTTGCTGTATAAGGTTTATTAATTTTTTTTAAGTTTTCTGAATATTATGGGAATGAAATGTCCACAAAATGACCTGCAATGTAACGTGCGTGAAAAAAAAGCAAGAAAATCGATGAAGCAAGGAAATCCTGAAAAATGAAGCAAGGAAATCGATTAGAGTGTATTAATTAAACACTGCATCCAGTTGCACAAATAGTAAGTTCAAAACACAACATTATTCATAGACTGAAATCTCGTGAGGTCTGTTCATCATTACACAAAGCTAAGATGATAAAGGAAGGGTCAGTGCTAAGTGGGAGCTAGACTGGGCAGTGGCAATTCAGCATTGCTGAACAAAAACATGGCAATGAACAATTCTGTTGTTCATTTGGCCAATATACAGGACATTGTGGCTATTAAAATTTTTGCCAACACTATTTTCCTAGCAGTCGCTGACTTAACGTAACACTGGTTACGTTAACAAGTGCCTAAACGACCGATTTTCCTTTCAAATTTGAAGCAAGCAAGATAAAGCAATACACATTTACTTCGCTAGTTACCTTAAATGTCATGATCGATGGCACAAAGCTCTGCTGAATCATAACCAAACTGGAACTGGACTCACGCTGATGATGAGGTAGGCACACCCACGGCGGGTTATTATTGGTCGATCAACAGGCTCAAATCTGATTGGCTAAAGAGTGCGAGTGGGAGGAGTTCACTGTCAGGAAAGTCTCAAAAACACAAGCAACAAATGCGATTCGCATATTCACAGTCCGTGATGCACTCGTGAATTTTAAGCATTCAAAATTTTTGTACACAGTTGTACATTTGTGAATTGTGTTTTGTATTTGTGAAACATATTTTAGGAATATAAATTCTTATTTTTTGCATGTGAATTGGTTTTTGTGGATATATATATATTTTTTTTTTTTTTTGTGCATGTGAATTGGTATACGCATGTGTACATCGCGTCTTTTGTGTGAATTATTATTGAGTCTAAATTGCTTCCATAGGTATCCGTTGGTTTTTCCTCTTTTTATTGCTTTGGCTTGTGTCAACTGCAGCTAAAAGAAAGGGTCGCTGCATCTTTTGTCATGTTAGGAAATTGAAGTTTAATTAAAGCTTTTAATTAAAAGGTATTAGTAATTTCTCAAATGGCTTGTTCTTGCAGAAATCGAATAATTGAGTAATGGCTGCTGAAAACCCAACTTAAACATCATAGGGGGAAAAAACAATTGTAAAACTTTTATTTTAAATTAAAATATTTCATTTTGGTGAGCATAAGAGACTTTTTCCATTACATTTACAAATCCTACCAACTCTAAACTTTTCAACGGTAGTCTGTATTTTCGAATTTTTTTTACGTGGCTGTGAATAAATGAAGGTATTCCAAAAGTATGACTCTTAATTTACTACTTCTATAATTTTAACGTGCAATTATTCTGCATATGCATTAATAGTAATATTGTGGCTTTCTGCAAATACAAAATAAAAGCTAAACTAATTGTGTTATTTGTTAAGGCCACAATGGCCCTACACAGGTTCATGCCCACATTTCCCTCCAAAGTGTGGGAATGCTGGGGGGTAAACATTTTAAGCTGAAACGCTTCTTAAAAGGACCAAACTAACTTTCTGACTTGTTAAGGACCCACAGAGCACAGTATGCCCACACTTGCCCCACACCCAGCCCAAAGTGTGGAGATACTGTGGGCATGTATTGGCCCCAATGGGGTTTACTCTGCACTGTGTGGTGCAGCCCACAGTTTGAGCTATCGCACTTATGGCCCACATTTAGCGCCAGTATCGGGGCCCACACGAGTTTGCATCAAAAAGAAAGAGGAAAGAGTTGATTACTACATTAATTTAAACAATATCAAACAATTATATTAATTTAGTGATATATAAATGCATCTTAGTGTATTAATTGTTTAGATTTTCATAACACATCAGCTTCTTGTCAATCCACCGGTTCACATTTACAATGTGAACATACTTGCCTAACATGGAATCATAACCTGATTGATTAAATACATTGTCATCAACAGATTTGCAGATCAGTGGCTTTGATCTTGGTCCTGCAGTCAGTATGGATCCCACAGGACACAAGAACTTCGCCTTAGATGGCCAGAGATGAACGATTCCTTTAAGAACTGTTCACTGAATGGTTCTTTGGGGAACAATGGCATTTCTTCAGCTTTTGTAAAAGTGTAGCAACATCCTGGCAGCCAAACACATCACTGTAAGACAGTTTTGCACTACTAATGATTTCTTTTGTCATTGATTCCTTTATTAATCATGTGGCACTGTTGCGTTTATTTTTCAGATGGTAAGTACCAGCCTCTCCGTTGTGAAATAAGGTTTGCATTTTTGCATATTTAATGCATTGCATGGCTCTTTTGAAGAAAGTTACTGTGAAGTTCATTTTTGCAGGTCATTTATATGGGTGTTGGCATCTACACACCTGTATTTAGATACTTGATTACGCAATATTCATGAACAGGTGCAGTTGTATTTTAAAATTACTATTTTTCTGATTAACTTTTATTAGACTGTATTGGAAATAGGAATGTTCATTTCGTTTTTTTTTTTTTTTTTTTTAATATTTCTCTCTAATCAACAACCAATGGTCGTTTAGCCATATCCGTTAACCGACAAGATTACAAATAAATTACATGGTTGTGACCCATTAATATTAATAACCATGCTATTTTACTTCGCCTCACTCCACAAAAATCCTTTAAATTTAACGGCAGAACAGAACTGAGAACAAAACAACAATGAAAATATAATTTTTTTCTTACCATATATAATTTTCTAATCTTATTATATGAATATGATTTAATGCGCTTTTGAACTACAGAGAAACTGTGCTTTAGCGTGAGCAACACCACGAATACGGACGCTGTCTATAGACCAATTCTGTCATGTGACACCACTTTTATTTTCGTTAAAGCCCCTTTTCTCGACAAAAAGTGTTTCCAAAAATTTCTTTGCGACATTTCAACTATCGATATAGAATTTATGCACTAAAGTTAAAAGGAAAAATATTGTGTCAACAAATGAGTAAGGTTATTGATAAATGGCATTTCCATCAACTATATCGCTACAATTTTTGAAGCGCTAAATATTTTTTGGCAAAAAATCCTTGGATGGAAACCTGGCTACAGATAGCACACGCATGTCTGCAAGATGTCTGTTAAAGATCTCTTGATCTGGAAAACATCTGCTGTGTACAAACATCTGGCAGACATCTCTGAGATGTCAGTTTTACATCCATTCTAAATCATAAACAAATCTTAAAGACATCTAATAGATGTCTCTTTGACATCTGATAGGAAACGTCCAATAGACGTATTGCAGATGAGCAAACTACGTCTTGCAGATGTAAATGCAGACGTCAAATAGACGTCTCAGAGATGTATGTCTGCTATCAGAGACAGCCCAGATAGCACACGTACGTCTGCAAGATGTCCGTTAATGATCTCTTGATCTGAAAAAAAATCTGCTGTGTACAAACGTCTGGCAGACATCTGTAAGATGTCAGTTTTACATCCATTCTAAATCATAAACATCTTAAAGACATCTAATAGACGTCTATTTGACATCTGATAGGAAACGTCCAACAGACGTATTGCAGATGAGCAAACTACATCTTGCAGATGTAAATGCAGACGTCAAGTAGACGTCTCCGAGATGTACATGTGCTATTAGGGATGTGTTTAAAGCTCAAGAGTGTACTGTATTCAGCAACCTGATCTCCCGCAGCAAAACGCACCTGCAGCCAGCGCTAAAGTTGAACCCCTGGATGACGAAACATTAGGCGAGGCATCGATGACAACTTCTTCATCTTCAGGTAATTAATTTTCCTAGCTAATTTGATAAGTTGTTGTTTGAGAGAACATTTTCAGTGATGGAAATGGATGAACGGTGAACGGATTGAAAATATGTTAAACAAATAGTAACATTAACGTTATGTGAGATGTATGAAACCTTCGTATGAAAGCACCAGTTGTAGTTTCCTATTTTAAATTTCTATTTTTGGGTAACTTACAAGCAAACCAAGGCAGCTCTGCTATAGGTGACATACAGTTTCTTTATAGTTATTGAGGTAAACATGCCAAAATAACTGCCTGTTCCTATTGAAGGATTTGAATTTGCATTAGAATGAGGTTTAAACGAATGGGACACAATACTGGTTCATTGGCTGAGCTTATATTCTGGGTCCTTCAATGGTTTTTTGAATAGGCTACAGCCCTGGATGTTCGTTTTTAAAAAAATAAGGTTCAGGATGAGGCTGTTTGGTCCCCCTTAAAAGGAAAAGGCTGTCACATTTGCAAGCAGAAACCAGGTTTGGTTTATGATCATGAAGTAGATTCATGTATTCTGTTCTATAAATGTGTTTTAAGTTGGATGAAAATGATCCTGCTTTCAAGAGAGCCATTAAGGAGAACGTCTGGACAGATCTCTCCCCACACTACTCAGTATGTAACTCATTTTTAATGAACATTTTAAAAAAGATTCTTCAGGATGAGGCTGTTTGGACACGCTTAGAGGAAGAAGAAGCAGCTGTCACATTAGCAAGAAGAAACCAGGTTTGTTCATGATCGGATTAAGTAGATTCATGTGTTCTGTTCTATTGATTTGTTTTAATTTTAACTGCTTGAAAAAGTGAAGATTCATGTCAGTGGCACCTTACTCACTGAAAAGGCCAAGAAAGAGGCACAGGTTTACCGGAGCTTCCCAGCAGTCCTAAGTTCAGTGGATCCTCTGCTGGTCCTGGTGGCACAAGAGGGACCAAATGCCAATGCCACATGGTCTTTTGTTTTACTTTTCTATTTTATTTATCTCTTAGACAGACACACATAACAGTGTGCTCACACTATGCCCTGGACGTTGTAGTTGTAGGGACGATTTTAGGAGGTATTGTGTAGAATTTCTAAATAAATACCAAAATGTTGAAAATGAGAGGTATGGACTTTTCTTTTCATGTCTTCTGAAGCAGATCCATGGGTTTTTATAACAAAAATATTTCTATTTTTTAAATTATAAACTCAAATCGCTGGCTTCCAGCAACGGCTGTAGTTCCCGGTTGGTGCAACATTACTCCGGTTCAAACAATTAAGGCTGGAAGTCAGTGATTTGAGATTGTAATTTGAAAAATAGAAATATTTTTGTTACAGAAACCCATGGATCCGCTTCAGAAGACATGTGTTAACCCCCTGGAGGCATATGGGTTAGTTTTACGACAGATATATGCGTTCTTTGGAGCTTCAAAATAATAGTCACCACCATTATAAAGCTTGAAAGAGCCAGGAAACATTTTAAAACAACTCTGACTGTGTTCATCTATAAGAAGAAAGTCATATACACCTAGGATGGCTTGAGGGTGAGTAAATCATGGGGAAATTTTCATTTCTGGGTGAACTATTGCTTTAACGGAGGCGATTTCCATCTTCCTTTACATGGTCAGGAACGTTTTCAGTCCAATGAAGATGAAGGCAGAAGAAGATTATTAAAGTAAACTCATTTATTAAACAAAAGTAAACTCAGGAAATCCAATAGAAAAAAGCATCAATGATACAACATATAGTAGTTCTTAAACGGTTACTTCACACCAAAATAAACATTTTGTCAACAATCACTTACCCTCATGTCATTCCAAACCCGTAAAAGCTTTGTTCCTCTTCAAAACACAATTAAAGATGTTTTGGATGGCACAGAAACATATGAAAGACGTTGTCAGAATAGTCCATCTGCCATCAGTGGTTCAACCATAATTTTACGAATCTACGAGAATACTTTTTTTATGCGAAGGAAACAAAAATACCAACTTTATTCAACAATTTGTGTTCCTCACGTCAACATAGCGCCATTTTGGAGAGTATCCACTGGACGCAAACAGTGTACGCTGTTGTGTCAGCTGCATGACGTGGATATGCCATTTTCGTTCGAATCAAAGCGTAAATAAATGTAGAAAAAAAATATCTGTGTGCTATGGCTGACAGAGAACAGCGTACGCTGTTTGCGTCCAGTGGATACTCTCCAAAATGGCCAGATGAATTGTTGAATAAAGTCATTATTTTTGTTTTCTTTGCGTACAAAAGGTGTTCTCGTAGCTTCATAAAATTATGGTTGAACCACTGGTGGCAGGTGGACTATTTTGACAATGTCTTTTTATACTTTTCTGGGCCTTGCCAGTGTTATTTACTTGGCAGTCAATGGGACAGCCACAAACCTCCCGGTTTTCATCCAGAATATCTTAAATTGTGTTCCAAAGATTAACTTTTATGAGCTTTTACGGTTTTGGAACGACATGGGGGTAAGTGATTAATGACAAAATTGTCCTTTTGGGGTGGAGTAACCCTTTAACAGAAGTCTTGAACTAAAAGAAGACTAGTTAATAAGACTATGAGTAGCCATAGTGAAATCTACACTCTAAATCTACTCTGACTTCGTTCATCTAGCTCCATGCAACAGGCAAGCGAAGCAGGGTTGAAGATGCTGTATGTTTTCAGTTAGAAGCCAAGCTTCACTGAAAGAAAACAAACATCAGTCATTTTTTCTCTGTCCTGGAGGACTCATTTTAGGTCTAGTTAATTTTATTTCACTTAAAACGCACCTTCCACACAAAGGACACAAATAGGGTCTCGCAAGCGCACGGCTTTGCCGACGCGTCTCTAATGTGCCCTCAGGTGACTGTTAAAGTTTCCTTGATATCTGAAAGTCTTTCCACAATGATGGCAGGTGAACGGCTTCTCTCCAGAGTGAACTCTCATGTGAGTCTTAAGGTTGACTTTAACGGTGAAACTCTTGTCGCACTGAGAGCAGGCGAAAGGTTTCTCTCCGGTGTGAATTCTGATGTGATTCTTGAGGTGCGATTGCTTTGTGAAACTCTTTCCACAGTGGTGGCACATGTTAGGCTTCTCTCCGGTGTGAGTCGTTATGTGAACCTTAAGATTATCTCCGTCTATAAAAGTCCTTCCACACTGATGACATTTAAAACAGTCTTCCCTCGAGTGAATTTTCATGTGTTTACTGAGAGTTGCTTTACACCTGAAACTATTCCCACACTGATCACATATAAAGGGCTTCTCTCCAGTGTGAATTCGCATGTGAGTGTTTAGATTTCCTTTGCATGAGAAACGCTTCCCACACAGTTTGCAGCTGTAGAGTCTCACTCCAGTGTGAAGACTCATGTGGTTATTGAGGTCTCCTTTACGTATGAAACCCTTTCCACACTGATCGCAAGTGAACGACTTCTCTCCAGTGTGAACTTTCAAGTGAGTGTTTAGATTTACTTCTTGTAAGAAACTCTTTCCACACCGATTGCAGACGAAGGGCCTCTCTTCCGTGTGAACTCTCATGTGAGTCGTAAGGTATTTATTGTACTGGAAACTCTTTCCACACTGATCGCATACGAATATCTTCTCCCGAGTGTGAACTCTCTTGGGGACTTCAAGGTTTTGTTTTTGTGTTCGCTTTGAACTGTTAGGTTTGGTCTTCTGAGCTCTTTTTTGCGAGGAAATCTTTTCGGTTTGTCTGGGTTTTTCACCAGTCATGAAATCATGGTGTGTCTCACACTGATTTTCTTCTTCCACTTCGAGTTCTTGACTTTCCTTTTTCAGTTCCATTGGGTCTAAGGTGAAAAAAGAGAAATACAAATTAACCCCAGTGAAGACACAGATTTGGCTGTTAATGTGTACAGAGAGGATTAGTTCACTTTCAGAACAAACCCCTTTGTCATCCAAGATTCTTCAGTCATAAGGAAATCTCCATATAATGGACTTCTATGGTGCCCCCAACTTTGAACTTCCAAAATGCAGTTTAAATCCAGCTTCATATGGTTAAACGATCTCAGCCAAGGAAGGGTCTTCAAAACAAACTGACAGTATACACTTTTTAACCTCAAATGCTCGTCTTCTCTCGTCTCTGCGATGCGCTTTCGTAGTCTGTGTGATCCAGGTCAATACAGTTAGTGTATGTCGGAAAATCTCCCATCTCGTTTTTGTCTTCAACTTCAAATTCATCCTACATCGCTGCAGAAGTACCAACCTTTTACAAAGTGAGCATACAAAGAAGATCAAACACTCTTTCCAAAAAAAAAGGTAAGATAGCTATGTAGGATAAGTTAGAAGTTGAAGAAAACGAGATTGGAGTTTTTGGACCCTAACTGTATGACCTGGATCACACAGACTATGCATGAGCATCGCAGAGACGAGAAACAGTAGAAATTGTCAATTTGTTTAAAAAATAACCGATTGTTTTGCTAGATAAGACCCTTCTTCATCAGCTGGGATCATTTCAAGTCATTTGAAGCTGCATTTGAACTTCATTTCGGAAGTTCAAACTTGGGGGCACCATAGATATGGAAAGAAATCCTGAAATGTTTTCCTCAAAAATACAACTGAAGAAAGAAAGACATGAACATCTTGAATGACAAGAGGGTGAGCACATTATCTGTACATTTTTGTTCTGAAAGTAACTTAATTCTTTAAGAGTTTCTTTAGCAGTGGAGAAAATAGACAAAACATAAAGAAGGAGAAGAAATATGTTTCATGACAATGAGTTAATAAGACACTGCAGAAATGCCAAAGCACCAGGAATGGAAGTAATCACCACATGAAGTACATGAACATATTTGGCAACTGTAAAAATGCAACTGTGCAGCAGTTATGATTTGGGTATGTCAAAAACGTCTATAAGCACGTTTTTCATCAAAGGACTCTAAACGATCCCAGCCGAGGAAGAAGGGTCTTATTTAGCAAAACGATTAGTTATTTTCTAAAAAAGAATGAATAAATAAATGTATATACTTTTTAACCACAAATGCTCATCTTGGTCTAGCTCTGCGTGAATTGTGTATTCCTGTTTATCAGGGTTGGCGGGTTTTCACAACAAAACTAGTTGAACTACTCAAAAATAGCCTAATCATGTTTCGAGGGGGGTCCCCCAGTAAAAACTGCATTCCAGGGGGTAAAATACACATTTTGTGGTGGGGATCCTCTGGTAAAATTAGCATTCCAGAGGCTAAATATTACGTTATTGGGGTTGCTTCAACCCGCAGACATGAAAAACAACCCGTGACAACAGTATGAAAGTAGTCCAATTCCAAAGCAAAACCACTAGACTTGGCAACACTGTTGTTTATGATGAGCGTTTGCAGTTGAAATTGTATATAAATGGTATTTTTTTATTTTTTCTAGAAAATAACAGATCATTCTGCTAGATAAGACCCTTCTTCCTCTCTGGGGATCGTTTAGAGCCCTTTGAAGCTGGATTTAAACTGCATTCTGGAAGTTCAAACTTGGAGGCACCATAGATATCCATTATATAGAGAGAAATCCTGAAAAATTTTCCTCAAAAAATTATTTCTTTACAACTTAAGAAAGACTTGGATCTTGGATGACAAGGGGGTGAGTACATTATCTGTACATTTTTCTTCTGAAAGTGAACTACTTTAAGTATATTATTAATAGCAAGATAAAATATATATATATATATATATATATATATATATATATATATATATATATATATATCAGGAGTTTGGTAAACACGATGGATGAGATGATGAAAAAACATATGAAGAATGGCAGCTTTCATTTCTGCTCTACAGGGTTCCCACTCTAAGCCAAATGTCAAATTCCCTGACTTTTCCCTGACTTTTAATGACTAAAAAGCTGAATTTCCATGACCTATAATGAATGAATCCATCCACTTGCAAGCTTTATTTACTTGTTTACAGACGTTTCTAGTACAAAACTATGGAAGCCCGTTTCTGCCACTAAATAAAAAAAGATAAAGATAAAACTCACAATTTTTTCTCAGAATTGTAACATATAAATTCATTTCTGAGGAGAAAAAAATACTGATATGTTCACATAATTGCGAGTTCATATCACACAATTCTGCCTTAACTCTCAATTGCGAGTTTATATCATGCAACTCTGACTTTATAACCCAGTCTTTGCAGTGGTCATTTTGTAGCCAAAGCTCTTGAAATTAATTTTTTTTTTCTGGCATGTCTGCCTTAGTTATCTAAGCTGGTGACTGCATTTGACTTCAGTGATTGCCAGTTGATGTGCGGGAAGGGAATAAAATGGCACTGAAAAATAGCCTAACCATAAAAATAGGCAAATAAATAAATAAATAAATAAAAACGGTACAGAAAAGTTCAGTTTGATTAACAGAAACTAAAATTTAAATCAACAAACAAAAATCCCTCATATTCCATGACTTGGACAAAATAAATATAAAATTCCCTGACTTTCAATGACTGGAATAGACCTTTTAAAATTCCATGATATTCCAGAAATTCCATGACCCGTGGGAACCCTGGCTCTAACAGCTGTAAGACCACACCAAATGCAGTGCTTGTTAGAAATCAGGATTTGTGAGAACATTGTGTCTGTATTAATTATGACTGTTAACGGAAACTAGAGATAATGGTTTATGAAGTTTTAACTATGGATCTTTTTCTTACACAAATGCATCAATTGGCTTCAGAGGGACTTTATTAAAAGGATTAGTTCACTTTCAGAACAAAAATTTACAATAAACTCACCCCCTTTTCATCCAAGATGTTCATGTCCTTATTTCTTCAGTCGTAAAATTGTTTTTCTAAGGAAAACATTTAAGGATTTCTCTCCATGTGATGGACGTCTATGGTGCCCCCGAGTTTGAAGTTTCAAAATGTAGTTTAAATCCAGCTTCAAAGGGCTCTAAATGATCCCAGACGATGAAGAAGGGTCTTATCTAGCAAAATGATTGGGTATTTTTGTAAAATGTTCGGTTCAATACAGTTAGGGTATGTCGAAAAACTCCCATCTCGTTTTCATCTTCAACTTTAAAATCGTCTTCAACTTCAAAATCGTCTTACAACGCTGTTTTACCTTTTTCTTTGTAAAGGGTGATCTTTGTATGTTCACTTTGTAAACACTGGGATGGTATTTCTGCAGCGATGTAGTATGATTTTGAAGTTGGGGAAGAAAACAAGATGGGAGTTTTTCGACATACCCTAAAATTGTATTGACGCGGATCACACAGACTGTGCATCGCAGAGACGAGACGACGAGCATTTGAGGTTAAAAAGTATATACATTTTCAATTTGTTTCGAAAATAAGTGATCGTTTCGATAGATAAGACCCTTCTTCCTTGGCTGGGATCATTTAGAGCCGGATTTAAACTGCATTTTGGAAGTTCAAACTTTGGGGGCACCATAGAAATCCATTATATGGAGAGAAATCCTGAAATGTTTTTCTCAAAAAGCATAATTTCTTTATGACTGATGAAAGAAAGACATGAACATCTTGGATGACAAGGGGTTGAGTACATTTTCTGTCCACTAATCATTTAATACCCAGGGTTCCCTTGGTCCAAAGGCTTAGATTTTTGAGAAATATTTTTATAAAATTGCATGTTTACGTCTCATTTCTTAAAAAAAAAAAAATAAATAAAATAAAAAAAAGTTGTAGTCCAAGTAGTCTTTAGCCTTGCATACAAATGTATTTCTGCCTCATACAGAGATCAGAATCCTCATCAGATGACAACTTGGACGTTATTTCAGACACTGCTTATTGAAAGAGAGTTTTGAGATGAAAATAGTTTTAAAATGTCTTAAATGGGAGAGCATGGGAAATGAGCAGTAGTTTTGAACTTAACTTTGTTCATGAAAACTCCTCAAAAAAAGAAAAAAGGCACACACTAACACACTCACTTAATGCCCATCATCTGAAACGCAGCTTATTAAATGATGGGAGCCTACAGCAAGGTTATAATGCATCAAATGTCTTAATGTGAAGAAGATCCCACCATACGCGGAGTTCAGGAGAAGAAACGCTACATCAGATAAGCACTTCTTAGCGTGAAAGGTAAAAAACTACTAGCTTTTTTATAAACTGATTGAGTATGCAGGTATGTTAAAGTGCATTATGATAATATATTTTGCTCTCATGCGAGTTTCTTCAAGAACATTATTCACTTCTGCAGAGCTGGACATTTTAGTAAGGACCAAATCAGCCTAGAGAATGAAAACCAACCTGTTTGTGCCTCAGTATCTTCATGTTTGATAATGAACGCTTCTTCAATCTTCAAATCTTCACTCTCCTCTTTAATACACGACATATTTATAATAGGGAGTCACCTGGATTGGAGCTGCTTCTGTGTTAAAATGAGAATAATAACCAGAAAGAACAATAAATCCAAACGAAATCTCTGGGTGCGTCTCAATCAGCTCCCTAGTTTAGTAGTCAGCACACTGGTAACGGAGTCAGAGTAATAATTAATGCCCTTGAATTACCTAACAAGACAAAAACAACAAAAACTAGCACTCAGAACACAAATTATATACAAGTTTTATGTTTGTATTAAGATTTAGACTTGGTATTTGCTGATTTGTAGGCTATATTTAATAGATCCACTTTCAGTTGTTATAATTACACATATTTGTGCATACTATCCACCCTATATGCCCTAAATAGTATTGAAAATGTATGGATAGTATGCACATTGGGGCGCAGGCACTGTTTGGAGCAACGATTCAAAACAGTGAATCAATTTGAGACGCAGTTGATTCAGTTGACTCGGAGTTTAAAACAAGCTCCGTTTCTCGCATCACTCCTTTGTTCGTGTTTATTATAAAATAACTGACGAAATTGGGAGCGAAATGAGACGCACCTTTTCTGTTTCTCATGTGCGGGAGTGTTTTTACGTATACAAACGATATTAATGCCATTAGATACGGCACTGAAATGTTATATTCGATAATAAGTTTTACATTGCATTAGTGGTATTGATTTAAAGACTAAATGATTAAAAACACTCACCTTTCTTCTGCCGAATTCCATTCGCGGGAGCGCGCTTATGACGTCACATCGCCAGACCAAAATAAGAGTCTTTTGGCGAAAATCACAGGCTGTGTCCGAAATCACCCCCTAACACTGTTCCCTAATTCAGTTCACTTAAAACGAGTGAGTGAATTCGGATACTGAGTGCATCGTAAGGTCTGTCGCTTTTGCATAGAATATGTTGCTATTAAATTTTATGTATGATAAACTACAGAGCATTTTAGATACTTTAAATTTGTGGTTGCATTGAGATTTAACAGTTCAGATTATTAACTGAAATTGAATCCTTATTTCCCTGCTGACTGAAAAAAAGAAACCACAGAATTTGTAATAATATAACTGGTTATAATGGGAATTGTATTAGTTTTAATGGAAACTGTAATGGATTTCTAATGGTAATGTGATAGCTTTTATTGGTGGCTTGTTAAAGTGTATTTCATTAAAAGTATGTGACTATAAAGGATTAAACTGAAGCTAAGTTTAAAACAGTTTTGACTGTGTGAATAGAAATATTTATCTTAATTTTTTTACTTAATCTTCTAAATGCTAATGAAATGTGGTTTACATTTTCTCAGGTTATCTTTATTCAAATTGGCACTACATAATCTGTGCTAAAATGTGATTAGAATTTTAACAAGGTACCTATTAAGATATCAGATTTCAATTATTGGAAATTGATTTACAAACATAATTTCCTCCCCAAATCAGCCGTCTATAATAGATGCATACTAAAAGTCTTCTGTGAGAATTAGATCACAAGTCTTTAACCTTATTGAATTCTGTGATGTTCTTTCACGTGAGCAGTTTTGTATAAAATACAGTTTTTGCAGTATAAAGAAATAGGGTAATATTATTGAATAATAATAAAAATATGACAATAGATTGATTTGTGACTCCTCATCTTGCCTTTTTAATAATGAACAGTTCAGTTAAGACATACAAAATGCAATAATCAGTATATTAGAAACTCTAGAGGTTATAATTATAGTGTTATAATTGTAGTAAAGTTAAAAGTTATGGGAACAAAATACCTGCAATATCCAGTTATGCCTGTAGAAAACTCATAAGTGAAGTGGATCTTCATCAGATTCTTAATTGAGATGGTGGTGTGTGGTGCTGCATTCATCAAAACTGACTAAGGGCAGTTCTTACAGGTGAAGACAAAGCACAAAGATCACAAGCTTAAACACAGTATACAAAAGGTGTGAGCATTTGTAGTTCAATCGCTCAGACTCTGGAGTTTCAGCCGCTCATTATCACAGAGATCAGGGAGAGTCCAGATACATTCACACTCAATTCGCATCAACAGTGACACCAATTAAAGAAGAGAAGAAAGCAGAAAAACAAGGGCATCTCTGACAAAAGAGTGATTTTTGATTTATATTCACACACAAATCAAAAGAGATTCCTTTTCAAATTAAAATGATATTTTCCTTGCCAGCTGTGCTCTCAAACGGTGCCGCAGTTAAGAAAAAGATGGACTCAAAGTCCTTACCAAACCACTCCTGGAACAAAATTTCTTCCAATAATAATACATTAATAACAGTAAATGTAGATGCAGTTTAATTTCATGTTTGAATGATAGATAATCACTGATTATCAAATGCATTTCTCTCTGTGTATACAGTAACCACACTGCTGTTCAAACATTCAGGATCAGTATGATTGTTAATGATTTTTAATGTTCAACACTGATAATAAATCATCATACTAGAATGATTTCTGAGGCTACGCCTATGCGAAAGTTTCTCATCCGCACTAAAACCGTAGGGAAATATTAAATTAGCCTTACTTAATTTAGCCTCTGTTTTCACAGTCCACACTACAACTCGAAATCGGCGTTTTCAGATCAAGTGGACTGGAGTAATGTTGCTGAAAAGTCACTGTAATAATGTTTCACAAGATTACTGGGATTAAGGATCATTCCCTGACAGCACACATACATCTCGGAGATGTCTATTTGACGTCTGCATTTAGATCTGCAAGACGTAGTTTGCTCATCTGCAATACGTCTATTGGATGTTTCCTATCAGATGTCAAATAGACGTCTATTAGATGTCTTTAAGATGTTTATGATTTAGAATGGATGTAAAACTGACATCTTACAGATGTCTGCCAGATGTTTGTACACAGCACATGCTTTCCAGATCAAGAAATCTTTAACAGACATCTTGCAGACGTACATGTGCTATCTGAGTTAGGATCTTTTGAACAGTAGTCTGCAGCATAGGAAACATACAATAGACGTATTGCATGTGAGCAAATTACATCTTGCAGATGTAAATGCAGACTTCACATAGACGTCTCCGAGATGTATGTGTGCTATCAGGGGTCAGTTCTGTATTTGACGTCTGCAAGATGTAGTTTGCTCATCTGCAATACGTCTATTGGACGTTTCCTATCAGATGTCAAATAGACGTCTATTCGATGTCTTTAAGATGTTTATGAATAGAATGTATGTAAAAATTACATCTTACAGATGTCAAATAGATGTCTATTAGATGTCTGCCAGACGTTTGTACACAGCAGATGCTTTCCAGATCAAGAGACATCTTGCAGACGTACCTGTGCTATCTGGGAATAGACGTCTATACAGTAAGGTGTTTCTGTTCTCTCTAATTGCTTTCCATACGTTTATAATCCCTATCTGTTCCTTAGTTCCCTGTCTGCTGTTATTTATGTCATTCTGTGTTCCCGGTTGGTTTCCTTTGGTTTAGTTTATTAAAATGTAATTGTATTCTGAAGATCTCCTTGTCTCCTCGTTCCCTTGCTCCAGCGAACCGTGACACACACAGTCTTTGAAACCACTGTGCCCAACGCGCTGGAGTTTCTCGAGGATATGTGTCTATGTGACAAAGGAGAAGCTAGAGGAAAGGCAAATGGACTTCTGTCACATTTCCAGAAATTTTGGACATTCTTCACTTAGATAAATTCACTATAGTGTCCTGCACCAACTAGTAAAAAATATCAAAAATATATCTGATGTCTGAATCATTTTTGGTTTGACTGTTTAACTCTGAGTTCTTGTCATATTTTATTACCATTCTAAATGATAGCAAATAAACTGTGATAATGTACTAATTTGAGATCCGACAACGTTCTTCCATTCTGTTTGCATTCTTCCGGCTCTTCTTGTAAGTCTTGTTTTTGTTTCTTTATGAAGCTAAGCTTTCTTAAAAAAATGTTTTTTGAGGTACAACTCCTCCATCATCTTTATTTTCACTTTCAGAAAACTGCTCTCTTTCTATGTCTGTCTCAAAAAGTGGGGCTTCTCTCTTCCTAGCCTTTCTTTCTTCAATATTTTTCCAAAGTCCTTTTTTTTTTTTTTACAGATGCTTCAGCAGTCTTTAGATTTTTCTGTAAGGCATGATTATCAATAACACTAAATTGTTGTACACAATTTCTCTTACATCGTCAAATAGGGCGCCAAGGTAGAGGTCACCAAAAATACAGCTATATTATTTTTAAATGTTAAGGACTGATGGATTTAGTCACCATTTGCTTTCATTTCATGGAGAAAAAAAATGGTGACAGAAGCTGAAAGTAGTAAGTCATACAGGTTTCTAACCATGACAGTGAGCAAATGATGACTATAGTGACTTTTTAGTTTTAAGACTTTTCTTGACAACTTACAAACTAGAATATCCACTAGATATATTGCACAATGCATTATATATTCTTAATAATAATATTAACAAAAGTTGCATTATATTGCTACATGCTATTATTCGTGGTAACATGAGCACAATGCATTGTAGGGTCAAAAACATCCAATATCAAACTTTTAAATATTTAAAAGTCTAAAATAAGCAGACTTAAATTCAGAATGTATCAGGTTTAGAATATACTTTAGTGCTACTTTTTCTTTTTCAGTCGCCATCTCATCCCTTTCATCATCCTGGTTAAGGATGCTTGCAGTTCTTGTCCACTTGGATGGGTTGGCCAATTCCTCCTCCATCTCCTCACGTGTTTCTGGTAATTTAAACCACAAATAACGTAAGTAGATTTCTGTCGTAGTAGCATTAGATCAAACAGACATTTTTACATTAGTCAAAGCCAAATTTACTTCATTGAAATGTAACCTTACCTTTTATCAAGAGTACCTGAGTTTGACAGTAGACAGAAGACCATGGACAGAATTTGTGACAAAGTGTATTTTTAAGAAACTAGCAATAGCTTCAAACAGTTTAACCAAATTGGACTCATGCATTTCCTCAGACACTGTTGTCTTCGGGAACTCTTTTATCACAGTGTCTGTGAAAGGGGAAAAAGAAGCTTTTCTGTAAAAAATTAAAGCAAAATTAACCCATGTTACAAAAAAAAGTGTTGCAACACAATATGTTTTGACATTGTCATGTTATAATGCCTTGTTTTCACCTAGTGGTCAGGTTAAAGCACAGTTCGGGACCATAAACCCTGATCCGGCTTGCGTTTCCACAAGCAAAAAAGATTCTAAGTGGGGTATTGGCATTTAGAATCTATTGCTTGAAACCTACATGTGTTCAAAAGGAGCTCTCCATGCAAGTCAAACAGGCCACCATTAGGCTTCGCAAACAAAAATCCATCAGAGAGATAGCAGGAACATTAGGAGCGGCCAAATCAACCGGTTTATACATTCTGAGAGAAAAAAGCTGCACTAGTGAGCTCAGTAACAAAGAGCCCTGGACGTCTACAGAAGACAACAGCTGTGATGATCGGATGGTAAAGGAAAACCCAATTATAACATCTAGACAAGAGAAGGACACTCTCCAGGAGGCAGACATGTCAAATGCAGGCACAAACCATTCATAAGCCACAACATTAGAAAGGACAGATTAGACTTTGCCAGAGCACTTCTGGAAAAGCATTCTTTGGGCAGAATGACGGGAAGAAAGAAGTATGAAGAAGGCTTGGAACACCTCATAATCTAAAGCATACAACATCATCTGTGAAACACACTGGAGCAGTGCGGCAAGAGCTGCAGGCTTCCAGTGGCACTGGGTTACAACTGGATGACTTATGAGGTGTATAGGGATATAAAATGCAGCATGGCTGATTGGACGGTGCTTCATGGTACAGATGGACATTGATCCAAATCATACTGCAACCCACAAACCAAGAACGACTGAAGACCGCTGCAGTTAAAGCCTGGCAAAGCATCAAAAATGAGAAAAGATTGGTAATGTCCATGGATACCAGACTTCAGGCAATCATTGCCACTAAAGCATTCTTAACATAGTAGTCATCAGTCATAGGCCCTTCCTCCACCATGGCTACTCCCTCTGTCGGCTCCACTGTGGCCCACCATAATGGCTGCGGCCTGGGTCACGCCTGGCTCCTCCTGCTCCGAATCCCTCCTGTCTTTTCCCTCCTTCTAAGCCACCTTGGCTAATCTTGTCTCCTACCTCAGTCTGAGCCACCCTGGATTTTGTCTGTTGTCCTCCTCCCAGAAGTCCGTCCTCCGGCAAAGCCTCCACCAAAATGAACTTCCTGATTCTATCCCACATCCACTCCTCTGTCTGCCTTCTAAGTCCCCTCCAACCATCCTTTTTTCATAACCCTTCCGGTTGGTTTTTCCTCATGTTGCCATATTTGGTGCTTCCTGTTCTCATATGTCATTGTTAGTTAATCACCCACACTTATCCTTATATCATTAGTCTCCCTTTAAGAGTTTGAGTTCTGCGTTTTATCATCTGGTCTCCTCAATGCATGCTCATGTGTTTGCTGCCATCTTGTTGTGTTTCTCTTGTGTGGATTATTTTAAAGACTTTGTTTTTGACTCTAATCCTCATGCTGCATTCTCTCTACACGTTCTGTGACACAAATATTTATGGCACTAATATTTGTAGTCCCCCTTGACATGTAAAGAGAACAAAAAATAGTAGACATACCTATGACAATAGTGTCCTTTTGAGGTTCCAATTGGTCTTTCGAGGTCTGAAGCCCAGTAAAAAGAGAAACTCTTGACTTATTCAGTCTGTCATACATCCTCTTGGGGACTTTCACATCCGAATCAGCAAGGGGAATCTGGGTAAAATAAGAAAAGAAAAAAAAACAGTATTATAAACTGTTTATTTTATAATTCAAATACAAAGCAGTGACTGTGCTAATGTATTTTCTAAATGGTTATACATACACAAAAAGATAACAAAAAGAATTATTACAATCAAAAATGTATTATCACAACTTTTTTCTAACCATTTTTGAGGATTCAGCAAGAGACAGCTCACTGGAAACTGAGCTTAAGCTGTATGAGCCTTTCTTTGTCAGGTGACGGTAGCAGGGATGAGAGCGAGGACTCAGTAATGCAGGAAGAAGGTCTTTATTAATAAAAAACAAACAAAAACTACCCCAAAGGGGAAAACAAACAGGCTAGACTTGGCTTGTCTAGGCAAGACAGGAGACTTCAGGGTAAACTTGCACACAGTGAACTCGCCCAGGACTACAAACACAAGGAGAATAAATAGAGAGCAAACGAGGAGGGTAATGAGATGAACACAGGTGGGGCAAATAAACCAATAATCAGGAAACAAGATGGGCGGGGTCAAAACAATAGACATGAGAGCACATGGCACATGAAAACAAAACAAAAGCCATGTGCTCACACAAAACAAAAACATAAGCACATGGCCAGCAACACAAAAATCACTAGCCATGTGCAAGACAGGACCTGAACACGCAGGTAATGAAGACACTCATAAGCTGCGTGTTCACACAAAACATGACAAACAAGAACAAAAAGGAAAGCAACAGAACAGGACACAGAAAGAGCACAAAAATCACACATGGACAGAGGAGCACACGGCCCAAGAAAATTCGAGACCGTACGCTCCCACAGCAAGACAGAACGTGGAATGCGAGTGTCCGAACCCCGAAACCACACGAAACCAAAACCTGAACAAGACATGAGTGCCGGGATCTGAACACAACGCTCCAACATGAAACAATGCACGCAGACAAGAAGTATACAAGAAAAGAAGGGAGCGTCAGGGCTCTGTCACAAAACTATGAATAAACTAGACAGAAGTGACAGAACCCTGACACTCTTCATGGACTCAGGACATCTTTTAGAGATGATAATATCCCAGGAAGCTCTACAAGACAAATAGAAGATTCAAGTATGTTATACAAAGTTAGGGCAGTACAAACACCCGTTTTCATTTCCATTCTTTTTCATCTACTTGGTCTATAGATGAAATAATAAAATTTATTTTCTAAAGAAGCATTGCTGTAACTTTTGGTTACGGCTGGTAAAGGTTGTTAAACTTAAATCACCCTTCAAGAACTGTATACATCCAGAGTGAGGAAAAGAGCTCAGAAATCACCCTGGATCCCTCACATCCAAGCCATTTCCTCTTTGAACTTTTGCCATCTGGCTGGCGCTACAGAGCCCCAAATGCCAGGACAACCAGGCACAAAAACAGTTTTTTCCCCCAGGCAATCCTTATGAACAGCTAAATGTTCACCCAATATGTGCAATAGAAATATGTGCAATAACCTTCATCAATCATCAATAGCACAAATGTACATGCAACTTATTTCTTAATTTATTTTTGTATATATTTTTGTCTATTTATATTTACATACGTGTATTTTTTATTCTCATCTTACTTTTATTGTCTGTGTATTGTTGTTGTTGTCTCTGTACTCTGGAAGCAAATTTCACAAAAACAAATTCCTTGTATGCGCAAGCATACTTGGCAAAAAAGCTCTTTCTGATTCTGATTCTTCATGTTATATTGATAAAGACATTTCTGATTGTTCAAATGGTTGGCTGTCGGGGACCTCTTCTGTAGCACTGAAGTCTTGCTGAGGCAGGCATTTAGGACATTTCCCAGATAGCACACGTACATCTGCAAGATGTCTGTTAAAGATCTCTTGATCTGGAAAGCGTCTTCTGTGAACAAACGTCTGGCAGACATCTGTAAGATGTCAGTTTTTACATAAATTCTAAATCAAAAACATCTTAAAGACATCTGATAGGAAGCGTCCAATAGACGTATTGCAGATGAGCAAACTACGTCTAGCAGATGTAAATGTAGACGTCAGATAGACATCTCCGAGATGTATGTGTGCTATCAGGGTTGCATTTTCTAGATGACAGAATGTATTGTCATATTTTTGCCAAATGAAGAAACTGAAACGAACCAGATTCCTTTATACTGCAAAATTGTGCATATAAAAGATCATTACCACTAAAATCAATAAGACATTATCCTTTCCATCCAATTCTTATAATAATTCTTGTATTTGTTCTCTATTCATAGAGGGCTGATGGGGAGGAAAAACTTGTAAAGTTCATAAACACGAATTCAGTCACTGGCACAAACTGTTGGGGAAACTAAGCTCTTCAAAACTGAGTCAGCTGAATCAATTGATTCACAAAATGGTTCACTGCTGATCACACCTGCTGCTCAAAACCATGCTTGACACCATTGTAGAAGAGGATATCTTCCACTAAAATTGTGCAGAACTACTAGTATAAATAAGATAAGAACTGGGCAAAATATATTTAAACACAAGTTTTACCAAGAAATAAACTCTATTCTCATCTATTTTGCTGTTTATATTATTTGTATGTAATTTTCTAAGCATGTCTGTGATGTTAGAGAGACTTTTGTTTTGGTTTTGTGGTATGACGTCATAGGGCTGCGCTGCGCTCCTGCATCTGTTGTGATTCAGATGAAGAAAGGTTTGTGCATTTAATCATTAAAAAGTTTTAAATAGATATGAACCACTCCGTCTATTTTGTTGTTTTTACAGCAACTGTAAAATGAATTAATAGTTATTTAATGCAACAGTAGTGCTTTATCAAACATTATTAAACACTATTTTGTGTTTGTAAAGCGCATCCACTTATGAGGAACAGAAAATGCTCGTCTCATTTCGTTGCATATATCGTGAAATCAGTTTATCATAATCACGAATTTATTCACTGGCAAGTAGTGATGGAGAAACGCAGCTTTTCGAAACTACGAGTCAAATGAATCAAATGATTCAGTGATTCGAAGCGCTGCTCACAACAGTGTAAATGCAACGAAAACAAACACAAACATGTGGAATGTCAACTTTTTGCAAACTGCAGATATTTTTATTCAAGTGTAAGTGTGTAATCTACAAATCAATAGGCTACTAAATGTAAATTATAAAAGTGAAGGCTCTCTTTAATTTATTTTAGACATTTGTAGCACTAGCTTGTATTATTTTTTCTTTCTGATAATTATTCTCACCTTGAACACGCAGGAAAAACTCCTGGTCATGCAACTGAGGTCCACGTGACACTTCTATAAAGATGGCATTTATAAAAGAGGAGAGTGAAGATGTGAAGATTGAAGAAGCATTCAGAGTCAAATATGAAGATACTGAGGAACAAACAGGTTGGTTTTCCTTTTCAAAGCTGAACTCAGTCACTTATCCTTATTAAAATGTCCAGCTTTACTGAAACTAATCATATGTTTTGAAGAATGATGTATGAGTCTTATAATTAAACTCATTATTTGACGTAGTGGGTTGATCACGCTAATACTAATACTGCCTTCAGCTGAGAAGAGCTTACTTACAAGTTGGGTATTTGTTATTACGACAAGAGACACATTAAATTATGAACAATTATACAGAAGTAGTAATTGGTCAGGATAGCATGTCTAACAGCAAAAACTCATGACAAACTAAATTTGCTTGCTTTTTGTGTTCTTCGAGAGTTCTTTCAGTGCACTTGTGAGCTTACTACATACTTGCTGCTCCTCTATCATTATGAGGAGATAAGTCCTTAGATACTGTATGCCCAATAAAATCTTGTATGTGTTAAAGAGAAGTATGTTGTGTTTTGTGCTTAAAAGTCTTAAACTGCCAATCTTGTTACCATGCAAAATAGTTAATTACTTCTGAGCTAAATTTAGTAGTTTCTCTTGCAACAAAGTAAATAGCAGCAGTGTTGGGCAAGCTACTTAGAAAATGTAGTGAGGTAAGCTAACAGTTACTCTTCATTAGGGTTGCCAGGTTTTCACAACAAAACCTGCCCAATAGCTACTGAAAAGTTCCAGGGGGTAAAAAGTATGTTTTGTGGTTAGGTTCCTCTGGTAATATTAGCATTCAAGGTGCTAAATATTACGTTATTTGGGTTGCTTCAACCCGCTTCAACTGCTCTTCATTAAATGAAGATTCACTACTCTTCCCTGATCACACACGTACATCTCAGAGACGTCTATTTCTATTATAGACGTCTATATCTGCTTTTACATCTGCAAGATGTAGTTTGCTCACCTGCAATACATCTATTGGACGTTTCCTATCAGATGTCAAATAGATGTCTGTTAGATGTCTTTAAGATGCTTGTGATTTACAATGTATGCAAAACTGACATCTTACAGATGTCTGCCAGATGTTTGTACACAGCAGATGCTTTCCAGATCAAGAGATCTTTAACAGACATCTTGCAGACGTATGTGTGCTATCTCGGTTAGCAGTCATTTCTGATATTTTGCTTTGGAAAATGTAGCTTTTGTTGACGCTTCCATGTTACTTGATCAAAAAAGAGATTCACTAGTGAAAAGCCTTTTGATTTAGAAAACAGTGATGCTGCCACCACGCTATTGAAAAATGTAGTTAAACTAGTAGCGTCACTACTTGTAGCAACGCTACTGCCCAACACTGAATAGCATATATAAACCCAGATAGCACACGTACATCTGCAAGATGTCTGTTAAAGATCTCTTGATCTGGAAAGCATCTGCTGTGTACAAACGTCTGTCAGACATCTGTAAGATGTCAGCTTTACATCCATTCTAAATCAGAAACATCTTAAAGACATCTAATAGACGTCTATTTGACATCTGATAGGAAACGTCCAATAGACATATTGCAGATGAGCAAAATATAGACATATTGCAGATGAGCATATTGCAGATGAGCATTTACATCATGCAGATGTCAAATAGATGTCTCCAAGATGTATGTGTGCTATCAGGGTACTTACAGTGTGAGGATAATATGTATTTCCTTTTTCCCCCACTAGACCTGATGCCACTGAAAGAGGAGAGACAAGAAATGAATGAAATGGAAGAGAAGGATGAGTATAAGGAACTTCATGATTTCATAACTGCAAGAAAATCCATAAAGACAAAAAAGAGTTCCTCACCAAAAAGAGCCCAGAAGACCAAATCTAATGCCTGCCATCAATGTGGAAAGTGTTTCAGTAGGAAAAACATCCTTGACGACCACATGAGAATTCACACTGGAGAAAAGCCTTTCACCTGCCCTCAGTGTGGAAAGAGTTTCAGTCAAAGAGGGAACCTTATATCCCACACGAGAATCCACACTGGAGAGAAACCTTTCACGTGCCAACAGTGTGGGAAATGTTTCGCTAAAAAGGGGAGCGTCATAAAACACATGAGAATCCACACTGGAGAAAAGCCATTCTCATGTGATCAGTGCGGACAGAGCTTCGCACTAAAAGAAACCCTCAATTTTCACATGAGACATCACTTGGGAGAGAACAGCTATATTTGCCATCAGTGTGGGAAGAGTTTTATCCATAAAATAAGCTTTGAGACTCACATGAGGGTTCACACTGGAGAGAGGCCTTACACATGCTCTCAGTGCGGAAAGAGTTTCAGACATAGATCATCCCTTGTTTCCCACATAAGAGTTCACACCGGAGAGAAACCTTACACCTGTAAACTGTGTGGAAAAAGCTTCTCACGAAAAGGATATCTTAAGACTCACATGGCCATTCACACTGGAGAGAGACCGTTCACCTGTGATCAGTGTGGAAAGAGTTTCGGACGGAAAGCAACTCTTACTCAGCATGTGAAGACTCACTTTAAGAGAGAAGGGTTTTAGATGTTGGCAGTATTGCATGAATTTCACAGACTGGAAGAACTTTAAGCATGTAATAACTAGAGAGAAGTGTGCCATCACTAGCTGTTTACCCAAATGATCAATTAGCATTCTGAAAAGCTGTCATGTAAACATCTCAATCAGTCTCACTGAGCTTGATCCAAATTAAATTTCGATTGGTTTGAAGAGATGGGGTAGACCTGGAAAAAAATTGACAATGAAAATTCGAGTAAAATCTGCTTCATGAAATCTGGGAAAGAATGTAGAGTTGTTTTCAAGAGACTGGATTTTTTTTTTTTTAATAAAGTCATGTTGGAAAGAAGGTTGATGTTTCTTGGTTTGCATATATTTCAATCATGACAACTCTAATAGTTCTAGCAAGTTACTGAATGTTACACTGAAATGTTTGTTTATTTTTACAGAGCAAACCTACATTAAGTGGGGGCCCCAGGCAAAATTAACCAGTGAGGCCCTTCTAAGATTACATTTGTGTGTGTGTGTGTGTGTGTGTGTGTGTGTGTGTGTGTGTGTGTGTCAAAATATCTTTGTTACACCTAGAGATCGTTCACTCATTCACTAATCCCTATATAGTATATGACAGTTGAATGCACTATATCAGAAAAGAGTGAACAAATTTAGACACTGCTGGTTTAGAGAGCTGGCACAGAAATGTCTTCATCATATATGTAATTTTATCTTACATGTACCTTATTTTAGGAAATAATAACAGTAACACTCACAATGACTTTATATTGTAATTAGGCGCACATCACAGCAGCTTTATGGTTTTACCGCTGGTATACTATTAGGCCTAATTCGATTTGTAATGCTTAAGTGAACACACACACATCCGAAGCAGTGGGCAACCATATTGCTATCGCTGCGGCACAGTTGGGGGTTTGGTGCTTTGCTCAAGGGTCTCACCTTAGTCGTGTGGAGAGAGCACTGATCATTCACTCCCCCCACCGACAATCCCTGCCAGACCTGGGACTCAAACTCGCAACCTTTCAGTTACCAGTCCGACTCTCTAACCATTAGGCCACAGCTGCCCCATGTGTGTTTTATATTTAGTATCTTGAAACTCTTCCAAGGACACAGCTTTACAAAGGTTATCTGTGAGAGGTCTTACAACATTGAAAAAAATCTTACAGAAATTCAGTAATCAGAAATTTAGTAATCAGCCATTTCAAGGGAATGTCTGAGACATTTGTTGAAAAATTTGTTTTCTTATTTTTTATTTATGAACAAAAATCACATAACCTTTAAACATATTTGGAAGAGTGCCTGAGACATAAATGTAGTTTACAATAAAGTGAGGCGTCTTTCTCATTTTTATGTTTGCGTGTGTGTTTATGTATACTCTATCTATATATACCCTCTGTATTTGTGTTTTTGGTCAGGCTAAAGCAATTCCAGGTAACACTATCTTGCAATGATGTACTATGCAAATACTGAACACAGCAGACAACTACAGCCTAAAAATAAACCAGCAAACAGGTTTGGCCTTCTCTTTCTTTCTAGAGTGAAAATAATGATCCAAAGCTGAAAAAAAAAAATGAGAATGTGGTGAATTATTTTTTGTTTAAAGCATTTTTTTGCCTCAATGTATGGCCTGGGTTGTGTTTTATTTGGTTATTTGTTTTTTTGTTTTTTTTTAGCTGTTTTCATGTGTATTTTGTACATGTATTTTGTTTTCTAAATGAAGCTGCTGTGTAAAAGCTTTTGTATTAAAATTATCTCGACTGCTGGTTCATTTTATACACAATAGCCTGGCTAGGCTGGTTTTAACTAGTTGTTCCAGCTGGTCTTTAAGCCTGACCAGCTGAGGAAGCTGCAGAATTCTTTTTAGTTTTTACAGGAAGTGGCAAACTCACGCAGTCTGCGATGGACAGATTGTGAACAGCTGGTCTATGTGGTAATATAATACATTGGGCAGGACATCCAAACGCTCACCTATCGTCGAAAGCAATTACGGCTTTTCATCTGTTAAGATTTATGTAGTAGCAACTTTACATGTCCGCTCAGTCTAATGTTAACCTAGAAAAATGTGCAACACCCTGCTGAAAAAAGGTCTTGGTTACGTATGGTAACCCACGTTCCCTGATGGTGGGAACAGAGACGTTATGTCGAAATGAAGGGGCCGCTCTAGGGAGCCAGAACACCTCTGACGGCTTTGAGAAAAGGCCTATGGGAATTGGTGTGCAGAATTTGCATAGCCATCCCCGCCTTGGCCATCTGGGTATAATTTGTTCTGTTCTGAGGAGCCGAATAGCAACTCATCTACACTCAAAGGCAGTCTGAAGTTGTGGCAGGGGGACACGTCTCCATCAGGGAAAGAGGGTTACCATACATAACCAAGACGTTCCCCTTCTGACGTCCCATTTGAAAAAGCCATCAACTAGCGGAGTGTGACACGAGTGTATGGCGTGCAAATAATAACAGGTTTACGTGTTAGTCGAGTGCAACTCACCGCTGCATGACCTTCCAATGTCAAAGAGCCCTCAGCCAGCCTTTCCTCACCTTGGTTGAAAATCTTGGAAGACATTGGGCCAGTGACTGACCCCTCGCCAGTACTCAGAACCAAAGACAGGGTTTATCTTGAGGGAAACACCGCATCTCTAGGGAGTATAGGTGGAAAATACACACATGGGCACGTTAGGAGCATGTGGAGCACCAATCCAATATGAGGTTGTACAGCCGCCTAGTAGGGGGGCTCTAGACTGCAACAGAGTGTTTACCACCTCCAGTGGGAGATCTCTGAAGTCCTCTTGGTCACGTCCAGGGATCATAGGTGGAGGTGAAGTTTCCACTCACCCCGGAGTGAAGTCTGTCAGGAGAGCGCATCGGCTACCCGATTGATTTGCCCCGGAATGTAAGTGGTTCAAAGAGACTTGAGTCTGTGTTGACTCCAGGGGAGGAGATGGCGGGTTAGTTGTGACATGCGAAAGGAGCGTACACCGCCCTGGTGGTTGATGTATGCTACTGTCGCAGTGCTGTCTGAACGGACCAACACATGCTTGCCCTGAACCAAAGGTCAGAACCTCTTCAGGGCCAAGAGAACTGTCAACAGCTCAAGGCAATTGATATGCCAGTGCAGCCGAGGGCCTGTCCAGATGCGAACGCCAACCTCCTGGAGAGGGGCAAGGGCAGCCTTTGCAATTTTCATAAAGATGCGGGGAGACAGGGAGAGCCCAAAAGCTCTGAGTTGGGAACACCCCTGTGCAACTCGCTTAGAACCTTTGCCTGGTAGTCCTGTAGGATGGCCATAGCATGAAGGGCAGATGCAGCTTGTCCAGAAGCCGAATAAGCCTTCCCCACGAGTGTGGAGGGGAACTTACAAGCCCTAGATGAGAATTTTTGGCAGTCCCGCCAGGTGGCAGCGGTCTGCGGGCAAAGATGCACTGCGATCGCCCACTCCACCTGGGGAATCTCTGTATACTCCCTCGCCGGACCCCCATCGAGGGTGGTGAGGTAGGAAGAGTTTGTGTATTGTGTTCTGGCTGAGAAAGGAGCCCTTCAACAATTTCGTCAACTCTTTATGCACTTCCGGGAAGAAAGGCACTGGGGTAGAATGCAGATTGGGAGCCGCGGTCATCGCTCAGATACCAATCATTGAGCCTAGAATGCTCAGGACGGGGGAGGAGAATTGGCTGCCCGTTCGAGCATGGACGCCATTTCCGCATATGCAACTGACTGAGAGCCCGCCCCCATGGTGGACATCTCAGCCAGCGCTTCAGATAGCTGTGGCCCAGCCTCCAATGCTGCAGCCACTTCCTCTTTCACAGCGAGAGCCCTGAATAACAAATCCAATCCGTACTGAGACGAATTTTCAAAGTCATCCAGAAGCTTGATCAGCAAGCACACAGAACGAGTGGATCACGGGGACTTGCCCGGTGAAACGGCACTCAAATCCCGCTCTGCACCAACGCACAGCGCAGCGGCCTCATACCCAGAAGTAGAATGACGCTTATTCGAAAAGAATGTGGCTTGCGAACGGAGTGTGCTGATGGTCCCCCTGGACAGAACATCCCCCCTCACCGAACGCCGCTTCAGCGTGTTCACGACCCAAACGCTGAAGACAGCGATCGTGCCGATTGTTCTGAGAGGTAGGAACCGCAACAGAAGGACATGGATGGAAAGGCATTGTAAACACACAAACCAACCGTGTCTGTCTCTTTTAGAGAAATTTCCACTTTTATTTGAGAGGTAATCTTCTCTTCAAGCACCCAGAGGACTCTCACTGCAGCAGGCTGAGTCTGAGAAGGAAGAAACCGCTGTCCATGCTGTAGATCCAATGACGAAGAGGTGAGTGGTGCTGCTTCTCACAAAGAGGCGCTGCATTCGGCTCCAAAGAAACTGAATAAATGAGCAGACCTTAGCCACCCCCTCTTATACCCGGATGGCCAGGGTGGGGCTGGCTATGCAAATTCTGCACACCAATTCCCATTGGCCTTTTCTCAAAGCTGTCAGAGGTGTTTGGGCTCCCTAGAGCGACTCCTAGTGTCCTTCATTTTGACACAACGTCGAAAATGAACAACAGAAGGGGACCAGCATATGTTGGTTGGGTAGATTTTGATGCTGGTATGCTGGTCTATGCTGGTTTATGCTGGTCTTTAGCTGGTTCATGCTGGTCCACCAGCAAAGGATCAGCTTAAACCAGCATACCAGCATCAAAACCAACCAAAAAAGCATATGCTGTTTTTTTTCAACAGGGTATTCAAGTGTCTGTGCTGAGTGTGGAAGCTGAACAGTGGCGCACTTTCTTCATGGTAGATGGAGGTGCCAATGTGGTCACTAGCTCTTAAAATACTCCATAATGTTTGGTCATACAGGTAAATGTAATACATCTTTCGAATCTGTAAAGATTCTATGTTTATTTGTGTGCACTCAGAATAACAACAAAAAGTTGTGCTTTTGTAAAATAAAGCAAACACTCTCTGTGAACCTGAGCACATAGTTTAGAAACTCTGTGTATACTTGCCTCACAGACATGAAAAATACATATATAGAGAGTGAAATGTCTATTTTTAAATGAACCAATTTAAATAGACTAATTTTCTCAGATTATGTAAGCCATATGAAACATGCATACAGGTGCATCACTTCTGCGGAGATGACGTGTCAGTGTCACTGACTTCATCTCTTAAGCTGAAAAACAAAGAAAGATCTGATTTATCAATAAATTATTACAATTGAATATTTTGTAAACTGATTGTCTGGGACAGGGGTGTCCAATTCTGTTCCTGGAGAGCCAACATCCTGATGAGTTTAACTCCAATCAGCTCCGACACACTTGCCTAGAAGTTTCTAGTGTCAAATCTGGTATGGTGACATGTCTGGCAGTCCCTAATCTGTGGTAATTCCACAGATTTATAAATGTTCAAATCCCTGTTAAGCCTTGGTAGGTATACATGAAGCAGGGCCCACATGTGTTCATCATTTGTAGAATCAGTCAGGCCATCTTGTTCCAGAATTGTGAATAAGGAGTGGTAATCATTTTCAACATTTCATCCTTCATCAGCCTTCATAGGCGGTGTCTGCACAAAATAAGGAAAGCAGTACTCTTAACTCCTAACATAGCCATCATAGTGGACAAGCGATACTTGGTGGATGACATTGAACCTGGAACTGCTCATCAGTATGTTTGTGACTCAGCAAAACTGTCTTCTGTGTTAATTTCAGGGTTTTTTTATGAGATATTATGATAAATTCTACTGATGTTGTCCTGTGTGTTCGGATTTTTTATATTTTTTTTTACTACATTTCACTTAAAAGAACGTGTATAAAATGTGAGCACTAATTTAGTATGGATTATTAAAAAAAGTTTTTGTTTTTTTCTTCTTTGTATTTCTTCAAACAAAAATCACAAACTTAAATGGTCAATTCCCCAGTCATTAAGATAAATACAAAATGTTTTATTAGCCTGCATTTTTTTTCCTATGCCAAATTAAAAATCTTAATCCATTATATGAAATAAAAATGTAAGGAAATTTACTATACAACTGAATAAATAAAAAAAAAATTAATAAATACATCAAATAAACATTTTAAAACATACTTGGCAGGGTGCGTGTGTGTTTATTCAAATTCTCTATATATACCCTCTGTATTTGTGTTTTTGGTCAGGCTAAAGCAATTCCAGGTAACACTATCTTGCAATGTACTATGCAAATGCTGAACACAGCAGACAACAACAACCTAAAAAAACAACAACAGACAGATCTGACCGTCTCTTCTTTCTAGAGTGAAATCAATAATCCAAAGCTGCTCATCATAAAAAAAGAGGATAAAGCTATGCTGAAGGCCTTTTTTACTGATCTGCATTTTGTAATGTTGGCATTAAATCACAACAGGAGATGAAATGGAGACGAGTGGAAGCGCTGGAGGCAGACAACAGGTTTAAGATGGAAGTAGCTGGTTTTAGCTGGTCTCTCATCCTGGCTAGGCTGGTTTTAGCTGGTTGTTCCAGCTGGTCTCCCAGCCTGACCAGCTAAGGAAGCTGTAATGGAGCAACAGAGACGTAAAGAAAGCGGATCTATTCGCAAGTTTTAATACACGTAAACATAGACATGGTCATACACAGGGTCGACATCAGCAAACAGGTACATGAGGGCAAGATATAAGAGTAATCCAGAGACAGACGAGGGTCGATCGGCAGCGAATGTAATCCAAGGGGAGAGTCAAACAGGTAATACACACAGACAGTCAACAATCCAACTAGGAGTGAACACTAGACTAGAAATTTCCGGGACAGGCAGAGAGCAGACAAGATGAGAATAACCAGGGAGGGGGTCAAGATACGAATGACTACACTAGACTTGGGACTTGGAAACAAGAAAAAGGCACCCAAATGTGCTAACACTAGGAGAGTCCTAAACGCAAACATAAAGGAGACTCATAATGGCTCTGTAACGTGCTACCTACCGCTTGGAGAGGAATAAATGAGTAAAATTACTCGGCCCGGGAACAGTGGAAAGGGCCTCATATTTAAACACTTCAGGATTAGATACAGCTTTGTGTAATCAGTGAGGTGGAGCATGGAAAATGTAGTCCAGGGTGTAATGTAACTGTCTGTATAGTGTGAATGTCAATATAATCGCAAAGTGACCTCTTCTTCTTATTCTCCAAAGTGAATTGCCAGTGGTGTAGTCGCGGGTATACGCAGGTGTATGGCGTATACCCACTTCTTTATCAGGCAGCTTGGCGTATACCCATTTCTAATACCCTCCGATGCCCATCATTTAGTAGTGTCCTGCATTATCCAAATCATGACTGTCCACCACATCCAGACATATAAGAATAAATGGAAATATTCACTAAAAACACCCAGTAAAGACGCGAAGACGTGATGATGCGGCCAGGACCATGGCGCAGGCTTGCTTTGAAATTTGTTTGATGATTGCGCCTGATGCGCCCGCACCCGCTCTGTCTCCCGCTCCCCAGATGCTGCCTGTTCATACGTGAGAGCATGTTAGGGGAGGCGCACGAGTGGAAAAGTACTAATTATTATTTATTACTGATTTGAATCAGTTTATAATAATGAAAACAATACCTTACAAATAAAAGAAGCAAGTTTTTACGATTAGAAAACCGATAAACCCCTGTAAAAGTTTCTCTCGCCAGAAAATCTTCAATGGGGGGCATTTCGTTTCCATAGGGGAGCACAATTATGAGCAGCTATAAAATTGTAGTACATATTTATATATATAAATTATAAAATAAACTACAATTTATAATGCCGTTTGTTATAAACAACATATATAAGAAACAGACAAATTATAAAAATAAAACACAAATTATAATGGCATTCGTTATAAACAACATTAGTCTAACCAAAACTAATTTAGTTAAGAAACAGACCAATTACAAAATAAAACACACATTGTAATGGCATTCGTTATAAACAACATACAAAAGTCAAGCCAAAACAAATTTAAAGAGAAACTGAAACGCACTGATACATCTCTCATTCGGCACGAATATTTCCCATGATCGCTTAGAATTTTTTTTCCTTATAGTAACAGAAACAACTTAAAATACTATGTCATTTTTAGTCATATAGATAAGAATAAGACATTATTCGGAACTGTAAAAGGTTCAGAGCGGGCAGATGAAGCGTGGTCATGTTTTCTTATTTTCAGAGTCTGCTGTTTGAGAATGCAGATCTGGGAGCTAATTATAAAGAAACACTTCGACAAGACTTTGCTCAAGCATTTTAGAATGACAAAACTAGCATTTCAGATGCAGTGCAAAGAGATTGGTTCGTTAGGTAGTCCAGTTATGCTGTCCCATCGCAAAGTCACAGTGTTCCCATTGTAGTTTATGCGCACGTTGTCCTACTGGATAAGAATTTAAACTAGTTGAGTGCATACTTTTTTTTTTTTTTTTTAATTTTTAATTTAGAACTTTTTTTTATTTTTTAGAATTTATGCTCATCTTGCGTTTTTTTAATGCAATATTCCATAATGTGCATAAAAATAGGTATGGAAACACTGAGTTATTAGCTTCATATTGCAGATATTTTTTGAGCTAAATGATTTGCTTAGCAATATCTAATGCTAGATCAGAACAAATTAATGTTTTTCATTTTTTTGTTCTCAATATTAAATTCGCTTGTGATCATGTGCACAATGCCTGTGTCAAAGGATCCAGTAAACTAATGAGTTCAAATAGTAAGTTCAAAACAGCTCTTTTATTTTTTATTTTTTTTGGAGGAGGAAGCGTGTACCCACTTCTCCAGGCACCACTACACTACTGTGAATCACATTTTAGAGGGCTCGAAAACTCATGAAACTTTGCACACGCGTCTGGACTGGCGAAAATTTACATCTGATTTGGGTTTCAGAAGTGGGGGTGGCAAAATGTCTCTTTAGCGCCACCTATAAAAATTTCACGAGGTGCGCCTCGAGCTACGTTTCACGTACGTGTACGAAACTCGGTACATACATGTAACACACCAAGACCTACAAAAAAGTCTCCTGGTACAACATCCCAAGCCCAACTGGAAGTCCGTTATTTTGAATTCCCTGATTTTTGTGCAGTTTTTGTAACTTTCTGGCCTCGTACTTAAACAAACTCCTCCTACAGTTTTAATCAGATAATCTTCAAATTTGGTGTGTGTGATCATAAATTCCAAAGATCATGAGTTTGTCGTCAAAGGGCATGTCCCTGTCGGCCCGACAAATTTTGATCTTTCACCATGAAACAGGATGTTGCTGTAACTCAGGTAAACAATGTCCGATCTGCCCCAAACTTCACACATTTAATAACAGTCATGTCCTGAACACATATCCATGCCCATATTTAGTTATAGTCATAGCACCACCTGCCAGCAACAGAAAGTAACATGTTTAACACTGTTATGGTCTCCTAGCAACATATTAAAAAGCATCAGCAAGTGTTAAATAGGCTAGCAATATGCTATACACATGCTAAAACATGTTAACAACACTTAGCTAAATGTTTTTAATGCAATGCAGAAATTGTTGTAACTCAGGCATGCAGTGTCCAATCTGCCATAAACATGCAAAAAACATGGTAAAGCATGCTATTAATGCAATGAAACAGGAAGTTACTGTAACTCAGTCAGGCAGTGTCTGATCTGCCCCAAACTTCACGTTTCATAGGAGTCCTGGCCTAAACACTTCTATGTGCCAGTATTCAGTTATAGTCATAGCGCCACCTGCTGGCAACAGGAAGTAACATTTTTAACACTGTTATGGTCTCCTAGCAACATATTAAAAAGCATCAGCAAGTGTTAAATAGGCTAGCAATATGCTATACACATGCTAAAACATGTTAACAACACTTAGCTAAATGTTTTTAATGCAATGCAGAAATTGTTGTAACTCAGGCATGCAGTGTCCAATCTGCCATAAACATGCAAAAAACATGGTAAAGCATGCTATTAATGCAATGAAACAGGAAGTTACTGTAACTCAGTCAGGCAGTGTCTGATCTGCCCCAAACTTCACGTTTCATAGGAGTCCTGGCCTAAACACTTCTATGTGCCAGTATTCAGTTATAGTCATAGCGCCACCTGCTGGCAACAGGAAGTAACATTTTTAACACTGTTATGGTCTCCTAGCAACATATTAACAAGCATCACCAAGTTTTAAATAGGCTAGCAACATGCTATACACGTTAGCAACACTTAGCTATGTGCTAAAGCATGCTATTAATGCAATGCAACATGAAGTTGCTGTAACTCGGCAGCGTCCAATCTGCCCCAGACTTAACATGCAATATGTTACAAACATTGTAAAGTATGCTAGCAACACTTAGCTAAGTGCTAAAGCGAAGTTATTCCAACTCAGTCTGGCAGTGTCTGATCTGCCACAAACTTCACATGTTTGATAAGAGTCCTGGCCTAAACACTTCTATGTGCCAATATTCAGTTATAGTCAGAAAGTTATAAACAGGAAGTTGTTGTAATTCATGCAAGCAATATCCAATCTCCCCCAAACTTCACTTGCTCAATAAGAGTCCTGACCTGAACACACCTAAAAGCCAATACTCAGTTACAATCATAGCGCCACCTGTTGGCAACAGGAAATGGCTTGTTTTACACTAACTTGAGCATGTCTGATATGCCCCAGACTTCACATATTTGGTAAGAGTCCTGTATTGAAGACGCCCAAAGGCCAATATTCAGATGCAAGCATAGTGCCACCTTTTGGCAGCTGGATATGTCATGTCTTACACTAACTCAAGCATACAATGTTCAATCTGCAACAAACTTCATATGTCTTCATATTATGACAGTGCTGGCCTAAACACATCTACCTGCCAATATTCAGTTATAGGCATAGTGCCACCAGCTGGCAGCAGGGAGTTTGGCACATATAAATGACTTTGACATATTTCTCCTATATTTACAATATTAAAATAATACTACCCAGTGTTCACTGTATTTCATCGCTGCTTGCAGCTTTAATTCAAATTGTATCTTTTGCTGATGCTTTTCTGACACAGTAAACTAATTGTCTGGGACAGGGGTGTCCAGTTCTGTTCCTGGAGAGCCAACATCCTGATGAGTTTAACTCCAACCAGCTCCGACACACTTGCCTAGCAGTTTCTAGTGTCAAGACCCTGAATAGAATCAGAATCAGAATCAGAATGAGCTTTATTGCCAGGTATGTTTGCACATACTAGGAATTTGTTTTAGTGACAGAAGCTCCACAGTGCAACAGAATGACAATGACAAGACACAGATAATAAAAAGAACAATATACAAATACACAGAAAAAGTGCAAAAAAACAAATACAATTTAAAATAAACTAAAATGGACAAATGTAAACAATTTACTATGTACAGGTGCAAATTAGAAATGAGAAATGTAAACAAGTATGTGTATTAAATAAATAAATTAATGAATGAATGTATAATAGTGTTATTGTTCGATGTTATATTTCAAGGGTTCATGAGATGGATTGCTTGAGGGAAGAAACTGTTTCTGTGCCTGGTCGTTCTAGTGCTCAGGGCTCTGTAGCGTTGGCCTAATGGCAACAGTTCAAAGAGTGAGTGTGCGGGATGTGAGGGGTCCAGAGTGATTTTACTAGCCCTTTTGCGCACTCTGGACAGGTACAGATCTTGAAGAGTGGGGAGGGTTGTACCAATGATTCGCTCAGCACACAGGACTATCCTGCGTAGTCTTCTGAGGTCAGAATTGGTAGCTGAGCTGAACCAGACAGTAATTGAAGTGCATAGGATGGATTCGATGATGGCAGAGTAGAACTGTTTCAGCAGGTCTTGTGGCAGGTTGAACTTCCTCAGTTGACGGAGGAAGTACAGCCTCTGCTGGGCCTTTTTCACAATGGAGTCAATGTGAGTGTTACAGTGCTGTTCATGATGGTGAGTGGGGGGAGAGCAGGGGGCTTCCTCCTGAAGTCCACGATTATCTCCACTGTTTTGAGCGTGTTGAGCTCCAGGTTGTTATAACTGCACCAGCCAGCCAGCTCTTTAACCTTCTGTCTGTAAGCAGACTCGTCACCATTCTGAATGAGACCGATGAGTGTGGTGTCATCCGCAAACTTCAGGAGCTTGACAGAGGGGTCTTTAGAGATGCAGTCGTTGGTGTACAGGGAGAAGAGCAGTGGGGAGAGAACACAACCCTGAGGGGCGCCAGTGCTGATGGTGCGGGTGCTGGATGAGTATTTTCCCAGCCTCACTAGCTGCTGTCTGTCTGTCAGGAAGCTGGTAATCCACTGACAGACAGAGGTGGGCACAGAGAGCTGAGTTAGTTTGGGCAGGAGGAGGTTTGGGATGATAGTGTTGAAGGCTGAGCTGAAGTCCACAAACAGGATCCTTACATATAAGTCCCTGATTTATCCAGATGCTGCAGAATGAAATGCAAACCCACGTTTACAGCATCATCCACAGACCTGTTTGCTCAGTAAGCAAACTGCAGGGGGTCCAGTATGGGTCCGGTGATGTCCTTCCTCGCTGATTTGTAAAGGAGGGTGAGGGGGAGGGGGGCTGTTGCAGGTGTAAATGGTGTTTTTTCAAACCTGTAATAGAACTCATTCAGTTCGTCTGCCAGATGTTGATTGTCCACAGTGCTGGGGGATGGTGTCTTGTAGCTGGTGATTTCTTTCAGACCTTTCCACACTGATGAAGAGTCATGGGAATAGAATTGGTTCCTTCATTTTTCAGAATAATTCCTCTTTGCCACTTTGATCTCCTTTTCCAGTGTGTATTTGGCCTGTTTATACAAGACTTTGTCCCCATTCCTGTAAGCATCTTCTTTAGCTTGACAGAGCTGTCTGAGTTTTGCAGTGAACCATGGTTTGTCATTGTTGTAGGTTAAATAAGTCCTGGTAGGAATGCACATATCTTCACAGAAACTGATGTATGAAGTTACAGTCTCTGTGAGCTCGTCCAGATCGGTGGCAGCAGCTTCAAAAACACTCCAATCAGTCAATTCGAAACAGGCTTGTAAGGCCCACTCTGTTTCGGTGGTCCATCTTTTTACAGTCTTTACTACAGGTTTAGCAGATTTAAGTTTTTGCCTGTAGGTTGGTATAAGATGAACCAGGCAGTGATCAGAAAGTCCCAAAGCCGCCCGCGGGACAGAGTGATATGCATTCTTTATTGTGGTATAGCAGTGACCCAATATATTACTGTCTCTGGTGGGACATGTAACATGCTGTCTGTATTTTGGCAGTTCACGGAAGAGATTTGCTTTGTTAAAAACCCCAAGAACTATTAAAACAGAGTCCGGGTGTTTTTGTTCCGGGATCGCATCGTTCAGCCAGGTCTCAGTGAAACACAGAGCAGCAGAGTTTGAAAAATCCCTATTTGTCTGGGAGAGCAGAAGAAGTTCGTCCGTTTTGTTGGAAAGAGAGCGGAGGTTCGCCAGATGTATACTAGGCAGCGCCGTCCGAAGTCCACACTGTCAAAGTTTTACGAGCGCGCCGGTGCGCCTTCCCCGTCTGCACGCCTTAAAGCGCCGGATCAGCGCTGCTGCTCCACCAACTACAACATTCAGCAAAACGTCCAAATAGTTGAAAACCGGTAGGAGGTTTTGAGGTCCGTTCTGCCGAATGTTCAGCAGTTCATCCCTGGTAAAACTGATCGTGCTTGTGAAACAAAAAACAGGAAAAACTAACAAAAACACTAAAACAACTGAGGAGCTCAGCACAGTGGCTGCCATCCGCGGCGCCATCTTGAGAGAAGATCGTTCAGCTGGTTCAGGTGGTTCAGGTGCATTTAAGCTGGTTCAGGTGCATTTAATTAAGGTTGGAGCTAAATTCTGCAGGACAGCAACCCTCCAGGAACAAGTTTGGACAACCCTGGTCTGGACAACTACATCTGAGCCCACTGAACCTCAGGTACAGGATTCAGTAGCCACTCCTGGTGCTGATCTGTATGGTTCATTATGGAATAAAAGCTATGGATCTCTTGCATTGCAAGGCAGCCTCTCGCAAAAATCTTGTATGGTGACGTGTCTGGCAGTCGAGTGGAAGCGCTGGAGGCAGACAGAAGATAAGTGAGTGTTTATCATTGTGCAAGAAGGCTGTACTTCAGTATGTGCTCTTCTTTTTGCGGCCTTGGAAAGATAAGTGTTCTCTGAAGAAGACAAGCGTTATCTTCATGGGTGATGACGGTCAAGGACAGTGTTGGGAGTAACGCATATAACCCGGGTCCAACGCATATAAGACCTGCTCCGAGCAGGTCTCAAACCTGGGTCTCCGGCATGAGAGGTGGGCGCACTAAAAAGAAAGACTGCAGTCTCTAGCATTAGTGCACCTCTTGAGTTCAGGGGAGTGAGGTTTTACCTGCAGAGCACCTACCACTGGCCTCTGTTACACTCACCTAAACCTAAACCTCACTCCCATCCGGGTCACGGCACCAATGTAACCCCTCCACCCAGGTTCTACTCACACCTGCGATGAGCGGGTCTTGAACCCGGGTCTCTGGCATGAGAAGCGGGCACACTAACAAGGAGGCTAAAGACTGCAGCCTCTAGCATCAGTGGCCAGTGCACCTCATAAGATCGGGGAGTAAGGTTTTACCTGCACAGCACCTACCGCTGGCATCCGTTATATATGTATTTATCTACTAAAAAAAAGGCAAAAATTATACATAGATCTAATCCAAAAAGAAACTGTCCTTTCAGCTCAACATACAGGGCTCTACAGTCTTGTAAGAAAGATGATTCCCGTGTGTCTAATTGTACTGAATTTAAGTCCTGGGTGGATTCTTCAGTCCCCAGCCTTTGGGTTGGCCTAAATTGTCTGCTGCTGTTTTTATCAAATATTGTCTTTTGACATTCACAAAAAAAATTCAGTGTATTTGTAAAAATGTAATTCACTTTTAGAAACAACAATGAACCCATGCCTTATTCCATCCCCAACTTTCAGAGGAACATAAATTCTCTAAACTTTGCTACTATGTTTAGTCATATGTTCATTTTGGCATTAACAAAGTGTTAAGTACCTGGTATCTTATTCAAGAGATAAAATAAACTATAAGATGTATTTGTCAGCATCAGCATTTCCTAAAATTGATTTAATTTTATTAGAATTGCTCGTGTTATTGCAGTAGTGTCCAAACCTATTCCTGGAGGGCCACTATCCTGTCCAGAGTTCAGCTCTAATCCCAATTAAACACACCTCAACCAGCTAATCAAATTCTTCAGACTCAGTAAAAAATTCCAGGCAAGTGTGCTGTAGCTGGGTGAAGCTATGTAGGACAGTGGCCCTCCACAACCAGAGTTTGACACATCGGTCTTAGGGCATTTATGGGTAGTACACCATAAGTTAACTGAGGACTTCCTGAAGCATCTCTATTTCAAGGCTGGTCTCCTGCTCCACTTAAAGTATCAATCTGCTGTTGAATCTTTTGCTGATGCAGTAAACTGACTGTCTGGGACAGAGGTGTCCAATCTTGTTCCTGGAGAGCCAACATTCTGCAGTTTAACTCCAACACACTTGCCTAAAAGTTTCTAGTGTTTCTGAGGACCCCGAATAACTGGTTTGGGTGTGTTTAATTAGGGTTGGAGCAAAACCCTGTAATGGGCTTGGTAGGAAGTATTTTCATACTTAAAGAAAAGGATGCAGTAATTGTTTATTGGAAAAGAAGTGTTTCAGTTTTTGACAGAGACACCAGTACAGCAACTGGATGACATCCAAAGACCGTAAAAGGCAGTATAACAAGGTCTGTAAAAAAGTGTCCAGGGCAGAAGATTGCAGCTACCAAAGAATTCAAAACCTCTCCCATGCTATGGATGCTCTCCTAACATCCTTAAAAGACGTCGTCACACAGACCACCCATATACTGCAAGACCCCTCTTTGATAGGTCAAATAAATATGATGTTACCACCAGGGATGGTGCTAGGAGAGCGTTATGCACAATGCAATACTCTGCCCGGAACAATGGGAAGGGCCTCGTATTTATACCAAGTCTGATTGGATACAGGTATGTGCAGGTAATCAGTGCAATGGACCACAAAATGTGTATATTACAGTATGTGTAGTGTGAATGTCAATATTATGAGCGGGTGCCCTCTGGTGGGCAGAAGGCCATGGACCGAATTCGTGACAGCTTGCTAGTGGCCCAAATCTGGCAGACAGGAGACAGTCTGATGGAAAGCTACTGAACTGCAACAGTTTGCCCTTTACACAGGCAAAATTGTGCTGAAAGGTGTTTCTCTGATAAACTATATGAATATTTTATACTTTTCAGTGTGACATCTTGTAAAACACTATGCTTGTTTTGCAGTCGATTCTCAACTCTGGATCTGGCAGTGCTCCTCTCGCAGAGGCCTAGCATGTTGCCCTAGGGTTAATTGGGTAGGTCCTCCCCTCCATGGAAGAATAGGCACTTACCTTACAGCTGCTGAACACTCCTTCATTACCTCATCAGATTTGTCGGCCACTTGCTGCCCCCCGATGGGCTTCCTGCCATCACATTGGCATGTACAGTGGTTGCCTTACCCTTCTGAGTACCTAAGGCTCTAATCTTGGGAGCTCCTGCTATCAGCAGCCCAGGTTGCAAGAGCCTCCTCAGCCCTTGTAATGTCTGGTCTGACTACATCCCTTAAAGGAATCTCCTTCTGATTCCAAGCCCGAGCCCTACCTTAAGATCAGACTTTGATTAGCCTTGCCCTTGCAGGTAAGTCTAGGTATGCGGCTCAGGCCTTTGGCCGAAGGGATTAAGACACTGACAGCCATGTGGACGTCATTGGGGCAGCTCCCTCACCTCGAGTAGAGCTGGTACTTGTGATCCTATAGAGGAAGCAGTGTCTTGTTCCCTTCTCAGGAAACCATGGTTACATGGAGTCTTTTTATTGCTGCATATAACTGCCATATTCAAATGTGCTTTCATGCTTTGGCTGGTGCTGAGCTAAAAACAAACAGTTCTGTGCTTATCATATAATCACAACTATTCAGCATTTTCAACCACATAATGTTTCAGACATGTAAATCTCTGATGACATGCAATGTCTGGAGGTATGCAAATACATAGGTTGACAATGGTTGCAATGACCACAGACCACAGAAGACATATGTTTTGAAGACATATGTTTTAATATTCAGATCAGGATGTGAAGACACCTGAGATGCAACAAAAATGCCATTGCATTTTTTTTTTTGCAAAAATTGACTTACATTGTTATATTGTATGATGTCAATTATGTTTCTGAACTAGAGGAAGAAGACACATCAGCACAAAAGATGTCACACATTGTAAATATATTTAGATGTGAGTTATTGTTTTTATGAGCTTAGTTCCCTTAGAAAAAAATAACGATGGTTTTACTATTTATTTATTTAATATATATATATATATATATATATATATAAATCATGGTTACTATAGTTACACCATGGTAACCACAAGTTAACCATGCTTTTGTTCCTCTAATCATAGTTTAACCATGGTATTTGTAGTAAAACTGTGGTTGTACAAATGGCAATCAATACGCCAAAAAAATATGGTTACTACACTTTTAATATAATAAAACTATGGTTAATTTTCGTAAGGGTTATCTCTGCATAACATAAACCTAACATGTCCTTAAACACATTTTTTTTAACATACTGTTATGTTAAACTAAATCATGATGACATAATCAAAACACCAACATGTATTTTTAAATGATGTTTTATTAACAAGGTTCAGGAGGAGCACAATCAGATAATCAATTCGGCACAAGTGTAACTAATTCTGCTAATTATCTTAACTACCCCAATGCCTATATATATATAGACAGCCTTCTTACCTCTGTCCTGCAACAAGTTTTCTCGGCAACCCGCCTCCACCCCAACTCCTCACTCCTAATTAGTTTTTATCCCATACTAGGGATGGGGGAGTTCTCTGGGTTCGGTCTATATTCCGAGCCCGGAGCCCTCCCCCAAGACAGCATGCCAAAATATGCTTTCTACTTGCTCAAGCAGATTAGATGTAAGGGCGAACTTGTGAAATATAATTTAGTTACTTTATTAAAAGTGTAATCATAGATCCACTGGGGTGAGTTTATGTAGAACCCAAGAGCAGCTTTATTGAAACAAACGTGAAATCCGAACAAACAATGAACAGGCTTGTCTATGAACACAACTCACCAAACAGCAGGTTACAGCATCAATACACAACTACAAACAATGCCAACATGAGGGCTACTTATATCAAACAATAAGGGTCACATGACACAATCAAACCAATGGGAAACAAGACTTGGACAACCAATCAGAACATGGCACATTGAACCAAGGAACCAACAGCAGGAATAAATGAGGGAAAGGGAAACAAGACACTAAAAGCAATAAAACAAACTACAAAATAAAAAAACATGAAAACATGAACATGAGACAAAACCCATATTACATGCCCCCCACTAAGGGTGGCTCCAGATGCTTTAAACAAAACCCAGGTCCAGGAGGGTGCTGCAGCAGGGGCAAAACAGAGGGCAGGATGGAGGGCCAGGCCCATGCAGGGAAATAGGACCATGAGTCATGGCATGGATCGTGGAACGGTGGCACACCTGGACCCTGGGAAAAGGGCAGGTCTAAACCATTGATCAGAGGTAGGCCTGGATCCTGGAGCAGTGGCAAGCCGGAGAAGCCTGAAGCCACAGCAGAGCAGGGAGACACCCGATCAGCGGAGCAGACATGAGCAAAAGTCCCCACCGTGGAACAGATGACCAGCACAGCCAAGCAGGGATCCATCAAGGTGGATCAGGCAGGACTGGATCAGGGATACCAGGGAGTACATGAGTGGACGCTGCCGCCTCTGGAGGCACTATAGCAGACTTATGGAGAGGAGAGGCCTCTGGGACAGACTCGTAGATAGGACAGGCCTCTGTAGTAGACACATGTCAATGTGTAGTAGACACATTGACAGACGAGGCCTCTGGAGTACAGTGTGCAGCCAACACATTCAAAGTGGCGACTGCCATAACGGGCAGCGCAGTAGACAGAGGGTTGTCCGCTGAGCTTGAGTGTGTAGAGACCAAAGGCATGCCAGCTCTTTGCGCTGACATCAGTGGTTGACCCTTCACACTGGCAATTAGTCTTTGCCCAAGCTCTGCTCTTAAATGTCCCCCCCTAAGGGTGGCTCCAGATGCCCTAAACAAAACTCAAACCCAACAAGTCCAGGAGGGTGGTGGAGCAGGGGCTAAACAGGGGGCAGGACGGAAGGCCAGGCCTATGCAGGGTAATAGGACCATGAGTCATGGCATGGATTGTGGAACAGTGGCAGACCTGGGGCAAGGGCAAGTCTAAACCATTGATCAGAAGTTGGTCTAGATCCTGGAGCAGTGGCAGGCAGTGAAACAGAGGGTTGTCCACTGGGCTTGAGTGTGTAGAGACCACCGGAATGCCAGCTGCTCGCACTGACAGTGGTTGATCCTCCACACTGGCAATTAGTCTTTTCAGTCTTTGCTCAAGCTCTGCACCAGCAGGAGCTTGGGTGCTATAGCCAATAAAATCAATCAAATCAATGGGAAAAAAGACACATGACTTGTACAACCAATCAGAACATGACACATTGAACAGAGAAACCAATAGCAAGAATACTTGAGGAAAGGGGATACAAGACACAAAAAGCATGATACAAACTACAAAATAGACATGAAAACATGAGACAAAATCTAAAACCCACATTACAAAAAGATTTTGTTTAGTGATTGAAGCTTTATTATTTCATCTTATTAAATAACATAGAATGCTGAACATGCTGGTTTCTCAATTTTAATTGATACTGGTTATAAATTCTTTTTTTTTTCTTTTTTTATAGTCTGTGCTTTCTGTTGATGATCGTGCCTGGCATTCAACAATTGCAATAAACTTTATTACTTTTTATAAAAACTCAATTTTAATCTCAATTTTAAAATGAAGCTAATTTTATCACAGAATTAACAGAACAAATGTTGTGTTGCTTCTCTTTCATACAGCGTAACAAATCACGTTCCCACAAACAAAACAGAAAAGCATACTCAAAACGTAAAGTTGATAGCTGGTACTGTGCTAATCGTGATACAGAATATGTTCATATTTTCAAGAACATTGTTTAGTAGCAAAACTAATTACTAATCAATCACCAACACACCTTAACTTGACTAATAGATCACAGATCCACAAGAAACCATGGAAATTAACTTTCTGTTTACAGTTCAATTTCCAATATTTGAACAAAATTTTTTTCTTCTTGTATTCTATTGTGACAGTTCTTAATTATCATTTTAATCTATCACACAGAAAAATGCTGTTGGCCACAGCATAGAAAGTGCAAGAACATGGAAAACAAGCAAAAAGATAAGAAAATGCAAATGTTGAGGTGGATTTTTACTGAGAAGCTGCTATGGAAATGCAATATTTCATTGAGAAACATACAGGTCCACATTCAAATGAATACACTTCCAGAGAATTACAGCAAAACAGAGACAAATATCAGAAAAACAAATGAATAAGGAAGAAAAAATAAATTATTCTTTTGTTTAGAGTAATAAACAAATGATGTGATGCTGAATGAGAGTTGAGAGCAGATATAATAATCACAGAATTATCAGCTGCAGACAGAAACATCAGACTCAGGACAGAAACACACAACATCTAAAGTAAGAATAAGTCAAATGTTCATTCTTTAACTAGAATTAGCCTTTTTTTGTGTGTGTATATAGTGCATTTATGCTCCGGTTAAGGATTTGTAACTGAAATCATGTTTTACACCAAAATTAATCTGTAAATATATGAAATCTAAGTTTATCTGTATTTTTCTTCCTCAGAAATGGACCAAACTAAGTTTTTCATTCTTCTTCTCATTGGTGAGTGTGTTTGTGGTTTTATTTATGGTTTCTAGCTTCATTAGGTTTGATCCTGTTATGAAAAGCATTAAAGCAAAGCCTCTCTTTCACAGCTCTCTGCTCCGTATCTGAATGTGTTCAGCGTCAGTATCACTTTAGAAATGAGGAGAAGACCTGGACTGAAGCTCAGAGATACTGCAGAGAGAAATACACAGATCTGGCCACCGTTGACAACATGAACGACATGAACGAGCTGAAGAAGAGTGTGAATGATAAAAGTGCTCAGTATATCTGGATTGGGCTGCAGAAGACGGGCCGTGATGAATGGCAGTGGTCTTCAGATGAACCTGCGCTCTATCTGAACTGGGCTACTGGAAAACCAGAAGGCAGTTATTGTGTCATTATGTTAAATGGACAATGGCATGATTTGGCATGTAGTGATAAACGACATTTCATCTGCAACAACAGTGAGTTCATTTATAGATTCAACATATACCAGATTTTATTGGAATACTAAGCAGTATTACTGTTACATTTTTTCATGAATTTAAAAGAGACTGTGGATATTTGTCACATTTTCAGTGTTAACACAATTCATGTACCAGCACAATATTTGCCAGAAGGAAAGACTTCATTCACATCATCACTATGATGATGTCACAATGGAAAATTGCAGTTAAAGAGACTAAATATCAAACTGATCTTATATTATGAAGAAATAAAACATGCAGCAGTGACTAGATGTGATTCAGCTTGATATGTTTAGCCTTCAATATTTTAACACAAAACTACAAGGGCTTTATTTTACATATGTAGATTAACTTGAGCCTGGTCTATGTAGAAATGATCCACTACAACATACACCATTGTAGCTGAGAAATGTAATGTAGCGATTCAATAGTAAAGCTACTTTATAATAAAAGTTTCCGTGCATCTAAATTTTTTTTTTCTGTGTATGAATGACTCACTGTATTTGTGTGTGTTTCATTTAATGGTTTAAATGCACACATTTCAGCCGATCAGAATATATACTGTAAATAAACATCTTGAACATTGTGAATCTTCAATATATCAGCAGCTGTAGAAGCAGCTCAAGTCTGTGAATTATGTGTTACTGATGTTTGCACCGCTGCTCCTGTTCACATCCAAACCATAAAGCAGCGCAAGAATAATGAACAAACTGATTCATGAATCTTTTTCTCATTTGTTTTTCTTAAAGCAAACACAGGACTCGTCTTTGTCAATCAGACGATGAATTGGAGAGACGCTCAGAGTTACTGCAGACAGAATCATAGTGATCTGGTCAGTGTGAGAAACCAGAAAGAGAATCAACAGGTTCAGCAGTTCATTAGTGATAGACAGTTATCTGGATCACATGTCTGGATCGGTCTGTTCAGAGACAGAGACTCATGGCAGTGGTCAGATCAGAGTAACTCCTCATTCAGATACTGATCAACACTGATCAACCTAACAATCTGGGAGGTAATCAAAACTGTACAGCTGTCTATTTAAGCTCTCAGGGACGATGGCATGACCTCGATTGCAACAACCAAGATCCTTTTGTGTGTCATGAAGGTGAGTAGAACCTCACAAAACACACATAATCTATCCATCACCTCCAGATCTCTTAAAAGATGACAGATTCATCCACAGTGTTTGTTCTGCATGTTGTTTTTGGTCAGTCTCTCTCTACTTCCCCTTTCAGTCGTTTACTACAACGTTACTTATGGGAGCACTGCGACCAATCCCCTCTGAGCTACAGAGAAAAGGACAATGAATATCGGCGAGTGGTTTGCGTCAGCCACCACTCCCCCGTACATACGGGTATATAAGATGGCGGCACGCATACACTCATTCAGACTTCTGCTTCAAAGCCTCGCTGCTGAGCTGCAAACCGGAATCACCTGATTGCCGTGCCGCCGTTGAAGACGATCTTCCGCCGCTGGCTGCCGCTCCCGTGTAACCGGAAATACCGTTGTGCGCATCCAGCGAGCCGCATGCCACGAGGCATGAGTGCCGCGAGCCGCGGTCCTCCCTGGGTACGCCGGGAGTGCCCCTTTCTTTCACAAAAGAGCAATTTCTAGCAGTTGAAAAGGATGTCTTCAAGGGCTTCTTTTCGACTGCGTTTCTGGATGTGGTAGTTTCCTGGCATCAGTTGACGGTCATGATCGCTGCCTCTCGAGTTTGGGCCGAGATCACACTGAGGCAGCTTTCGTGAATGGTACGTGCCCACGCTGTGAGTGTATGTCCATGGCCACGCTACGGGTCCGCCGCTCGTTTATGAGGCGGCAGCCTTCGTTCTCTACCTTAGCCAGTCTGAGGGACTGTAATGGTTCTTTGGCTCTCTTCGTTAGAGACTTGGGTGACCTGCGGGTGTCGAGTCGGAATGTGCCGCCGGGTGAGCCCCTACGGTCTTCCGTTCCACCTCGTGGTTCCGTGGAGCTGCCTCGGGACGATGTTCGCCCATTTCACGGTGGGCTGGATGTCTCCTCTGGTGGTTCCAACGATGTTCAGAGGTCTATCACAACAACAGAGGGGGAGCTTTCAGCTCGGTGGTACGTCTCTGGCGGACGGAACCCCGCCCCGCCAGAGGTGGGTGCTGAGCTGTCGGCTTTACTTCTCCAGGCTGCCGCGGGGCACAGGCTACGGGTGTCACAGGTACCAGTGTTGGGTGCCACGGCATGTCCCCCCCGTGCCTTTCTTTGCGGAGTTGCATGAGGAGCTAGTTGAAACGTGCCAGAATCCTTTTTCTGCTCGCTTTTCTCCGAGCTTCTCACCCCTCACTACCCTCGATGGCGGGGCGGCCAGGGGGTACGCGGGCCTTTCCCAGGTGGAGCGTGCGCTTATGCCCGCAGGGCGTCCCTGCCTGGTCGGATCGTCCGCGTCTCCCGTTCGGAGCAGGTAGGCGCTTGTCAGCTGTCGCTGCCACGGCCTATACTGCTGCGGGCACGGCCGCCACCACCTTGCATGCCATGGCTATCCTGCAAGTCTATCAGGCCAGGGCACTGAAAGAACTGCACAAGGGTAGTTCTGACCGAGGTGTGTTGCAGGAGCTGCATGCTGCGAACTACGCTGCTCTCCGGACAGTGATGCTCGCAATGCGGTCCCTTGGTCAGGTGATGGCCGCCGCTGTGGTCCAGGAACGTTACCTTTGGCTGAGTTTGGCGCAGATGGCTGCCGTTGACAGAGTACGCTTTCTCGACGCCCCCATCTCCCAGACTGGCCTTTTCCGCGACATTGCCGGGAACTTCATTGCAGATGCTTCCATGTCAGGTTGGGTGCCAACCGCGTGTTGTAGCACTGTTTTCCGCCCCGCTCGCCTGAGGCAGGTATAGCTTTTGTCACGTGTATTGACGCCGTGGTCCGGCCTCCGGAGCCCCCTCTCCTGAGGTTGTGGCCCGTGGCAGGCATTGGACCCGCCGTCGGACACGCAGTCTGACAGAAGCTGCTCCTCCTCCGCAGTGTGTGGCGATCAAGCATGTGCTAGTCTGTACAGACTACTTTACGACCGTCTCGTACATCATCTGTCAGGGTGGTCTACACCTCTGTTGTATGTCACAACTCGCCACCATCTCCTCCTTGGAGTTAGGCATAGCATAAGCGCTGCGCGCTGTTCTTACTCCAGAAAGCTCACTCGTGTAGTGTAAGCCACGACAGTCCACTTTCTCTAAGAACAGTTTCTCCTCCCAGATGGTAGCTGAGTTGGAGTTGTCTCAAGAAATTCAGGTAAATCTGCCTCTCCAGAACCCTCCATTTGCCAGGATGCGCTGGCACTCTCCCACGCTTGCCTGGGACCCGGCCGGTGTAGTGCCAAAATAAACTGCAAGCTCTGCCTTGGAGGTGACAGATCTGGCCTGTGCTGTAGTTCCCGTCCAAACCACGGTTTACGGGTCCAGCACCGGGGCCTTCACATGCCCCAAGCAGCCTCATGTTGCTTTGACGAACAGCAGAGGGGAATGCTGTTCTCTAGTAGAGATTGGCAGTGGTGGGTTGCCATCACCTTGGTAGATTGCCAGGGTGAGCCATGCCCCCTAGGAGTGAGTTCCCCTCTCGGGGTGTCATTTCCTCCTATGTGTTGGCGCACGGCATCTCTCTGTAGCGACATGTGCAGCGCTGCAGGCCGGGCGGCACCAGTACTTTCGCGAGATTCTAAAAAAGAAAGAGGATCTCTCGCGTTGAGCTCGTGTCCTCCCGTGTGGTGTAAGAAAAACAGGTTTCTGGCAGGAGGACCAGCTCGGTGTCGGCTTGCTGCGCCATTCCTCCTGGATCCGTGCGCTATACTCCCAGTTGTTTCCATCAGTGTTCTCTGGGTCCTCCTGTCCCCGCAGTCCGGGCTAGGTCGGAGTAGCCCGTGACTGTGCTCCAGCGGGAGCTCCTTTGCCCACTGGTTGTGGCAACATGTCTTAGTACGTGTTTATACTCACGATTCCGATCGTTTTCCCTTGCGTATCTATAGCCGGGAATAGATAGTTAGATAGTTTTGATTTCTTCTCCACATGACCATACAGCTTGTCATTGTCTCCGCCCCCCGACGACTGCTCCTAGCAACTCCGCGGGGCCCTCCCTTACGGGCTTCCTGGGGCGTCGGGCAGGTTACGTGCTGGTGTCCATTTCAACTGGCACGCTTGCCTGTGAGCAAACTGGACCCCACGTAACGCAGCTTGGGACTGCGGCCCTTTCCATGGGTGTTCCCATAAGTAACGTCGTAGTAAACAACTGAAAAGGGAACGTCTAGATTATGTAGGTAACCCACGTTCCTTGAAGGAGGGAACGGAGACGTTACTCCCCTTGCCGCAGTCCCCGGCTGCCCCCTGGGGGGCTGAGCCAAGCTCGGCTCTTCAGCAGAAACCTGAAAGAGTGTATGCGTGCTGCCATCTTATATACCCGTATGTATGGGGGAGTGGCGGCTGACACAAACCACTCGCCAATATTCATTGGCCTTTTCTCTGTAGCTCAGAGGGGATTGGTCGAAGTGCTCCCATAAGTAACGTCTCCGTTCCCTCCAGGGAACGTGGGTTACCTACGTAACCTAGACGTTTCTGCTTGTGGTTTGTTTTGTTTCCAGATAAACTGATTCTGATCAAAGAGAATCTGACGTGGTCTGAAGCTCTGAGATACTGCAGACAGAATCATATGGATCTGGTCTCGGTTCATTCAGAAGAGATTCAGCGTCGTGTGATGAACGTGGTTAAAGGGGCGTCTACTGCGGCGGTGTGGTTGGGTTTACGCAACTACTGCATCATGAACATGTGGCTCTGGGTGAGTGGAGAGATGGTGTGCTATCACAACTGGGCTCCAGGGAACGTAACAACACCAGAAAAGTGCAGCCTCGAGAACAGAAAAGGAGCAGTTCAGTCTGGAGGAGATCAGCGCTGGATCAGCCTTCCTGAATCCCACAAACTCAACTTTATCTGCAGCAGATATTAAGAGTGAGGAACATGATCATGTGTTTACTTACATTAAAGGTTTTCATAGGTTACATCATTATTTTTCTGATTTACTTTAATGTTTAATTTGTTCTTTAGTAAGTTCTGAGTGAATATGCTTCTGGGGGTTTAACAATGGCCAATATTCAAAACTATTTTATTTCTGTATTATGAAATATGTGTCTTTTAGGTGTGGTTTTGACTCTCTTACTTTCTCCATCTCTCTTTATATAGATATATTAAGTTCATGATCCAATAAAATTTCTGTAACATATAATAGTGATCCCATTTAAAAAAATCTCCCTGCTCTCTTTACAACAACACGCTTTTAAAGTGCAAGGAAACAAAAAGCTTACAAAAAATTCACTTTATGAACTTAATGAAGGGCCTAGAGATCCTTAAATGCAAACTGTGTGTGTTTTGCTTCAAGAGAGCAAACGAAGATTTGTATAATTTTATTTGCTTGCTTTTATCCTTTGTTTATTTTTCATTAATTTATTTAATCATTTATTATTCCATTTATTCATATTATCATTTATAATAAATGTAACTATTTATATACCCATTACATTGACTCATGTATAGATTAGTCATTTATATTGTATTAATGAATGTTTATGGAAATTCAGGGTTTATGGGATGTTGTTGTGAATCAGTTTGGTGTAACATTACTTGTTGGATTTGTGTTCAATCAGACAAAGTCTGATCGTTGAAACATATGCAACTAAGATTGTTCAATAAACTGCTTCTTTTTTATCATCATCACTTTGTCTCCTTCTTCTGCTCTTCTCTGGCTTTATTCAGTCAACTTCTTAGCTGATAGAAAACTGTGAACAGTTTTGGGAACCAGACAAGACTTTTAAATATAAAAATGTGAATACAAATTCACTTCACAGTCATATTTTTTTACTTTTATGTGCACAGCACGTAAAAAACAAAATGCATATTTCAAAGATTCGGCATAGAGAGAGGCATCAGTTATTGTAGAAGATTTGTCGCATCGAGATTCTTCTTCACCGCATCAACTTCATTTACAACTTCATTTACAAATAATACATTATTTGTAAATTTATGTAAATTATTTTAAATGTAAACATTATTTGTAAATTATTTAAATTTAAACATTATTTGTAAATTATTTTACAAAATAATAATTATTTGGAAAAAAATAAATAAAATTGATCCCCTGCTGATTTTTAATGGTAGGTTTATTTGAACAGTGAGAGACAGAATAACAACATTAACGTTTTTGAAATGTGTTTTTCTGGGTTTTTTATTTCACTCATTAAAATGCAAATAATTTTCTGAGTATTCACATTTGGTGGCAAAACCCTCGTTGGCAATCACAGAGATCAGACGTTTCTTGCAGTTGGCCACAAGGTTTGCACACATCTCAGGAGGAATTTTGTCCCACTCCTCTTTGCAGATCCTCTCCAAGTCATTAAGGTTTTGAGGCTGATGTTTGGCAACTCAAACCTGCAGCTCCCTCTACAGATTTTCCTTAAAATTACCTTAAAATAAAGGACCTTAAATAAAAGGACCTTAAAATTAGATTGAGCAGCCATGTAATGTTTGTTACTGCATATATCTTGCAGATGGAAAGCCATATTTGAGGTTGATAAATGGTAGGTGAGTGTTTGGATGTCCTGCCTGATGTATTACCACATTGACCAGCCGTTAATGATCTGTCCATCACACACTGCATGACATCATTTTTTGGTTGCCTTCCAAACAGACAAGAGCTGACTAGAACTTCCTGAGAGCATTCTAACATAGTAAGAGTAAGTACGGACTGAGCAAAACGGGCTCCTTCCTGGCATCCTTCCTGGGAAAGAGTGGCTTGTGAGGTGACAACCTGGTCACCTTGTACACCTATCTGGCCAGGGTCTCAAGATCACTTGAAAGTTGCTGGCCCAGATTCCAGGCATGGAATGGTCAGGGAGGCCGTCCTTGAAAGGAGGGCACTGAAGTCGACTGACTGAAGGTTCAGAGGATCTTGTCATAGGCCCCGGAGGACCATAGACAGAACCAAGAGGGGATGAGATGCGGCATAACCGGGTTAGCCATCGAGCACCTCAGAAAAAACAGATAACCAAAACAAGCTTCTCCACTGATCTGTCTTCTACCAGGTCATGGTGAGCAGATATAGCAGAAGTGTTGTCCTGGGGAAACAGGGCTAGGCCTGACCGCAGGAGGAACACTGGAGGTCTGCTCCTTCGCCATGGGTAGTTACTGTAACTTTCCGTGGTGTCACCCAAAAGACCCACCTGGAGAAATGGGGCGCAGAGAAGCGAACTTCCAAACACGCCGTATCTCAGCCAGCTTAAGCCACTGGTTGCGCTCCTGGACCACCGCAGCACAATGCAGTAGCCCTTGTACCCAGGACAGAAAGGCATTTTGAAAACATGCAATCCATCCGTGTCTGCTCTTTTAGAGAAATTGCACCCAAGGGTACTCTCACTACAATCAGCAAGGCTTAAGAAGGGAGAGACATAGACATGGTCATACACAGGGTCGAAATCAGCAAACAGGTACATGAGGGCAAGATATAAGAGTAATCCAGAGACAGGCGAGGGTTGATCAGCAGCGAATGTACAGGTCCTTCTCAAAAAATTAGCATATTGTGATAAAGTTCATTATTTTCTGTAATGTACTGATAAACATTAGACTTTCATATATTTTAGATTCATTACACACAACTCGAAGTAGTTCAAGCCTTTTATTGTTTTAATATTGATGATTTTGGCATACAGCTCATGAAAACCCAAAATTCCTATCTCAAAAAATTAGCATATTTCATCCGACCAATAAAAGAAAAGTGTTTTTAATACAAAAAAAAGTCAACCTTCAAATAATCATGTTCAGTTATGCACTCAATACTTGGTCGGGAATCCTTTTGCAGAAATGACTGCTTCAATGCGGCATGGCATGGAGGCAATCAGCCTGTGGCACCGCTGAGGTGTTATGGAGGCCCAGGATGCTTCGATAGCGGCCTTAAGCTCATCCAGAGTGTTGGGTCTTGCGTCTCTCAACTTTCTCTTCACAATATCCCACAGATTCTCTATGGGGTTCAGGTCAGGAGAGTTGGCAGGCCAATTGAGCACAGTAATACCATGGTCAGTAAACCATTTACCAGTGGTTTTGGCACTGTGAGCAGGTGCCAGGTCGTGCTGAAAAATGAAATCTTCATCTCCATAAAGCTTTTCAGCAGATGGAAGCATGAAGTGCTCCAAAATCTCCTGATAGCTAGCTGCATTGACCCTGCCCTTGATAAAACACAGTGGACCAACACCAGCAGCTGACATGGCACCCCAGACCATCACTGACTGTGGGTACTTGACACTGGACTTCAGGCATTTTGGCATTTCCCTCTCCCCAGTCTTCCTCCAGACTCTGGCACCTTGATTTCCGAATGACATGCAAAATTTGCTTTCATCCGAAAAAAGTACTTTGGACCACTGAGCAACAGTCCAGTGCTGCTTCTCTGTAGCCCAGGTCAGGCGCTTCTGCCGCTGTTTCTGGTTCAAAAGTGGCTTGACCTGGGGAATGCGGCACCTGTAGCCCATTTCCTGCACACGCCTGTACACGGTGGCTCTGGATGTTTCTACTCCAGACTCAGTCCACTGCTTCCGCAGGTCCCCCAAGGTCTGGAATCGGTCCTTCTCCACAATCTTCCTCAGGGTCCGGTCACCTCTTCTCGTTGTGCAGCGTTTTCTGCCACACTTTTTCCTTCCCACAGACCTCTTGCTTGAGGGTGTCAATGATGGCCTTCTGGACAGCAGTCAGGTCGGCAGTCTTACCCATGATTGCGGTTTTGAGTAATGAACCAGGCTGGGAGTTTTTAAAAGCCTCAGGAATCTTTTGCAGGTGTTTAGAGTTAATTAGTTGATTCAGATGATTAGGTTAATAGCTCGTTTAGAGAACCTTTTCATGATATGCTAATTTTTTGAGATAGGAATTTTGGGTTTTCATGAGCTGTATGCCAAAATCATCAATATTAAAACAATAAAAGGCTTGAACTACTTCGAGTTGTGTGTAATGAATCTAAAATATATGAAAGTCTAATGTTTATCAGTACATTACAGAAAATAATGAACTTTATCACAATATGCTAATTTTTTGAGAAGGACCTGTAATTCAAGGGGAGAGTCAAACAGGTAATACACACAGACAGTCAACAATCCAACTGGTAGCAAACAGAGTCTGAAACGGCAAGACAGAGAGTAGTCCAAAAGGCAGGCTAGAAATTTCCAGGACAGGCAGAGAGCAGACAAGACGAGAATAACCAGGGAGGGAGTCAAGACACGAATGACTACACTAGACTTGGGACTTGGAAACAAGAAAAAGGCTCCCAAAAGTGCTAACACTAGGAGAGTCCTAAACGCAAACATAAAGGAGACTCAGAATGGCTCTGTAACGTGCTACCTACCACTAGGAGAGGAGCAAACGTAAAATTACTCGGCCCGGAACAGTGGGAAGGGCCTTGTATTTAAACACTTCATGATTAGATACAGCTGTGTGACTACAATTGAAAATGTAGTCCAGGGTGTAATGCAACAGTCTGTGTAGTGTGAATGTCAATAGGGACTTTAAGCAACAACAGCTGATGGAACGGCAATGGCAATCTGACGTAAACTGTTAACTGCCGTAGCCAAAGATCGCAAATATCACCAAGCAACAGCAACAACCGAGAGGACAGTGAAACATTCAATCATTCAGACTATCATAAAAATGTCATTTAAACAGGCAAGAGAAAGCATGCTTTTGGCATTAAACGACAACTTATTGTCAGAAGAAGAGTTTTTACTCTTGTATGATGCCAATAAGTCTAGAAACTTAGATTTAGAAGTGTTGTGGGAGGGGTAGAAGCGCTGTGTATGCTGCTTAAGAGGCTGACATACCCTTGCCGGTACAGTGATATGATGCAAAGATTTGGTCACCGTCAAGTCCCAGTCCTGCGCGTGGCCACAAACTCCATGCTGGATTATATATATGATGTACACCATCAGAGGATAAAAGGGAGCCCCTCTTGAAAACTGTTTTGGATTCATAGATGGCACTGTACGACCCATAGCTAGACCAGGAATAACACAGAGGATCCTGTACAACGGTTACAAGCGCATTCACAGCCTAAAATACCAGGCTTAAATCCAAATGGCTTAATTGCCCATCTCTATGGCCCTGTAGGTAAGAATCATTTATTAATTTCATAATTACACAATTATGATCAGCTATAAAATTGTAGTACGTATTTAAATATACAAATTATATAATCAATTTATAATAATTTATATAATCAATTATAATTTATAATGCCATTCGTTAAAAACAACATATAAAAGTCTAACCAAAACAAATTATTCTAAAAATTCTAAAATAAAACACAAATTATTGCTAATTCGTTAAATACAACATAAGTCTAACCAAAACTAATTTATTTAAGAAACAGGCAAATTATAAAATAAAACATTATAATGGAATTCGTTAAAAACAGCATACAAAAGTTTAACCAAAACGAATTTAAAGAGAAACTGAAACGCACCGGCAACTGTCACGAATACAAATATTTTCCACGAGAGGCTCCATGACAGCAAGAAAGAATACAGCTAAGCGCAAATATGAAGATGAGCGAAGAACATTTCAATCTGAATGGGAGGATTTATAGGTAACACTTTACAATACGGGTGCACAAATATGCATTAATTAATGCAAAGATAATCATAAGTTAATGTATAAATCATGACGAACTAAACCATTTATTAATAATTACTACATCAGCAACTAATGAATATTCAGTATGATTCATAGATTAAGTAATCAATAAATTGTTATAAGTTAAATGCGTCACAATGTATTAATTCCCATATAACTTATTTTATTGACTAATGATGTACATTCATATGTTAATTACAAAAGTAGTCAAAGCTAAATACTTCAACTTCCAGTTGTCTGCTTTAATTACTCATTAGCTAATGATTTGCAAATATATCATGTTGTTATGACTTTACTTGTTGAGGAACACTAATTGTTAAGTAATATGTCATTGTGGTTATGGATATAGAATTCTAAGTCCATAGCCACAATGACATATTACTTAACATATTAAATCATTAGCTAATTATTAATCAAAGCAGACAACTGGACATTGAAATGCAATGCTTAAACCCATTGTAATAATTAACACCTGAATTGACACTATTAGTTAATAAAATAAGTTATTAGGGAATTAATACATTATAACACATTTAACTAATAACAATATATAGATTACTTAATCTATGAATCATACTGAATGTTCATTTGTTGCTTATCCAGTAACTATTAATTAATTGGTTATTTCTTCATGAATTATACATTATCTCTGCATTAGTTAAGCATGAAATAATGCTTATTTGTGCACCCATATATTTTTTAGTTCAACGAAATGGAAAATCGTTCTGCTTGATATGCCAGACTTCGTTGTCGCATTTTAAGGTTTCAAATCTTGAGCGCCATTTCACCTCACTCCATCCTACGGTGTCCCAGGAATTTCCTAAAGGCAGTGAACTTCGCAAGCACAAGGTAAACAGCTTGAAACGTCAGTCAGAGAAGCAAAGTCAGCTTTTTTCTGAAATTTACCAAGCATTCAGAGACTGTCACTTTTGCATCGTATCAACTAGCATGGAACATTGCGCGTGCAAAAAACGCCATACAGTGAAGGGGAGTTTGTTAAAACATGCCTTAGCGATGCTGTTGCTATTCTTTGCCCAGAAAATGAAAATCTGAAACATTCAGTAAGGGATCTTCAGCTGTCACGGCACACTGTTGAAGAGAGAATATCAGACATTAACAACTCCGTTGAAAAACATTTATATTCAGATCTTCAGGAGTGCCGATATTTCAGCATTGCTTTGCACGAGTCTTGCGATGTTCAAGATAAGCCACAGTTGGCAATATTTGTACGATTTGTGTCAGAAGACTGCACGGTTAAGGAAGAGCTGCTTGACGTTTTGCCGCTGAAAGACAGAACCCGTGGCATCGATCTTAAAGAGACACTGATGACTGTTGAAAAAGCAGATCTGCAGTTATCAAAACTAACAGCAATAACCACAGATGGTGCTCCAGCTATGTTAGGATCTGAGAAAGGCCTTGTAGGGCTGTGTAAATCTGATGAGCGCTTTCCTGAATTTTGGACATTTCACTGTATTGTCCACCAAGAACACTTGGTGTCCAAAAAGCTGAATTTGGACCACATCATGAAACCTGTGCTGGAAATTGTCTATTTTATACGTACACATGCCCTCAATCACAGGCAGTTCAGAAATCTCATTGCTGAGCTTGATGAAGATCTTCCATCTGACCTGCTTCTTCACTGATGGCTCTCAAGAGGCAATGTGCTTTCTCTTTTTTTTTGAGCTTTTAAATCCAGTGAAGCTGTTCCTCGCAGAGAAACATAAGGACTATCCTGAACTACATGATCCCCAGTGGATTTCGGATTTGGCTTTTTTGGTCAACGTTCTGATACAAAACATAGGCTGATACAAACATTCATATTTATTAAAATAATTATGTAATTAGGCATATACTGCAAGTTGTCTGTTGTGTGGCTCTTCACAGGGATGAGGGATTTTATTTTGGCTCATCATGCTGAACAGGTTTGCCACCCCTGTTGTAGAGCTTAGTGTTTTTTTTAGCTAAATGATTTGCTTGGCAGTATTTATTGCTAGATCAGAACAAATTAATGTTTTTCATTCTCAATAGTAAGTTTGCTCGTGATCATGTGCAGGGGGGCCGTCTAGTCCCGTCTAGCCCCCCCTTGGCGAGGGGCCTGGTTACTAACATTTCTCAGAATGCCTTTTATTGTGATCTATAGAGAACAAAGAATGTCATATTGGACAGTCCGTTTAGTACACAATTATTTTGAAATAATAATAATAACATTATTATTATATTGTATTTTTTTACAGAAGGAAAGAAACATGACTCTGGAATGCTGGCAGAATCTGGACTGATGGTCTTTGCTGGAAAATCATGCCATGTCTGCAGATGGTCATCCAATGTGTGTGCCATTCCCCCATTCCGAAGCCCCATTTCGAAGTGTTCACCTCACAAACCGAATGATGGAATTCAACAAAAAAATGAGTGAAGTCAGAGTGTCTGTGGAATGGTTGTTTGGGGACATAGCAAATTACTTTAAATTCATGGACTTCAAAAAGAACTTGAGAGAAAGAAATTGAGTTGAGTAGTGTTGGAAAACTTTATGTAGTGTCTGCTTTGTTAAGTAATTCACTTACTTGCCTGTATGGTAATCAGACATCTCGGTTTTTTAACTTGGAACCTCCACACATTAGAGATTATTTTGTGTAATGTAACACACATGATGTGTAACACACACACACACACACACACACACACACACACACACAGTACTTTATGCACTGATATACTGTATAAAAATTAAATAACTGTACATTTATAAAAAAAATATTTATAATTAAATAGCTGTAAGTGTATAAAATTAAAGGAATTCAGAAGGCACTTTTTATGTTCAAATATTTTATTGACATGAAAAAATGTATACATTGAAATATTATACATTAAAACACAAAGAAATCAATAAATATGTGTAATGTAAATAAAACATTATTTATTTATTTTTTCCCTTTCATGCTTTCAATAAGGGCAGGCAATGCTTGACCTTGCTGCTGCTGTTGCTGAAGTAGCATAGTCTGCATTTGCTGTTGCTGCATTAGCTGCATCATTTCATTGTGTTTCATTGTGCTGCTTTTGCTTGTTCTTCAATCTGTATTCTTTTTATTTCCAATTCTTTTTCCTTTAAAGCCCTCTCAGCTTGACCTCTCTCCCTCAAAAACTCAATTGTGTCATTCCCACTTCTTCTTCTTCATTTGTTTTTTCTACTATCCTCTTCCTCATCACTAAGCCTCTTTGAAGTCTGGCTCATTCTTTCCATTGCCTTCTTTCTTGCTTCCTCTGCTTTGGCTCTGTCTGTCTCTAACTTTCTCATATTCTCCTCACTCCCTCTGTTTTCCTCTGCTGCTCTTTCTTTTTCTGTTATTTCTTCTATAAGCTCATCAAGCTCTGTTGTTTGTGTTTCTCCTCTCATCTTTGCTGTTTTTGGTCTTGAATTTAATCTGTATTAAGGAGAATCTCTCCCTCACAGACCTCTGTGTTGCTTTAAATTTAAGTTCTTGGAAACAATTAAGTGTTTCAGCTATAGTAGACCAGGCTTTCCCCTTGTCTACACTTCCCTTCTTGAACCTGTAGGGCTCTGTGAGAAGGATTTCTCTACAGAGGAGTATATCATGCCTCTCTGTCCACTCCATAGGGGCTCTAATCAACAAGACATATGAAATAGCAATCTCGTTTTGAACAATAAGTCTAATAATATATTCTCACAGCTAACTTATGAAATATCAACATGAAAAAAATATTTTAACATTTAACATGTTTTGAGGAGGATATTTTGGGCTACTTACATTGCTCGTTTCACATCATCAGTTGCCAACTGCAGGCATATCTTCATGCAAACGGGAAAATCATTGATCATTAAAAGTATTTAATTAAAAGGCTAATGGTAGCATCATTTACAGATACAATTATAATGCAGCAAGCCATAAAACATACGATTTACTTACCTAATCTGTCACGTTGAAGCGACTATGGCAAATTAGCTGTGCTCCCGTAGTAGACGTTACAATGTATACGTCATGAATTTACATTTAAATTCATGCATGCGCAATCGCACGTTCTTTGCCGTTGCCGTTCCATCAGCTGTTGTTGCTTAAAGTCCCTAATATAATCACAAGGCGACCTCTGGTGGCGAGCGGACTGACAAACACAGGCCAGAATCGTGACAGAAGCTTAGTTGCAGATTTTTTTTACAGGAAGTCGCAAACTCACACAATCTGTGACAGATATCCAAATAATAGCCATGTAATATATTACCACATAGACCAGCTGTTAACTATGTTGCCTATCACCTATTATCGACCACAAATATGGCTTTTCATCTGAAAGACTTATGTAGTAGCAACTTTACATGGCTGCACTATTCAAGTGTCTGTGCAGAGTGTGAAAGAAGAACAGTAGTACACTTTCTGCATGGTAGATAGAGGTGCCGGTGTGGTTACCTGCACTTAAAATACTCCATAATTTTTGGTCATACAGGCAAATGTAATACATCTTTTGAATCTGTAAAGATTCTGTGTTTATTCATGTGCCCTCAGAATAACAACAAAACATTACACTTTTGTAAAATAAAGCAAACAGTCTCTGTGAACCTGAGCGTGTAATTTAGAAACTCTGTGTATACTTGCCTCACAGACATGAAAATTACATACATAGAGAGTGAAATGTCTATTTTTAAAAGAATCAATTCAAATAGAAAACTAATTTTCTCAGATTATGTAAGGCGTATGAAACATGCATGATGTTCGTCCATCGTTTTCGAAGAGGACATACACATCTAACATCTATCGGTTTGTGGGCTGTCCACGGTGTGTCCACAGGTGGCTGATAAGACCGATGCGGGACCGATGTTCTGCCACATGTCGGACAGACGTGGGCACCAGTGTTACAACATTTGCCACTCTGGCTCTTACAAAGTACTCATTGCTCGGTTCATCACTACTGTGGAGATGACGTGTCAATGTCCCCGACTTCATCTCTTAATCTGAAAAACAAAGAAAGATCTGATTTATTAATAAATTATTACAGTTGAATCTTTTGCTTATGCTTTTCTGACACAGTAAATTGATTGTCTGGCACAGGGGTATCCAATTCTGTTCCTGGAGAGCCAACATCCTGATAAGTTTAACTCCAACCAGCTCCGACACACTTGCCTAGAAGTTTCTAGTGTCAAGACCCTGAATAGCTGGTTCAGGTGTGTTTAATTAGGGTTGGAGCTAAACTCTGCAGAACAGTGGCCCCCCAGGAACAAGTTTGTACAACCCTGGTCTGGGACAACTACATCTGAAGCCACTAAACCTCAGGTACAGGATTCAGTAGCCACTCCTGGTGGTGATCAGTATGGTCATTATGGAATAAAAGCTACGGATCTCTGCTAGACCTCAGCATTGCATTGCAAGGCCTCTATCTGGCAGTCCCTAATTTGTGGAAATTCCACAGATTTATAAATGTTCAAATCCCTGTTGCGCCATGGTGGGTATACATGAAGCAGGGCCCACATGTGTTCATCATCTGTAGAATCAGTCAGGCCATCTTGTTCCAGAATTGTGAATAAGGAGTGGTAGTCATTTTCAACACTTCATCCTTCATCAGCCTTCATAGGCTGTGTCTGCACAAAATATGAAAAGCAGTACTCTTAACTCCTAACATAGCCATCATAGTGGACAAGCGATACTTGGTGGATGACCTTGAACCTGGAACTGTTCATTGATATGTTTGTGACTCAGCAAATCTCCCCTGTTTTCTGTGTTCATTTCAGAGTTTTTTTTTTATGAGATATTATGGTAAATTCTACTCTACTTAATTTTTCTGGAAATTTGCTATACAACTGAATAAATAAATTAATAAACATTTTAAAACATACATGGCAGGGTGCGTGTGTGTTTATTTAAATTCTCTAAATATACCCTCTGTATTTGTGTTTGTGGTCAGGCTGAAGAAATTCCAGGTAACACCATCCTGCAATGATGTACTATGCAAATGCTGAACACAGCAGACAACTACAGCCTAAAAATAAAACAACAAACAGATCTGACCTTCTATTCTTTCTTCTTTCTCTTAAGCGCTGGAAGCAGACAGAAGATAAGTGAGTGTGTATCATTGTGCAAGAAGGCTGTACTTCTGTATGTGCTCTTCTTTTTGCGGCATTTGAAAGATAAGTGTTCTCTGAAGAAGGTGAGTGTTATCTTCATGGGTGATAACAGTCAAGGACAGTGTTGGGAGTAATGCATAGGCCTAGATCCTGGAGCAGTGGCAGGCAGTGAAACACTGTAGGACCTGGGCCGTTGAGCAGTGGCAGACTGCGAAACGGAGAAGCCTGAAGCTACGATGGAGCAGGCAGAGTAGGGAGCCACCAGGTCAGCAGAGCAGACAGGAGCAAATGTCCCCACAGCTCGCGCTGATATCAGTGGTTGATAATCCACACTGACAATTTCAGTCTTTGCCCAAGCTCTGCACTAACAGAACATAAAGTTGATAACTGGGTACTGTGCTAATCATGACAGAATATGTTCATAATTTGCAATAACATTGTTTAGTAGCAAAACTAACCCCTAATCAATCACCAACACACCTTAACTTGACTAATAGATCACAGATCCACAAGAAACCATGGAAATTAACTTTCTGTTTCCATTTCAATGTTATTTGATAAACAATTTTAAGCTTTTTTAGCCATTTTATTAACTCTCTAATCGTATTCCTTCTTGTACTCTATTGCGACAGTTCTTAATTATTATTTTAATCTATCACACAGAAAACTGCTGCTGGCCACAATAAAGAAGGTGTAAGAACATGGAAAACAAGCATAAGATAAAAACAAGATAAGCAAATGCAAATGTTGAGGTGGATTTTTACTGAGAAGCTGCTATGGAAATGCAATACTTCATTGAGAAACACACAGGCCCACATTCAAATGAACACACTTCCAGAAAATGACAGCAACACAGAAACAAATATCAGAAAAACAAATGAATAAGGAAAAAAAATAAGTTACTCTTTTGTTTAGAGTAATAAACAAATGATGTGATGCTAAATATGGGATAAGACCAGATATAATAATCACATTAAAGCTGCAGACAGAAACATCAGACTCAGGACAGAAACACACAACCTCTAAAGTAAGAACAATTCACATGTTCATTCTTTAACTAGAATTAGACTTTTGACATGCTTATACTGTCTTAAGCACTGTGTACAGTGCATTTATGCTCCAGTTATTATTTATTACTGGAATCATGTTTTACAACAGAATTAATCTGTGGTGACATATGAAATCTGAGTTTATCTGTATTAATCTTCCTCAGAAATGGACCAAACTCTATATTTCACTCTTCTTCTCATTGGTGAGTGTGTTTGTGGTTTTATTTATGGTTTCTAGTTTCATAGGTTTGATCCTGTTATGAAAAGCATTAAAGCAAAGCCTCTCTTTCACAGCTCTCTGCTCCATATCTGAATGTGTTCAGCGTCAGTATCACTTTATAAATGAGAAGAAGACCTGGACTGAAGCTCAGAGATACTGCAGAGATAAATACACAGATCTGGCCACCGTTGACAACATGAATGACCTGAAAGAGCTGATTAAGAGTGTGTATGATAGAAGTTTTCGGTTTGTCTGGATTGGGCTACAGAAGACGGGTCGTGATAAATGGCAGTGGTCTTCAGGTGAACCTGCGCTCTATCTGAACTGGGCTCCTGGACAACCAGAAGGCAGAGATGATTGTGCTTATATGTGTAATGGAAAATTTGAGGATTTGCCATGTACTGATAACCGATATTTCATCTGCAACAACAGTGAGTTCATTTATAGATACAACATACACCAAATTTTATTGTAACACTAAACAGATTGTTTAATTTGATTGTGAATTTAGAAGAGACTAGCTATTTGTCACACTTTCAGTCTTAAGACCATACATGTACCAACACAATATTTGCCACAAGTAAAGACTTCAGAATAGAGAAAAGGATTTACTGAACACGCTTTGATCTTATGATGTCCCCTTGTATGATCATTTGTCATAATAGAAAATTTCTACTAAAAATTTTAGAGATCTAAATTGCTCTTATATTATGATAAAACAAACATGCAGCAGTGACTAGAGGTGATTCAGCTTGGTATTTTCAGTCTTTAATAATTCAACACAAAACTACAAGGGCTTAATTTTATGTAAATGTAAATTCACTTGCGTCTGGTCCATGTGGGAATGATAGTCCATTACAACATACAACATCGCAGCTGAGAAATGTAATGTAGCGATTCAATACTAAAGTTAGTTTGTAATGAAAGTTTCTGTTTCTTCTAAATGTTTTTTTTTTCTGTGTGTGTCACTGTCCGACTGGTTTAAATGCACACCTTTCAGCTGATTAGAATATATAAATAAATATCTTGAACATTGTGAATATTCAATATCACCACAATTAAATGATGTGTTGCTGATGTTCCCAACGCTGCTCCTGTTCACATCTGAAACATAAAGCAGCGCAAGAATAATGAACAAATGGATTTACTTATAGTTTTCTCATTTGGTTTTATTAAAGCAAATGCTGGACTTGTCTTTGTCAATCAGACAAAGAATTGGAGAGACGCTCAGAGTTACTGCAGACAGAATCACAGTGATCTGGTCAGTGTGAGAAACCAGAATGAGAATCAACAGGTTCAGCAGTTCATTAGTGATAAACACTTATCTGGATCATGGATCTGGATCGGTCTGTTCAGAGACTCATGGCAGTGGTCAGATCAGAGTAACTCCTCATTCAGATACTGGTACACTACTGAACCTAATAATGCTGGAGGTGGTGAAAACTGTGCAATGATTGAACCAAAGGCCCAGGGACGATGGCATGACAACACATGCACCAACCAATATGCTTTTGTGTGTCATGAAGGTGAGTAGATCCTCACAAAACACACACAATCCATCATCACCTCCAGATCTCTTAAAGTTCACGCTACATGTCCAATGTGACAAATTTATAATTTAGTGTTTGTTCTGTGTAATGAAAATTATTCATTTAAGCACAGTAAAATATGTATGATCAATGGTTATTAATTACATATTTTATACACTTATCTGATACAGCCGAATCAGTAATAAACCGAACTAATGCACTTGTCCAGCGAGTGTTTAGCCGCCTTTATTCTAACTCTAGGAAAAATCAAGGTAACACTTTATAATAACGTTCAGTTGTAAGTCATTTCTAAGTGATTAGTTAATGATGAAATAATCTTTTACAAAACATTCATAAACTATTAATAAGAGATATGCTAACAATTTATGTATGTTTTGTTAATTCATTTAGAAGTAATTTGCAAGTAATTAGTTAATGATGAACTAATCATTTACAAAACATAACTATGCATTCATAAATGTTTAATAAGTGATATGTTAGTATTTTTAGCATAGAGCTTTGTCGTTTAAGTTATAAATCATGTACAAGTGATTAGTTGATGAACTAATAATTTACAAAACATCACTATGTTCACAAATGATTAAGTAATATGCTAACAATATACAAATCTGTCAAAAGTTTGTCTTAAAAATAGCATATCATAAAATAATCAAACAGATCCTTAGTAAATTGTTAATAAGATACTAGTTAATATATTACTAATCAATTGTAAATAATTGAAATGTCTGTCACTGAAATGTTTACCCTCCACTGAAGATCACATCATGAACAAATCATTTACAAATCTTTCCGCATCCCCTATTCTAAAGTGTAAACAATTCATCAGCTGTAAATGTTTTACTCATCATTTGTAGATCTTTCCCCCCAGTGTGTATACCCACACAACCTGCAACCGGCAGGTTTGTAAAACATTTACAACTGATGAGTAGTTTACACTTTAGATTAGGGGATGCAGAAAGTGTTGTAAATGCCTTGTATACACCAGATCATTTGTGACATGGGCTGACTGGTGAGGGTAAAGATGTCTTCTGTGACACACCTGGAGTATTTTAGCACTGCGCACCTGATGTGATCTTCAGTGGAGGGCAAACTGGTTTACATTACCAGAACACAAGTCTGTGCTGATGAAAGAAATAATTTAAATGTTTACTTAAATCATTTATTATTATTTAAAACAAGAGTTTTAGATTAATTGCATTTTTTGCGTTTTAACATATCACTTATTAATCATTTATAAACACATTGTTATGTTTTGTAAATGATGAGTTCATAATTAACTAATTACTTGTAAATTTGTAATTGACTTGTAAATTAATTAACAAAACATATACAAATTATTAGCGCATCACTTATTAATCATTTGTGAATGTTTTGTAAATGATTATTTCATCATTAACTAATCACTTGTAAATTACTTACAACTGAACGTTATTATAAAGTGTTACCAAAATCAATTTCCTAGCCTTGAAAATAAATCTTTCCCACCATAATTGGCTAATTTACAGGACTGGATCAGTTTTGTAACAAAATCAAAGCAGTTTAAGTGACGTGATACTTGTGAGCAATGAACACAGTAACGAATTACAAAATGCAATTACAAATGCGGGTTTATTGATTACATAAAAGGGGAAAAATAAATGACTAGCAAATAACCATCACTAAACAAACGACACGTGACAACATAAAAGCAAGAGAGAGTGAGAAGGGTACAGGAGAGAGAGTTGCAGTATTAAATCAGCTATTCACATCTGCATGAACCATTGGACAGGCACCTTATTTAAAAGGGGCAAATCTTAAGTGCAGCTATTTAAACTTAGATTAGATACTTGCGTATGGCTGTGTGTGTGTGTGTGTGTGTGTGTGTCAAGTCCCGGTCGATGCGCTTTAAAGAAAAGTTTGTGTCCTTTTGGTTTCACAGCAATCGTGGGCGTCCGCCAGATTTCGGAATCCTGGAGAGGCTGATGAAATTATACGAATTTAGCCAAAGCAAACTGCAGAAGGAAGCGGTCTCAAGGTGCGTTCACATCGGACGCGAATGAAGCGGCAAGCGCGAGTGATTTACATGTTAAGTCACTGCAAAGACGCAAACAGCCATCCTGCAGTGCGAAACGCGCGAATAGTGCTTGAAACGCTCAATGTGCGAGTTGAAAAATCTGAACTTTGGCGAAATTCCGTGCCGCAGTAACCAATCAGGAGCTCGCTCTAGTAGTGACGTGATCAGTGAGCAGAGGCTGAATTTTTTAACAAAGATGGAGGAGAAAATTATCGTTGCTGTGTGCGGACACCCAGAGTTACATAAAAATATTATTTATGGCAAACATTTGTACATTCATTCTAATTATATCCTATTGCAAATCCACTCAGAGTAGTATAGTCAAAAATTATTTATTTGTGATTGGGCCGCTGAAACCGGCCGTCATCCAGGCACAGCTCTTGGAGGAGTCGGTAAAACTCACCAAGCTGGGTGTGCCTCTGAAGGATCTGAATGGACCCAGAAACGATGCCAAACAACTTTACAACGTTTTTCAGCCTTCCACAATAAATAAAGCGCAGCTACTCTCTCAACAAAATCCATGTCAGCCATTTTGCAATGAACAGACTGGCGGCCAGGCGGGAGAAGCCCCTCCCATGATGCAAATTCGCGTCTGTTATGAAGTGATTTGCACGCGCGAATAAACTCAAATGTTCAAGCGTTCAACTACGCACGAATAACGTGTTTTATTCGCGCAAGTCGCATCCGATGTGAACGCACCATCAGAGGTGGAGACCGGTCTCGAGGGAGAGAGAGTGACCCGTGCGAGCACGCGGGGTGCGCAGAGATGATTAGGTCCTGGAGTCTGCGGACTTCGAGCCTCGAGCCCGGCGCATGGGGCGCCGCGTGATGCACGGCGACGAGTCACGGGAAGATTCAACAAACTCGAGCCTCAAGCGAGGATTTGCATGTGCACAAGTGTTTTAAACTCCTGAGGCGTTCCGCCCCCAGGAGGTCAGCGATCCAATGATAATGAGCCGATTCTGGCGCAAAACTTGTTTCTTTGTCCCTTTTCGTGTCTCATTTGCATTTAATGACCGCCTGTGAGGAGTTGTTTCAGAAGTTGAAAAATAGTTTTAGACTAGAGTAAAATGGCAGTGTTATGAGACACCTGACTGGGCCATACACCATCATTTAGGAAATAAGCAGAGGAGCATGTAGACATGCAACATGACAGGTCAGGATTACATTGACCTGTAGTTTATACAGAAACGTAAACATAAGCAGAACACAATTTGATACGTCTATTCCTGACGTTACAAGTGAAGTACAGTAACATAGAGACTAACATACAGCATGGATATGCATATAGTTGTACAATTTTAAGCCTTTTTCCTGGCTAAAAGAGAGAGAATAGGAATTCCTTTGTTCAGGACTGACTGATCTCTCTGGGGCAACGTGGCTTCTTTCAAAACCCCATCTCCCCCCACAGGCTCTTTGAAGTCCTGAGAGGAGGAATGAGATTCCTTAGCCATTTGGTCAAGGAGGAGACCTAATTTACACCTCTGTCAAGGTTTGCAACTTTTAGGGGGTTGAGTCAGACAGACTGGTGCCATGTAGTCTCTCTTAAGAGCCTTGCCAGATTCTGTTGTGTCCATTTTGTATGCTTTTGGGTGCTTTATGATCTAGAAGGTCGACCTCTGGTCTGACCTGACTCTACATCTGCATGTTGTTTTTGATCAGTCTCTCTCTAGTTTCTGCTTGTGGTTTGTTTTGTTTCCAGATAAACTGATTCTGATCAAAGAGAATCTGATGTGGTCTGAAGCTCTGAGATACTGCAGACAGAATCGTATGGATCTGGTCTCGGTTCATTCAGGAGAGATTCAGCGTCGTGTGATGAACGTGGTTAAAGGGGCGTCTACTGCGGCGGTGTGGTTGGGTTTACACAACTACTGCATCATGAACATGTGGCTCTGGGTGAGTGGAGAGATGGTGTGCTATCACAACTGGGCTCCAGGGAACGGAACGACAGAAAACTGCAGCCTCGAGAACAGAAAAGGAGCAGTTCAGTCTGGAGGAGATCAGCGCTGGATCAGCCTTCCTGAATCTCACAAACTCAACTTCATCTGCAGCAGATATTAAGAGTGAGGAACATGCAAATGTGTTTACTTACATTAACGGTTTTCATAGGCTACATTATTATTTTTCTGATTTACTTTAATGCTTAATTTGTTCTTTAGTAAGTTCTGAGTGAATATGTTTTTGGGGGTTTAAAAGTGGCCACTATTCAAAACTATTTTATTTCTGTATTATGAAATATGGTGTGGTTTTGGTGTGGTTTTACTTTTTCATCTCTTATTAGTCTTATTTAATCTCTCTCTATATAGTTATGAGTATAGTTATTTATTCACTCTATAATTTATAATAAATGTAATTATTTATTTACCCATTTCATTGACTCATGTATAGATTAGTCATTTAGATTATTTTAATGAATGTGTATGGAAATTCAATGTTTTTGGGATGTTGTTGTGAATCAGTTTGGTATAACACTGCTTGTTGGATTTGTCTTCATCAGACAAAATCTGATCATTGATCACTGAAAGATATGCAACTAAGATTATTCAATAAACTCTGCTTTTTTATCATTCTTAAACACTTTATGGCTTTATTCAGTCAACTTCTTGGCTGATAGAAGACTGTGAATAGAGTTTTGGGCACCAGACAAGACTTGCTGTTAAATATAAATTATTAAATATATACATAAAGGAAATAAAAGTATAAATACTGCTACTTTTTCAAATTTGGTGTATTTATGTTTATGTTTTTTTTAACCACAGTTAATGATTTTTTAAAATAAATAAATAAATATACATATATATATATACACACACACGCACACACACATACACACACACACTTTTTCACATTTATGTATTTATTTACATATTTTTACATAAGGCCACACATTTATGTATTTATGTAAATGTGTGACTCAGATGAATGACCCATCTGAGTCATTCATCTCACAAAAAGATATCATCTGTTTAGCAGTTCTTATAAAAAACATACAAATGCCTTAAATGGTCAGCATCGATTTTAAAGTTGTCCTTGTGTGTTCAGATGTGTGTTGTTGTTTTTTATTTCACTTAGAAGAATATATGTGTATGAAATGTGAGCACTAATTTAGTATTGATTAAATCAAATTTATCCACTTTTCAAAACGCTTCGTTTTCCTTGACAAAAACACTGTGTGGCGTCTGCAAAGGATCAGAACAAACAGTTGTGCCATAATGTTCCAAAGGACCCCTGTTGATCTTTAACATTTACATATAAATTACAGACAGGGTCTCCCCAGACAGCATTTATAGGGGTGTTAAATGCCCCCGTTATCAAGAAGATGCTATGCAGATCAGATCTCTGGTGTTCCTCTTGGACTTCAAAGGCATTCCAAGGAGGAGACCATCACCCAATATCAACACAATCCTAGCAGACTAGCCTGCCATCCTTGAATACACATAACACACACGCACACAAACGCACACAAATACACTCATTCTTTGTATTTAGGTCTTATTAGACTGTTTTAATCTCAATATGATATATGCATGCATTTTATATGTTGTTACTAGTGTATTAGCCCAGTCGTAACTCATTGTGTGCCTCAGTCAACCTCTAAATGTGTATTTTCCAGTGTATAAATGTAACTCTGCTTTTATATCTCCTAGACATTTCATTCTTGGTATCAAAATGCTCTGCTCTTTATTCCCTAAACAAAGGTGTATGCTATGTTATTCCAAAATGCATCATACTGCTTGTACTATATTCTGGATAAGTTGCATCAACTTCCCAGACCAGCAATAAACATGCGAATGGGCCGTAAAGTGGAAACAAAAAACATGTTCCCGCTCAAAAGAAACCCAAGCTTTGTATTGGCCAGTCCACCAATGCGTGGGTGTGTCCCGCAAGGTATCAAAAGGCCATTACGCAAGTCAAACAGCGCTCAGTACCCTTCATTGAGACTCCTCTTCAGACTCAGCCCTGAGTCGGACCTTCCGGTAGTTTTAGCTTCAAGTAACTTTGTAGACTTTTGTAGAGATTTTCCTATCTCCAGAAGGACCAAAGGAAACCTCCAACTTTCTCTCCTAAAAGAATTCATCAAGGACTTCCGTTGTCTACCGCATCAGGACTCTTGTTTCAGCAAACAAAGCCAATGCAAGTAACCGATTATAACTATTTAGATGCGTGTTCAAGTTGAGCCTTTTTAAGGTGATTTGGTTCTCTGATGATTTCTCATTAGGTTGTGGTTAATTGATGCTAAATACTGCCTCTCTGTCTCTCTCTCTCTCTCTCTCTCTCTCTCCCTCTCTCTTTCTTCATTATTCTCTCTGTTTATATGTTTTGTTTAGTTTAGTGTTTGTTAGTTGTAGTTCACTTATTAAAACCCCTTTGTTCACAATTGATTGTCTCAGTGTCCAGCTCACACTTTGAAGTCCCTGAATATGCGATTCTATTTGCTATATGCTTTATTGTGATTTTACTGTAAGCTAAGTTACTGATAGGACTGACTAAAGTAGGAAGGTTAAATTTTCTTGGCCAGAAAATCATCTTTCCTAGAATTGGTAGGCGATTATACGGTCTATTCGGTGGACGAACAGATCGGATAATTGCAATATTAATTCTACTACAGTGAATCCTAAGAGGTCTAAATATTGATGATTGACTATAACCAGTTATAGCTAATCATAAATATTTTACCTTTGAGCTAATTTGCTACAACTGTCTCAGTGTGGACGAAAGGCCAAAACTGAGAGAAAAAGATGTGTTTTCAAATGAAAACGTATTAGTGTGGACAAGGCACTAAAAAGAAACAGCACAGAAATTATTAAATAAATAAATAAATGCAATATATATGGACAAAATCGTATATCACAGGTTGAAGGATTAGTTCACTTTCAGAACAAAAAATTACAGATAATGTACTCACCCCCTTGTCATCCAAGTTGTTCATGTCTTTCTTTCTTCAGTTGTAAAGAAATTATGTTTTTTGGAAAGAAAAAAAAAAAAACATTTCAGGATTTCTCTCCATATAATGAATATGAATGTAGTTTGAACTTCCAAAATGCAGTTAAATGCAGTTTCAAAGGGCTCTAAACAATCCCAGCCGATGAATAAGGGTCTTATCTAGCGAAACAATCAGTTATTTTCGACATTTTAACCGCAAATGTTCTTTTTCTGTATAAATACAGATTTCCATATTTTAGGGACGACCCATGTGATTCGTGTAGATCGGGGTGCCCAACCCCCTGTTCCTGGAGATCTACCTTCCTGCAGAGTTTAGTTCCAACCCTGATCCAACACAGCTGTCTGAAATTTTAAAGTGCTCCTTCAGATCCTAATTAGTTGTTTCAGGTGTGTTTGATCAGGGTTGGAGCTGAACTCTGCAGGAAGGTAGATCTCCAGGAGCAGGGTTTAGCACCCCTGGCATAGATCCAAGGTTTTTTTTTTTTTTTTTTTTGATGGAATAATAAGACGGGTATTAGATAATTAGATAATTAGACTCTTCTTTAATCTCTGATAAGACAAAGTAGTATTGTGAATTTTGTGTGAATTCTCGCTTTTTTGTTTCTCTCCCAAGCAGAGACAGTGCAAAAAGGGCAGAGGAGGAAAACATTCAAACTATGAAATTCATTCAAAAACATTTGTGTGAATGTAAAGCGCAATGCAATCAGCATGTGCTTCGAGTACACAAAGGACAGAATTAATCAATTATACATGTAAAATAATTTCACAGATATGATTTAGATGGAAAAATTTAAGCACAAAAGTGATTTCAAAATTAAAGATGTAATTGCATTAACCAGAGTTCACTAATAACCCACCTCTCCCATGAAGAGGTGCAAAGACAGGAAATTAACATCAACACTGCCGTCAGAAATTTAAAGTAGAAGGTGCACACTGAGAGAGGCATATCAGGTATACATCTTGAACAATTTTTGTGTAATTATATATATATATATTAACATAGTTAACATAATACATTAAAATAATATGGTAAGACACACTTTTTGCAATATCAAGCAGCAAAACAAGCTGGTTTGACACACCCATTTCAGTTCCTGGAGTTCCCTCTCGAGGGAACATCGAACTGCGTCCTCTAGGGGGCGCTATGGGAAACGCCTTCTCTGTGACCCATGGCTGAAATCTACATACAGAAACGACAATAGCCCTGGCCGGCGACAGCCTATGATGTCACTTCCGGAGTGTCACTACTGGCGCGACCACAGTATAAAAAGGCGCAGCTAGAACACAGCATTGTCTTCTTCTTCTCAGCTGACCTTTTGTCTTTGTTAGCAGAAGCTAAGCACAACCTGAGTGCATGTTCTCTCACCAGAGGCTTGAAAAAAAAAAAAACACTCGTGTATGACGTGCGTGGTGAAGAGCAAGTCAGCGGAGGTCAGCGGTAGATGCTGTGCAGGTAAACCTCACTCTCCTGATCTCAAGAGGCGCACTAGCAACTGATGCCAAACCCTGCAGTGAATGTTTGTTAATTAATGTATTAGGTTAAATTAAATGTAATGTCACCCATGTAACATAATGACATAATGGAAATGTTCTCTGCGCCTATGATTTCCATAAATAAACAGTTGAATGTGTTGCTGCTGTTGTCTTTTATTTGTGTGTCATTACATTGTGTGCATACAGGAACTCAGTCTCTACCACATTCAAATTAACACATTTCCAGGAAATTACAGAAACAAAGAGCAACACAGAGGAAAATATCAGAAAAAAAAAATGAACGAGGGAGAAAAATGAAAAGGGCTTAGAATAATAAACAAATGATATGAGGCTGTATGAGGGGTTTGAGCAGATATAATAATCACATTAAAGTTGCAGTTTAAAAGTCTAAAAGTGTTTTATTTCTGTATTATGAAATATGTCTTTTAGGAAACTCTTTGTGCCGTGGTTTTGACTCTTACTCTCTGTCTCTCTCTCTCTATAGTTATGAGTAAGTTAGAGCTCCAAAAAAGATCCGTAACACGTAATAGGGATCCCATTTATTAAAAAAAAATGTCTGGAGACCCTGCTCTCTTTACAACAACACACTTTTAAAGTGCAAGGCAACAAAAAGCCACCTCCATGCGGCAATTCAACAATGGTCAAGAAGAGACAGGAGCCAAAATTAAATACATTTGTATTTTTTCACTTGTTACCTTTTATCCTTTGTTTATTATTCATTAATTTATAGTCATTTTATTATTCTGTTTATTCATATTATCATTTATAATAATTTTAACCATTTATATACTCATGTCATTGTTTCATGTTTAGATCAGTCATTTATATTATTGTTTTCTATTGTTTTTTGAGTGAATGTTTATGGAAATTCAAGGTTTATGGGATGTTGTTGTGAATCAGTTTGGTATAACACTGCTTGTTGGATTTGCATTCATCAGAGAATATCTGAACATTGAAACAAATGCAACAAAGATTATAAAATAAACTCTGATCCTTTTTTATTATCATTTCGTCTCCTGAGTCTGCTCTTCTCTGGCTTTATTCAGTCAACGTCTTAGCTGATAGAAAACTTGACTTGGTGTTAACTGGTGTATTAGATTTTGCAGATTAGTTGTTCTGTTACCAGACAAGATGAAAGGAAAGGACGTGACGTGTGGCCAAGTATGGTGACCCATACTCGGAAATTGTGCTCTGCATTTAACGCATCCAAATGCACACACACACACACACACACACAGTAGTGAACACACACACACACACACACACACACACACACACACACACACACACACACACACACTCAATGCCTCTTTAGTCTTATTTATAAACAAACAGGTTTGCTCATTCCTAAATTGTTGATGTCTTTAGAAATAAATTGATTTTTCATTTGTGTGTGTGTGTGTGTGTGTGTGTGTGTGTATATACAGCAGGGAAAATAAGTATTTGACACATCAGCATTTTTATCAGTAAGGGAATTTCTAAGTGGGCTATTGACAAAATTTCCACCAGATGTAGCCGTCAAGCCAAATATTGAATTCATACAAAGAAATCAGAACATTTAAGTATACAAGTTGAGTCATAATAAATAAAGTGAAATGACACAGGGAATAAGTATTGAACACATGAAGATAACAAGGTGCAAAATGGCATAGAAAGCCAGGAGATCACCTGAAATCTGTCAGTATTGAGAGAGAAACCCTGCCCGCTATCAGTACTAATTGATATCAGCTGCTTTAGTCCTAATTGATGGCCTATAAGTGACGAGACGTGAGGCCAAGTATGGTGACCCATACTAGGAATTTGTGCTCTGCACACACACAGTAGTGAACACACACACACACCGTGAACATACACCCGGAGCAGTGGGCAGCCATTGCATTGCTGCGGCGCCTGGGGAGCAGTTGGGGGTTCAGTGCCTTGCTCAAGGGTCTCACCTCAGTCGTGGTATTGACGATGGAGAGAGCGCTTATTCACTCCCCCCACGACAATCCCTGCCGGACCTGGGACTCGAACCTGCAACCTTTTGATTACAAGTCCGACTCCCTAACCATTAGGCCACGGCTGCCCCCACAGCTGCCTCCTATAAAGGCTTCTCATTACCCAGAAGGCACACAGGAAAGACTTCATGATGGGTACAAGCAAAGAACTCTCTCAAGATCTTCCTAATCTTATCGTTGAAAAGCATTTTGATGGGAATGGTTATAGGCGTATTTCCAGAATGCTGAATGTTCCTGTGAGCACTGTGGGGGCCATTATCCGGAAATGGAAAGAGGATCAGTTCACCATAAACCGGCCACGATCAGGTGCTCCATGTAAGATCCCTGTCCAAGGAGTCAAGAACCACTCGGGCAGAACTTCAGGAAGACCTTGCATCAGCAGGTACTGTTGTTTCAAAGAAAACTATAAGGACTGAACCGCCATGGCATCCATGCACGCTCACCACACAAGACTCCATTGCTGAACAAAAAGCATGTTGAGGCTCGGTTAAAGTTTGCGAAACAGCAATTGAAGAAGCCTGTGGATTACTGGAAGACTATAGTATGGTTAGATGAAAGCAAAATTGAACTTTTTGGCAGTCATTCTACACACCATGTTTGGAAAAGAAATGGCACTGCCCACCACCCCAAGAACCCCATACCAACAGTTTGGGGGTGGAAGCATCATGGTTTTGGGCTGCTTTTCAGCAAGGGGTACTGGCAGACTTCATATTATTGAAGGCAGGATGAATGGAGAAATGTACCGGGACATTCTGGATAAAAATCTGCTGCCATCTACCAGAAAGCTGAAAATGAAAAGAGGGTGGACATTTCAGCAAGACAATGATCCCAAACACAAGGCCAAGGAAACAATGAAGTGGTTTCAAAGAAAGAAAATCAAGTTGCTTGAATGGCCCAGTCAATTACCTGACCTAAATCCCATAGAAAATCTATGGAGAGAACTGAAGATCAGAGTTCATAAAAGAGGCCCAAGGAACCTTCAAGATTTAAAGACCGTTTGTGTGGAAGAATGGGCCAGAATCACTCCTGAGCAATGCAGACGACTGGTCTCTCCATACAAGAGGCGTCTAGAAGCTGTAATCACCAGCAAAGGCTTTTCTACAAAGTATTAAATAACGTGCGTTCAATACTTTTTACTGATAAAAATGCTGATGTGTCAAATACTTATTTTCCCCGCTGTATATATATGTATATATATATCTTCAGGTCACAGCTGCCCTGAAAATACTGTCAAGTTCAACAGTATGATAAATAAATAATAACATCAAAACTGATACTTTAACCTGTTAACTTTTAATCTCTTTAACCTATAGTCTCCTCAGCGCCCGTGAAGTCATTCAGTTTTAGGCGTCTAGAACGGCTGCAGATGAGGCATTAAGTGCATGACACTGCGACCAACTTTATATTTTTACAGAGTTTAATGTAGCAATGTGGTCGCTCAGTTTTTCTAGATTTGATTTAATCATGTGAAAGATGTGAACAAAGAAATCAAGTGTTATGCACATGTATTGGCCATGACTTTATTGCAAAGACAAACATTAGACAAAAAATGGGGTACTTATTAAAAGAATAACCCCTTTATTTAAACATACGAACACCGGAAACCACTGTTAACAGGTTAATGTAACGTTTCTCATTCCATGACAAGTAAAATAATGGCAACTTACTGTATAATATTGAACACAGAGGTTCAATATTAGCCTTTAAAATGTACTTAGTGCTCACCTTATATAGCATGCACTCCCCTCAGCATGGCAGAGTGGGTATAAAGGTAAATGCATAAAAATAGCATAAGTGAATGTGAACACGAGTCATGTATAGTTATTGGAGGTCCTCATATGCACGTTAATCAGTGAAAAAAAGAAAGGTTGAAGTAGCAAGCATGTTTGTGTAATTTAGTGTCATAATGTTGAATGTGAGTTGACATCATATGAAGAGGAAGCAGTGTCACCTGTGTAACATAATGACATAATGTAAATGTTCTCTATGCCTATGATTTCCATAAATAAACAGCTGATTGTGTTGTTGCTGTTGGTGTCTTTTATTTGCATGTGTAATTATACAGTGTTGCATATAGGAACATACAGAGCCTCCATCTCTACCACATTCAAATGACAAATGAAAATGGCAGCAACAAAGAGCAACACCTGGGAAAAACACACGCACACACACACACACACACACACACACACACACACACACACACAAATGAGGAAGAAAAATTAAAAGGGCTTTTGTTTAGAGTAATAAACAAATGATGTGATGCTCAGTGAGGGATATGAGTATATATATTAGTCCCATTAAAGCTGCAGACAGAAACATCAGACTCAGGACAGAAACACACAACTCTTAAGTAAGAACAACTCACATGTTTATTCTTTAACTAGAATTAGACTTCTGACATGTTTATATTGTCTTAATCACTGTGTATAGTTCATTTATGTTATTGTTAATTATTTAATATTGTTGGATTTTTAATTATCACTGAAATCATGTTTACCTGTATTTTTCTTGCTCAGAAATGGACCAAACTCTGAATTTCATTCTTCCTCTCATTGGTGAGTGCGTTTGTGGTTTCATTTATGGTGTATCTTTTTTATTAGGTTTGATCCTGTTATGAAAAGCATTTAAGCAGAGCCTCTCTTTCACAGCTCTCTGCTCCGTATCTGAATGTGTTCAGCGTCAGTATCACTTTATAAATGAGAAGAAGACCTGGACTGAAGCTCAGAGATACTGCAGAGAGAATTACACAGATTTGGCCACCGTTGACAACATGAACGAGCTGAACAAGAGTGTGAATTCTTCTTTTGTCTGGATCGGTCTGTTCAGAGTAGGAGACTCATGGCAGTGGTCAGATCAGAGTAATTCCTCATTCAGATACTGGTACACTGGTGAACCTAATAATTTGGGAGGTGGTGAAAACTGTGCAGATGTCATTCAGAAATCTCAGGGAAAATGGTATGACACCTCTTGCAACAATCTGCTAACTTTCATGTGTCATGAAGGTGAGTAGATCCTCACAAAACACACACAATCCATCATCACCTCCAGATCTCTTAAAGTTACGCTACATGTCTGACATGACAAATTCATTCAGTGTTTGTTCTGCATGTTGTTTTTGATCAGTCTCTCTCTAGTTTCTGCTTGTTTTATTTTGTTTCCAGATAAACTGTTTCTGATTAAAGAGAATCTGACGTGGTCTGAAGCTCTGAGATACTGCAGACAGAATCATGTGGATCTGGTCTCGGTTCATTCAGAAGAGATTCAGCGTCGTGTGATGAACGTGGTTAAAGGGGCGTCTACTGCGGCGGTGTGGTTGGGTTTACACAACTACTGCATCATGAACATGTGGCTCTGGGTGAGTGGAGAGATGGTGTGCTATCACAACTGGGCTCCAGGGAACGGAACGACTCAGGAAAACTGCAAACTCGAGAACAGAAAAGGAGCAGTTCAGTCTGGAGGAGATCAGCGCTGGATCAGCCTTCCTGAATCTCACAAACTCAACTTCATCTGCAGCAGATATTAAGAGTCAGGAACATGCTAATATGTTTACTTACATTAATAGCTTTCCATGGCTACTTTATTATTTTTCTGATTTACTTTTATTTTTGATTTGTTCTTCAGTAAGTTCTGCGTGAATCTGCTTACTGGGCTTTAAAAGTTTTACTCCTGTATTATGAAATTTGTGAATTTTAAGAAACTCTTTGTATATCTGGTGTGGTTATGACTCTGTTTTGTTTTGAACACAAACACATGATAACAGAACATCAAATGAACAAATAAACTCATCTACAGCCAGTATTGTGTCCGATTTCCTGATTTCCCCTCAACATCACATTGAACTGTAACTTATATGTACCAAAATGTCAAATTTAAATGTCATAGTTTCAGAGGTTTAAATGTAGCTAGGGATGCACCGATACCGATAAAAGTATCGGGTATTGGGTGATACTTTGTTAAAATACCCGTACTCATATTCGTACATAAATTGCCACGCACCAATACCACTCAACAGTATTTCACTAAGTGGATGTGATTTGTTGTCCTACCTGACTTTAATGTCTATGGGGAGACAACGAGCCAGAAACTTGGCTTCGGAGATTCGGCAAAAGGCATTTAAAATCCAAAGAGTAAAGGTGGATTAAAGAAAAAAATAAATAAAATCAAATGTAATACAGCAATTTCACCACTAGATGCCTGTTTATCTCTATTTATAAACAAACAGGTTTGTTGTAGGAAGCCTCTAATACTGAAATAAATGGGTTTTTACATTTTCAACATTTTAATAAGTTTTTTAGGAAATGTAATATTGCAACATTGGGCTCTTGGGTAGCAGAATTTCAGTGTTTTACTCACTATCTGAACAAATGTGGAGAACACCTAAAGGTTCATTTGCAGGGTGTAACCTTCTATCAGTGGCCTATAAGAAATATATACACAAAAGTAATTACACAATAATTGTAAAATTACAACACTGCCATAACAAGCTCAAAATCCGAAATGATCAAAGCATTCAACATTATCTACAATGATGTAGACATTTTACTATTACTAAATATTTTAGCGATTTACTCATTTGATGAGTTGATTGTTGATTTATTCAGTCCAGAAGAACAACATGATGTGCTTCCAGGGAAGTTCACAGGTTTTGTGACTTCATGTCCACATAAATAGACCCTTTTTCTGTTAGTAAACATTGTGCAGCTTTTCTGTGGGCGGATCTTTGGTGGAGGCAAAAAAGCTCCCCTGACCGCTTCACTAACGCTAGCTATTTTGTTGGCTTGTTTTAAATTTGAATAAGTTAACTTTAATGGACAAAACCAGATTGGCAGCCCATACACGCTCACTCAAAGGATGGACAATCTGACATGATTAACCTCGGTTGAGTGATTCACATCTATAGAGAAATCTAACGTGCATATTAAAGAGAAACCTTCAACTAGTCATGAAAAAAAAAAAAAAAAAAAAAAAAAAAATATATATATATATATATATATATATATATACACCCTACACTGCAAAAAATAAAACCATCCTCCAAAAAACAGCCATTTTAACGTTTTAAAATTAAGCACCCTCTAGCATAAAAATAATGACAATGTCGGGTTGCGTCTGTCATCATGAAACTATTATTATTAGACATTGTTAACTGGGATTTTGGATAACCTTATTTTACGTTTCACTCTGTTCATATTTACCTAAAGTTAAACATTAATCCTGGTTATTCATAATCTAACATGTCACAATGTACATTCCTAAACCCTGGGTTACTGTTATTATTTGCATATTTGCAGTATCAACAGAGATGACTAAAACAGATTTACATTTGGTTTTGGACCATTGAAAATGGGTAGGATTCAACCATTTGGACATGGAGCCGCATTGAGATCTTGATATCTCTGGGATTAAACCATACAGGGTCTTTAAAATGAAGGTTCCAAGAGAAAATTCTTAAATAAATCATATTAGACATCTCTAGTACTTTTTGAAACACATGCATGCAAACTTCAGTTTCCATTCAATGAGCCAAAGCGAACAAAATCGTCACTTCCTGAAAAACTGGCACTAAATATCAATAATAAAAGTAGGAGAAGCCACTAATTTCATATATAAAGTATAAAAAACAATAAATGCGGTCACTGCTTTCGGAGGTGGATGCCTGCTGTTTGGGAATGCAATCATGTAAGACAATTATACAGAAATATTTTGATGACAGACTTTGCTTAGGCATTTGAGAATGACCAAAACAACATTTCTGATCACGATCAGTCTGTTGGTTAGTGAAGTTATCCCGTCCCATCATGCATGACTTTTTTAATGCGTTTAGAGGAATTTATTCGGTAAACGTGTTTCCATCGTAGTTTATGCAAATTTTTTTGTATCAGACAAAAAGTTGATCCTACTCAATTGTGCGCATACGTTTTTATGCACATTTTTAGTTTTCCATCCAGTGTTTTTTTTTACGCAATATTCCAAAATGCGCATAAAAAATAGGTGGATGGAAATAGCTATTCTCTGTGCTTATGATTTCCATAAATAAACAACTGAATGTCCTGCCACTGTTGTCTTTTTATTTGCATGTGTTATTACACTGTGTGGGTACAGAAACATACAGACCTTCAGTCTCCACCACATTCAAATTAACACACTTCCAGAGAACTACAACAACAAAGAACAATACAGAAAAAAAATCATAAAAACATGAATGAGGGATGAGAGCAGATATAATGATCACACAGAAACATCAAACTCAAGACAGAAATACAACCTCTGAAGTAAGTTCATTTTTTTAACTAGAAATGTTAATATTGTCTTAATCATTGTGTATGGTGCATTTATTTTCCTGCTAATATGGATTTTTAATTATCGATGAGCTCATGTTTTACGCCAACATTAATTTCTAAATATTTAAATTCTGAGTTTATCTGTATTGTTCTTGCTCAGAAATGGACCAAACTCTATTTTTCGCTCATCTTCTCATCGGTAAGTGTGTGATCTTATTTGTCGTTTAATCAGGTTTGATACCGTCAATGAAAAGCGTTAAATCAAAGCCTCTCTTTCTCAGCTCTCTGCTCCGTATCTGAATGTGTTCAGCGTCAGTATCACTTTATAAATGAGAAGAAGAACTGGACTGAAGCTCAGAGATACTGCAGAGAGAAATACACAGATCTGGCCACCGTTGACAACATGAACGACATGAACGAGCTGAAGAAGAGTGTGAATGAGGAAAGTGTTCAGCTTGTCTGGATTGGGCTGAAGAAGACGGGTCGTAATAAATGGAAGTGGTCTTCAGGTGAACCTGCACTCTATTGGAACTGGGAAACTGGACAACCTCAAGGCGTAGATTATTGTGGTATGATATGGTATGGAAAATGGCATGATTTGACATGTAGTGAAAACCAGCATTTCATCTGCAACAGTGAGTTCATTTACAGATGCACCATATACCAAATTTTAATGCAATACTAAACAGTATAAATATTTAATTTGATTGTGAATTTAGAAGAGACTGTGGATATTTGTCACACTTTTAGTGTTGAGAAAATTTCTGCATCAACACAATATTTGCCAGATAAAAAGACTTAATTCACTGAACACACCTTGATGTTTTGTTCCTCTATATAATTTGTCACAATAGCAGACATCCCAAGTCTCCCGGAAGTTCCGGGAGTCTCCCGTATATTGATAGTGGCTCCCTGATGCCCGCGAATTGAATAAAATATCCCGGAATCTAGACCAAGCGGGCAAGGGCGTGCATGCGAGACATTAATGTCTGCATCGTGAATCTTATAATGCGCATCTTAGAATGACGGAGTGAACGAGAGAGAACTAGAGGGAGTGAGAGAGACCGTGCTGCTTGCGGAACTGTGTGTGTGCTGATCTGGCGCGCGCTAGACAGAGCATCCTAATTGGTAGGGCCCTACCAAACGCGGACGAAATCGCGGAATCCATTCAGAAAAACGTAATGTATTATTAAACGCGGAATGTCACGGAATTTGTCAAAGTTTGGAAGAACTAATCAAAAGTACGTCATCAAGTTCAATCAAATGGCGTTTTGAACTAGCATGTGTAAGTATTAAGCCGCAAAAAGACTATTTGCACATGAATCCTGGATGTTCCGCTTGTTTCTGAGCAGATGCGCGAGTTTGTTTACTATACATAGTGACGCATGCGTATCGTGGGGGGGAGTATCTCCCTGAAATGAGTTTGTGTAGGTTGGGATGTCTGCAATAGAAGCTTGCCATGAAAGAGCCTTAAAATCTTCTAAATTAATTTTATATTAATAATAAGCCTATATCAGTGACTAGAGGTGATTCAGCTTGATATTTTCCGCCTTCAGTATTTCAACACAAACTTACAAGGGTGTTTTTTCTCATATGTAGATTAACTTGAGTCTGGTTCATGTAGGAAGAATAGTCTATTACAGCATAAACCCTCGTTGCAGAGAAATGTAATGTAGCAATTCAATGGTAAAGCTATTTTAAAATGAAAGTCATGGCGCAGGGTTGACATTAATGTTTCTGTGCGAACGATCAGAATCAAGATTTTAGACAGATCATGCTATAAATTAAAATATCTTGAACATTGTGAATATTTAATATATCAGCAGCTGTAGAAGCAGCTCAAGTCTGTGAATGACATGTTTCCGATGTTTCACCACTGCTCCTGTTTACATCCAAACCATAAAGCAGCCTAAGAATAGTGAACAAACTGATTCATGATTTTTTGTTCAATTTTTTTTAAAGCAAACACAGGACTCGTCTTTGTCAATCAGATGATGAACTGGAGAAATGCTCAGAGTTACTGCAGACAGAATCACGTTGATCTGGTCAGTGTGAAAAACCAGGATGAGAGTCAACAGGTTCAGCAGATCATTAGTGATAGACACTTATCTGGATCATATGTCTGGATCGGTCTGTTCAGAGACTCATGGCAGTGGTCAGATCAGAGTAACTCCTCATTCAGATACTGGTACACTACTGAACCTAATAATTTAGGAGGTGGTGAAGACTGTACAATAAGTGAACCAAAGGCCCAGGGACAATGGCATGACAACCCTTGCACCAAATATTTTCCTTTCGTGTGTCATGAAGGTGAGTAGATCCTCACAAAACACACACAATCCATCATCAGTCTCTCTCTAGTTTCTGCTTGTTTTATTTTGTTTCCAGATAAACTGATTGTGATCAAAGAGAATCTGACGTGGTCTGAAGCTCTGAGATACTGCAGACAGAATCATGTGGATCTGGTCTCGGTTCATTCAGTAGAGATTCAGCATGAGGTGATGAACGTGGTTAAAGGGGCGTCTACTGCGGCGGTGTGGTTGGGTTTACACAACTACTGCATCATGAACATGTGGCTCTGGGTGAGTGGAGAGATGGTGTGCTATCACAACTGGGCTCCAGGGAACGGAACGACTCAGGAAAACTGCAAACTCGAGAACAGAAAAGGAGCAGTTCAGTCTGGAGGAAATCAGACCTGGATCAGCCTTCCTGAATCTCACAAACTCAACTTCATCTGCAGCAGATACTAAGAGTGAGGAACATGATCATGTGTTTACTTACGTTAACGGTTTTCATAGGATACTTCATTATTTTTCTGATTTACTTTTATGTTTGATTTGTTCTTTAGTAAGTTCTGAGTGAATCTGGTTATTGGAGTTTAAAAGTGGCCAAAATTATGTTTTATTTCTGTCTTATGAAATATTTGTCTTTTAAGAAACTCTTTGTATATTGGGTGTGGTTTTGACTTACCTCTCTTTATACACACACAAGCTGAAATGTTTGAGAAGCGTTCACATAGCTTAATAAGGGACCTAGAAATCCTCAAACGCAAACTGTGTGTTTTGCTTCAAGAGAGCAACCATACATTTTTTGTTGTTTTACATGCTTTCTTTTATTCTTCGTTAATTTGTATTCATTTAGTCTTTTGTCATTTGATCATTTCATTATTCCATTTAATCATATAATCATTTATAATCATTTTTGCCATTTATAAATTCATTTCATTGATTCATGTATAGATTAGTGTCAGGGTTATTATCTCTTCGGTTGTGTTTTAATTTGGTTCAGTCCTTTTTGAGTTTGGTTTCCTCCACTTCCTCTCTGCCCTTATTTGGTTCTGTTCCTGTTCCCCCCCTCATTAGATCATTATTAGTTAATCCCCTTCACCTGTCTGTGTCTTGTTAACCACCCTTATTGAGTTGGATTCTGTTCAGCGTTTGGTTGTCCGTTCTCGTCTATGTGTGCATGTCTCCTTGCCTGTCATTATTGGATATTCTGTTGTGGATTTATTAAAGACTTGTTTTGCACCTGACCTTCATCTTGCACTCCTCCTCCACACGACCCGTGACAATTAGTCACATATATTATTGTTTTATGAGTGAATGTTTATGAAAATTCAAGGTTTATAGGAAGTTGTTGTGAATCAATTTTTGGTAAAACACTAGTTGTATTTGCATTCATTAGATGAATACTGATCATTGAAACATGCACAACTAAAATTAATCAATAAACTGCTGCTTTTTTTAACATCATCACTTTGTCTCCTGCTTCTGTTCTTCTCTGGCTTTATTCAGTGAACTTCTTGGCTAACAGAAGACTGTAAATAGTTTTGGGTACCAGACAAGACTTGCTGTTAACTGGTTTTGGGTATTAGATTTGGCTGACTAGTTCTTCTGTTACCAAACAAAAATAATATTTTCGTACAGGACACACACACATACATTATATATATATATATATATATATATATATATACACACACAAGTCCTTCTCAAAAAATTAGCATATTGTGATAAAGTTCATTATTTTCTGTAATGTACTGATAAACATTAGACTTTCATATATTTTAGATTCATTACACACAACTGAAGTAGTTCAAGCCTTTTTTTTGTTTTAATATTGATGATTTTGGCATACAGCTCATGAAAACCCAAAATTCCTATCTCAAAAAATTAGCATATTTCATCCGACCAATAAAAGAAAAGTGTTTTTAATACAAAAAAAGTCAACCTTCAAATAATTATGTTCAGTTATGCACTCAATACTTGGTCGGGAATCCTTTTGCAGAAATGACTGCTTCAATGCGGCGTGGCATGGAGGCAATCAGCCTGTGGCACTGCTGAGGTGTTATGGAGGCCCAGGATGCTTCGATAGCGGCCTTAAGCTCATCCAGAGTGTTGGGTCTTGCGTCTCTCAACTTTCTCTTCACAATATCCCACAGATTCTCTAAGGGGTTCAGGTCAGGAGAGTTGGCAGGCCAATTGAGCACAGTAATACCATGGTCAGTAAACCATTTACCAGTGGTTTTGGCACTGTGAGCAGGTGCCAGGTCGTGCTGAAAAATGAAATCTTCATCTCCATAAAGCTTTTCAGCAGATGGAAGCATGAAGTGCTCCAAAATCTCCTGATAGCTAGCTGCATTGACCCTGCCCTTGATAAAACACAGTGGACCAACACCAGCAGCTGACATGGCACCCCAGACCATCACTGACTGTGGGTACTTGACACTGGACTTCAGGCATTTTGGCATTTCCCTCTCCCCAGTCTTCCTCCAGACTCTGGCACCTTGATTTCCGAATGACATGCAAAATTTGCTTTCATCCGAAAAAAGTACTTTGGACCACTGAGCAACAGTCCAGTGCTGCTTCTCTGTAGCCCAGGTCAGGCGCTTCTGCCGCTGTTTCTGGTTCAAAAGTGGCTTGACCTGGGGAATGCGGCACCTGTAGCCCATTTCCTGCACACGCCTGCACACGGTGGCTCTGGATGTTTCTACTCCAGACTCAGTCCACTGCTTCCGCAGGTCCCCCTCTCGTTGTGCAGCGTTTTCTGCCACACTTTTTCCTTCCCACAGACTTCCCACTGAGGTGCCTTGATACAGCACTCTGGGAACAGCCTATTCGTTCAGAAATTTCTTTCTGTGTCTTACCCTCTTGCTTGAGGGTGTCAATGATGGCCTTCTGGACGGCAGTCAGGTCGGCAGTCTTACCCATGATTGCGGTTTTGAGTAATGAACCAGGCTGGGAGTTTTTAAAAGCCTCAGGAATCTTTTGCAGGTGTTTAGAGTTAATTAGTTGATTCAGATGATTAGGTTAATAGCTCGTTTAGAGAACCTTTTTATGATATGCTAATTTTTTGAGATAGGAATTTTGGGTTTTCATGAGCTGTATGCCAAAATCATCAATATTAAAACAAAAAAAAGGCTTGAACTACTTCAGTTGTGTGTAATGAATCTAAAATATATGAAAGTCTAATGTTTATCAGTACATTACAGAAAATAATGAACTTTATCACAATATGCTAATTTTTTGAGAAGGACCTGTACAAATATGCATCATATGTGCGTACACAAGAGAGTGGATATGCGAATATGCATCATCAAGCATTATGTAACAAAGAATTGACTTACAGATGATACGTATTCCTGAACGTTTTGTAATGGTCAGATGCCCCTTAATGATATGGCAAGATGGCCCCCATTCATAATTGTACATTTTTGTGCCATTACAACTAAATTGTTAATTGTTTCTATTTGATTCCCATGGTATTGTGTTGGGCGACAAATAATGATCATCTACATGCTAAACTCATATCGTCGCTGTCGGGCGGAATCCTCGTATCTCCAAAACCGTCATTTTTCAGGAAATGAAAAAAACTGCATATTTTTTGAGTTATTAAATATTTTATCGTTAAAGTTGGTATTATACCATATATTGCTATCATACACTGTTGTGTACCAACATTAAGACAACATTTCCCCAAAATCATGTTTTATCGGAGATACGAGGTTTTATGACTTGGGAGCCGGGAGATACGAGCTTACGCCGTCATTAATAAGAATGGTACAGACACAGACTTCGCTGCTGCCAGCAGTTCATCAAAGTCTGCGGTCGCGTTGAGCCTTTTGACAAGAGAAAAGGCTTCAATAGTTAACCAAAGCTAACGACTGTGGTTACATACATTTTCCTAAACTCTATTTTAAAGGTTAGAGCTATGAGTGATGCAATACCAAAATAAAACGATAAGCTGACTGGGCTGTCTAATAGGCGGAAATTAATCTGCGGGCAAACAAAGTCTGCGGTCGCGTTTCAGCTATTAACATAGTTACGTTTTGTATGTAATGCCAAAGTGGTTATATTTCGTTTCGTTTTCTTATTAAGTTAATTTAGAAAAACTTTTGGAGCATTTTTTTGTTCGTTAAATATCAGTTTGTTTTTTTTACGAACAGCGGCCAGCGGAAGACTGTTCAGTCTGATCAATTTGCCTTTTAAATCATCACGACTTGCATAAAATAAAATCTATAGATCTAAAACAGTTAAAGTAGCTATAGAACAATGTTAGTTTAAACATTAAACCTAGATAAATGTGCGCTATTATGTGAATATCGTTTTTGAAGAGGAGAAGCTGAAATCGCTTTGCAGGACATGAGGAGTCAGCGCGATCACATTTTTTCAGCGAATAGGCTACATGCCTTACAAACATGATAAATAAATAGAAAGCTTTAAATTATTACTTAACGAAATAATACAAATCAGAAAAAAACGCTTTCATTATGTAATCCGGAAAGATGCTTTCCTTCAAAAGTTGCGTCCAAAGAAGAGATTGCGAGTCAGGGTCTTTGCGACATTATCTCAGAATACACTAGTTTATTAATGGATCATTCAAATATCTCCTTACTGTTTCCACCGACACATTCAATGCTAAATATTTTTGCCGGTGCTTTGTGACAAGAAGATGGAAGGGGACATATGCCCCGACGCTCCAGCGGAGTGAAGAAAAGGTGGAGATACGAGCTCTTCTCAGACAGTTTAAGTGTTCAGATGAGTTAAGAAATTTGCTCTCAAGCTATTTTCAACACTTTAGATTGGTTAATAATTTGTAAAAATTACAGATCCACGTGGGCACTGACCAATAGCATCGATTTGCGAAAAAATATGAAATTGACAAAATTTGGACATACGAGGTTTCCGCCCGACAGCGACGATATGTAAATGTAGACTTCTTCCCCCATCTTCCCCTACTTCATATTGCAAGGGTAATTTATATGGCCACTTCCTGCTCACTCATCCAGATAATATGCTCAACCGAATAGCACCGGATAGTTTCTGTTCTCCATCTCCAAAACATTTGAGTGTATTATCTCAATTTACTCAGTCATTTTCATTAAATCACCACATCATGATAAATTATGACAGCATTTGTATCCAGATGCACATTTTACCAGAAATAAATTAAACAGTTCTGAGACTGGTTGAAGCATAAACTCAATACAACAAATGTAATCCTGATCCAATAGGAATAAAGCCATTAATCTGTGTCATCTCTTGTTTAATACGTATTATATTATTTTAATATGTATTTCCCAGGGCACATTACACACAATGTACATTTACGCCATCATGTTAATAATGCAAAGGAGAGCAAGTAGACAATAGAATATTACTTTCATAATAATAATAAAAATAAATATAGCATCAGACCAACTGCAGCAATGAGTAATTAAAGCAATTTTAGGGTGATTTTAGTTAAAAAGGGTGAAAAATCATGAAAACAACCACTAGTAATATGATTTAATCGTTATTACTTTTGACCACAAGGTGGCACTGTCTCAAAACGTTTTGAGTACTTTTAGGTCATGGTTTACGATGGCACATACAAAGTTCCCATTCAGTCAGTTCACTCGGTACAACACATACTATGGGATATCGCGCTCCTGCTCTGTCCACTGAAGACAACTATATTCATACCTATATAAGGCAAATGACGCATGATGACGTGGGCGGGGTCTCCTGCCCACAGCATATAAATGCAGTCGCATGCGTCATTCATTCCCTTCGTTCTTCAGCTCTTCACTGGCTGCTAGGACACATCACGCCACATTCATAAGAGAGAGCCCACGGTGGTGATCCTTGTTGAGTCTAAAAAGAAGCGAAAAGCAGACAGACGAAGAAAATGGGTTGTTACACTCAAATTTAGCAACGCTAACAAGGGCTAAGCACCTTTTTTTCGACAAGAAGGAAGCTCGCCCCTGTCCCATGGCATGTGGGTACTCAATATCTGAAAGAGATACTCACGAGCACTGCCCGGTGTGTCTGGGGATGGTCCATGCGAAGTTGGCTCTCTCCAACCCCAGTGCATGCAAACATTAACGGCAGTTCCAACGTTCCATGCTTGAGCGCTGTGTGGCGTTTGTAGAGCATGTGCTCAGGGAGGCAGTGGTCAGTCGCGGCCACTTCTATCCTCGGAGGCCAATCCATAGGCGGCTTTTAACAGTAAAATCATGCAAGCTTTGTCTCACATAATAAAAACTACTTGCATACCCCACTACTATAATAATAGTTTACTCACTGGCTCATAGATTTGATACTTTTAATTGTTCTTTACGTTTGTGGAGTTGTTGTTTCATTTACCTGAACATCAAACATAATAATCTAATTGGTACTACAATGTGATACTTGACTTTTATTCATAAAATCTGATACATGCATTAACTTTAGTTTATGTTCAGTGTATTTGATGTTCTATGATATTTGGATATGTTCAGTAACACATATACAGTATATGTAGCTGAAGGAATCTAAATAAAGTAGAGGCCTAGAGCATTCATTTCAATTGCAAATCTTGCTGTAATGCCGTAACACTTTCCAGACTTCACATCAACATGCACAGGGTTGCCCAGGTCTTTACACAGGATGGATAATGTTGTTTTTGTCTGCTGTTATCCTTATTTGGCCACAGTTTGCAGCAACAGTTTATGTTCGTCATCTAATACAAATTCTTTTGTTTTCTCATTTGCATAGATAACTGTAAATATGTGGCCAGTACTGAAAGTCACCTGGAGATCCACTTCAAGCTCTACCATGGCACAGAACCTACACCATGCATTACACTCACCTGAGAACCACAAAACAAATTTTGTAAATGTAGTGTGACAGAAGACCTCCAAAAACATTACACAACATCACTGCAGTTTCTCAGCTTCTTGAATTTAACACTGTACCCAGACAACTCCCTTTGTACTACCCTGCGCTCATGCCTGAACACCACCACCAGAATGCAGTTGTCCAGGGAAAATCCTCAAGGGAACTTTATTGACGAAGTGGAGTGGCACATCAAGGCACATACACAAACTGAATGCACAGGATACACATAGTAAAACTGAGCTGTGCACATACTGTTTTTGATCAAATGTATGTCATGCACAATGTACGCATTCCATACACTGCAAAAAAAAATCTGAATAAAAAAATCTGAATCATATTGATCCATGGATTCTCCTTCATCAAAACAGAGAACCTGACTGGGACTTCAAAATAGAAGTGATATGGTTGTATGTCCTAGTCCCAGACAGGGATCCTGGCAGCAGTTTCCTGCACATATTGCAAGTTAAGTGTGAATTTATAAACTCCAGAGGTCCCTTCTGTTGTGAGGTCCATTTCAAATTAAATGGGTGAAAAAGCAAAGCCTTATTACTAGTGGACTGATAATGCCTCATTAAGAGCTGCTATTTACCACAGTGCATGAGAAATAACATACTCCAAATTGTTTGAATGAATGATTCAGTGACTCAGTTGTTAAGACAGTGACTTGTCGCCACCTATTGGCAGTTTTAGTTTTGAATCTAAAAGTATTTTTATATTAAAAATTTTATATTTAAACATTAGATATGGCACCTAGGGCAATGACTCTGTATACACAAACACACATTTGATGTCTAGGCATATGCAACACACTAAAAATCTGGATAAATGTCCTGGAGGCCGGTAACGGAGGGACACATGGAAGGTCTCCAGGGTGGATCCGGGAGCTCTGGGGAAGCCATGGCGGATGAGGCAGTTCGGATGGCCATGGCATGTCAGAGAGTTCGGGAGGTCATGGCGGTGCGCCCTCCATGGCCTTGCCTTAATACTCGACCCGGCCACTTTGGCTATGGGCATATTGGGCAATTTTCTTTGGGGAATTAAGGGATTTTGGAGGGGGCTCTGGAGGAGTAGACACTGGAGGGCTGGACGGGACCAGCGGAGACGAAGGAGACTCAGGAGAGAGGATTGGAGCAGAGAACTCCAGTGGGCGTGCCATATTGGCGGCCGGCGGGCTTCAGCGCTGATCGTGGGCTGAGGGTGTTTGGGGCTGGTCAGGCGGTCCGAGCCATTGGTGCGGTATGAGGGGGTTCCATGCGTGAGGTGAACTTGCATGACTCGTTGTGTTTCAGAGGGGGCTGGACGATCGAAATTAGAGCCGTTTAAATAAAGGATGAGATTGATAAACTCGATCAAGGAGAAATCACATGGAGAGAGATAGCAGCTTATAGTCAGCTGGTTAGCGAGCTCTAGAAAATCCACCACATACCGTTTCAACCTCTGGCCACCCTGCCGCAGACCCCAAAGCTTGTCCCTCAGCTGACATTTTGATAAAGGTCCGGTCTTCTCTCACGCGTGTGCCCCACTTTGTTGTGATTCAAATAAAAATTCTTTAATAATTCTACAAGGACACAGGAGAGCAAACCAAGATTGACGTTTATGACAACTTAGACCAGACACGAAACACAGGGCTTAAATATGTTACAAACAAGGGATCAAACAAGACACACCTGGGAACAAATTAACTAGACAACAGGAAACATGACCATAAAAGGAAGACAGGAACACAAGGCTGGGGCAAAAACACGGAACACAAAGTTCAAACATGTGACATTACCGTCAAGGGAGTAGAATATGCAGGTGAAGTGTCCCCCCTCCCTTTTATTAAAACATAAATTTGTCCTCTGCACTGACAAGTGTGTTCACATGAAGTTTTCATAGGGCATTATGTATGTATAAATCTAGATTTTCCCCTGACATTTGGAGCCAAATTATAGTAATTCAGAAAAATCGCAACATCAATATAGTTTTTTTTTTTTTTTTTTTTTTTAACAGAGATTGTAAGATAAGATAGTTAGTAAAATCTGTTGCATTATGTGCCAGCGGTGATCATTAAAAAATGAATTTAAAAAATCTCAAGAAATATTAAAGATATCTTAACATCCTTTCAGATTTTGGTGCTTAGCAATATGGCTCCCCAGAGTAAATTGTTAAATTGTAAATGGGATTCGGGATCATAAAATGGGAATAAACATTTCGCTCTGTTAATATTTACCTCATATTTACGATTAAACATTAATCGTGGTTATTCACAATCTGACATGTCCCTGGGTTACTGTTATTATTTGCAGTATCAACGGTGATGACTAGATAAACACAAATTTACATTTGGTTTTGGACTTTTTTTAGGATTTAGCAATTAAGAGATGGAGCCACATTGAGATCTCAATATGTCTGGGATTAAACCATACAGGGCCATTAAAAGTGAAGATTCCCCCCAAAATTGTAAAATAATAAAGATGGTGATTATTAGTGATATGTTAGCTTAAACTTTGTTGATATTTTGTTGTTTATGAGCAAACCAGCCAGAAAGCATAAATAAAATATTTATAATAAACTTGAAAAATAAATAAAGTCTCTATGAGAAAGACTATGAATGCATGTTATGTCTTTGTATGTATGTTAATCAGTGAAAAATGAGGCATGCATGTTTTGTAACACCAGTGAAATTTACTGTTAAAATGTTGACTGTGATTTGACGTCATATGAAGAGGAAGCAACATCACCTGTATACATAGTAAAATAATGCGGACATTCTCTGTGACATTCAAATTAACACACTTCCAGAGAACTTCCTTACAGCAACAAAGAGCAACACTGAGAAACAACAACAACAACAACAACAACAGAAAAACACGAATGAGGAAGGAAAATCAAAAGGGCTTTTGTTTAGAGTAATAAACAAATGATGTGATGCTGAATGAGGGATGAGAGCAGATATAAGTATAATCACATTAAAGCTGCAGACAGAAACATCAGACTAAGATCAGAAACACAGCCTCTAAAGTAAGAACAATTCACATGTTCATTCTTTAACTACTTTAATTAGACTTTTGACATATTAACATTGTCTTAATCATTGTGTATGGTGTTTATGTTCTTGTTAAGATGGATTTTATTATTTATTTATTTTTTCACTGAAATCATGTTTTACACCAAAATGAATCTTTGAATATTTAAAATTTTCCTCAGCAATGGAGCAAACTATATTTCTCATTCTTCTTCTCATTGGTGAGTGTGTTTGTGGTTTTATTTATGGTTTCTAGTTTCATTAGGTTTGATCCTGTTATGAAAAGCATTAAAGCAAAGCCTCTCTTTCTCAGCTCTCTGCTCCGTATCTGAATGTGTTCAGCGTCAGTATCACTTTATAAATGAGAACAAGACCTGGACTGAAGCTCAGAGATACTGCAGAGAGAAATACACAGATCTGGCCACCGTTGACAACATGAACGACATGAACGAGCTGAACAAGAGTGTGAATGATGGAAGTTCTTCTTTTGTCTGGATTGGGCTGCAGAAGACGGGTCGTGATAAATGGCAGTGGTCTTCAGGTGAACCTGCGCTCTATCTGAACTGGGCTACTGGACAACCAGATGGGACAGATTATTGTGCTATAATGTTAAATGGACAATGGCGTGATTTGCCATGTAGTAATACCCGACAATTCATCTGCAACAACAGTGAGTTCATTTATAGATGCACTATATCACAATTTAAATGAAATATTAAACAGTATGACTGTTTAATTTGATCATGACTGTGAATATTTGTCACACTTGAGACAATTTTTGTATCAACACAATATTTGCCAGAAGAAAAGACTTAAGACACTTTGATCTTTTGTTGTCCCCTCTCTATGGTAATTTTGAAGAAACCTATAAGAGCTTTGTTTTTCATATGTAGATTAACTTGAGTCTGGTCCATGTGGGAATAGCAGTCCATTACAACATAAAACCTCACTGCTGAGAAATATAATATAGGAATTCAATAGTGAAGCTAATTCATATAAAAAAGTCACGGTGCTGTACTTCTAAATGTTTCTCTGTGTGCTGTCTGTCTCTCTGTGTGTTTCATTTAATGTTTTGAATGCACATGTTCCAGCCAATCAGAATCAAGTTTTTAGACAGATCATGGTATAATGAAAAATGTCTTGAACATTGTGAATAGTCAGTATATCAGCAGCTGTAGAAGCAGCTCAAGTCTATGAATGACAGGTTTCTAAAGTTTCCACCACTGTTCCTGTTCATATCCAAACCATAAATCAGAGTAAGTATAATTAACAAACTGATTCATTAATCTTTTTCTCATTTTTTTTCTTAAAGCAAACACAGGACTGGTCTTTGTCAATCAGAGGATGAATTGGAGAGACGCTCAGAGTTACTGCAGACAGAATCACATTGATCTGGTCAGTGTGAGAAACCAGGATGAGAATCAACAGGTTCAGCAGTTCATTAGTGATAGACACTTATCTGGATCACATGTCTGGATCGGTCTGTTCAGAGACTCATGGCAGTGGTCAGATCAGAGTGCCTCCTCATTCAGATACTGGAACACTGGTCAACCTGATAATATGGGAGGTAATCAAAACTGTACAGCTGTCTATCAGAGCGCTCAGAGACCATGGCATGACCTCTCTTGCAGCAGCCAAATTTCTTTTGTGTGTCATGAAGGTGAGTACATCCTCATAAAACAGACACAATCCATCATCACCTCCAGATCTCTAAGTTTACGCATGTCTGACATGACAAATTCATCCAGTGTTTTTTCTGCATGTTGTTTTTGATCAGTCTCTCTCTAGTTTCTGCTTGTGGTTTGTTTTGTTTCCAGATAAACTGATTCTGATCAAAGAGAATCTGACGTGGTCTGAAGCGCTGAGATACTGCAGACAGAATCATATGAATCTGGTCTCGGTTCATTCAGAAAAGATTCAGCGTCGTGTGATGAACGTGGTTAAAGGGGCGTCTACTGCGGCGGTGTGGTTGGGTTTACACAACTACTGCCACATGAACATGTGGCTCTGGGTGAGTGTAGACATTGTGTGCTATCACAACTGGGCTCCAGGGAACGGAACGACAGAAAACTGCAGCCTCGAGAACAGAAAAGGAGCAGTTCAGTCTGGAGGAAATCAGCGCTGGATCAGCCTTCCTGAATCTCACAAACTCAACTTCATCTGCAGCAGATACTAAGAGTGAGAAACAAGCTAATGTGTTTGCTTACATTAACGGTTTTCATAGGCTACTTTATTATTTTCTGACTTACTTTTATGTTTGATTTGCTCTTTAGTAAGTTCTGAGTAAATCTGCTTATTAGTGTCACACCCATGAACTGTTTATTGTGTGTTTTCATTCCCATGTGCTCTGTGACCTAGTTTCTGTCTCTCGTTGACTGTCATTTGGTTCAGGTGTGTCTTGTTAATTAGCTTAATTTGCCTATATATTTAAGCTGCGTTCAGTTATGTGTTCCTTTGTTTGGTCTATGTGTGATTCCTGCCTGCCCATCCTGTTTTTTCTTCTCTTGTGGCTTATTAAAGCGTATTTGCATTATCTTCGTTATCTTTGTGCTTCATCCCATGGACCTAGAACAAAAACCTTAACCTTGTCTCAGAGGTCAGGTAAATGGGGCAGAAAGAGGGGAGAGGGGGCAGAATCGGAGGGAGTTCAGCATCCTGACAGCCTGATGGATGAAGCATGGAGGACATTATGGATGAAGACACTCTGAGGACATTATGGATTTAAATGCTGATATGCCTTTTCTTCTCTCGTCATCATCTTCTGTCAGTCCCGCCAGACCATGGAGGTTGTTCTCCTGAATCTGTTCCTCCAAGTACTGGGAATTACCACTTGGTGTGTTTGTGAAGAGTACACTATCCCGGAAATTCCTATTGAACCCAAAATACCACCCACCCTCTCTCTCCTGCCTCCTCCTGTCATCCCTACTCCCTCACTTCTGCCACTGTTGCTGAAGAACCCTTTGTCCTTCCGCTTCTGCCCATTGACCCAGTGGCTCAACCATAGCACCCTCATTTCCATCATGGCACGTCAGTCCACCAGCTCCGCCCCTCTATCTGGCTCCGTCCCTCCATCCCTCCAGTTCTGTCAGGCTCCTTCTTCCCTCCAGCTCCACCTTGGTCCTCTGTTGCTCCGTCTTCACCGTGGCCTTCCGGATCCGCCTCCGCCTCGGTCACCACAGCCATCTGCTTCACCCTGGCTCGTCGGCTGTCCATCTGCTTCTCGGGCTCCACCACCACCTGACCACCTGTCAGATATGCAAAAGAAATCTCTCCTATCCCTTGCTTTTGCTACTTTGCATAGACTGCTAGAGCCGTATCCAGACTTTCTAAAAGAATTTACAGATTTCCTCTCAGACCTATTGGTTAATTTTGATAAAGTGCTGCATTCACATTGATGATGCAAACGACGCATTAGGACTTGCATTTATTGACCTAATAAACTCTTTTGGAGTCAAGCAAAAGTTGCTGTTTATGCAGGGTCAGAAAGCTCTCCAATTTCATCAAAAATATCTTAATTTGTGTTCTGAAGATGAATAAAGTTCTTACGGGTTTAGAAGAACATGAGGATGAGAAATTCTGTCATTAATTATCATTTTTGGGTGAACTATAATGTTTAGCGAGACATACCTAAGAAAGGTATGTAACAAATCATGTTCAGGTCAAAGTGTCAAATCAGATTTTTGTTTTACTGGTAGTCCACTGTATGAAGAATTGTTGGGTATAATATGTCACAGTTTATTTTGTTATCCTCACTTACATAAATTAACTATAGTGTTCTGCACCCATTAGTAAAAAAAAAAAAAAAAAATATATATATATATATATATATATCAAAAATGATACCTGGTGTCTGAATAATTTTAGGTTTGACTGTATAGTGGAGCCAAGCCTATCATTCGCTCTGTTATACATAAAAGTAAAAATGAATATAGGGAAATTGATTTAAAAAAAAAAATTATGCGAGCGCTGTGAATGAGAAGGTATCAGAGTGATAATAGTGGTCAAAGCTACACAAGACAGCAGCAGCTCCTCAAACAAAAGCTGAGCATTTGAGGTTTGAGGTTAAAAAGTATATACATTTTTATTTAGCCGAGGAATAAGGGTCTTATTTAGAACCCTTTAAAACTACACTGAAATTGCATTTTTACCCTTCAATCTGTTAAGCATCATTAAAGTCCACTATATGGAGATAATTCCTGGAATTTTTCCTCAAAAAAGGAAAGGGGTGTGTACATTATCTGCAAATTTTAATTCTGGAAGTGAACTTCTCCTCTAAGAGGTGCTATTTACCACAGTGCATGAGCAATAACATACTCAAATAGTTTCAAAAGGGGGTCAAAATGGCAATTAAAATGAATCGTTTGACTGAATGATTCAGTTGTTAGGATACTGACTTGCCGGTCAGGTTTGGGCACCCCTGCTACAAAGTGCTCATTGGTCCCTACTACCTGAGAATGGAAAATCTGTTTAAGTTTACTTCACATTAATTTGCAACACCTTTACTGATAGCGCCAGTAGCACTTATTAGAGAAGTCGGAGGTGTGACATAATCCTGTAAATAACAGGGCTTATGGGAAATGTAGTGAGGGGGGAAGGAACTAAAACTCTGGTGATGGAGCCGTCTGTTGGAGGCACTCTCCGTTACAGGTTTACACTGATGCAGAGGTTACAGTGCCAACTCAGGTTCAGCAGTTAACAGAAAGAACATCAAAAAGGAGTAAATATGAAGAGGAATACATTTCGTATGGTCGTATACATTGGCAGTGAAGAAAATCCCGAACCACAGTGCATTGTGTGCAAAAGTACTCTCTCATAACTGCATGAATCCAGCATTTTTACGCAGACATTTAGAAACAAAGCATGCTACTGAGAAAAATAAACAACAGGAGTTTTTCGAAAGGCAATTAGGATAATTCAGGAGTAGTAAGGCCCTTATAGCAGCATCAGAAAACCTTAATAGGAAAGGTCTGAAAGCATCTTACATGGCGAGTTAGAGTGGCTAAGACAGGCAAATCACATACCAAATGTAAGAACTTAATAAGAACTTAATTCTTCCTGCTGCAGCTGATATTGTGGGTGTTACGCTTGGGGAAAAGATGATGGCATCATCAGACAACATCATTTCATGTTGCATCACTGATATGGCAGAGGACAGATTAAAACAACTATTGCTTTTCATAAAACCCAGCAAATTCTATGTTTTACAAATCAATGAATCAACTGATGTAGCTGGTTTGGCATATGTCCTGTATATTTATGATGGTTCAGGAAGATTCTCTACTCTTTTTGCAGACCAGTGGAAGGCAGAGCAACTGGAGAGGAGATTTTCAAACATCACATTGTTACATCACATTGTACACAACTTCACATACTGTGTTTCTCCATACCCAGATAGCACCCCCAATAGCACACGTACATCTCAAAGACGTCTATTTGACGTCAAGATGCAGTTGCAAGACGTAGTTTGCTAGTTGGACGTTTCTGATCAGATGTCAAATAGACATCTATTAGATGTCTTTAAGATGTTTATGATTTAGAATGGATGTAAAACTGACATCTTACAGATGTCTGCCAGATGTTTGAACACAGCAGATGCTTTCCAGATCAAGAGATCTTTAACAGACATCTTGCAGACGTATGTATGCTATCTGGGACACATACATCTGCAAGATAACTGTCGAGAAAGCATCTACTATGTACAAACGTCTGGCAGACATCTGTAAGATATCAGTTTTACATGCATTCTAAATCACAAACGTCTTAAAAACATCTAATAGACATCTGATAGGAAACGTTCAATAGACGTATTGCAGATGAGCAAACTACGTCTTGCAGATGTAAATGCACACGTCAAATAGACGTCTCCGAGATGTACGTGTGCTATCAGGGTGGTTGATGTTTTTTCCCATCTGAATGAGCAGAACCTCAGATTGCGGGGAATTTCCACAACCATATTTAATGTGCCAGACAAAACTGAGGCCATGATCATAAAGTTTGCTCTTTGTACTAATTGCAATAGCCCTCTAAGCGCCAAAGTTGCACAATTGTGAAAAGACGTTATACTTCATAAAATAGACTGTAATTCCTAATACGGTGTAATATCTCATTTGTATTCCCTGCCACTAGATGGCAGACATGTAGAACTTTGATTCTAGACCAAAATGACATCATGTTCCTATTCAAAGTGTTTCAGGAAATAGCAGAGCAAGTGAGCTATCGTGTCATTGATGCGGAAGCAGTTCAGTTCATAGCGTGCAAAGAAATTGTGAGATTTGTGAGAGAAAATCGGCAAATGACTGATAAAAAGTTGTATCGTAAGGATGTGTTGCAAATGTTATTTGCCGATTCTGACTCTGAAGGTTAATATTTGCCTTTTGGAAATGACAATCGGCCGTCTAATAATCACACTTCTCCAGCGCAATGGTGCCGCCGTGCAAGGCAAGAGTGTTCATGAAGCACAAATAAGTGATCATTTCGTCCCTTTGCCCAAGTGGCAGGGGTAAACATGGTCGTAGTGTCCATAGGAAAGCTGTTTCTAGAGGTCGAGGCAGCAGGGATTGAAGAACAGAGCTGGAAGTAGCACTAGCTCATGCGTTTTGCTACTATTTTGTACAGTAATATAGTAATCATTTAGTACTTTCTCCTGTTTTATATTTGGTTTCCTCGTTTCTGGTCATTTTGAATGAGGATAAATAAGACAAAAAGAATGTGCAAATAAATTCAAACACGCATTCAATATCTATTATTTCCTGAATATTACTGATGAACGTAGTAATATTGGGGTAGTAAAGAAAAAGTAGGGTACTGTTCCCATCTGTTTTACTACTATGTAGTATAGTGATACAGTAATAAGTAATTAGTAATGTCTCTTGTTTTATTGTTGGTTTCCTCTTTTCTGATCATTTGGAATGAGTACAAAAAACAACAACAAAAAAACCCATCAATTCAATATCTGCTATTTCCTGAATATTATGAAATTCAAGATGGCTGGCACTGATGATGTCATAATATGCAAATTAGATGAGTATATATACTCCCCACATAAACTTTCGGTCATGCCCAACATTTTTCTAATTAACAGTAGATCTTTAAGCCCTTTCTGAAATAGACAATGCAAACACCTGGATTCTCCATGCTTTCTCTGCCACCCCTATTTGACGTCTATTTGACCTCTGCATGTACATCTACAAGACATAGCTTGCTCATCTGCAATATGTCTATTGGACATTTCCTATCAGATGTCAAATAGATGTCTTTAAGATGTTTATGATTTAGAATGGATGTAAAACTGACATCTTACAGATGTCTGGCAGACGTTTGTACACAGTAGATGGTTTCCAGATCAATAGATCTTTAACAGACATCTTGCAGACCAACGTGTGCTATCTGGGACACCTCAGTCTACAAGATGTCTGTTAAATATCTTAAAGGCATCTAATGGACGTCTATTTGACATCTGATAGGAAACGTCCAATAGACGTATTGCAGGTGAGCAAACTACATCTTGCAGATGTAAATGCTGACATCTCATTCCTGCTCTTGTAACTCATGTAAATGCATTTATGCATATTTTCTGCTCTTATGTAGCTTGTATGCTGGTTTTGCAATATAAAAATGGCATAAATAAATGTGAACACGAGTCATGTATAGTCATTGGAGGTCCTCGTATATTAATCAGCAAAAAAGAGAGAGGTTTGAGTAGCAAGCAGGTTTTGTAACACTAGCGAAATTTACTGTTATAATGTTGACTGTGAGTTGACATCAAATGAAGAGGAAGCAACATCACCTGAGGACATAGTAAAATAATGTGGACATTCTCTGTGCCTATGATTTCCATAATTAAAAAGGTGAATGTGTTGCTGCACATTGTTACATACACACCCTCCAGGCACATTCAAATGAACACACAAATTACAGCAACAAAGAGCAACACAGAGAAAAACAAAACCGAAAACACATGAATGAGGAAGGAGAATGAAAAGGGCTTTGTTTAGAGTAATAAACAAATGATGTGATGCTGAATGAGGGACGGGAGCAGATCTAAAAATAATCACATGAAATCTGCAGACAGAAACATCAGACTCAGGACAGAAACACACAACCTCTAAAATAAGAACAACTCACATGTTCATTCTTTAACTAGAATTAGACTTCTGACATGTTAATATTGTCTTAATCATTGTGTACGGTGCATTTATGTTCCTGCTAAGATGGATATATAACATCTGTGAATATTTGAGTTTATCTGTATTTTTCTTGCTCAGAAATGGACCAAACTATGTTTCATTCTTCTTCTCATTGGTGAGCGTGGCTGTGGTTTTATTTCTGACTTATAGTTTCATTAGTTTTGATCCTTTTATGAAAATCCTTAAAGCAAAGCCTCTCTTTCTCAGCTCTCTGCTCCGTATCTGAATGTGTTCAGCGTCAGTATCACTTTATAAATGAGAGGAAGAACTGGACTGAAGCTCAGAGATACTGCAGAGAGAAATACACAGATCTGGCCACCATTGAAAACATGAATGACATGAACGAGCTGAACAAGAGTGTGAATGATGAAAGTGTTCGGTATGTCTGGATTGGGCTGCAAAAGGTGGGCCGTGATGAATGGCAGTGGTCTTCAGGTGAACCTGTGCTTTATCTGAACTGGCATACTGGAAAACATCAAGACAGAGACTATTGTGCTTTGATGTTAGATGGACAATGGTATGGTATACCATTTATTTTTAACCGACGTCTTATCTGCAACCACAGTGAGTTTTTTTAGATGCACCATATACCAAATTGAATGAAATACTAGACTATTTCTGTATTAACACAATATTTGCCAAAAGAAAAGACTTTAATTTTGATCATTTGTTGTGCCTCTATATCATAATTTGTCACAATGAAAACTTGCAATTAAAAAGCCCCATAATCTTAGAGATCTAATTTGATCTTGTATTATTAATAATAAATATACAGAAGTGACTAGAGTTAACTCAACTTCAGATTTTCAGCCTTTAGTATCTCAACACAAACTCTCTGTGTGCGACTGACTGTCTGTGTTTGCGTTTCATTTAATGCAGGGATGCCCAAACTCAGTGTCCTGGTGTCCTGCAGAGTTTATCTCCAACTTGCCTTAACAAACCTGCCAGGAAGTTTCTAGTATGCCTAGTAAGAACTTAATTAGCTGATTCAGGTCTGTCTGTTGGAGCTAAACTCTGCAGGACACCAGGACACTGAGTTTGGGCACCCCGATTTTATGGTTGAAATGCACATGTTCCAGTCAATCAGAATTGAGCTTTTAGACAGATCATACTATAAATTAAAATATCTTGAACATTGTGAATATTCAATATACCAGCTGTAGAACCAAACCATAATGCAGCCTAAGAACAAACTGATTCATGAATCTTTTTATTATTTATTTTTCTTAAAGCAAACACAGGACTCATATTTGTCAATCAGACGATGAATTGTATAGATGCTCAGAGTTACTGCAGACAGAATCACACTGATCTGGTCAGTGTGAGAAACCAGAATGAGAGTCACGAGGTTGAGAAGACCATTAGTAATAGACTGCTACCTGGATTTGGTGTCTGGATCGGTCTGTTCAGAGACTCATGGCAGTGGTCGGATCAGAATGACTCCTCATTCAGATACTGGAAGTCTCTTCAACCTGATAATTTGGGAGGTGGTGAAAACTGTACAGTGATTGAACTGAATGCTGTGGGACAATGGTCGGTGCAAGAGACATCCTTCCAGTTTCCTTTTGTGTGTCATGAAGGTGAGTAGATTCTCACAAAACACACACAATCCATCATCACCTCCAGATCTCTTAAAGTTCATTCTACATGTCTAATGTGACAAATTCATCCACAGTGTTTGTTCTGCATGTTGTTTTTGATCAGTCTCTCAATAGTTTCTACTTGTGGTTTGTTTTGTTTCCAGATAAACTGATTCTGATCAAAGAGAATCTGATGTGGTCTGAAGCTCTGAGATACTGCAGACAGAATCATGTGGATCTGGTCTCGGTTAATTCAAAAGAGATTCAGCATCGTGTGATGAACGTGGTTAAAGGGGCGTCTACTGCGGCGGTGTGGTTGGGTTTACACAACTACTGCATCATGAACATGTGGCTCTGGGTGAGTGGAGAGATGGTGTGCTATCACAACTGGGCTCCAGGGAACGGAACGACTCAGGAAAACTGCAAACTCGAGAAGAGAAAAGGAGCAGTTCAATCTGGAGGAGATCAGCGCTGGATCAGCCTTCCTGAATCTCACAAACTCAACTTCATCTGCAGCAGATATTAAGAGTCTAAGCACTTACATTAACGGTTTTCATAAGCTACTTCATTGTTTTTCTGATTTACTTTTGTTTGATTTGTTCTTTAGTAAGTTCTGAGTGAATCTGCTTATTAGGTTTTACAAGTAAAATAAGTACATTGGTTTTTGTTTCACTTTATTTTCATTTTAATTAAATTTCCATTCATTTATAATACTCTTTTATATACTCACTTCAGTGATTCATGTATTGATTAGTCATTTTATTGTTTTTTTTAATTATTATTTCATTGTTGTTTAGTTGCATGACTGTGTTTGTCTTCATACTTAAGAGATATAAGGAAATGTTTATGTAAACTCAAGGTTTATAGGATGTTGTTGTGAAGCTGTTTTGTAAAAGACTACTCGTTGGATTTGTGTTTGTCAGATGAAGTCAGAGTACTGAAACATGCATCTAAGATTAGTCAATAAACTTAGCTCTTTTTTATCATCACTTTGTCTCCTGCTTCCGCTTCTTCGTTGGCTTTACTCAGTCAACTCTTGTCTGATAGATGGGTGTTAATAGAATTTTGAGTACCAGATAGGCTTGCTGTTAACAGGTTTTGGGAATTAGACAATTTTGCTTGCCAAGTTGTTCTGTTACCAGACAAACCAGATATTTTCTGACAGTATCTGGCGTCTGGGGCTGGATCTGGTATTTCTGCCATGGAGGTATGATCTAACATACAAATGAAAACAAATGTCTTGTGCATTAGTTCTTTAACAACATCACTCATTACACAAGAAACAGCAAACAACTAAGGGAGCGATGAGAGCGGGAAGCCGTGCATCCAAAGTTCCAGAGAACTAAATACAGCAGCACTCACTTCACTAAAAGTATCAATTAGTGGATTATTCAAAAGATTTTGCTCAAAAATGCTGATTCATCCAGTAATGCAACAAGTCAAGTCTTTGGGTGTCACTGAATCGTTCATTCAACTGATGTAACATGGGCATTTGGGTTTTGTTTTGGGTTTGTTTTACGTTCATGTTTTCATGTCTTTTATTTTGAAGTCTAGTCATGGTTCCTGTCTTGTCTTGCTTTCCTTGCTTCCTCATGTTATCCTGCTTGTCCATGTGTCATGTTCTGACTGGTTCATGTTTTGCTATGGTGTTCTCTGTTCTGTTTTCTAATTGGTTGCTATGTCATATTCAGTGTTTCTCATTGGTTGGTTTGTGTCATGTTATCCTCATTATTCAGTATAAGTAGCCCTCATGTTCCCATTGTTCATTGTCATGTATTAATGTTGTAACCTGGTGTTGGTGAGTCTTGTTTATGCCTGTTTCCATGCCATGCCTGTTTAGTCAAGTCAAGTCACGTCAAGTCTGTTTCAAGTCAAGTCATTGTTTGGATTTATGTTTGGATATTCACGTTGTTTCAATAAACTGCACTTGGGTTCATAAATACACAACTGCAGATAAGAACCCAGCAGTTCTTCACCTCCTCTATCTTCGTCAAGAAGACCGGGCTATAGAGGAGTATGTGGCGGAATTTTGTGAGGTATGTCATTTGGTGGACTTCAATGATGTTGCCCTTAAGGGCATATTTTGTAATGGTCTTAAAAACTGTTTATATGACCTTACGCCAGAAAACAGAGACTTTGCTACGCTAGCAGAATATATGGACTTTGCTCTGTTGTTGGCAGGTTCTGCTTTTACTGTCAGGATTACGGATGAGGGACCCCGCAACCCCACAGTACCCCCCATACCAAAGCCTGCTCACACCATGCCTGTCCAGCCTGAAACTGCTCACGTCAAGCCTGCTGCTCCAGGGTCTGCTCACGTCAAGCCTGCTGTTCCAGGGCCTGCTCACGTCATAACTGCTGCTCCAAGGACTGCTCACATCAAGCCTGCTGCTCCAGGGACTGATCCGAGCCAGCGCCTGCTAACGTCACGCCTGCCGAGCCAGTCTGCACCTGTCAAGATGGCCACAACGTCTGAGTCTGCACCGGCAAGATGGCCGCCATGCCTGAGTCTGGACCAAGGCCTCATCTGTCCAGGGGTCTGTTCCAGAGGCCTCTTCTGTCCACGTTCCTGCTCTGCCAGGACCACCATGTTGTCCTGCTGGCACCACCGGCACCATCCAGCCATCCTGATCGGCCTGCCCCGCCATGGCTTCCTGCTCGGCCTGCTCCACCAAGCAGCAGCATCACTGAGAGGGAGAGGAAAAAGCTGGACAGGGTCATCAGGAGGTCCAGCTCTGTCCTGGGCTGTCCTCTGGACTCAGTGTGGGAGGTTGGCACCAGACGGATCCTGACAAAACTGACATCTATGCTGGACCACGAGTCCCAACCCTGCGGGACGTTCTGTCAGCTCTGGAGAGCAGCTTCTACCCTCAGTGTGTAAAGAAGAGATTTCATCTGTCTTTCCTTCCTGCTGCTGTAAGACTTCATAATGAACACTGCTGATTTATTTATTGATAAACTTTCATTGTAGTATTTACATTCACATTTATGTGCAATATCAGTGTGCAATATTTTAATGTGCAGTACCGTCACACTACTGGCAATCTGTACTTACGTGTATATACCCCTCTCTTTGTTTTGTGTTAGGATTTTTGCTTTAGCACTATTTAAGCCATTTATGTACAGTGTATTCAGTTTAGTCTAGTAATTCTGCTTGTATTATAGTGTTTTTGTATATATAGAGTTTATTTGTTCTATTTTGTTCTTGTGTGCATATTCTTTCTGTACTGTACCCCTGCTGTTGCTACATGCAATTTCCCACTGCGGGACAAATAAAGGAATATCTTATCTTATGACTTATGCCCTATGTTTCACGCTCCATGCCATGACCCAGATCCTGTTTCCCTGCATGGGCCTGGCCCACCATCCCGCCCCCTGTTTTGCCTCTCACTTTCCATACCACAACCAAAATACATTTGGCAATGTTATGAATGCATTAAGTCCAAACATGATGGAAGAAGATTGAATTGTCATGCATGCATTTATTTGTCCATTACCAGCTGAGTTTGTGTAAGACTACACATCACTGTCAGTTAGAATACTTATTTCTTTGAATAAGTATAAGATGTTTGAAAACACAGGTATGAATGGATTTGGGTGGATCTCCATGATCTCTCTTTATTTCACCCACTGCTGCTGCATCTGGAGAGCCTAAGGAATTTTTACGACGGTCACAAGGACAAACCTTCAGAGAATCAGTCTCAAGGTGGGTGGAGGGCAGAAACTGCATTTTGACCAATGGGAAGTTCTGTCCTTCCCGGGCTTTTTACCAAAGGTCTTCATCTTGCCTTCTAAGAGGTGTCTGGTAGCTGTCCTGGCATCTTTATCTGATGGCATTGAACAGTTTGCTTATGTTAGTCCACCAAGCTCCAATCAAAATGTAGCAAACCTTTGTCCACAATTGTGGTCAGAGAGGGGGCCCTGCCATAAACTGTAACATGCTGTACACTACAAACTTAAGTGTTTATTTTTGCACTTTTACAGTATGGACGAGGGAGAACATCTGGCATGCTAGGTGTGAGGGACAAATCCTGGCATCCAGTCTTGCGGCATGTGAAAAGAAGATTAAGACTTCACCTCATAGTTGTAAAACGTGCGTCCAGGCACTACTATTATTTCTAATGAGTGGAGAGTCTACAGAGAGACTTTGGCCAATATGCCAATATATACAGACATGTTAGAGTGAACCATTCCCATTTACAACACACTGAAATAGCATGGTTAACAAACATATGGAGACTAAGAGGGGAAGATGCTTAAAGAACAGCTTTCACTCATAGAGTGGACTCACCTGCATGGTAAGAAACATGAGCAGGCACCTTTTGGACAGCTGATAAAAGATATTCACCATCAATTTCCTGTTTAGAGGACAACCTACTGAACATTTTATGCTGTGTTTGATGTAGTGTAAACACAGGTTCCTTTAAACATCTTGATGTGAGGTGTTCTGAAGCTTTCACAAAATTAAAGGTGTTTTTACCTTTTAATTTTGTACCTATTTTAAACTGCATGTGAATTTTCCAAGTCTTCTCTGAATATTGTACCAGTGCCTATTTTCTTTGCACTGTCTCATTACTTATCCATAAACAGGATATTCCTTGAACTGAACATCAACAGGAGAAAACTTTTGTTACAAGTGTTAAAAGTTAAGGCTGTGAACATCAAGCCAACGGTTGGAGAACACCTGATATTTTTAAATACAGAATTTCTGCAGACCCTTCAGGTTCCCAGCTCCATGTTGGTGCTCCTTCTCTTCAGCTCACTTCACTCATTTTCTGTAGGGTCCAGGCCCAAGGACTGGGTTGGCCATGGCAGAAGCTTAATTTTGTTCTCAGTGACACATTTTTTATCTGTAGCAACCAGAACAGCCACAGAATGTAAGGAAGTGGTCATCAAGTTGATGACCTCTTGTCTCTTAACAGGACAATCTATCCTTAGCTTGGTCAACTCATGAGTAATACCCTCAAGAAGCTCCTGAGGAAGCTGCTCCAATGAAGCAGAAAGTTTTTTTATGGCACTGTTTTTATGCACTGTTTTTATGGTGCATTTTTTTTTCACCTGGCTGTAGATCGGCTGAAGGACAGTAGGTGGTATTTTGCGGGACAATGCATGACACATGTAGGACAGATACATTTACTACTGTTATGCTATGATTTACATTCTTTGGCATATACGCCGATTTATGTTTCTGCTGGTGGATGCCCACACTCAACATGAAACTTTAAATTCAGGAGAAAAGATACAATTTGAGCGCACACATGTAATGCTTGACCGATGTGCATTTGTCTGGTGATAGAGTGAAGGGGAAGGAGATTTGTGCTTGTGCGTTTGATGCACTGTGTTCACTTGTTTTCTCTTGCAGGAATGCATTGACCAACTGATCCCCCGACTGTGCCTGTGTTCTCTCAAGGTTTTATTCTCCACTTCTGTCATTAGTGGAGTTTTGGTTCCTTGACACTGTCCGCCTCTATCTTGCTTAGCGATATTGTATACTATTTGAACTGAACTGAGCTGGATGATGACATCACTAAATTCAGTGATGAACTGCCTTTAACTGAAAATTGATTTTGAGTTTACTGTTGTTTTGTATTGACACACTACTGTCCTATTTAATACTATGTTGCTAAGTTGCCTTGACACAACCTATATTGGTAAAAGTGCTATTTAACTAAAGGTGACTTGGCTTGACGTTTGAACTGACATATTTAATTGTTGTGTTATTGTTGTTAATTTACCTGAACCAGGCATGTGATCAGCTAGAGCAGGGGTTGGCTGCTCTTTCATCCCTCTGCAGTGGCTCTCTGTAGCTTGGGTATACCCCGACTTTTAATACATTTACATTTACATTTAGTCATTTAGCAGACGCTTTTATCCAAAGCGACTTACAATAGAAGCAATCAGAGCAACAAGAGAGTGACAGTGTATAAGTGCTGAGCCAAATTTCAGTTAGATAAACATAAGTCTTGCAAGGTTTTTTTTTTTTATAAGTATATAGAAAAACTGAAAAGAGTAGGAAAGTGCTAGTGTCAATTGGTCAATTTCTGGCGAAAAAGATGGGTTTTCAGACGTTTTTTGAAGATAGCCAATGACTCAGCTGATCGAATTGAGATGGGTAGGTCATTCCACCAGCTGGGAACAGTCCACAAAAAGGTCTGTGAAAGTGATTTTGAGCCTCTTTGGGATGGCACCACCAGGCGTCGTTCATTTGCAGAACGCAAGCTTCTGGAGGGGACATAAGGTTGGATTAGACAGTTTAGGTATTCTGGTGCAGTGCCGGTGGTTGTCTTGTAGGCAAGCACCAGTACCTTGAATTTGATGCGAGCAGCTACTGGCAGCCAGTGCAGTCTGATGAAGAGAGGTGTGACATGGGCTTTCTTCGGCTCATTAAAGACCACTCTTGCTGCTGCATTCTAAATCATCTGCAAAGGCTTGGAAGTGCATGCAGGAAGGCCTGCCAAGAGTGCATCACAATAGTCCAGTCTGGATAGGACAAGAGCTTGGACAAGAAGTTGTGTAGCCTGCTCTGACAGGAAGGATCTGATCTTCCTAATGTTGTACAAGGCAAATCTGCAGGATCGAGCTGTAGCAGCAATATGGTCTGTGAAGGTTAACTGGTTGTCCATTACAACTCCAAGATTCCTAGCTGTCCTAAAGGAAGTTATGGTTGATGAATTTAGCTGTATAGAGAAGTTGTGATGAAGTGCAGGGTTGGCTGAGATCACAATCAGTTCAGTCTTAGCAAGGTTGAGCTGAAGATGGTGTTCTTTCATCCAGCCAGAGATGTTGGTCAGACAAGCTGTGATGCGAGCAGGAACCATGGGGTCATCTGGATGGAAGGAGAAGTAGAGTTGCGTGTCATCAGCATAGCAGTGATAGGAAAAAGCATGCTTCTGAATGACAGAACCTAACAATGACATGTAGATGGAGAAGAGCAGCGGTCCAATTACTGAGCCCTGGGGAACTCCAGTAGCAAGAAGTTGTGACTCAGAGACTTCACTCCTCCAAGCCACCTTGAAGGACCTACCTAAGAGGTAAGTCTTGAACCATTGGAGTGCGGTTCCTGAGACGTCCATCTTCATGAGGGTGGACAGGAGGATCTGGTGGTTGACTATGTCAAAAGCAGCAGACAGATCCAGCAAAATGAGTACTGAGGATTTGGACGCTGCTCTTGCCAATCTTAGGGCTTCAGTGACTGAGAGCAGGGCAGTTTCAGCTGAGTGGCCACTTTTGAAGCCAGACTGGTTTATGTCCAGGAGATGGTTCTGTGCAAGAAAGATAAGAGAGTTGGTTGAATACAACTCGCTCAAGTGTCTTAGCGATGAATGGGAGAAGGGATACTGGTCTGTAGTTTTCTAAAAGTGCTGGATTTAGAGCAGGTTTCTTTCTAATAAAGCCTAAACTCTTCCCCTGCACTTCTTCTCGGGCAAGTGTGTTCACGTAGTGATTTTTTAAGGGCCAATATGAATAAATCTCGATTCAAATTAAATGAGACAAGATAGTCACGTCATTTTGGATATCGTCGCTGTCGGGCGGAAACCTCGTATGTCCAAATTTTTTAAACTTCATATTTTTTCACAAATCGATGCTACTGGTCAGTGCCCACGTGGATCTGTCATTTTTACAAATTATTAACCAATCTAAAGTGTTGAAAATAGCTTGAGAGCAAATCTCTTAACTCATTTGAACACTTCAACTGTCTGAGAAGAGCTCGTATCTCCACCTTTTCTTCACTCCGCTGGAGCTTCGGGGCATAGGCCTATGTCCCCTTCCATCTTCTTGTCACAAAGCACCGGCAAAAATAATTAGCATTGAATGTGTCGGGGGAAACAGTAAGGAGATATTTGAATGATCCATTAATAAACTAGTGTATTCTGAGATAATGTCGCAAAGACCCCGACTCGCAATCTCTTCTTTGGACGCAACTTTTGAAGGAAAGCATCTTTCCGGATTACATAATGAAAGATTTGTTTTATTTTCTGATTTGTTTTATTTCGTTAAGTAATAATTTAAAGCTTTATATTTATTTATTTATTTATTCATCATGTTTGTGAGGCATGTAGCCTATTCGCTGTAAAAATGTGATCGCACTGGATCCTTATGTCCTGCAAAGCGATTTCAGCTTCTCCTCTTCAAAAACGATATTGACCTAATAGCGCACATTTATTTAGGTTTAATGTTCAAACTAACATTGTTCTATAGCTACTTTGACTGTTTTAGATCTATAGATTTTATTTTATGCAAGTCGAGCAGACTATGAAGTCTTCGCTGGCCACTGTTCGTTACTTTAAAAAAACAAACTGATATTTAACAAACAAAAAAATGCTCCAGAAGTTTTTCTAAATTAACTTAATAAGAAAACAAAACGAAATATAACCACTTTGGCACTTTGGCATATTGTTTGCGTGCAGATTAATTTCCGCCTATTAGACAGCCCAGTCATCTTATCGTTTTATTTTGGTATTGCATCACTCATAGCTCTAACGTTTAAAATAGAGTTTAGGAAGATGTATGTAACCACAGTCGTTAGCTTTGGTTAACTATTGAAGCCTCTCTTGTCAAAAGGCTCAACGCGACCGCAGACTTTGATGAACACTGCTGGCAGCAGCGAAGTCTGTGTCTGTACCATTCTTATCAATGACGTATCTCGTATCTCCCTTCTCCCAAGTCATAAACCTTGTATCTCCGATAAAACATGATTTTGGTGAAATGTTGTCTTAATGTTGGTACACTACAGTGTATGATAGCAATATATGGTATAATACTTTAACAATAAAATATTTGATAACTCAAAAAATATGCAGTTTTTTTCATTTCCTGAAAAATGATGGTTTTGGAGATGCGAGGATTCCGCCCGACAGCGACGATATGTTTTATTCTTATCCAAAACGACGTCGGACCGCTGAACACTCTCATGCAGTGTATGTTTCATTCATACTCAAAGCTGGAGGGTGCTCTCGCCCAAAACAGACTCATATGATAGAAGTAATAACTTTGAAGTGCCAGGAAACCCCTAATATGGACAAAGGCATCCCACTATCTGTCACACTCGGTGTGCATGAAACACGCAGGCTCACGAAGATGAAATAACAGTCTTAATATTCCACAAAGAAGGATTTCCAGACAGGAGGTAAACACACACACACACACGTATACACTGATGTGAAGTTGAAGACCGGACAAAAACCACAGAACAGGAAGGAACTTATAAAGGGGAGAAAATGAGACACACCTGAACTAAATGACACAATCAGTTAACGACAGAAACTAGGTCACAGAGCACATGGGGAAGGAAACGCAACAAAAACAGTCCAGGGGCGTGACAGTACTCCCCCCCTCCCGGATGGCGCGTCCTCGCGCCACAAACAGAAAGAGATGGCAACTTGGGAGGAGGCTCAGGGAAGGACGGCTACCCAGGAGGAGGACGAAAAACAGAGTCCAGGGAGGAGACAAGAGGGATCCAGAGCAGGAGGAAGAGCCAGGTGGGACCCAGGCCACAGCCATGATGATGGCCCCCGGTGGAGCCGACGGAGGGAGGAGCCATGGAGGAGGAAGGGCTGACGATTTCAGGGGGCCGACCGACGGCGGCGGAGCAGGTGGTGGAGGAGCCCGAGGCGGAGGCGGAGAGCTGATGGGCCAGGGCGACGGGGAGGATCCGGAGGGCCAAGGCGGAACAGATGGGACCGGCGACCGATGTGGAAACAGGGATCCAGAAGGCCGCGGTGGAGCCGGAGCGACCGAGGACTGAGGAGGAGCCGGAGGGAAGGAGGAGCCTGACAGAGCTGGAGGGATGGAGGGACGAGGCGCAGCCGGAGGAGCGGAGTCCCGAGGAGGCGGATGGTCGACGACAGACCAAGGCGGAGCCGGAGGGACGAGGGAGCCCGGCGGAGCTGGTGGACTGATGGGCCACGGTAGAGAGGAGGGAGCTAGGAGCCATGGTGGAGCCGACGAGTCGAAGGGCCGAGGCGGAGTCCGGGACTCAGAGGCTGGAGGCAGAGATGAGGGATCCTCCAGCCATGACGCCGACTGGCAGACCCGTGGTGAATCCAGCACACAGATGTTGGGCTGAGGGTGAGCCATGGGGCTGACAGGAACCAGCAGCGGAGTAGAGAGGAATGGGTGGGTGGGCGGGTTTTTGTGAGCATCTTCAGGGTTGAATGTAGGAGGGCGCTCTTGAGCAGCGGACACTGGAGGGCGTTCTTGTGGAGCGGGCACTGGAGGGCGCCGATGAGGCGCTGGCACTGGAGGGCACCGACGAGGCGCTGGCACTGGAGGGCGCTCTTGTGAAGCGTGCACTGGAGTTTTGGGAGCCCCTTCTGGGCTGGACAGGACCAGCGGAGACGAAGGAGAGTTGGACGGGACCAGCGGAGACGAAGGAAGGCTGGACGGGACCAGCGGAGACGAAGGAGGGCTGGACGGGACCAGTGAAGACGAAGGAGGGAGGAAAGGGGCAGGATATAACTCCAGCTCAGTTTCCCAGTCAATAAGTTCTTCTTCCATTTCAAGCAGCCCCAGATATATAATCAGCTCACCCTCAGCCTTGGTGCAGTGGGCGGAGCTCCACTCCGCACTCTCGCTGTCACTGGCATTCTCCACCGTGGCGTGCTCTGTAGCCGGCTCACGCACCTGGTCTGACTCTCTGGACTCGGGCTCCGAGGCGATCCTCAGCTCTGTCGCGCTCCTTGGCGATGGCTCATCGGTCGCGTTGGGCTCTGGCTCTCCGTCAGCGGTGGGCTCGGGCTGTTGCTCCGCGCAGCAGGGAGATGGTGGGCGGGGCTCTGGGTCCGGAGTGGCACTGAGATTTTCCTAAGGGCGGATGGTGAGGGAGGACCCGTTTCTCGCCAGTGTCCACTGCACGAAGGTGGCGAAGTCCGCTCGAGGACCATCTTCGGACGACAACGCTCTGCACGCGGGGTTCAGGCCAGCGTTGTAAAATGTGCAGAGTGCACCATCTGGATAGCTGGAATAGTTCGCGATGGAAATGAACAGTTTGGTATGGTCCTCGAGCGATTTCTCCCCCTGCTCCAGCATGAGGAGGAGAAACTCGGGGGTATACACTGGGTCCATGACGGCAAAAACAGAAAATAAAAACTGAATCAAAACGGAAAAGAAATGACGGGGAAACACGACGCTTAACTGTTCTTTAAATGGTCCGGTCTTCTGTCACACTCGGTGTGCATGAAACACGCAGGCTCACGAAGATGAAATAACAGTCTTTTAATATTCCACAAAGAAGGATTTCCAGACAGGAGGTAAACACACACACACACGTATACACTGATGTGAAGTTGAAGACCGGACAAAAACCACAGAACAGGAAGGAACTTATAAAGGGGAGAAAATGAGACACACCTGAACTAAATGACACAATCAATTAACGACAGAAACTAGGTCACAGAGCACATGGGAAAGGAAACACAACAAAAACAGTCCAGGGGCGTGACACTATTGCTGTAGCTAAGCTAAATAAGAGTCATAAACCTTTAACTGATGAAATGTAAAGACAATAAACGATTGTAACAATATATGGCTAATCTGTGTTTTTCAAGTCTTCTCCAGGTAATGGTTAAAGTATATGAATGATACAGTGGTAATTGACAGCATTAGTTACAATATGCTACAGAAGCTATAAAATATATTTTCTGCCTTTTTCTGTGATAAAAATGGAAAAAGTGTTTTAATATAAACTGTTATACTGATTATACAATCATAGCCATAGTAATATGTAATATATATATATATATATATATATATATATACACACACACACACACACCAAAAATATAGGAAACAAAAACAAATTATCGGTTATTGTCCAGTAGTTTATTTATTTCTTAGCCAATTAAAAGTAAGAGATTTTATATTTTTATATTATATATTTTTTGTCAATTTGTCATATATAAATAAATATTATAATTAGGGGCCAAGGACCGAAGGTGCGTAGGCACCTATTGTATCCGTTGGTGTTATTATAATTATTCTTCCACCACTGTGTCTATGGCAGCCCATAGAACGGATTGCAGGACAGTTGTTTTGATTTGACAAACTGATAGAGGACAGTCTCAACATTAACTGTAGCAAATTTGGTGTCTCTAACTCAAAAAAACACTTGTCCAAAATTTCACTTTTGTTATGCTAATAACTTTTGAACCGTCAGGCACATTCTGTCAGCAATTCTGTGCATCGCCATTTTGAATTTAGTAGTAAAATGCTATATTTTATGAACGCATTGACGTATCGTTACAAAACTCGGTATGGGTCATCAGCACGATGCCCTGAAGGAGCCTGAGAAGTTTTCGAGCCAACAAAAATTAAAAATTAAATTAAAATTAAATATTCACATGCTTATAGCTTTGGGTGTGATCAACTTATTTTCACCTCAGGAGTCACCTTTCTACACTCCTGAATCATTGCTGAGTCCATCGATACCAAACATGTCAGGTTTTGCCTTACGGTTTGTACAACGTTGCATTTTAGCGCTTAAAAAACATTTGCCAATATCTTAGAAACCGTTTCTCCAATCGACTCGAAACCACCGTAGGAAATTCAAAAACATAGTGTGCCGGCTATACGCTAATGCCCAATTGGCAAAATTTTGCTAGTAAGTGCCATAAAAATGCAAACAAAGTCAGCAGTCGGTCATTTTTTCTCTTCTCATATATAAAAAGCCTACAACTCCAAAACAAAATTAGATATTTTCACCAAATTTGGCACACATATGTATGGGCACACTCTAATGGCACATAAACAGTTTGGTGGGATTGTGCCTCTTGGTGGTGCTATAATTGAACAAAACATGAAATTGCCATTGACTACAATAGAGTATTATGATATAAAATACTACATTCCTACCAATGCGTTGGTGTGCCATTATGAAACTTTGTATGTACTATGGAGACCATGACCTGAAAGGACTCAAAAAGATTTGAGACAGTGCCACCTTGTGGTCAAAAGTTATTATGAAATTTCAAATAAATGCTAATAGGGTTCTGTGAATTTTGCCTATTGCTAAACTAAACTCACACAGAACAAACCACATAGATTTGATAACAACGCCACCTATTGGTCAAACGTGATAAGCCATTAAATCATATTACTACAGGTTGTATTTATGATTTTTCAGCCATTTTGTCTAAAATCATCCTAAAATGGCTTTAATTATTCATTGTTGCAATTGGTCTCATGTTTCCCTTGCCTTGTGCTTGGCCCCGTAATTGCCGCTTGCAGCTATATTTATTATTATTATTATTATATTAAATTTGACATTTCTGTCCCTCTCACTTCTGAAATGATTGCTACTCCCCTGCCCTGTAACATAACTGAATATAAAACTTTAGCTATATGCTGCATGATATTCTGTGTGGAAATGGTGATACACTTTATTTTTCAGAATGTTTTGATAAATATAAAGTTAATGAACAACATTTATTTGCATTTGTCAAATATATGAATTAAATGTGTTAATGCATTCATTAAATAGAAATTATTTTAAATGTCTTCACTCACTTTTCATCACTTTCACGCGTGATGAATACAATTATTAATTTCTCTCTTTTTTAAATGAGAGAATGTTTGAATGGTAGCTATATTGTTTCCACAAAAATATTAAGCAGCAAAACTGTTTTTAACATTGATAATAATGAAAAATGTTTCTTGAGCACCAAATCAGCATATTAGAATGATTTCTGAAGGATTATGTGACACTAAAACTTCTTTTTTTTAAAAAAAAGATTTATACATTTCTGACGAATGTTGCGTTCTTGAACAATTTGTTCATTTTGAACAAATCTTTTATGTGACTCGGGAAGAACGAGTCATCCCAGGGAGTGATTCATTCAGTTGCGCGTGCTGTTAGTTCTGTTAGTTCACCTGTTAGTTCGGGTTTTTCGAGTCGTTCGTTCATCTTATGGGGCGGTCACGTGATGAACGAACGTCTCAAACCTGAACTCGAGAGACAAACTAATCAATTCTCTTTCTGGCTCAGACTGCATAGGTTAATATTATGGGGCTGTCACATGATGAACGAACGACTCAAACCGAAAACTTGTCCATTTTCGCAGTTTATTTACCGGTAATGACTTGCTTAAGGCCATTTTGCGATTTCAATTATTTCAATTCCACCCTCCCCCTCCCTCCAAAAAAAAAAAAAAAAAAACCCTCAATTGAAATGTGGGAGACAGCTTAAATCTTGTGGGACGTGAGACAAAACTCCCAATTTCGGGACTGTTTTACAAAATGCTGGATGGATGGTCACCCTACTTGGCTGGTAGCCAAAGCTGTATTATCAGTCTTTTATCAGCCTTAGAATTTGATTGGGAAAGCCCAGAGCAAAAAGCAGGAGAAAAAGCGATAGTAAAAATGAAACATACTCAAATTTTTCAATAAACACTCAATGTTCATACTTCATATAATCAGTACAAATCCAACAAGTGTTATGTTATGAAACCCTACAATCATAAGATTAAACAATGTTACAATGGAAATAATATAAAATATAAAAACATAAAATGACAAACAAAGAATAAAGTGATAAAAAAATTATTCAATTATCATCATATGAATACGATTAAATGATAAATCAAATGATAGCTATATGAATGTCTAATGATTATAAATGATTATAAAAATTACATTTGTTTGCATGTTTCCATTTCAGTTACTGTGAATGTTGATTGCACATCTATTTGTTTGTATTTTGTATAGACATCCATTTCTTGGTTTAAGTATATAAAACTTTGTATTATTTTTATCCAGATTACCATTTTCGTTAAAATCCTTACAATTACTAAAACAATGATATTGATTATGTTGATTTGAGTTATGTTGTGATGTGGATCCAAAAGTGGTTTGGATGTTTCCTCAGACGGCCACACTGTTGGGGATTCTGTCTGGAGACAGATACCGATAGGGTAATATCAATGTTTCATTTCGGGTCTTGATGATCATGGTCACTTCACCTAATTTCTTGCGGAAAGTCTTAGTGGCTTCTATGACCGCTTGTTCAGTGAAGTGCCTATCTGGATACACACCTAAATATACCTGGGAAGAAGATTTGGACAACATACTGTTTACTTTGTTTTGTCAACAAATGTGTAGAAGGCAGGTATATTCAAACTAGTTACAAATAATCAAACCTCTTCATCCTGGAACTGACTGAGGGCCCAAACTGCTCCTAGATGCCAACAGGCACGTCCACGGTCTGGCAGACTCTCTATGATGTACTTCATATCCACCTTGCCCTTCTGAGTGGGAGGAGGCTTCCGCATGGTGGAAGGACTGTTGGGGATCCAGGCAAACCAGTCGTACTGTAACACAGGACAGACAGAGGTATCAGCCTATAACATACAAACCCATAGTTTATATTCATCCAGAAAAGTGTGTCTAATCTCACCTGTCCAAAGTTGACAGCAGCATGTTGTGCTGAAGCTGTGAAAATCACAACAGTCAGGTACTCGACCAACTCCTCCCGAGTTTTCAGGGAATTCGGAAACTCTATGAACATTGGCAACATTTTTACCTCATTTATGCAATTAAATGTGATTGTCTGCCATGTACATGCATATGCAATTAAATGAACATTCACACTTAAATGTGTTTATTTCTGTGCAAGCATGTGAGTAAATTGATCCTGTACTCACCACAATCTTTGGGACAATTCTTCATACCAGAGATGCAAACATCTTGAACAAATGCTTGGATCTCCTCGTCCTCCTGAACTGTCTTATCACTGCTATAGTAGATCCTGACCACATCAGAAACATAACTGGAGGAAGATCAAGTTAAATGATGAATCAGCATATATTTTGCTAATAACTTCAATGTTATTGGCATTTGAAGATCTGTAATCCATCAAGTACCTTTTTACTGCCTCCCAGACCATCATGCCATCATCTCTGTAGTAGTAGTTGGGCAGGTCATCCTTGTTGTCCACTCCTCGAGTTTTCAAGGCCTCAGGGAAGCACAGTGATTTGTAGGTTAAAGTCTTCATGGCCTTTTGTATCACTTGGACAAGTGCACTACCACCAGTGCTGTTGGCCTTTGAAACAGAAGGACGATAATTATTTTTTTGTTGATATTCACATCATGTTGTGTTTCTCTCTGCATTTACATCTGGATGTCTTCCTACATTTCACAACTGAAATTTCACAATATCATATTTTGGGGAATTATGATCCTGATTAGGAAAGGAAGGAGAAAAGGATGTGTGGTGACCCATACTTGGAATTTGTGCTCTGCATTTAACCCATCCAAGTGCACTCACACAGTAGTGAACACACACACCGCAATCACACACCCGGAGCAGTGGGCAGCCATATTGCTATCTCTGAGGTGCACGGGAAGCAGTTGGGGGTTCGGTGCCTTGCTCAAGGGTCGTGATTATTCACTCCCCCACGACAATCCCTGCTGGACTTGGGACTCGAACCTACAACCTTTTGGTTACAAGTCCGACTCTCTAACCATTAGGCTGCAACCCTACATCCAACAAGAGCTGTATATTGATAGTGACTCTGTGATGCGTGAAAATTATTTACTATTAGAATGTTTGCGAGAGCAGGATTAAGAAAACAGTCCTGGGCGAGGCTTTAATACAAAAATGCACACAATGAATGGAGACTGTAGAAAGCAAAAGCCGAATCCCAGACACAAAAAGAGGACATGTCTGGGGAAAAGAGAACGTATGGTCACCCCTATACTGGCTTATCATTTGTAGCTCAAAATTCATGTCTGGTGTCATGAAAGCATATTGGTGACCACCAGCTGTTTGCCAAATTTGACAGAAAACAGAAACATAAAAAATGAAACACAGGACCACATAGCTTAGCTACCAGGCACTCTGCGCGTACCTTCTTTTAGCATCGGTCTTCACCCTAGAACAGTCAGCCACTGCTTTCAGATGACCGTCATTTTTCATGCAGGAAGACTCCACCTAGACTGTAGCTGCTCTTGCCTGTTTTGGATTCCACTTTCATTTTGTAGTTTGTACTCTGTTTGCTCCTGATCTGCATTTATCGCCTGTTTATTGGATTACCCATTTGCCTTGTCCCTTGGATTACATTCGCAGCCCGAATGACCCTTGCCTGTTTATGGATTACTCTTGTGTCTTGCACACATATACCTGTTTGCTGATGTCGACCCTGCCTGTTTATGACCATGTCTTTATTTACTAAAAGCTTGCATTTGGATCTGTCTGCTTCACGTCTCTGTCACTCCGTTACTAGTACCATATACTAAATCTCATTTCAACAGCTTGTTGAGAGGTTGAATTACTATGGAGCAGTGGTTCTCAACCACATTCCTGGAGCCCCCACAACACTGCAGATTTTGCATCTGTCCTTTGTCTGACACAACCATTTCAGGTCGTGGAGTCTCTACTAATTATTGATTATCTGAATCAGTTGTGTTCGATTAAAGAGGGGGGCTTCAGGAACATGGTTGAGAATCACTGCTCTGGAGAGATGAGAAACATACCTGCCTAGGTAATCCCTGCTGCAAAAGCTGGTTAGGTAGGTTTGGATTCTGGTATGCTGGTCCTTTGCTGGTTTAAGATGGTCCTTTGCTGGTTTATGCTGTCCTTAGCTGGCCATGTGCTGGTCCTGCACCCGCATAAACCAGCAAAGGACCAGCATAAACCAGCTAAGGACTAGCATAAACCATCTTCAACCAGCAAGAAGTAGCATACCAGCATCAAAACCTACCTAACCAGCATATAGTGTTTTTTCAGCAGGGATGAATAATTCCTAGCATTCTCCTCAGTTCTGAGATGTTCTTTGGGTTTTCAAGATGTGTGATAACCTCAATTTTGCTTTGTCTAGCATATGACCTCCTTGATGTGTAATAAGTACTTTTTAGAATTCAGACTAGCCCGGTCAATGGCTTCCAGAGCCCTCTGCAGTTGTTGCTTGTGTTCCTTGGCAGTGTTAATAAATACTTAAATATTGTCCCTGAAAACTGCAGTCCCTTCCAGGTTTTTGAGGATTGTAGACTTTTCCTGATGGATGGTTTTGCAGTAATGAATGTTGTCAGTTTAGCAGTGTCTGTATCCAGCGGCAGCTGACAGAATCCATTAGCTGCATTAATAAAACTTAAGCGTGTGCTATCTTAAGAAGGATGCCATCAATTGTAGGCAGCACAAATTTCTCCTTTTCAGGGTTCCCACTGTAAGCCAAATGTCAAATTCCCTGACTTTTCCCTGACTTTCACTGACTAAAAAGCTGAATTTCCATGATCTATAATGAACGGATCCATCCATTTGCAAGCTTTATTTACTTGTTTACAAACGTTGTTAGTACAAAACTATGGAAGCCCGTTTCTGTCACTAAATGAAATAAAAAAAGCTAAAGTTAAAACTCGCAATTCTGACTTTTTTTGCTGTTGCGAGTTTGTATCTTGCAATTCTGACTTTTTTTTCTCAGAATTGTGAGATATAAGCTCATTTCTGAGGAGAAAAAATACTGATATATATGAGTTTATATCACACAATCCTGACTTAACTCTCAATTGTGAATTTATATCATGCAATTCTGACTTAATAACTCACAATTGCAAATTTATATCATGCAATTCTGACTTAACGCACAATTGCGACTTTTTATCTCACAATTCTGACATTTTTTCTCGCAATTGCAAGTTTATATCATATAATTCTGCCTTTATAACTCACAACTGCAAATTTTTATCTCACAATTCTGACTTTATTTCTCAGAATTGCGAGTTTGTATCACGCAATCGTGAGAAAATAAGTCAGAATTGTGAGATCAGTCGCAATACCTTTTTTTATTTTTTATTTAGTGGCAGAAACTGGCTTTTTCTGTACTATTTCTACAGAAATTAATTTATGTTTTTTATGATCTCAGGGGTTAAACACTCTGAAGGATTTTCTCTTTGTAATCAAGTTCATCATTCAGTTTTTTATTTCTTCACATTTAGTTTTGCTTCTCTATCATCTACTTTTCACACCCAGTCTTTGAAGTGGACATTATGTAGCTCTTGAAATGTACATTTTCCAGGCATGTTTGCCTTAGTTATCAGGTACAGCCTGGTGCCTGTATTTGACGTAAGTGATTGCTAGTTGATGTGGGGGAAGGTAATAAAATGGTAAAACACAAATAGAAAAATTACATTTTGCTAAATGGAAACTAAAATTTAAAGAAACAAACAAAAATCCCTGATATTCCATGACTTGGACCAAAAAAAATTCCCTGACTTTCAATGACTGGAATAGACCTTTTAAAATTCCATGATTTTCCAGAAATCCCATGACCCGTGGGAACCCTGCCTTTTATAGCTTTTAGTTGTTTTGGATCAACACAATTTCTGATTTGCTTTGGAATGTCTTTGGAAATGTGCACCATAGAAGCACACAACTGTAGGCTCAGAGATTTTTAACCTTTGTGCACACACTGTAAGGAACATCATCCTCCTTCAGGCAGAATTTGTCTTTACTAATCCCAGTTCAGGAAAACAAAATGGGCTGGAGCTCATCCAGCCTCTTAACTAAGCCCATTGCACTTGTTGCAACACGACCAAGGAGATGGTTTATATGGATACCAGTCAAAACAAATATTTCAAAACCATACTGTTTATCATTAGGTAGTCACAGCTCTGAACTGTTCTCTGCAGCTCAGTGTACCCCCTGGAATCACCAGATTCATCTTAGTTTTTTTTTTTGAGTTGTGCTCCAAAACGGAGAAGGTTTTATGGGCTAACTTAATCCGGTTAGTGTATTATATTGCTGCCCTCTTGAGGTTTGCTGACATCATGTACTTGTTCGAGGTCTAAAAGCTGCCTTTTCCCACATTTGTGCCACTTATCACTTTTTGCACTCATCACTTTACTACTTCTGCATTTCCACAGACAATTTCCAATTCTACATTTCCACTGGTTCTGTCTGCCTCTTACACTACGATGGGAAGTTTCCACTGGTGCAGACCACATTGCTAACTTTGTCAGCCTGCTCACTAACATACCCATGGACTTGTTCTGACTGCCTCACAAGCTTGAAGGCATTTCAATTTGGCAATTTGTGTCAACAGTGTCAATTTGGGCATTAATTAAAGATTTTCATATAGCTTTCAGTCCTGTTGTGAATATTTTTATCTTTGGCATCAGCATGGCTTTAGAGCCTTCAAGTGGAATTGTGCATGTTCTTGAATAACATTACCTTTGGGTACATAAGTAAGTTGCAATATATATTGTAATATGTAGATGTCAGAATATCATAAGCGGAAATTAGTAGAGACAGGTTAAAATTGTATACATCTTCATAAACATCTCAATGGAAAAGTTGGGGTTCTTTACATGGTGCTGTTTAAGGCAGGGTTAAACATACCCTATCAAAGAGTCCAGATGTAGAGATGAGTTTTTCACGAGCAGCAGTGTTGATGGCAATGGTGAAACGGACATGAGGAATCAGTAACTGTGAGGAGAAAATCAAGTGGTTAAAAATAAGACAATGGCCTTCAATAAAGCAATGAACCACACTAGGCCACTGGTTTCAGTGTTTGTACCACAGGAAAGGACTTCATGCCAAAAATCACTGTAACACCCTGCCGTTTTGCTTTTATAACAAGAACAACACGATAAAGGACATCAATGTTCAATAAATATCAATAAGCCTTACTAATAAAACCCAGTCTGAGCACTTGACACCTATGTCTATAGAGCTGCCCGGTGGCGTAGGTCCTACCAGTTACTAAAGTGCTACGGAAAACCCCAGAGGGTGTTGCTCGTATCCATACAGACCATGAGCAGATAGATCATTGATGCCATCTGTTCTGCATATGAGTCCTCTGGCATCCCCTTACCTTTGGAAGTCAAGGCTCACTCTATTTGAGGCATGGCTGCCTCCAAATTACTTTTTTGGGGTGTCCCAGTTCAGGACATCTGCAACGCTGCGGGATGGTCCAAGCCCCTCACCTTCGTCAGATTTTACAACCTTGATCTTCGAGCCACTCTTGGCTCCTCTGTTCTCTTGCCCTAGCTGCTAGGGGCAGGGATTTGAAAGTATGGAGGCGGGGGTGTCTCATTCCCCAAAGCATTCCAGACACAGCTTGAGTCTCCCGAAGGGGAACGCCTGAGGTTACGTATGTAAACCTGGTTCCTTGAGGGAACGAGACCCTGCATCTCAGGCCATACTTTTGGCATCCCTGCAAGTGCTCGCTTGAAGGCTACGAAGATGATGCTGCTGCCGCGCACATGGTTTTATAGGTTCCTGGTCGCTTACATCACTTGCCCGTGACGTCACGCTTTTCGACTGGACAGATTACACATGGATTTAGAGTGTGGTTCACCAAAGGAGAACAAAGCATTTATGGGTTTGGAACGACATGGGGAGAAGTGTTTAATGACAAAATTTTCATTCTGGGGTGGAGTAACCCTTTAAACATACTTCACCCTTTTAGAATTTGGAAGTAATTCTGAAACTGGAAAATGTAAGTTTCATATCACATACCCTTCAGATAATGGCACAAATACCAGTAAACTGACTACAACAAACCTTTGTAAATTATGTTGCATGATTTATCTGAATACTCTCCTCTCATACAAATGCAAATGCGGCAAAAATAACCACATTCATACATTTTCATCACTAATGTTTAACTGCATGTCTTTAGTAAATACTGACATCCTGATTTTTATGGAACGTCGAAAGTGGGTTTGCACTGGTGTTAGTAAATATGCACCTTAATCTCATAGCAATGAAAGCTTTAAAGAATAGCTACCTTGAATATGGGATGGACTGCAGCGAGCTGTCTGTACATGGCTATAGCAAAAACCTCAGATATCAGATGTGTCCTGAGAAGGTGTGTGACCAGCTGGTGTACACTGAAGTCAGAGGATTTCACCCACATCTTGGCTAGCATCCAGTCGTACTGATTATCACTTGGGAGAAAGACTGTGTTTCCCACTCCTGCAGTGGTCTGACGACTGAGCTGTTTCAGATAGCAAAGTAAGCCCAAACTGTGTATTTGGTCAAAATTCCAACATAGTTTAAGCACCAACATTCTATTTTTATGTAATGTTTACTGTTCTATTGAATTATTTCTACAGGCACCTGAATAGCAATTGGTACGATTTCATTGTGACTGTTTTTGTACAGCAGGCAGAAAGGAGCAGCCAAATACTGTTTGGTATTTGGGTCTGTGTCATTGGCTTGCACTCCCTCTAGTATTCCATAGTCTGCTATGTAGATGTTCCCTGCCTGCAAAAGAGAGATATTTAGTATTAGAGCTATAGTGACAAACTCTCCAAATCTTCTTCATCACCATATGTCTTCCCACAGTCTCCACTCCTCTGTAGCCAATTTATTCTCTTTACCATTTAGAAGCATATATTGGACCTGAGGAGACAACATTTTTATACACCCCAAAATCTGTCTATGTTAAAACTTCACTCAAAACTCATTAGGATTTATTGTAGTGTTTTTATGAATATTTCTAACTCGTGTAAAGTTTCTCTCAGTACCCTGAAATGTGGTTTATAAATAAAATGTATTATTTTTTTTATTGCTGTTGTCTTTTTTCCCCTGACCTTTAACTCCTCTTGTAGTGTGAGACCTCTATCCAGTGAGCCCTTCACCATCTCCTGTGTGACAGCAAACTTGTCTGGAAGATTCATGCACTTACTGATCATCACAGGATTGCAGCCATTCAAAAATTGATAGCCAAAAAAGTTGTCCTTATTCCAGTTCTGCATCACATACTCTGTCAAAGAGGGAAAATAAAGTCAGCTGTCGGTGAGTTTAGGAGTATGCAAACAATGTGTGTCTTAGCCTGTTTATTTTGCAATCTCACAATAATAAGCCCTTTGGTATTAAAGAAAAGTAAAATTCAAACCCGACACAGTGTTCTTGATTTTCACAAATATTTTTCTAAAATCGGAGATATCATTCCAAGAGGACTGGAACAGCGTCATAAATTTATTAAGACCGAGATTCCCAATCCTGAAAGAGAAGATCATGCCATGAAAAATGAATGCTTACAGTCGGACTTCCAGTATCTGTTTCAATTTATGCTACACTTGTTTCTTTATTCACTATGAGATATTTCCTAGCAATAGTCAAAAAGCATCACAGGAATTGCAAATTGATGAACACAAACTGTGTAACCTACGCTTTACTGTAATTTGAATTGAAGTCCACAGATTTTGCAGCTTCAAACTGAATGTCCAAAGGAAGTTCAGTGCCTGAGTCAGCATCAATGCTCATGGGGATACCAGAGCGCCACTCCTTCCACCTTTAAGCAGTCACAAAATGAATCTTTCAGTTATTTGGAATGAGAAATGTGTTAGGTGATATGTTTTGTTCTAGTCTAATGACATGTGTTAAGAATTTACACACCAAACCAAGCTGTATTCATGTTATCAAAACTCTTCAATGATTTGCGCTATCAACATAATTCAAATAGCTCCTGACAGCAAACATTATGCTTTTAGATTTTTTATATTTTTAGCAATATATGGGTTATTGCAGTAATTTCTTGCACTCCGTCAGCAAATGACAGCAGATTTTCTGATAGGAAACGTCCAATAGACGTATTGCAGATGAGCAAATTATGTCTTGCAGATGTTTTGTAGATGTAATTGCAGATGTCAAACAGATGTCTCAGAGATGTACGTGTGCTATCAGGGCAGATAGCACACATACGTCTGCAAGATGTCTGTTAAATATCTCTTGATCTGGAAAGCATCTGCTGTGTACAAACGTCTGGCAGACATCTGTAAGATGTCAGTTTTACATACATTTTAAATCATAAACATCTTAAAGACATCTAATAGACGTCTATTTGACATCTGATAGGAAACGTCCAATAGACGTACTGCAGATGAGCAAACTACGTCTTGCAGATGCATGGGTTAAAGCAAAAAAAAAAATTTGACTGAAAATTTTTCCTCAGGCAAACCCCAATTCATAACCATACCTGTCACACATTCAGTTTAAGAGCACCTTTTTTTCTTGTAATCAGGATTATATTGAGTATTTTGAACTGCATTTCTATTATTGTTTTTATATTATACTATGTCATTTCATACCTTTCTCATTTGTATGTTGCTTTGGATAAAAGAGTCGGCTAAATGTAATTTACACACTTTTATGAAATTTCAATGAAGCACTTTTTTGCCATTACTGCCGTACTTAATGTTTTTTATGGCATACTACACACATACACACACCTGGCAGTTTCATTTTTTTACACCAGGATCGGATCGAGCGGCCATCCTCCCCTGTTTCGTCGAGCCAAGCCCATCTCCATTTGTTTTTAACGGACTTGTCGATGACAGATACATCTAAACCCTCATCCAAAAGCACCGTGTCTGTAGCTGACATGCTTGCCTGAAGTCGTATTTTTTAACAATGCTAATAACTCCTCTCCCACCACGACACGCGCACATGCACACACTTAAACCAATCAGAAGTTATTGTGTTATAAGCGCCAGTCAGGGACTTGCACAGACTTTTCAAATTTCTCAAGTGGGGAAAATGGCACTTCTCATAATCTTTAAATTCAAACATTTTTAAACAATATTAAATATTACAACAGTTCTGAATTTAATTAGAAAATTCACATGTACATCAAAATAACATTCCGTTTGTTCATCAAGTTTGTGAGGAGAAAATATTACTTGTATTATTGTCTTTTTTTTAAACAATGAAATCGGTTCTTTTACGAAATCTATTTGACCCAACGACTGGCTGTGATAGCCTACTGTCAGACTGAACTCAACTGAACACACTAATGCTGTGGACCCACCTAGATAAACCATGAACACAAAACACTTACTATGGTTTATGACTGGCGCCGATTTTAATATGTGACAGTCAACACGTTTGCAAGACATTTAGCATGGCCCTTTTGTTTTACTTTTTAGCATGCATAATAAAGGCAAATGCTAAAGAAAACTAGAGCTATGACAATTTATAATTTACCCATTATTCTAAAAGTAAAAAAAAAATAGCCTATCGTATTAAGATGGTGAATGAAAAAACTGAAGAGGAAAAGGAAAAGACGTCTGCATTTAAATGCAGTTTTAAAGTTTGAAATTAATGGAAAACTAATAATTTAAAAAAGATTAACAAATAAAACACACCTCAGTAAACTTAAACTCAGTAACCTAAACTACTAGCCACATTTAAAACTCTTAATAAAACATTTAAAACGAATTTAAAAGGCTTTGAGCGTCCGTGCCGCGCCAAACGATGTATGTTGTAGCCTATAGATATGCAAGCTTTATCTATGTAAATTATAAAGCATATAATACCTTTTCTTATCATTTTTTTAAACTATGGTTTATATACGTTTTTATAAGAATTTTTTAGCAGATAACGTATGCCTGAAAAATGTTTTACATTAATATTAGACGCTTTTCTTTCCACACTGCAGAATGAGCTCATATTTACTTCATTAAGACTCTGATGTGTTCGAAATTTGCACTGAATGAATCTATACAATTTTACATGTAGGCTATTTATATTCGTTGGTAATTTATATTTAGCTAAAGATGACAGCATAGCACAAATCATTAAAAGAGTAGCCTAGACAAGCCTATTATTATTATTATTTTTTTTTTTATATAAATATAATGTGTCCATACCGTATCATTAGGCTAAACATTTAAAAAACACGTGCTGTGCCATCAAGTTAAAGTGCAACACGTGAACATGCGCTGTGCAGACTCATGTTTCACGCAACAAGGCGCTACATATTTATTTTTTACACTCATTTTTCCCGACTGACGGATTTCCGTCGTAGAGACGGAGATCTTTAAGCCCTGCAGATGTAAATTCAGACGTCAAACTGATACCATCAAGGTAAAATTTATACCATCTTTTCTATGTATTGACAAGTATCCAACGCAGTAGACCAATCACAACGGACTGTGGCATTTTCGGTTTGAGTCATTCGTTCATCGTGACAGCCCCATAAGCTTAGCCTATGCAGTCTGAAAACTAAAATTAATTCGTTCGTCTCTCGAGTTTGGGTTCGAGTTGTTCGTTCATCACGTGACAGCCCCATAATATGAACGAACGACTCGAAAAACCCGAACTAACAGGTGAACTAACAGAACCTATAGGATGTTGCGCATGCCTGACTGAACGAATCACTCCCCGAGACGACACGCTCTACCCAAGTCACAAAAAAGATTCGTTCAAAATGAACAAATCGTTCAAGAACCCATCACTATTAGAGAGACTGATTCTTCGAACTGCTTTACATAAGTCGTTTACAAATCATTGGATATTAGTTTAAATTAAATTTATATTTTGAAAAAACTAAAGTGTTTTTTGACCTTGCATACATGTAAACCTGTTTTAGCAGACTCATAAAACAATATTAGTAACCCTAAAAAATGGCATAATGGGGCACTTTAAGTGAGTTTTTGGTTAAAACAAACAAAATAATCTTACTTTAAGCAGAAAACTATATTATTTTGCTTACCCCACTGGCAGTTTATTTAGTTTTAACATGTTTTTTTTTTTTTCTGAAAACAAGACAATCATTTTTACTTGTCTAGAAAACCTTTCTTGATTTAAGAATTTTTAGATAATTTGGCTGCAAACAAGACAAAAAACCTAAGTAAGAAAAGCATTTTTTGCAGTGTAGGGAAAAATAGAGACAATATTTACACCAAAAAAGATTGCATACTGGCTAAGCCTGTAACTGGCATTAAACTTTTTTTTTTTTTTTTTTTTTGCCTGGAATTCAGTTCCATGTACCTTTGTTTAATTCAACCATTTGAAACATTTGCACTGAATTTCTTGCTCTATTCATTTTGTTCCTAAGCAATTATGCTTTTAACAGAGATGTGTTCCTGCACTAGGTTTTTTTTATTTGTTTGTATACTGTCTGGTGTTGGTCTAGTGGTATTTTATGGCAACATTTCCAGATCAGTGTTGTGTTAGATATGGTACGCCCTACCTTTTTTTGTTTTGTCTTGTGGTGATATTATTGTTAATGTTGCTTTTCTTGTGAGATGTCAAATGTCCACAAAAAAAAAATACCACCCTTGACAAGAAGGGGGCACTGGTGTAAGTGCACAAAGCATTTTGACTGTGGAGGCAGCATGGTGTAACAAACTTGCAAGTTGAAAAGCATTTTCACCACCAAATGATTACATATTGGTTGAATATTTACAGATGATTGTGTCTGTGGTGTCAAACCTGAACTGTAGTTGTCTGGATTCCAGTTCCTTGCGCCTGTACTCTTTATAATTATCATCCTGAGGCAATCGGTCTAGCATATGTAGACAGACACACAAACAACATTAATTATAACATGCTTCATTCAGGACCAGATAGTGAACAGAGTTGAGGTAGGACTCACCCTTGCCATCTCGAAGAAACACTTCCTTTTCATTGGATATCCAGCGATAACAGGGGAACTCGACAGAGTCTCCAAAAGGTGTCGTCACATTGATGCATCTGCAGTACCACTGATAATTGAGCAAGATTTTGTCTGTCTCAAGTTTTACCAGCACTAGGTCTCCAAGGATCTCCTTCACATCGATGTCAACAGACACCACCTTTAACAACAACTTTTTGTTAGGCATAACTGAATTAAACCGGTTGAGAGTGCAAAAATGATCACTGAATATATATATATATATATTAGGGATGTTAACCGATGACCGTTTGACCGGTGGTTGACCGTATCAACGTTAACCGGTCAAAGTTGTCGGTAGTCGGTTAAAAAAAAAAAGTGATATCTAAATTAGGCTATTATAGACAGTGGACTATACGCTACTACAGTTAGCCATCTCATTCCTCATCTTTTTGTGTTAAGTGAACAAATTATCCCTCACACTCAATTTTTCATAACTCGCCTGTTTGTACTTAATAAACCAATAAAAACATTTGGCGCGAGGTCACAGCGTTTGGGTTCGCGCGCTCACAAGGTTTGCGAAAAGTAAAGGCAACAGGCTAAAACACTCGAGGTTAGAGCCAGGGCAGACGACAGGATGAAGCGTGCAAAGAAAAGTAGTGTGTGGCTCACAGTGAGTTAGACCTGCCTTGGCCGGTGCGTCTTTTACGCATTCTGAAGGTGCCTGTTTTATCCATTGGTTTTATCATGTTGCAGTCTATTAGGCAACATTCCGCATAAGATGGGCTTAGATTTGGAAATACATTACATCTACATTTCAGTGGTAACCGATAAGGTGATGATGATCATCATCTTTCTTTATTATGGTTAGCACTACGTCAACTAAAGCGGCGTCTCTTCGGAGCTGTCATTTTCTTAAATGAGCCGTGGCAATGTTTCAAATGAGCTTCTAACCTAGACAAACGCCTTTATTTTCAAAGCGATCACCTTGTACCCAAACCATTTGAAACTAAGGAGCCATTTGTCCTACGATTACATACAACAAGCTCTTCGGCGCCGCGTTTGCTGGACTCATGTTTCGCGCTGTAGGGGATTTTAAAAAAGTGACGTGAGTGGCAGTGTGTGTGTGTGTGTGTGTGTGTGTGTGTGTGTGTGTGTGTGTGTGTGTGTGTGTGTGTGCGGGAGGCAGAGCGGCAGAGAGATGCGACAGAGTTGCGAAATTGCAGGCGCGGCTCGAAATGGCTGTTATTTCAAATAGCGTACCATATTTTAAACTAATCGGTTAACCGGTTTCAACCGGCTAATGAGGCTCGGTGGTCGGTCAAGAAATTTTTTAGTTTTCGCCATCCCTAATATATATATATATATATATTATTTATTTTTTCATGGAACATGTATTTTCCATAAACATATAGTTTAAATGTGATTATCTGACAGAATGCTTTGAACTGCTGGGATTAAAGTAAATAAGGTAAGACATTTGTGAAAGCTTTGATAGGGAAAAAGTGGGGTTATAGTATTGCATGCATTCCCACTTTTTGTAAAGAAACAAAACTGTTTCATGACACCCACAATTAAATGAGACTGTTAATATATATCTAATAATCATTAGACATCAGTAAATTATTTAAATAAAGTCATGTTTAAATAGTGAGCAAACTATGCTATATAATGTGTTCATAGCTGTTTCCATTGAGTTTGTGCTGAATTTGTAAGGGGAAAAACAATTCTTACCGTTCCTGCAAAATAGTCAAATAAGGATTTGTCCAGTAGAGTTCGGTCACTGGATCTCTCTGTGCCAATCAGCGTCAGGTAAATGCTATTGAATGTCCCACCATACTTCTTATTGCCAGTGGTGACAAATGCTGTGTATGTGAACATCCTGCTCAAATGAGAGTACAAGTACAGCAGACTCTTCTTATTCACAACTGTTTTGGGGGTGTGGTCTGTTAGTCTAACTTGTGCTTGATAACTGTCATATCTTTAGATGGTAGCACTAAAAATGACATTTCTATGACATTTCTTACCTAGAGGTATTGACCAAAAACTGCTTGCTAAATCTATTTTTGAAAGGTATTTCCTATATTTCTCTGTGTCTTGGATTTATCAAATAACATCTGTCTGGTTTTGTCATCCAATCAATTGGGGAGGGGGGGGATACTACACCGACCAACCATCCTACTTTTACAACAAGCAAACAACAACAACAACAACAGAGAAGGTAATATTGCTGGTTACTACATTGTTATATTCAGTAATATTCTTCACATTTGGAACATGGATTAGTATCACTATATCCCTTCTGGATTGGTCTACGTGGTTATTACTGGTAGCTCTTGAATGTGGTATTTATACTTTAAACTTAAAACTCAAAACGTATGCCTCACAGTAGGGTGGGTTGATACTTGATGTGTCCTTATATTTCACTCCTTAAACCCTGTGATAATTCAAGTAGGGCATAGATAGGCAATTTCAGTCCTAGAGAGCTGTTGTCCTGTAGAGTTTAGCTACAAACCTGCAAAAAAAAAACACCTGTCTATTCACCTTTTTCTTCAATGTTATATTAGTAAAAAATGCACTAGACAAAATTATTGGCACCCTTAATATTAAATATGGAAATTAAAAAAATAAAATAAAAACTGAAATCAATCGCTTCCTGTAACCATGAATGAGTTTCTTACACCCCTCTACAAGAATTTTGGAAGCAGCAAAATGGCCACATCCACTCCTTTTTGGCGCTAAACTCTGCAGGACAGTGGCTCTTTAGGACCGAACTTGCCTACCCTTGAGGTAGGGTAAGGTTAGTCAAATCTAGCCTAAACCATGAAGTACTCACCTGTTGAAGTCCTTTAGGAATGACGTAGAAGACTCCCTTGTGGTTGTTTGTAGTTACAACGCCTCAAAAGAAGCAATCGTAACAATAAAAACGTTTGTTTTATTGGTTGCAATACAAAGCAGTTAATGCAAAAATTAAACTTAAAATCTGCCAAGCTACAAGCTCTATAATCAAACTCTGAACATCAGTATTGGAGATGCTGTTTAGGTACCCCTCGATAGGGTATCAGGTGTCCTTCACACTTAATGCAGGCAGCATCTGAAGGGTGATTTACTCCTCAGACCTTTTATACTTCTATATGGGAAACTCATGTCCAATAGCTGGATGTCTTCTCCTATGCAGTCATCATCTTTTTGCAATCTCTCCTCTATTATAGTCTTTGTCTATTTTAACTCTTCTTGTGGTTTTCTCTTCACCCCTGTGTGACCTCTTGTGAAACTTTGTGTTTTTCATTTTATCCTGTTCTACAGCATAAACAAAGGAAGTCAAGCACTTTTGTTTAAGCTGTACATTAATATACACTATATTGCAAAAGTATTGGTAATATAACCCTTCTGATAAACAGGTTTGACTACTTTAGTCATTTCTGTGAGTACTAATCTTAATACAATGATTTTCTATGGAATTGTGTCCCAATTTTATAGCAAAAGTTTGGACAGGACCCTTTTTATTCTAACATGACAAGGTAAGGTTCAGAGAGAAATGTTTGATTCAGTCAGTGTGGAAGAACTTGACTGGTCTGCATAAAGACAAGTCCTGAACACCTCTGGTGCGACTTTAAATGCAGACCAAACACCAATGACTTGTGCATATGGGTACAGTCATTTTCGACACATCCAAAATGAAAAAGATGGAAATACATTTTTTAAAAAACATGAATTATATTTCCATCTTTCTTCAGTTTTAGAAGTGCCTCTTTTTGTTCTAATAAAGGGGGTCTCCCAATACTTTTGTCTATATACTATATATGGTCAAACCTGTTCATTAGAAGGGGATATAGTGTACTTTTTAAGTATTTCAGGCATATATGGCATTAACTTTAAAGCAACCAAAAAAAAAAAAAAAAAACCTGTTTTGATATGACTAATACTGTTTACCTGTTTTCAAAGATTTTATATATATTTTTGGTTGCTTTAAAGTGGAATTGGATCAACAAAGGTCAGCAGTGTAAGGATCCACCCACTGGCCCAAAAGCAATTTTAATGCGTGTTCGATCTTTTCTCATCGCTGCTGCAAAATTCACTTAATTTATCAGAATTTAGTTTCAGTTTCAGTTTAGCTCCACGTTTAATCTGACTCCAATTTTACGTGATCATTAAATTTAGGTAATGTTTCTAATTACAAACTGATCACAAGTATTGATTATTAATTTCAATATTTGATTATTCTGGAAATCCCATACTTTCAATTATTCGTTCACTGGGACCTAATGTCACTTTTATGTCTTAGGCAGCCTAACGTAGATCATACGACGCAAACTCGCCTGTCTGATTTTAGTCAGAGGTTATAAGTGACTAATACTATAATAGTTTCTCCCTGTATAACTTGCTAATATCAGTGAAAGACAGAAATCAGGTGGTCTTCAGAAAAGTGTGCCTACTGCTCCACTTATTCTGAGCCGGCTGTTTGCTCCATCCTGGCCATAAATTTGCCGTAACAAAAGCATCCTCACAGTTTACTAGTCATAATGATTTCAAAAGAGTTTAGAATGAGTCAAATGTAACAATTTATTTGACAAGTAAAGATGTGTTACGCCAATTACGTAGTTAAACAAAGAAAATCCAATTCAGAATTTAATTTAGTTCCATTTCAAATAAGTACATAACATCAATTGCTCAAAGATGAATCTGAGAGTAAGAAATGCATACCTGACATTTTAGGAAAAATACATAGCATAAGAGGGTGAGAGCATGCTCTCTTTGAAGATTTCTTCTCCAGATTACTTTTATTGTTTCGTTGCGTGGCATCTGTTTTTGTGAGAGTTTCTGGACTTTAATTTCATGAGGAAATAATTTCACCTCTTACAGCAGCAAAGACACTGGTTACTAAAATGGGATTGGATACATAAAAGATATGTGCATTTTGCTTTTAACTGTTTTTTGTTCACTAAGGAATAATTTCATAAAATATTCAAATCGGAGAAAAGATTGTTGTTATTTTTTGGAGGCGTTGATCTGGTTATGTTTGGAAACAGTGTCTTATCTGTCATCACTATACCAGTACCAGCACTATACAATACAATGTTTTTTTTTTCTTAGGTGTGGTAGAGATAATATTTCCTTAATGCAATGGATTTAGTGCCTGAGCAAATTGAACAAAACTGTGAATATGGTTTTCTACATGTCATTTCCCACATGAAGTGCAGGAGGTAAAATGTATGTGATATTATATAAGTGCAGAACACTGTCTGTGTTCCTCAAGTATTGTATGTCCATGAAAAGGAAGTTATTAACAAGTTATCCAGGTTGTCAACAGCCAGAAAAAGCACAACTTTAGATTACCTGCAAGCTCTCCCACATGTAAAAAGGAGACCTTATTATTTAAATGGAATGCCACCCATCATCTTCTGCTCAGTAAATGCACCTCACCTCAAAGTACAGAAATGATGAAGGAGATTTGTCTTTGCACGTTAAAGAAAAACACATTCTTGGCTGCTGGTATCATATACTAATGTCAGATGTCCCAACCTGTCAGGCACTTGTTTTTCTAAACAGAATAACCAGGTCAGCTCCTCCAAAGAACAACAATTTTCTTCTATCTAAATTTATGTTAACTGTACTTTTCATTCTTCATATAACAAATATTCACTGCAGAAATGTTAATTATCTTACTGAAGCAGGAAAAGATATGTCTGCCTCGGGTACGAAACCAATCAGAACTTCCAGTTCAGCTGGGGGCGGGGCGTTCAAATGCTAGGCTATGAACATGCTAGTCCCCTCCACCACAAAAAAAATGTACAAGATTTATACCTTTCTGGGTAGAGGTGGTAATTTTACTAAACTATGTTTTGAGTGTGTTTGTGTTTCATGGCCTCTTGTTTACTTTAATTAAAGGGTTACTCCACCCCAAAATGAAAATTCTGTCATTAATCACTTACCCCAATGTCGTTCCAAACCCGTAAACGCTTTATTTGTATATTCACTCGACGCATACGCTGTTCTCTGTCAGCCGCAGCACACGGATACATTTTCTACGTTTATTTACACTTTGATTCGATTGAAAACAGCGCACCGCGTGACACAGCTGACAGTAAACAGCATACGCTGTTTGCATCCAGTGAATACTCTTCAAAATGGCACTACGATGACACAGAGGAGACGTATTTGTTGAATAGCCGTTATTTTTGTTTTCTTTGCATACAAAAAGTATTCTCATAGCTTTGTAAAATTATGGTTGAACCACTGATGGCAGAAGGACTATTTTGACTATGTCTTTCGTAATTTTCGGAGCCTTGACAGTGTTATTTACTTGGCAGTCAATGGGACAGACACAAAGCTCCCGGTTTTCATTCAAAATATCTTCAGTTGTGTTCCAAAGAATTGTGAACAAAGCTTTTATGGGTTTGGAACGACATGAGCAACATTGTAGATTTTATGACTAAAAAAAAAAAAAGATATTCAGGAAAGAAAATATATCATTCACTAGTGTCTTGGCAGTTGTTCTTGGGTCTTTACAAACCTCTCTCACTAGTTTTCTTTCCAAAGTTTTTGAATTCTTTCACTTCCTGCCTCTGCCCGTCTTGTTCTCCACTGTGTTGGTCTCTTTAAACTTCTTGATAATACATCTCACTGCAGTTCTTGACACTTGAAAATGCTTTGATAAATGTGTGTTTCTTTCTCTCAAGTCTAAACTAATTTCTTTTGTCTTTGCCAGTGCATATTATTTTACTAGTTGTTTCGCAAGATACTAATCGTCAGCTTAAAGACCAATTTAAAGGCTTAACTAGGTTAATTAGGTTAATCAGGCAAATTAGGTTAATTTGGCAAGTCATTGGACAACAGTGGTGTGTTCTATAACTAATCAAACTAATAAATTCTTAAGGGGGCTAATAATATTGACCGTAGCAGTTTTTTAATTAATTTATTTTTTAAATTCTTTTATTCAAGCAACTATAAGAAATCAGACTTTCTCTAGAAAAAAAAAAAAAAAGGAAATAATGTGAAAACATGTTAAACATCACTTTTATATTAAAATATTCTAAAACAAATTTTTACATTTCACAGGGGGCTAATAATTTTGTCTTCAACTGTAAAGGGGTCCATGAACAGTTTTTAGTGACACTATGATGTATTCAGTGAGTTCTGCATAGGAAACAATGTTTGAATCATCCGTAAATATAGTGTGATTTAAAACTACTGTAGTGAAGTCCAGAAACAAACCAGATATGGGAACTATGTATTGAAATGTAAACATCTGTTAAAAAAGTAACGGTTATTTTTGTTACTCATATTCACATATTCACTGTGTATTCTTCATTTTCTTTATCTTCAGATTTCCACACTCTTATCCATCTTCTAATAAATGTGTTACACTGGAAAGACGCCTGTTCCTTTGCAGACCTGTAGCACTTGCAGTGGGATTACATAATTTACCCAGAAACAACAATGATGGAGAACATATGTCTGCACCTCACCCATTTACTATATACGACAGGACAAGATATCCGTTACTTCTCAGCGTGAGAAGTACAAGGTGTGGTGTGTGGGCGTGTGAACTGGTTGAAATCTGTGGGAGCCCTGGTGCCAAATCACTATCCACACCCCCAATAACCACTTCATCTATTAAAAAAAGTAAAAAACAGAGAGTGCACCTGAACACACCAATAACACTTTCAAATTTTCTGGTAGATGCACTTTTCAAATCCCACTCTTGACCAAAGTCAGTGGTTACATTTCTTGTACACTTTGTGTTAAATGTGGTGTGTGTGTGTGTGGTTTGGCTATGTTATATCCTTGTTTTAGTAATGGTGTGCTTCCTAAAATACTTCCCAAACCAGCTCCATACTTGACACTGCCCCTAGCATATCATAACCAGTTTCGACATGAATGTGTGCATCATATCCACCTTTTTTCCCCTAACAGTGGGTGCAGCTATTTGTACATCTGGCTTCCGGTCTGCATCCAGGTATTTTTTGTATGAAACAGCTTGATGTTGCAAATTGGTGTGTCTTACCGTGTTATTTTAATGTATTATCTTAATTCTGAAGACACTGGTTTGTAGTGAAAACAGTTTTACTGTTTACTGCACGTTGTTGGTTCTCTGGTTATTTCCCTATAGCGAATAATGAACCATAAGTCCCTCCCATAGGCTTATTTCTGCATTAAAATAAAAGGTGTATACACACCTTTCATCTTTATGGTATTTGTACATGTTTCAACCCATGACAAGAATTTTACAGGCCATCTGAACCACTGTATCAGCAATAAATGTTCTGCACCCTTGTTTCTTCATCTAAAAGGTTTTCCACCTTAAATGTTTTTTTGTAATTCCTCTTCATAAAACCCGCCATTCCTGTCTATGTGAATGTCTATGTAGCTGTTAAATACATCCACATTCTTTTTTCCAGGTTCTATTAAACCGCTAAAAGACACAGGCATTTATTTCTGGTGGGTGCAACATGTGTGATGTACTTTTTTGTCATGCTTTACAAATGCTTGTTAAAAAAAAATCCTTTCCTTTATATTTCTTCTATATTTCTTTATACAGATCTTTCAGTATAGATTCAAAAGCTTTAGTCACCTGGCGCCACTCGTTTTTTTAATGCACACCTCAATGTATATTTACTGAACAAGTCTATGCAGGTCAACAGAAAATAATGTTACCAACCTGGAACTGGTTATTAATATTATCGACAACTACTTGGTTTCTTTTGTATTTAGGTGGGGTGTCACAAATATCACAAACAGCTTTTTTCATTGCTAAGCAGGTTTTATTTAAGGTTAGTCTGGTGTATTGTGTTCCAAGTTTACACCTTGAACAAGCAGAAAGACAGGCAAGAAATTCTCCTTAATTACATCAATAGTAGATTTTAGTTTATATCCACTAAACAAAGAATTTAGTTTTGTATATACTGTTTTAATAACACTTCCACTACAACATTAAAACAACACTTATATACAAAGTGACCTCAGAGATACCATTTTTCTGTGAATTAATTAATTTGAAATAATGCACAGAAAACCCGTAATTAATTGATAGTGTCTGGGTTCAATTTAATTGTCTATCCAAAGTCTTTTTCTGATGTTTATTTAAAAGTTCTGTTTTAAATGCAGTTGTTTAAAGACAAGGAAGTGCTTTCAAAGTATTTTGCTTATAAATGCAGAATCTTTCATCTTTCATTTAGCAGAGTTACTGAGACCCCGCATGAGACCCATGGTGATTGCTGCAGAGTGGTGGAAGTCCAAAAATCTGCGCCTTCTACCTCTATATCTTTGGTCGCATGACTGAAGATGAAAAAAAATATATGTAAAGGCTGTTCAGTGTGTTTTCATTTAGAAAGACTCAAAAAAGTCATAAAAGATTCATAATTTGCTTGGAGTTCAAAACAATGCGTTTTAAATGTACTGTCTAAACTTACCAGTGCACATCTGCCACTCTGTACAAGGCAAAGATGAACCTGACAGTGCAGGAAGATGTGGTCAGAGATGGCTGTGAAGGTGAACATCCTGAAGGAGAAATGGCTTTTTGTATCAATTCCATTCTGAAGCACTTCCACTGTGCCATCTTCAGGGTTGGGGCATCTAGAAAAGGAGACGAGTTTTAGAATCAAATGCAGTTAATGGAAAACCAGACCATGGTTTAGGCACCAAGTACTTTTTTGAAACTAATTGATTTCTGAGATTACGAAAAAAAAAAATCATTTTACCATTTAAACATCAAGTCACTTACTCTCTAATAATTAGATTCCAGCGAAGATGATAGTCAATATCATTAACTGGTGTGGCCCAGCAGTTGTCCAGAACTGTTGCAATTTGATTTCGATCCACTCCTTCCACTTCAACGGCCACATACATCTGCTGGTTCACCTGCAGTTGCACCTCCCCATCAAATGGGCTAGTAAACTGTGCATCATGGTAAGGAATCATGCGGATCTGGTATGTGCCCTGGCCAGCAGGAAGCTCCTTACTTACCACACTGTGGGCAAAAATGTAGCAAAAATGACATAAGTGAATGGTTATGTTGAATTCAAATAAGTGAATGCTTATTTTATTGACTAATTGATTGTCTGAATATTACATGCTTGCGTTCAGAAGACATTGTTTGCTCTTACCCGCCTTCAGCCTGGATACCCATGGTCATAGATAGGGTCTGGATCAGAGGGTACACACAAGAAAATGTAATGTTCATCCATCTCTCTCTTGTAATGACACTCTGGTCAGTGTTTCTCGGAGTACACTGAATGGAGTTTTGGTAGATGAAGTGCGTCTTGTTGCTCTATGAGAAGATAAGCAAACAACAATCTCAAGCTATACAGTGAGTATTGAGTTATCAATCTCTATATTTCCTTCTCAGCGGAATTATAGTTGTAGTACTTTGTAAAAAAATAAAAAAAACTACACAGTGAAAGTCTGTCTCATCTGCAGCTCTAAATGTGGACATTTCAGTCTTTAGCTCAAGAGAGAAGCAATGCAGATGGAGTGGAAAGGGCTTGCATGAAGCACGTTTGGCTCTAGATTAAAATACAAAAACTTGTCTTGTAAAAATTCAAGTACAAAAATTAACTATGGTTTTACTACAGATAAATAGAAAAAAACATGGTTATTATAGTTAAAGGGATAGTTCACCCAAAAATGAAAAGTTTGTTTATTTGCTTACCCCCAGGTCATCCAAGATGTAGGTGACTTTGTTTCTTCAGTAGAACACAAACAAAGATTTTTAGCTCAAACCGTTGGAGTCTGTCAGTCATATAATAGCAGTCAATGGCCACCAAATCGCCACGTTTTTGTATGTTTTTTTTACTCTCAAAGATTTGGTAGTCATTGACTGGCATTATATGACTGACAGACTGCAACGGTTGGAGTTAAAAATCTTTGTTTCCCTGATAGCACACGTACATCTCGGAGACGTCTATTTGACGTCTGGATTTACATCTGCAAGACGCCGTTTGCTCATCTGCAATACATCTATTGGATGTTTCCCATCAGATGTCAATTAGATGTTTATTAGATGTCTTTAAGATGTTTATGATTTAGAATGTATGTAAAACTGACATCTTACAGATGTCTGCCAGACGTTTGTACACAGCAGATGCTTTCCAGATCAAGGGATCGTTAAAAGACATCTTGCAGACGTATGTGTGCTATCTGGGTTGTGTTCTACTGAAGAAACAAAGTCACCTACATCTTGGATGCCCTGGGGACAAGCAGATAAACATAATTTTTTTTATTTTTGGGTGAACTATCCCTTCAAACTGTGATAACCACAAATTAACCATGGTTTTGTTACACTAACTATAGCATCACCATAGTATTTGCAGTACAAATGTGGTTATACAATTGGTAATCAATATGACAAAAACAGTTATTACACTTTTACTATAATAAAACCATTTTTCGTAATGGAATCCATGATAGCACATGTACATCTCAGAGACGTCTCTTTTATGTCTGCATTTACATCTGCAGGACGTAGTTGTCACGTGTCGTGTATGGGAGGACAAACGAGGAGTACGAGGTCGAGCTCAGATACAAAACAAGTCTTTTAATAATTAAATCCACAAATAAATCCAACAGGAGACGGGAACGGACAACCAAACAATGAACAGAATCTAACTTAAATAGGGTGGTTAACGAGACACAGACAGGTGATCGTGATTAACTAATAATGACATAATTAGGGGAGGGACAGGAACAAAACCAAATAAGGACAAAAAGGAAGTGGGAGAAACCAAACTAAAACAGGACTGAACCAATGGAAAACACTACAAAAAGAGTCCCAAAACCGGAGGGAGAAGCCATGGTGGAGGAAGGGCTGATGACTCCATGGGGCTGACCGATGGTGGCGGAGCCCGAGGCGGAGACGGAGAGCCGATGATCCAGGGCGACGGCGAGGATCCGGAGGGCCAAGGCGGAACAGGTAGCACCTGCGACCGAGGCGGAGGCGGAGATCCGGAGAGCCGCAGCGTAGCCGGAGCGATCGAGGACCGAGGCTGAGCTGGAGGGAAGGAGGAGTCCAGCCGAGCCGGAGGGACGGAGTGACGAGTAGTGGAGTCCAGAGTGGAGTGGAGTCCAGAGGCGATGGCAGGGTGACGACTGACCGAAGCGGAGCCGTAGGGACGAGGGAGCCTGGTGGATCGATGGGCGACGGTGGAGATGAGGGAGCTAGGTGCCATGGTGTAGCCGCAGGGTCGGAGGGCCGAGGCGGAGTCCAGGACTCAGAGGCTGGAGGCGGAGATGAAAGATCCTCCAGCCACAACGCCGATGGAAGCTGGCAGACCCGCGGCGAATCCACCGCACAGATGGTGGGATGAGGGTGAGCTGAGGGACTGTCAGGAGACAACGGTGGTGTGGCTGAGACAGGAACAACCACGAGAGGCAAGAGAGGGAGGGAGGGTGGGTGGGAAAACTTGATTCTTATCCATAAATTCAGAACAGTCCATAACAAATTCGGAACAGTCCATAGAGTCCCCAGAGTCCTGAGTTTGCTCACCCTCATCGGTGGTGTAGTGGGCGAGGCTTTCCATAGCCCCCTCACACTCCACTGGAACTTCCACCGTCCGAAGCTCTGTTGCCGGCTCTCGCACCTGGTCAGACGTTGTAGGCTCTGGCTCCGGGGCGATCGTCCGCTCTGTCACCTCCGGTGGTGATGGCTCAACGATCGCAGCAGGCTCTGGCTCTCCATCTGCGGTGGGCTCAGGCAGCTCCGTCACGGGTGATGGTGGGCTGGGCTCTGGGTCGTGAGTGGGACTGGTGTCATCCACGATGTCCACGGTCATCGACGACTGACATGACACCAGTACCCACTCAATAAAGGCAGCAAAGTCCTCTCGAGGACCATCCCCAGACAACTGCCCTCGGGTGATATCGTTCAACCCGGCGAGATAGAAAGCGCGGAGGCAGTCGTCTGGGTAATGAGAGTAGTGTGGTAATACTAAGAAGTCCTTAGTATGGTCCTCGAGAGATCTTCCCCCTGCTTCAGGAGGAGGAGGGCGACGGCGGGAATGTTCATAACGAAAGTAAAACAAACACACTGTACAAAACAGGAAACAAAACACGGGGAAAAAAAAAAAAAAAGGCGGTTTTTGGTCCGTTCTTCTGTCACGTGTCGTGTATGGGAGGACAAACGAGGAGTACGAGGTCGAGCTCAGATACAAAACAAGTCTTTTAATAATTAAATCCACAAATAATCCACAAAGGAGACAGGCAAGGAGACACGCACACAACGACGAGAATGGACAACCAAACAATGAACAGAATCTAACTTAAATAGGGTGGTTAACGAGACACAGACAGGTGATCGTGATTAACTAATAATGACATAATTAGGGGAGGGACAGGAACAAAACCAAATAATGACAAAAAGGAAGTGGGAGAAACCAAACTAAAACAGGACTGAACCAACGGAAAACACTACAAAAAGAGTCCCAAAACCTGACAGTAGTTTGCTCATCTGCAATACGTCTTTTGGATGTTTCTCATCAGATGTCAAATAGACGTCCATTAGATGTCTTTAAGATGTTTATGATTTAGAATGGATGTAAAACTGACATCTTACAGATGTCTGCAAGACGTTTGTCCACAGCAGATGCTTTCCAGATCGAGAGATAGTTAACATCTTGCAGATGTACGTGTTCTATCTGGGATAGAACAACTTACTAATCACTACATATATGTACAGACAAGTATCTTAATAATAGTTCTAGTGATGAAACATAAATGGAAAGCTCATTACCATCAGAGTGGTACCACATATGTGGGCTTCATTGTCAAAATGAAACACAAGTCTGCCATCCTCAAGGGTTCCTCTGCATCTTGGGTCATTTAGGTGCAGGTTCTCAGGGTAAAAGCCAGATTCAAAGAGCTGGCAGCGGGATAGAGACATGGAGCCAGTGCTGCTGGCACAAGACTCCACAGCATCTGGGTAGATAAACAAATGTGATGCAATGTAGGAAAACCCAACACATGGTGAAATTTTTACCTTGTTTAGATTTTGATACCGTATGAAAGCTGGGTTCAAGCCCTCTCCAAAACTATTTTTATTCTGTTTTCCGTTGTTTATCGTGGGTATAGTCTCTGAACGTTTAATCACCCTTTGTATGTTTAAATAGCACGAATAATGTACCTTGCAGTTGCAGTTTACATTTAGAAAAGTGAGCGCAAAAGACACATTTATATTTATATGCAAACACCATGTAAAAAGGAATTTTGCATCCAATTTTACCTTTAAAAGAAGACACTTGAATTTAACAAGTGAAAAAAATACTTTAAAACTGTACATTTTCCCAAACATGTTTTATTCGAAAACTGCAAGAAAATCAAAGCAATAAATCTTAACGAATTACAAATCTGAAGTTTATATCTGTGTTTGAGCACAGTACCAAACATTTCTACTAAATGAAATTCACTTCCCATTCATTTTCAATGCGGTCATGTCCATGTTTTTTAACCAGAGGGTAAATTTAGTTTAGTTCTGAATGTTAAATAATGCATGAATTATCAAACATATACTTAGATGTTAAGGTTACCATTATACATACATCAGATGTGGCATACATTCATGTTTAGATGAAGATTATGATTTAAGAGTAGCTCTTGATTGGTTGTTCATAATTAGTTCCTGTCATTCATTAATCATGACTTCACACTGAAAAAAGTTCAGGTTTTAGTAAATTATTATTTGGGTATGTGAAACTGATGTAAGAGCTTTTTTAGGTTAATTTATGAATGCACAGCAAGTGTGAGAGCACTTACCAAAGATTTCAGGATTTGGTCTTTGTCGTTGCAAGCAACCACAGCCATAGACACCACCTCTCTTTTGACAAACCTCATTTTCAGTGCAAGCATTACAAACTAAAACAGAAAAGAAGACAACCATTACACAAAACAACATGGAAGCATGCTGTGATTTGGATCTTAACCTTTGTGTTAAATTAGTATGCCTGAATGGCTACCGGATAATCTTATATAATAAGCCAAAAAAATACTTTTTTGTGGCTTGCCTTTATTGATGTAGGACAGTGCAGGAACCTGGACAGCACTCAGGGCTTCCATAGTATCATAATTTTTTACTTGATTGATTTTCTTTGATATAGTGTTTTCAAAGTATATTAGCACGGTGTACTCTCATTTTGTATCCTACAATGTAGGATATAGCCAATGAAATTATTTATTCAATTAGTCAAAATAGTCACCTGATGATGAGGTTATTGAAGATGAAGATGGTGCAGAGGTTTGTGAAGGTAAGGATGATGAGGATGATGAAGATAGTGCCAAATTCGGTGAGTGTGCTGAGAACCATGTTGATGATGTTTGCGATGATGATAAATTTGTAGGTAGTGTTCCTGATGGAGATGGTGGGGATGGTGATGAAGGGTCTGAATTTGCTGATGAGAAAGTTGGTGGAGAATTAGATGGAGAAGAGATGTGCAGGTAAACCTCACTTCCCTGCTCTCTAGTGGTGAGAGAAAAAAAGCTTTGAATCATTTCAACCAATTGCTTCATAAAATGATGCTTCACAAATTTTAGTTTGAATCCCACTTGGGGCAAGTGAGGTGAGTAGAACCAGAGGGGTTACAGTAGCATTGGTCATTCTGTCCAGCACTGTGGGTGGGGTAGATCGGGTACAGTTGGTACAGGGGTACATTTGAGATACCTTAACTTCTGTGCATATGACCACCAGCCCATATGAATATCAGATTATCAATTGATAATTATTCATTCTTATTGTGTTATTTGTGAACGGAGCCATTTGAGGATGGCTTTAAGACCAAGCGGAATCCTCTGCCGGCCGCGCTTCACAGCGAGCGGGACTCCCACTAACAGCATCGTCCGCGTTTTGATTTTGGCAAAGCAGTTAGGCCGAATGCAACTTGATCATAAGCTCAACATTTAGCAAGGCAGTAAAACATTCAATCAAGTGGGTGTGTGAGAGAAGAGAGGTGCAAAACCAGCCACGTCTAGCGGCGTGTGATGAGGCGCACCTGACGTGAGTGATACCTCATCACCGCCTCTGTTTAAATGTCACGCGCACCTCTCCTTAAGAGGCCATTCTCTACCCCGTGCACGCACACTGGTGTCCTCGTGGGTCCAGAAATGGAGCGTTGAGGGAGGATGAGGACTGCACCTGACAGACGGACACGGGCCAGGATGCCGGGCCGTCGATTCCCTCCCTGGCCACGCCATGGACCAGGGAGGATGTAGCCGTGATGACACCGCCGCCCCTTGCACCCTGGACCTAGGAGGGGAGCATATGCGGCTGCTGGACTCTTGTTCCTCGTCGAGCATGTTGAGGACACCAGATCCCCTGTTTATTTTGGACACTGTTATTTTTGTCCCTCTTTTTGGACACTTTATTTTGTATTTGCGTTTAATAAAAGCCTCTTCGAGGCCTGACACCACACCCACTGTGTCTGTCGTTGTGCTCCTCCTGCCACACTAGTGGAGAATGTGGGCAAGGCGGAGCCTAGACAGCGCAGTGGGGAAACACCTGATGACTTCATCCCCTCTTGCTTGCAAAAAGAAGCTTGTGGTAAATCCCGGACTGGGGCGAAGAAACGACGGAGACGGCCTCCGAGCCACTAAAGGGGTAAGTGATGTTTCATCTATTGTCACTTATCCCGTGGTTGGTTGAGGCTATCGACTAAATCCCATTTTTTTCATCCCTGTTATGGTGCATTGCACTTTATTTTGTATTTGTGTTAATAAAAGCCTCTCCGAGGCCTGATGTCACACCCACTGTGTCTGTCCTCCCACCACAAGACTTATATAGCCTACTGAAGTTTTAATTATTATTTATTATTGTAATAGCTATAGTCAGTCGTAAACTAAAGTGGGCCGGGGTCTAAGGCATGGATCTCCACAGCTGAAAATGAGTCCCACTCCGGCCCTGTATTAATGTATGTTTCAGTTATTAATTTAACCAGTGTTTGAATCATTAACTGCTTCAAAATGCGTTCCATTAACAAAATTGCACCATTTCCTTTTCATACTATAAGAACAATAGGAAGTATCACAGTGGCTTCACTTTTATAGTCTAGTGAGCAATTCCGTTCTCTATTACAGATCAGTGCCAAACAAGCAATAAAACAGCTTTTGTAAACTCATTTGAAGTGTTTCTTTGAAAGTATAATGTACATGTATGGGGTAGGATAGAGCTAAAGAAATTATTATTAAAGTACTTAAAAGAGTCACCTGATGATGAAGATGTTGGTGATGGTGAAGATGATGAGGACAATGAAGACAGTCCCAAATTCAGTGAGTCTGCTGTGGTCCATGTTGATGATGTTGGCGATGGTGATAAATGTGATGGTGATGTTGTTGATGGAGATGGTGGGGATGGTGATGAAGGCTGTGAATTTGCTGATGATGATAGGGATGAGGAAAATGATGGAGAATTAGCTTCTGTGACATCATATTAAAGTGTTGCGGTTTGTAACACTTTTTAAATGTATTCGAATTTCCTAAATGAATGTTTTGTGGTGAGAGTATTTAATCTTACATGGAGTGCATGTCTGTTTGTAGTCAGTACAGCAGTCACCGATTATGAGGCAAACCTCATCACAAAAACACCCACGGAAGCAACTGTTATTATGTCCAGGACAGCAGAGCACTGTGGGGACTGAACACTTGCCTAAAAGATACAAACCCAAGATGTTGACACACTTTCCCCTACTTTCCCTTTTCCTAATTCTTCCTGTGCACTAGTCTTACATACTTTAGACTTGGCAAAACACTTGGTTGTTATTGTGGTTAATTAATGACTCAATTTTTTTAAGGTTTTCCTAAGCAAGAATATGTTATTTCACATCAAAAATATTACATGTACATTGAAGGATACAGCCAATGAAATTAATTATTAAAATAGTTACAGTCACCTGATAATGAGGTTGTTGTTGTTGTTGTTGTTGTTGTTGATGGAGAGGTTGTCAATGGTGAGGATGCCAGTGGAACAGTTGATGGAGTTGATGGTAATGTTGTTGATGGAGATGTTGGGGATGCTGATGAAGGCTCTGAATTTGCTGATGATGGTAGGGACGAGAAAGATGATATAAAATTAGCTTCTATGACATTAAATCAGCAATTTTATTATTAAGTTGGCTTGAAAAAGATCTTCTATTTTCTTCCTAGCCAAAATTTTCTGATTGTATCTCCTCCTAGAGCCTTAACTCTACAAACTTTAAACTCAGCCCAGAAGTTCCAGACTGTTCTGACTCGAGTTGCTATATCTTTTCTAACTGATTGGATTTACGATTTTCCTAAAAATAATGATTAAAACTGGGGAAAATCCCATAGACTTACACTGACGAGAAGTTCAAATGATCCAAGACTTTTCAAACTCTGTCAAATTTCCCAGAATCCCTTGAGACTCAATTTGGATTCCCTTCTATGTACTTTTTCTAACCCATTCAAACTCATTTAAACTTGCTAGTCATGCTAACAATATGCTAATACCATGCTAATCATGCTAGTAACTTGCTAATCATGCTAAAACATGTTAGTAACATGCTAATCATGCTAGAAACATGCTAACAACTTGCTAATCATGTTAAAACATGCTAGTAATATGCTAATAGTGCTAGAATCATATTAGCAACATGTTAATAACTTGCTAATAATGCTAGAAATATGCTAGTGATATGCTAATCATGCTAGAAACATGTTACCAACATGCTAGTAACTTGTTAATCAGGGTAACAATATGTAAGTAACTTGCTAATAATGTTAACATAATGTTAGCGACTGGCTTATCATGCTAACAGCATGTAGTAACTTGCTAATAGAGGGTATGCGCATGACGTCACCGTCAGCTGGAGTGAGTGCGGCTCTGCCCACTGAGTGGCAAAAAGAATGAGTGACAGCATTGGTTTCAGCGTAAATGCTGTGACAGAACACACAAAACACCTCTAAAACCAGAACGAGCTTTGCGATTGACTGTACAAAGAGATTTGACAATAAACCTGAGGTATATTTTTACAGGCTGCCGAAAGCTACAAAAATGAAAAGCAAATGGATCGCTGCAATTCAAAGAAACAAATGGACTCCAGGCGGTGAAACACTGATTTGCAGTTATCAATTCATGTTAATATGTTCAATTTTGCGGTAAAAGCTGTAACAAAACGGGACGTGGACAGGAGGATCCAAGTGCTAGCTTTATTTACAGAAATAATCGTGGTCGACAAGCAGGGTCAGGCAGAAAACAAACATGGACAACATAGGACAAAACAAAGAAGCGTGAAGGTCTGGGGCCGGCAGCGAGCAGAGTAATCCAAGGGGCAGGCAAGGGGTCGATAGGCGGGCGGAGAACAGTCTCGGGGAAACCAGGAACAAAGGGGCTCGGCAACGGGAGGGCAACCAGGAAACAACGCTCAGAATTGACAGTTAACACTATACAAGACTTCGCAATATGACTGTTGGTGAACCGGTCCTTAAATACTGTGTGAGAAGCAAGATGGCCGACAGGGGTGAGAGGTGAGAGGACACAGGAAGTTCATGAGAGAGGTGTTATGGGAAATGGAGTGAGTAAATGGAGTGAGTTAAAGTCCATGAGAGAAGTGAAGGCTCCCTCTAGGGGTGAAAGGAGGGAGCCACAGCGGGACAGTTCATGACAAAAGCATGCCCTATATATATTGTATTGTCATATAATATTTACAACCCATCAATTAACTATTTACCATCTTAAATTATGCACACCTGGATGTTTTTAAATAAACGCTGACAGAGAACTTGTCACGAATTGTGCCGCTGCTGCTCCCTCCTCTCACCATCAGAGGGAGCATTCACTCACACACAGAACTGGTTCACAAACTCCACTTCCCATAACCCCATTTCCATGAACTTCCTGTGTCCTCTCACCTCTCACCCCGGTCGGCCATCTTGCCTTCACCCGCACACACCTGACACTCATTACACCTCACTGCACACTGTATAAAAGCTATTCTCACACACTGCCATTCGCAAAGTCTTGATCTTGCCCCGGCTGACAATTCTGAGCGTTTCTCTTGTTATTGATTTCCCGTTGTGACCTAGACTATATTCTGACCTGTGATTCCTCTCTGTGCCCCCTGACTTGGATTGTTTACCGGATTGTGATTGTTATCAGCCTGCCCCGAACTCTGCCTGACTCTGTTTACGGTACTGTTTTGCCTCTGATATTGTTGATGCTGGCTTTTGACCCTTGTCTGTCTGACTATCCCCTAATAAAGCTGCTTATGGATCCAAACGCCTCTGACGCCCTCGTTACAGAAGACTTCGCCACAAATCGATCCAGCGGCTTCCGTCAACAACCCGGCTTGATAATGGACCCAGTCGACCAACTACTTGGTCTACGTCAGGGAGGGCTATCGATTGAGGAATATACTCATCTGTTCTGTGAACTTTCCCATAAGGTACCATTCTACGATGAAACTTTCTTCAAGGACTTATTTCGCTTGGGACTAAACGAGCCAACTAAATCATTGTTGCCCAGAGGGGAGGTTAAGGTCAGTCTGTGTGATTTAATGGACTATGCTTTGTTGTGCGAGGGCTCGCCTTTTACTGTGGGCGCAGCTGATGAAGATCGTGACACCACAGTAATGGCGGCCGCGGGACAATCTCATGCTTCCGATGCTAGGCCGGCTGCTTGGGCCGCCCACGAAATGGCGGTCGCGCCGGCGCATGGTCACAAAATGGCGGCTTCCCTTTCCCTCACCTCTGACACCTACCACAGACTTGTATTCAAGCTGCATGACCCACCACTGCTATCTGTTTATGCGGCAGGTTTCACCAGGCCTGCGCTCACCAGTGTCACGTCTACCAGCTCAAGACCCACAAACACCAACTCCACTTCCGCTAAAGTCAAGCCTGCCAAATCATCCCAGCCATCCAAGGACAAGATGGCCGCCGCGCCAGAGCCTGCACATGACAAGATGGCCACCACGCCGGAGTCAGCACGTGTCAAGATGGCCGCCACGCCGGAGTCAGCACCTGTCATGGCCGCCCTTCCAGAGTCAGCACCTGTCATGGCCGCCCTTCCAGAGTCAGCACCTGTCATGGCCGCCCTTCCAGAGTCAAGTCAGATCGCAGCTGTTTTCCCAAGATCAAACCACGTCTCTGCAGTCACTCCTGAGTCATACGTCAAGTCAACAGCTGTCATTCCCGGATCAAGTCAAGGCCCGGCAATCGTTCCAGAGTCGAGCCTAGTTACCGCTGCCAGGTTGAACCTAGATTCAGCTGCTTCTCCCAGGTCAAGCCTCGCCTCTGAGTCAACTGACAATGCTGCTCCTGCTCCTGAGTCAAGTGAGGTAACGGCTGTTGCTCCAGAGCCAAGTGATGTCGCAACTGTCACTCCAGAGTCAAGTGCTGTCACTCCAGAGTCAGATGATGTCACAGCTGTCGCTCCAGAGTCAAGTGGTGTTGCTTCAGAATCAAGCTCCGTCGCAGCTGCTCTACCCCTGCAGTCAAGGGTCATCACAGTTGTTCTTCTGGCACTATGTCAAGACACAGCTTTTCCTCCAGAGTCAAGTCAAGTTACAGCTGTTCCCCAAAAGCCTAGTGATGTCACTGCAGTCACCCCTGAGTCAAGCATCTTCGCAGCTGCTCCGCCTCCTGAGTCAAGCGTCTTCGCAGCTGCTCCACCTCCTGAGTCAAGCGTCTTCGCAGCTGCTCCGCCTCCTGAGTCAAGCGTCTTCGCAGCTGCTCCGCCTTCAGCGTCACGCGTCGTCGTCGCAGCTACTCTGCCTTCAGCGTCAAGCCAAGTCGTCGCAGCTGTTTCCCCAGAGTTAAGTAACGTCTCAGCTGCTACACCCCCTGAGTCAAGCTTCAATGTCACAGCTGCTCCTCCCACTGAATTAAGAGTCATCGCAGAAGCTCCTCCTCCAGAGTCAAGCATCATCGCTGCTGCTTCAGAACCCTGTCTCAACACAGCTGCACATACATCAAGCCAAGCCACAGCCACTGTTCCAGTACCAAGCCAAATCACAGCAATTGTTCCTGAGCCCTGCCCCATCATTGGCACCATTCCTGTGCTGGCCTTCACTGAGGCTGTACTCCTACTGAGAACTGCTCTTTGGGTTGTCTGGGCCGCGTATACCACCACTGAGTCCTCAGAGGTGGCGGCTCACCCCGCAGAACTTCTGAGGGTGACCTCCTCCGAGGAGGTGGCCGAGGCCACGGATCCTCAAGCCAAGGGGGAGGTCGCACCTGCTCCCTGCACGGTGGTAGCGCCCAGCATCTCTCACCTCTCTGCGCTCTCGCTTAGTATCAATTCGGCCACTGAGACCCTCTATACACTGGGAATCCCGCCCAACCTGGCCAGGAGCTTGGGCTCCGAGCTTTCTCTCTCTGTGTGTGTCTGTCGGTCTATGCTCCAAATTACAGACCTGTCTGTTCTGCCCTGGAGAGTTCCAGCTCTGCCCTGGAGGGCTCCGGTCCTGTCTGCTCCGCCCTGGGGGGATTCCGCTCTGCCCTGGAGGGCTCCTGTCCTGTCTGCTCCGCCCTGGGGGGCTTTCGTGCCACCCTGGAAGATTCCAGTCCTGCCCGATCCGCCCTGGAGGGCGTCTGATTCTCTCTCTCTGTGTGTGTGTCTGTCTATGTTCTGTGTTACAGACCCATCTGCTCCGCTCTCTGGGAATCCCGTTCCGCCCTGGAGTGTTCCTGTCCTGTCTGCTCCGCCCTGGGGGGCTTTCATACCACCCTGGAGGGTTCTAGTCCTGCCCGATCCGCCCTGGAGGGCGTCTGACTCGCCTGATCCGCCCTGGAGGGCGCCTGCTCCGTCTGCTCTGCCCCGGAGGGCGCCTGCCTTGCCTGATCCACCCCGGAGGGCGTCTGACTCGCCTGATCCGCCCCGGAGGGCGCCTGCCTCGCCTGATCTGCCCCGGAGGGCGTCTGACTCACCTGATCCGCCCTGGAGTCTGTCTGCTCCACCCTGGAGGGTGTCTGCTCCGCCCTGGAGTCCGTCTGTCCCACCCTGGGAGCTGTCCGCTCTGCTGGCTCTGCTCAAAAGAATGTCTGTCCCATTCCGGTGGTCTCCTGAGCATCTTGGGCAGCTCAGTTGCTCTGCTGCAATTTCGGCACTTCCTGGACTACACGCCCTTCTGAACTCTATCTGCCCACATGGACCTGGTCCTCCCCTCTGTACTCTCTCTCCCACCCCCCATCCCCTTGGAGTTATTGGACTGTGTTGAGCGTCTGGAAGCCACTCCTAAGGGGGGGGCTCTGTCACGAATTGTGCCGCTGCTGCTCCCTCCTCTCACCATCAGAGGGAGCATTCACTCACACACAGAACTGGTTCACAAACTCCATTTCCCATAACCCCATTTCCATGAACTTCCTGTGTCCTCTCACCTCTCACCCCGGTCGGCCATCTTGCCTTCACCCGCACACACCTGACACTCATTACACCTCATTGCACACTGTATAAAAGCTATTCTCACACACTGCCATTCGCGAAGTCTTGATCTTGCCCCGGCTGACAATTCTGAGCATTTCTCTTGTTATTGATTTCCCGTTGTGACCTGGACTATATTCTGACCTGTGATTCCTCTCTGTGCCCCCTGACTTGAATTGTTTACCGGATTGTGATTGTTATCAGCCTGCCCCGAACTCTGCCTGACTCTGTTTACGGTACTGTTTTGCCTCTGATATTGTTGATGCTGGCTTTTGACCCTTGTCTGTCTGACTATCCCCTAATAAAGCTGCTTATGGATCCAAACGCCTCTGACGCCCTCGTTACAGAACTATATAAGATTTTGGACTAGACGATATAACCATATATATAACATTGATATAAGTGACCACTGGGGTTTAGACCAACCTATTTTGTATTTACAAAATGTGTTCACGGGCAAACGTGCTTTGTTTATTTTCCCAGCATTGAAATCAGGCACATATAAATGTCAGGAAACATGATTCCTGGCTGCATATCAATATCCATGGACCACTGGATATTTGGTAAGAAAGGAACATTATATCAAGTCCAGCAAAAGGGTTGTCATTTTGATTTACTCGTGTTTTGCAGTTTCCCTATGTAAACCCATTCACGTAGCTGCTTCTTTTGCCATTCAGTCCGGCTGAGGGGGCGTGTTCCGGCAGGAAAATTACATCAGTGCATACCCTCTATCATCCTAGCAACATGCTAGTGACATGCTAATCATGCTAGAAACGGGTTAACAACATGCTAGCAACTTGTTAATTATGCTAGCAACATGCTAGTAACTTGCTAATAATGTTAGAAACACGTTAATCATGCTAGAAACATGCTAGTAACATGCTACCAAAGTGCTAACAACTTGCTACTCATGCTAGAATCATGCTAGTGACATGCTAATCATGTTAGAAATGTTAGTGGCATTCTATTCATGCTAGGGGTTGCACCGACTAGTCGACTTTAATGATTTGCCATGACGCTTTAAGCTTGACGTCAACTAGTCGACTATAGAGGACGTAACAGGACAATAAAACATTTACATTCTGTTTCCAAACAGTTAAAAAAACAAATAAATTTACACTCCGAAAGCGCTTCACAAGACGTTTAATTATAGTAGCATTTCCCAACTCCAATCCTTGCGCCCCACCGTTCTGCAGATTTTGCATGTCTTTCTTAGTTAACGCACCTGATTCTGACAACAAGCTCATTAGAATTGAGTTCCGTGCATGAACTGTGTTCCAATTGACATGGTCATTACACAGTATTCATTGTTAACTACCCCTGAGCATGGAAAATCCGTTGAAGTTTACTTCACTTTGGAACATTCATTCACAAATTTGCACTACGCACCGCCTGCAGTGTCTTCACACACAGAGAAATCTTAGTAGAGAAGCTTGTGACATTGTAGGATTACAAATTTACGAATCTGTTTAAGATCTGAAGATCCTACATCCTGATGTAACGTCATATGAAAAACTAAGGTGATCTACATTGTATTAGGCATTTAATGTAAACATAGTGGCGTCTGTTTACTGAAAGTCAAGTGGATGTGAATTTCACACCTTTGTAGTTCTCGTGGCCAGGTGCAGCTTAAACCATTTGGTACTTTTTTTTTTTGAGAAGTAAGTTTGCTGAAACTCACAGTCGGGGGTTGATTTCCTGTATTGTTTTTAGAAGTGGTCACCTCTTAAGCTGTGTAAGGTCAACACTTTTAAGGACTGCCCACTGAATGCCTATATAAACTACAATGTATCACAGCCTAATTCAGGCTTCTTGACGACTACAGCACTGCACAGTGTGTCTCAATAAAGAACTCCACGAGAGATACCCAAGAGTCTCCTGGTCTTTGCTTCAATGAAGAAAAAGTTTTCTACAACATAAATGCTATCTATCTATCTATCTATCTATCTATCTATCTATCCATCCATTCATCCATCCATCCATCTATCTATTTAACATTAAGCTTCTAAAACTACTTTAAACTTTCTGGTGTGGCTTTCTCAAGCCAGCTTAAAGTTTGTCTTGATTTGGTCTCACCCTGCCTTGGTCTTGGTCTTGTTTTGGTCTCAAAACACACTGGTTTCTGTCTCAGATTAGATGGCCTTGATTACTAGGCTCAGCTAGTAGCCAATAAATGACCCCTATTCCTTTCAATTATACAAATGCCTTGATAAATTGTCTACAAATGTATAAAACTGGCCCGAGATCAGGTGAAAACTATACACACTGGTTCAGCGCTGGTGGGTGATCTCAGTAAATCCACATGATTCATGAGTTCACATCAAAACCCTCCACCAAACCTTTTTCAATGTTTTTACAAAGCAGTCACCTGATGATGAGGTTACTGATGATGACGAAGATGTTGTGGAGGTTGGAGATGGTGAAGATGATGAGGATGGCCCCAAATTCAGTGAGTCTGCTGATGTCCATGTTGATGATGTTGGCGATGGTGATAAATGTGATGGTGATGTTGTTGATGGAGATGATGGGGATGGTGATGATGGCTGTGAATTTGCTGATGACGATAGGGATGAGGAACATGATGAATGATAAGAATTAGCTTCTGTGACATCATATTAAAGTGTTGTGGTTTGTAACACTTCTTGAATGTATTCAAATTTCCTAAATTAATGTTTTGTGGTGAGAGTATTTAATCTTACATGGAGTGCATGTCTGTTTGTAGTCAGTGCAGCAGTCACCGATTATGAGGCAAACCTCATCACAAAAACACCCACGGAAGCAACTGTTATTATGTCCAGGACAGCAGAGCACTGTGGGGACTGAACACTTGCCTAAAAGATACAAAACCCAAGATGTTGACACACTTTCCCCTACTTTCCCTTTTCCTAATTCTTCCTGTACACTAGTCTTACATACTTTAGACTTGGCAAATCACTTGGTTGTTATTGTGGTTAAATAGCATTATTGTTGTTGGCTTTTGTCACATCAAATAATTGTGATACCGGTTGCTAATAAAGAAGGACAATGAGTCAAATTTTTAAGGTTTTCCTAAACAAGAATATGTTATTTCACATCAGAAATATTAGGATCCAGCCAATTAAATGAATTATTAAAATAGTTACAGTCACCTGATAATGAGGTTGTTGTTGTTGTTGTTGTTGTTGTTGATGGAGAGGTTGGCAATGGTGAGGATGCCAGTGGAACAGTTGATGGAGTTGATGGTAATGTTGTTGATGGAGATGTTGGGGATGCTGATGAAGGCTCTGAATTTGCTGATGATGGTAGGGATGAGAAAGATGATATAAAATTAGCTTCTGTGACATTAGATCTGCAATTTTATTATTATTAAGTTGGCTTGAGAAAGTCAACTTACTGATCTGCTATTTTCTTCCTAGCCAATATTTTCTGACCGTATCTCCTCCTAGATCCTTAACTCTACAAACTTCAAACTCAGCCCAGAAGTTCCAGACTCTTCTGACTCGAGTTGCTATATCTTTTCTAACTGATTTGATTTACAATTTTCCTAAAAATGATGATTAAAAATGGGAAAATCCCATAGACTTACACTGACGGGGAGTTCAAATGTTAGTAACTTGGTAATCATGCTAAAACATTAGTAACATGCTAATAATGCTAGAATCATGCTAGCAACTTGATAATTATGTTAAAAACATGCTAGTAATATGCTAATAATGCTAGAATCATATTAGCAGCATGTTAATAACTTGCTAATAATGCTAGAAACATGCTAGTGACATGCTAATTATGCTAGAAACGGGTTAACAACATGCTAGCAACTTGTTAATTATGCTAGCAACATGCTAGTAACTTGCTAATAATGCTAGAAACACGCTAATCATGCTAGTTACATGCTACCAACATGTTAACAACTTGCTACTCATGCTAGAGGCATGCTAGTGACATGTTAATCATGTTAGAAACGTTAGTGACATGCTATTCATGCTAGGGGTTGCACCGAATAGTCGATTAGTCGACTTTAATGATTTGCCATGACGCTTAAGGCTTGACGTCAACTAGTTGCTGGTTATAAATAGAGGACGCAACAGGACAATAAAACATTTACATTTGCAAACAGTTAAAAAGACAAATTCACACTCCGAAAGTGCTTCACAAGACGTTTAATTATAGTAGCATTACACAATTCCCCACCGTTCTGCACATTTTGCATGTCTTTCTTAGTTAACACACTAGTTGACATGGTCATTACACAGTATTCATTCTTCCCTACCCCTGAGCACGGAAAATCTGTTGAAGTTTACTTCATTTCGGAACATTCATTCACAAATTTGCACTACGCACCGCCTGCAGTGTCTTCACACACAGACGAATCTTAGTAGAGAAGCTTGTGACATAAATGCATCTGTAAATTAATTCAATTTAAATTCATGTCTCGCATGCTTTTATGAGCCTTAAATGGAACATATACGCTCGCTTCAAACTGGGAGCATGGATATCCACTTTGCAGAGCACTTATATTCCAACAGAACAAACGTCATATGTGATAAGCGATACACGCAAAATGTGCAGAGCGGTGGGGTGCGAGGACTGGAATTGAGAACCACTGGATTATACATGGATGCTGAAAATGGAAAGGGAGAATGCATGTTTTAAACAGCTTATTGTTCAGGTAAATTAATCGCCATTCTAATCTAATGCAATGTGCGTTGTAACATGCACACACATAGGCTACAGACATAACACGCGCACAGAATCATTTAATAGTGCGAAAATTTATTGTCAGCAATGTTCTATGATTTCCCAATAATACATCTTAGGAACCGAAAGGTTTTAGCATATATTTCTTATTAATTAAAACCCACATCTTTACTATTAGTAGAGAGATGCTGCCAGGTAGAATTATTTCACACACAATCACTCTCTCACTCATACTTATCTATTTCTTACTAATCTTAATCTGTGTCATATGCCATATAGCGGTGCACAAGGTGTTCGAGTCTAAGCGTAAGATTCAGGCGTATTTGTTCATCAATGACGTCATCAGCAACTAGTCGACATCGACTCGACTTTCATCACATAAATGTCGACTTTAAAAATTCTAAAGTCGTTCAACCCCTAATTCATGCTAGAAACGTGCTAACAACAGGCTAGTAACTTGATAATAATGCTAACACCATGCTAGTGACATGTTAATCACGCTAACAACATGCTAGTAACTTGCTAATCATGCTAGCAACATGCTAGTGATATGCTAATCACGCTAGAAACATGTTAGTGATATGTTAATCATGCTAGAAACATGGTAACAACGTGCTAGCAACTTGCTAATTATGCTAGCAACATACTAGTGACATGCTATCATTTATCTATCTATCCATCCATCCATCTATCTATCTAACATTAAGCTTCTAAAACTACTTTAAACTTCAAAAACTTAAAACTTTTTAAACTTTCCCAAGCTAACTTAAAGTTTTCTTGATTTGGTCTCACCCTGCCTTGGTCTTGGTCTTGTTTTGGTCTCAAAACACACTGGTTCCTGTCTCAGATTAGATGGCCTTGACTACTAGGCTAGGCTAGTAGCCAATAAATTAGCCCTATTACTTTTAATTATACAGATGCCTTGATAAATTATCTACAAATGTATAAAACTGACCCGAGATCAGGTGAAAACTATACACACTGGTTCAGCGCTGGTGGGTGATCTCAGTAAATCCACATTATTCATGAGTTCACATCAAAACCCTCCACCAAACCTTTTTCAATGTTTTTATAAAGTAGTCACCTGATGATGAGGTTATTGATGATGATGAAGATGTTGTGGAGGTTGGTGATGGTGAAGATGATGAGGATGGCCCCAAATTCAGTGAGTCTGCTGAGGTCCATGTTGATGTTGGCGATGGTGATAAATGTGATGGTGATGTTGTTGATGGAGACGGTGGGGATGGTGATGAAGGCTGTGAATTTGCTGATGATGATAGGGATGAGGAAAATGATGGAGAATTAGCTTATGTGACATCATATTAAAGTGTTGTGGTTTGTAACACTTTTTAAATGTATTCAAATTTCCTAAATGAATGTTTTGTGGTGAGAGTATTTAATCTTACATGGAGTGCATGTCTGTTTGTAGTCAGTGCAGCAGTCACCGATTATGAGGCAAACCTCATCACAAAAACACCCACGGAAGCAACTGTTATTATGTCCAGGACAGCAGAGCACTGTGGGGACTGAACACTTGCCTAAAAGATACAAAACCCAAGATGTTGACACACTTTCCCCTACTTTCCCTTTTCCTAATTCTTCCTGTGCACTAGTCTTACATACTTTAGACTTGGCAAAACACTTTGTTGTTATTGTGGTTAAATTGCATTATTGTTGTTGGCTTTTGTCACATCAAATAATTGTGATACCAGGTTGTTATTAAAGAAAGACAATGACTCAAATTGTTTTTCAAATTTTTTTGAAGCAAGAATGTTATTTCACATCAAAAATATTACGTGCATTGAAGGTGTCACAAACCCGGTCTCTGTGGCTTCCTCCTACCACCGTCAGTGGGAACCCTCGCCTGTATACTAGACTCTCACGGACTTCATCTCCCAGCATCCCCCTCGGGCTGACCTTCGCCCCGCGGCCATCTTTTGGTGCGAGTCCCAGATTTAAAAGCCGCCATTTTCCTTCGGTTCCCTGCAAAGTTTTGCCCGGCTGACGACGCTGACCGAGGATCTAGTAAAGACACTGCAGTCTATCCAGGCCGCCATTTCTCCGGGTCTATTACAGCCATCCACCCCGCCACAACCAGCCTACCCTGCCTCTGCCTGCTCCTCCACTGGACCTTGACTAGCCTTTCCTGAGAAGTTCGATGGATCGCCGGCGAAATGTAAGGGTTTCCTGTTACAATGTTCTTTATTCTTTGAACAACAGCCTGCCATGTATCCCACTGATAATAGTCATGTGGCTTTTGTTTGTTCCCTCGTGTTGGGTCGGGCTTTGGACTGGGCAACGGCCGTCTGGAACCCTGATCAGCCCACCTTCCCTTCTTTTGCCGCATTTATTCAACGTTTCAAGTTGGTCTTCCAACATTCCGCCGATGGCAGGGAGGCTGAGGAACAACTGCTAGTTCTTCGTCAGGGGAAAGGCACGGCGGCCGACTATGCGCTCACCTTCTGCACGCTGGCGGCACAGACGGACTGGAATGAGGGTCCCCTCAAGTTGTTCTATCATAAGGGCCTGAATTCTGATCTTCAAGCGGAGCTTGCTTGTCGTGATGACAACTTGAGCCTGGACCGTTACATTGAGCTGTCCACCCGCTATGATAATATGATCCGAGCCAGAAGGCCTCCTCGCCAGGCCCTTACCAGCTACCGCCCTCCATCTACAGCCATCGCTCCAGTATCCGCCAGTGTGCTCCCTTCAGAGGCAGAGACCATGCAGGTCGGACCACCACGTCGTCCCAACTCGGTGAGTCATTTGTCTCGGTCCCATTCTGATTTTACCATTCTGGTAGTGTTAACCTGTAACTCCACCCCAATCTATGCCTCAGCCCTGATAGACTCTGGAGCTGCTGGGAACTTTATTGACTCAGAGTTTGTCAAGATACATGACATACCTCAGCTCTCCTGTGTTTCCAATATTTCAGTGGCAGCCCTAGATGGACACCCACTCGGAAACCGGACAGATCCACTCCGCTACTATTGACCTTACACTCCGAATCAACCACAACCATGTAGAGACCATCCGATTCTTCATCATTTCCACGTCTCTCTCTCCAATCATCCTTGGATACCCCTGGCTCAACCTTCACAGTCCCACCATCTCATGGGCAGATCGCAGCATAACCAACTGGTCTGCTTACTGCCAGGATCACTGCCTCTCCTCCAGGGTCTCTCAGCCTGACACCAAAGTCACTGGAATGGACTCTTCTAATCTCCCACCACACACAAGAAGGGAGTGTCTACCCTCTGAATATCAGGACTTACAATTGGCCTTCAGCAAGACCAGGGCCTCCCAGCTGCCACCTCATCGCCCCGGTGACTGCGCCATCGACTTGATTCCGGGCTCTCAGCCACCCAGAGGGCGAGTCTTTCCTGCCTTTTCAACCACAACTGGACATTATGAATACCTTGTCATGCCCTTCGGCCTAGCCAATAGCCCTTCCTATTTTCAGGCCTTCATCAATGAAGTGTTCCGGGATATGCTTAATTGCTGGGTAATAGTTTATATTGATGACATCCTAATCTACTCCGACTCCTACACAGAACACATCAACCATGTCAAATCCGTCCTTCAGAGACTCATCGACCATCACCTGTACGCCAAGATGGAGAAATGTGAGTTTCACAAGTCAAAGATTTCGTTCCTGGGCTACGTTATTAGCTACGTTATTAGCCATGAGGGAGTGGCAATGGACGAGCAGAAGGTAGAGGCCATCCGAAGTTGGCCCCCACCCAACACACTCAAGCAACTTCAGCGCTTTCTGGGCTTTGCAAATTTCTACTGGCGCTTTGTCAGGCACTTCAGTTCCGTGGCCTCTCCTCTCACTTCTATGGTAAAGGCTGGAAATCATCGTCTCTCCTGGTCACCTGAAGCTTTGGAGGCCTTCCAAGATCTTAAAGCCCGTTTCACCACCACACCCATACTCCATCACCCAGACCCCGAGAAGGAGTTTGTTGTACCATGGTAATCCACCCAAGCTATTCCCCTGTGCCTTCTACTCACACAAACTTAACCAAGCTGAAAGAAACTATGACGTTGGCAACCGGGAACTACTGGCCATCAAGGCAGCCTTAGTGGAATGGCGTCATTGGCTTGAAGGAGCATGCCACCCATTCACAGTTTTGACTGATCACAGGAATCTAGAGTACCTACGAACTGCCCGCAGTCTGAATCACCGCCAGGCTCGGTGGGCACTGTTCTTCACAAGATTTAACTTCCAGGTAACCTACAGGCCAGGTTCACAGAGCACCAAGGCCGACGCCCTGTCACGAATCTCAGAATCCACCCCTGAACCTGAGCAGGATCTGCATATCTTACCCTCCTCCATAATTGTCGCCCCAGTTCAGTGGGACCTCATGACTGAGATCGCTGAGGCCCAGGTTATAGAACCAGCACCTCCCAACTGTCCCCAAGATCTTACCTACGTGCCACTCTCCCTCAAACCCCGGGTTCTGTCACAGGTTCATTCCACGCCAAGCTCCGGTCACCCAGGTATCAATGCTACACTACAACTTCTGTCCAACCACTTCTGGTGGCCTATTATACAGGCTGACACCATTGAGTTTGTCAGAAAACGCACCAGCTGCTGTATCTCCAAAGTACCACACCAGCATCCTGCCGGTTTGCTCCAATCTCTACCCATTCCCCGACGTCCTTGGTCACACATCTCCATCGACTTCCTCACAGATTTACCCCCATCTCAGAACTTCACAACCATCCTTACTGTTGTGGACCACTTCTCCAAGGCCTGTTGTTTAATTCCCCTACCCAAGCTTCCCACGGCCCTGGAGACTGCCGAGGCCCTCTGTAACTCCGTCTTCCGCTTTTACGGACTCCCGGAGGATATCATTTCTGATCGTGGCCCTCAATTCACTTCTCCTGTGTGGTCAGCATTCTGCAAACTCCTAGGAATCAACGTAAGCCTGACCTCTGGGTACCATCTGCAATCGAATGGACAGGTAGAACGCCTCAACCAGGAACTCTCACGTTATCTGCGCACTTATTGCCATAACCATCAACAGGATTGGAGTCGCTTCCTCATGTGGGCCGAGTACGCCCAGAACTCACTCCGCAAACCTTCCACTAATCTAACCCCCTTCCAGTGTGTTCTAGGTTTCCAGCCCCCCCTGTTCCCTTGGTCTGGAGAACCCACGGACCTCCCATCCATCGACGCCTCGATGCAGCGGAGCGAGGAGACCTGGAACTCGGCTCACATTCATCTACAACACGCAATCCGTCGTACCCAGTGGCAGGCCAACCGTCTCAGTACCCCTAATCCTCCCTACGCCCCCAGCCAATGGGTCTGGCTTTCCGCCCGGGACTTGCGCCTCCGTCTGCCATGCAAGAAGCTCAGTCAAATGTACGTGGGTCCTTTCCAAATAACCAGACAAATTACTCCCGTCTCTTTCCGACTTCGTTTACCTCCCCAGTACCGTATCTCACCAACCTTTCATGTTTCCCTGTTCGCTGACGATCCGGGACGAGAGGAGAACCTAGAGGGGACCGGTCCTACAGGCCCTCCTCCGATCATTATCGGCGGCGAGGAGGCCTACCAGGTCAACAAAATCCTGGATTCCCGACGCCGGGGAGGACACCTGCATCACCTGGTCGACTTGGGTCCCAGCTGATGACATCCTGGACCCCAACCTTATCACCGAATTCCACCAGTCTCACCCAGATTGGCCGGCCCCCAGAGGAAGGGGCAGACCCCGGCGTCCAGGGCCTCCTCATGCCAGGAGGCGCTCGCAGGAGGGGGGCTCTGTCACAAACCCCGTCTCTGTGGCTTCCTCCAACCGACGTACTACCCCCGCTTGTTTAACGGATTACCCACGCTGCCTGCCTCTGACTTTGCATGGACTGTGTTTACCCTTTGGATTTGCCTACGTTGTATCTGTTAGCTCCCGATTACTCTGCCTGTTTGACCTTGTTTGTTATTAATAAACCGCTGCGAATGGATCCCTCTTCAACTGACTCTGCCTCGTCACAGAAGGATACAGCCAATGAAATTAATTATTAAAATAGTTACAGTCACCTGATAATGAGGTTGTTGTTGTTGTTGTTGTTGTTGGAGAGGTTGGCAATGGTGAGGATGCCAGTGGAACAGTTGATGGAGTTGATGGAGATGTTGGGGATGCTGATGAAGGCTCTGAATTTGCTGATGATGGTAAGGATGAGAAAGATGATATAAAATTAGCTTCTGTGACATTAAATCTGCAATTTTATTATTATTAAGTTGGCTTTAGAAAGCCAGCGTACTGATCTGCTATTTTCTTCCTAGCCAATATTTTCTGGCTGTATCATGCTAGCAACATGCTAGTGACATGCTAATCATGCTGGAAACAGGTTAACAACATGCTAGCAACTTGCTAATTATGTTAGCAACATGCTAGTAACTTGCTAATAAGGCTAGAAACACGCTAGTCATGCTAGAAACATGCTAGTAACATGCTACCAATGTGCTAACAACTTGCTACTTATGCTAGGGTCATGCTAGCAACATGCTATTAATAAATGTGTTAGTGACATGCTATTCATGCTAGAAACGTGTTAACAACATGCTAGTAACTTGATAATCATGCTAACACCACGCTAGTGACATGCTAATCATGCTAGAAACATGCTAGTAACATGCTACCAACGTGCTACTCATGCTAGAGTCATACGAGCAACATGCTAGTGACATGCTAATCATGTTAGATATGTGTTAGTGACATGCTACAAACTTGCTAACAACTAGTTAGTAACTTGGTAATCATGCTAGCAACATGCTAGTCATGCTAAAAGCATGCTATCAACATGCTAGTAACTTGTTAATTATGCTAGCAACATACTAGTGACATGCTATCATCTATCCATCCAACACTAAGCTTTTAAAACTACTTTAAACTTCAAAAACATTTTAAACTTTCTGGTGTGGCTTTCACAAACCAACTTAAAGTTTGTCTTGATTTGGTCTCACCCTGCCTTGGTCTTGGTCTTGTTTTGGTCTCAAAAAAACACACTGGTTCCTGTCTTGGATTAGATGGCCTTGATTACTAGGCTCAGCTAGTAGCCAATAAATGACCCCTATTCCTTTCAATTATACAAATGCCTTGATAAATTGTCTACAAATGTATAAAACTGACCCGAGATCAGGTGAAAACTATACACACTGGTTCAGCGCTGGTGGGTGATCTCAGTAAATCCACATGATTCACGAGTTCACATCAAAACCCTCCACCAAACCTTTTTCAATGTTTTTACAAAGCAGTCACCTGATGATGAGGTTATTGATGATGATGATAAAGATGTTGTGGAAGTTGGTGATGGTGAAGATGATGAGGATGGCCCCAAATTCAGTGTGTCTGCTGAGGTCCATGTTGATGTTGGCGATGGTGATAAATGTGATGGTGATGTTGTTGATGGAGACAGTGGGGATGGTGATGAAGGCTGTGAATTTGCTGATGATGATAGGGATGAGGAAAATGATGGAGAATTAGCTTATGTGACATCATATTAAAGTGCTGTGGTCTGTAACACTCTTTAAATGTATTCAAATTTCCTAAATGAATGTTTTGTGGTGAGAGTATTTAATCTTACATGGAGTGCATGTCTGTTTGTAGTCAGTGCAGCAGTCACCAATTATGAGGCAAACCTCATCACAAAAACACCCACGGAAGCAACTGTTATTATGTCCAGGACAGCAGAGCATTGTGGGGACTGAACACTTGCCTAAAAGATACAAAACCCAAGATGTTGACACACTTTCCCCTACTTTCTCTTTTCCTAATTCTTCCTGTGCACTAGTCTTACATACTTTAGACTTGGCAAAACACTTGGTTGTTATTGTGGTTAATTAATGACTAAATTTTTTAAAGGTTTTCCTAAGCAAGAATATGTTATTTCACATCAAAAATATTACATGTACACTGAAGGATACAGCCAATGAAATTAATTATTAAAATAGTTACAGTCACCTGATAATGAGGTTGTTGTTGTTGTTGTTGGAGAGGTTGGCAATGGTGAGGATGATAGTGGAACAGATAATGGAATTGATGGTAATGTTGTTGATGGAGATGCTGATGAAGGCTCTGAATTTGCTGATGATGGTAGGGATGAGAAAGATGATATAAAATTAGCTTCTGTGACATTAAATCTTCAGTTTTATTATTAAGTAGGCTTGAGAAAGATCTTCTATTTTCTGCTATTTTCTTCCTAGCCAAAGGACTGACTGTATCTCCTTACATTTACATTTACATTTACATTTAGTCATTTAGCAGACGCTTTTATCCAAAGCGACTTACAATAGAAGCAATCAGAGCAACAAGAGAGCGACAGTGTATAAGTGCTGTGGCAAATTTCAGTTAGATAAACACGATAAGTCTTGCAAGGTTTTTTTTTTTATTTTTTTTTTTTATATAAATATAGAAAACTGAAAAGAGTAGGAAAGAGCTAGTGTCAATTGGTCAAGTTCTGCCGAAAAAGATGGGTTTTCAGACGTTTTTTGAAGATGGCCAATGACTCAGCTGATCGAATTGAGATGGGTAGGTCATTACACCAGCTGGGAACAGTCCACAAAAAGGTACGTGAAAGTGATTTTGAGCCTCTTTGGGATGGCACCACAAGGCGTCGTTCATTTGCAGAACGCAAGCTTCTGGATGGGACATAAGGTTGGATTAGACAGTTTAGGTATTCTGGTGCAGTGCCAGTGGTTGTCTTGTAGGCAAGCACCAGTACCTTGAATTTGATGCGAGCAGCTACTGGCAGCCAGTGCAGTCTGATGAGGAGAGGTGTGACATGGGCTTTGTTCGGCTCATTAAAGACCACTCTTGCTGCTGCATTCTGAATCATCTGCAAAGGCTTGGAAGTGCATGCAGGAAGGCCTGCCAAGAGTGCATTACAATAGTCCAGTCTGGAGAGGACAAGAGCTTGGACAAGAAGTTGTGTAGCCTGCTCTGATAGGAAGGATCTGATCTTCCTTAACTCTACAAACTTTAAACTCAGCCCAGAAGCTCCAGACTGTTCTGACTCAAGTTGCTATATCTTTTCTAACTGATTGGATTTACGATTTTCCTAAAAATAACGATTAAAACTGGGAAAAATCCCATAGACTTACACTGACGGGAAGTTCAAATGATCCAAGACTTTTCAAACTCTAACTGTCAAATTTCCCAGAATCCCTTGAGACTCAATCTGGATTCCCTTCTATGTACTATTTCTAACCCATTCAAACTCATTTAAACTAACTTGCTAATCATGCTAACAACTTGCTAATCATACTAAAACATGTTAGTACCATGCTAATCATGCTGGAATCATGCTAGCAACTTGTACGTAATTCTTTTCTTTTTCGTCGGTTTAAACATCCCGGATAAGCGCAAACTAGTACCATTTCTGTTAGCTGTCTTACCTACAATATCTGTTCTGTGTAAACAATGAGTGACGTGCATGCGCGAGAGATCACTTCCGGCGCTTTCCGGGAGTTGTGCCGGCGCATCAAAAAGCCAGAACGCGCTCACACACGAGGAAGCGCGCGCCCTCAGATAACTTGGACGTGGTGGTGTACAAGAGGTAAAAAACGCTATAAATACTGTTCGTTTTCTCACACAAACCACTCATTTCGTGTCTTAGGCCATCAATGTGTACCTACGATGGGGAATTGTTCAATTTGGACTGTTTAATTTGAATCTGTGCATTTTCTTTGATGAGGTGACCATAGGCATGCATTATATGACTGACAGACAAGAACAGTTGGACCTAAAAATATCAAAATTGAAACTACTGCAGAAACAAAGACACCTACATCTTGGATGCCCTTGGAGTAAGCTAAAACATATCAAAATTTAATTTCAAAGTGAACTATCCCTTTAAGGACTGCCCACTGAATACCTATATAAACTACAATGTATCATTGTTTAGTTGGGACTTCTTGATGACTACAGCAATGCGCAGTGCGTCTCAATAAAGAACTCTGTGAGAGATACCCAAGAGTCTCCTGGTCTTTGCTTTAATGAAGTTTTCTACAGTTTTGGTGCCGTGACCTGGATAGAGCTCTTCACTTGAATCCAGATTGAAACTTGAAGCTCAACGAAGATCTGACTAACTGAATTCCAGAACCTTTTTCAGCTCAACAGTTTGGTGGGTGTTACTCTATCCAAAGAACCACTGCAGACCAGTACAAATTTATTATCCTCTGCACCAGAGAAAAGCTAACAGACAGCTGTATGGTTTAGTTAGCTAAGTTATCCTCTAAAAATTGATTTTAGAGATGAAAGTTATCCTCTGCTTGTCAGGGAAGAAAGTTTATCTTTTGTGAGAAGAGAAGGTTAGCAACTATTACAATGTGTTAACAAGTTTGTCATCTTCTGCTTTGCCAGGGAAAGATGGAATACATTATGATGTGTATTAACTAGTGTATTCTCTGCTTTGTCAGAGAGGTTATTGCTTTGCCAGAGAAGGTTAAAAAAAGTTGTGCTGACAAATTTGTCCTCTGCTTGCCAGGAAGATTTTTTAAGTTTTAGAAGTGTCAGAAAGACATTCCAAAATGTTGAGAAGGAATGTTAGGCTAATTCCAACAACTGAGAAAGGTGGACTAGCTACTCCTTTATGGACAGACAGTGAGTTCAAATCATTGTTAGGAGAACACATGGACTCAATAGTGACTGAGTCAGTAAGATTTGATTTGATAAAGAAATTTGGTATTGATCCAGAAAATGTATGGACAATTGAAAAATGCAAAAAAAGATACTTGGGGTATGTATCAGAAAGAAAAACCTAAAAGGTATTATCTGCTGCCATAGAGAGTTCAGTTTAGCAATAGCACAAGAGCAAGATCAGTATATCGCTAAGTTAAAATAACAAATCAAACAGCTGCACACTCAAGTGTCTTGTCTCACTAATAAGGTAGACCATAACAAAACCTCAAACAACAGTGATTCAAACCACCAAGAGTCAGATGAAAGTCATCCTGATTTACAGTCTTCATGTAGTCAAAAAGACTGTGGCAACAATAGAAGGATGGAGAATGATGTAAATGCAGTTGAAGTATGTGGCACTAGGAGAAAATCTCAGGGAATTGAGGGAATTGAAAGTGTTACTCCCAACTCTTCTGTTGTCCAAGTACAAACTGTTGCCAAAGCACTAAAACCTAAAGACACAGAAAGACTATCCCAGAGCTTACTCTCAGCACGCACAAATTTCTGAATTTAGAAGAGCACTGATTAACAAAATGCGTCTCAACATGTCGTTAGCAGAAGTCACACAGCTGATGTCCTAAATTCTAACTGAATCTGAATTCAGCAGTGTAGCATCTGGACCAATCAGACACACAGTTATTTGTTACATTTAGCAAATCACCTTTACAACCAGCAAGCCAGCTAAATGGTGGAGTTCTGGTTTTAAACCCCCCAGAGCAACTAACATCCAGTTGCCAGGGCAACTATCTGATGGCGTCAGTTTACGAGGCAAAAGTATGCAGGCAGACTCTGCAACTCTTACTTCTTCTCTCCATAGGAAAGACATTATGCCCATAGAAAGGGACTCTTCCCTATTATTCATAGACAAACCTTTCTGTGAACGAACACACATATCCCCACATATCATTGTGTATATTATGACTGTTCAGGTATTTTGTCGTTTGTTTTTATAACTGTTTTAGGCATGTTTTACTGTGATTATTATGTTATATAACCACAAATGGGTCAATTGACTGTAAAGTGAATTCTATTTTGTCAAGATAATTCTGTCGAATTATCCAAATATTATAATTACTTATAACGAGTTATGATTAATTATTAATATTTCCCCTTGAGCTAATTCACGACAACAGTTTTGAGTCTGCTGTTACTTCTGAACTACAACATGCCAGTAAAGGTGATTTGAGAGAAGGTGTTTTGAAAATTCTAAAGAACAGTGTTGGACCAAAAGTGGACTGGTCCAGAATCACTAGTTGTGTACAAAAGGAGGATGAATCTGTAAGTCAGTATACTGAAAAGTTTTGCCAGTCAGCTGCAGCATACAGTGGAATAGTGACACGCCAGAGAAAGTGCTGGATCATAAAGGCCCATTCGTCCGAACATGGTTTGATGGACTTTAACAGAATATAGAAATGCACTGCCTCAAATGGTCAAATAGAAGCCTGCAAAGCAACTTAGACAGTTTAGCTACTTGGGAAAGAGACTCTGATGTTATAGCAAGAGTAAAGATTGCAGCAGCATCCTTTAAAGTCAACACAGAGAACCGACAGAAACGTAAATGTCTTAAAAAGGAGAGTAATTGTCATTACTGTGGTAAACCTGGACATTGGATGAAAGAGTGTAGGAAAAACAAAAAATATGTAAAAGAAATTAACAATGTAAATCAGCTTTTACACAGTCTGTTAGCAACGCTCAAACAGTCCCTCCCACTACAATGAACTGTTGGGGCAACTTGCTGAGGTGCTAACAGTTATGGCTCTGAGTTCTGAATTACCCCAGTAACCTACAACAAAGAAAAAAAGATTCTTTGTAAACAGAACAAAAGAAAGTTGACTATCACTTCCCTCACTTGGGAACACTTCAAAGCTACACTACAGCACACTCCAGTCACTCACCTATTTTCTATGGGTATATGCCAAGTCATCTTCATAACCTGGACCATGGTGGAAAGCATCACTTCAGAAATCCATGAACAAGCTTCATGAGGAACAAGAATCATCTGAGCGAATCTACGTGGGAAATGGACTGCAGAAAACAGACTGCAAAGCTATTCAGGTGCCATGGACTTCAGGACTTCCACACTTATGCTACATGATTTTTTGTGTCATCATGTAGATTGTACAACATGTTATCATACCTTGTTATATACGTGTCAACATTTATGTTTCTGAAAATAACTATTACACCTAAGTACATCTAGGATAAGACACAGAATAAGTTATATTTGCCTGTAACTTCTTCAAGTTACATGAATGGAAGATGGGGCTTATATTAACAAACATAGGCCTTAGAATAGACTTATGAAGGTTTAAATTTGTGTTATATGAGAGTTTTTATAGAACTTTCAAATGGGGGATTGTAGGATTACAAATTTAAGAATCTGTTTAAGATCTGAAGATCCTACATGCTGATGTAACATCATATGAAAAACTAAGGTGATCGACATTGCATTTAATGTGAACATAGTGGCGTCTGTTTACTGAAAGTCAAGTGGATGTGAATTTCACACCTTTGTAGTTCTCGTGGCCAGGTGCAGCTTAAACCATCTGGTAGTGTTTTTTTGAGAAGTAAGTTTGCTGAAACTCACAGTCGGGGGTTGATTTCCTGTATTGTCTTTAGAAGTGGTCACCTCTGAAGCTGTGTAAGGTTAACACTTTTAAGGACTGCCCACTGAATGCCTATATAAACAACAATGTATCATTGCTTAGTTGGGACTTCTTGATGACTACAGCAATGCACAGTGCATCTCAATAAAGAACTCTGTGAGAGATACCCAAGAGTCTCCTGGTCTTTGCTTCAATGTTCTACAACATAAATGCATTTGTAAATAAATACAATTTAAATTCATGTCTCGCATGCTTTAAGGAGCTTTAAATGGAACATATACGCTCACTTCAAACTGGAAGCCTGGATAACCACTTTGCAGAGCACTTATATTCCAACAGAACAAACGTCATATGTGATAAGCGATACACGCAAAATGTGCAGAGCGGTGGGGTGCGAGGACTGGAATTGAGAACCACTGGATTATACATGGATGCTGAAAATGGAAAGGGAGAATGCATGTTTTAAACAGCTTATTGTTCAGGTAAATTAATCGCCATTCTAATCTAATGCAATGTGCGTTGTAACATGCACACACATAGGCTACAGACATAACACGCGCACAGAATCATTTAATAGTGCGGAAATTTATTGTCAGCAATGTTCTATGATTTCCCAATAATACAGCTTAGAAGCCGAAAGGTTTTAGCATATATTGCTTATTAATTAAAACCCACAGCTTTACTATTAATAGAGAGATGCTGCCAGGTAGAATTATTTCACACACAATCACTCTCTCACTCATACTTATCTATTTCTTACTAATCTTAATCTGTGTCATATGCCATATAGCGGTGCACAAGGTGTTCGAGTCTGAGCGCAAGCTTCAGGCGTATTTGTTCATCAATGACGTCATCAGCAACTAGTCGACATCGACTCGACTTTCATCACATAAATGTTGACTTTAAAAATTCTAAAGTCGTTCAACCCCTAATTCATGTTAGAAACGTGCTAACAACAGACTAGTAACTTGATAATAATGCTAACACCATGCTAGTGACATGTTAATCATGCTAACAACATGCTAGTAACTTGCTAATCATGCTAGCAACATTCTAGTGATATGCTAATCACGCTAGAAACATGCTAGTGATATGTTAATCATGCTAGAAACATGGTAACAACATGCTAGCAACTTGCTAATTATGCTAGCAACATACTAGTGACATGCTATCATTTATCTATCTATCCATCCATCCATCCATCCATCCATCCATCTAACATTAAGCTTCTAGAACTACTTTAAACTTCAAAAACTTTTTCAACTTTCTCAAGCTAACTTAAAGTTTGTCTTGATTTGGTCTCACCCTGCTTTGGTCTTGGTCTTGTTTTGGTCTCAAAACACACTGGTTCCTGTCTTAAATTAGATGGCCTTGACTACTAGGCTCAGCTAGTAGCCAATAAATGACCCCTATTCCTTTCAATTATACAAATGCCTTGATAAATTGTCTACAAATGTATAAAACTGACCTGTACACTATACACACTGGTTCAGCGCTGGTGGGTGATCTCAGTAAATCCACATGATTCATGAGTTCACAGTGATCAAAACCCTCCACCAAACCTTTTTCAGTGTTTTTATAAAGCAGCCACCTGATGATGAGGTTATTGATGATGATGAAGATGTTGTGGAGGTTGGTGATGGTGAAGATGATGAGGATGGCCCCAAATTCAGTGAGTCTGCTGAGGTCCATGTTGATGATGTTGGCGATGGTGATAAATGTGATGGTGATGTTGTTGATGGAGACGGTGGGGATGGTGATGAAGGCTGTGAATTTGCTGATGACGATAGGGATGAGGAAAATGATGGAGAATTAGCTTCTGTGACATCATATTAAAGTGTTGTGGTTTGTAACACTTTTTAAATGTATTTAAATTTCCTAAATGAATGTTTTGTCGTGAGAGTATTTAATCTTACATGGAGTGCATGTCTGTTTGTAGTCAGTGCAGCAGTCACCGATTATGAGGCAAACCTCATCACAAAAACACCCACGGAAGCAACTGTTATTATGTCCAGGACAGCAGAGCACTGTGGGGACTGAACACTTGCCTAAAAGATACAAAACCCAAGATGTTGACACACTTTCCCCTACTTTCCCTTTTCCTAATTCTTCCTGTGCACTAGTCTTACATACTTTAGACTTGGCAAAACACTTGGTTGTTATTGTGGTTAATTAATGACTTTTTTTTAAGGTTTTCCTAAGCAAGAATATGTTATTTCACATCAAAAATATTACATGTACATTGAAGAATACAGCCAATGAAATGAATTATTAAAATAGTTACAGTCACCTGATAATGAGGTTGTTGTTGTTGTTGTTGTTGGAGAGGTTGTCAATGGTGAGGATGCCAGTGGAACAGTTGATGGAGTTGATGGTAATGTTGTTGATGGAGATGTTGGGGATGCTGATGAAGGCTCTGAATTTGCTGATGATGGTAGGGACGAGAAAGATGATATAAAATTAGCTTCTGTGACATTAAATCTGCAATTGTATTATTATTAAGTTGGCTTGAGAAAAATCTGCTATTTTCTGCTATCTTCTTTCTAGCCAAAATGTTCTGACTGTATCTCCTCCTAGAGCCTTAACTCTACAAACTTCAAACTCAGCCCAGATATTCAGACTCTTCTGACTCGAGTTGCTATAGCTTTTCTAAATGATTGGATTTACGATTCTCCTAAAAATAACGATTAAAACTGGAAAAAAATCCCATAGACTTACATTGACGAGAAGTTCAAATGATCCAAGACTTTTCAAACTCTGTCAGATTTCCCAGAATCCCTTGAGACTCAATCTAGATTCCCTTCTATGTACTATTTCTAACCCATTTAACTCATTTAAACTAACTTGCTAATCATGCTAACAATATGCTAGTAACTTGCTAATCATGCTAGTAACTAATAATGCTAAAACATGTTAGTAACATGCTAGTAACATGTTAATAATACTAAAATCATGCTAGCAACTTGCTAATCATGTTAAAACATGCTAGTAATATGCTAATAATGCTAGAATCCTATTAGCAACATGCTAATAACTTGCTAATAATGCTAGAAACATGCTAGTGGTATGCTAATCATGCTAGTAAGTTGTTAATCATGGTAATGACATGTTAGTAACTTGCTAATAATGTTAACATAATGCTAGCGACCGGCTAATCGTGCTAACAATATGTAGTAACTTGTTAATAATCCTAGCAACATGCTAGTGACATGCTAATCATGCTAGAAACATGTTAACAACATGCTAGCAACTTGCTAATTATGCTAGTAACATACTTTTGGTCTTGGTCTTGTTTTGGTCTCAAAACACACTGGTTCCTGTCTCAGATTAGATGGCCTTGACTACTAGGCTCAGCTAGTATCCAATAAATGACCCCTATTCCTTTCAATTATACAAATGCCTTGATAAATTGTCTACAAATTTATAAAACTGACCCGAGATCAGGTGAAAACTATACACACTGGTTCAGCGCTGGTGGGTGATCTCAGTAAATCCACAAAACCCTCCACCAAACCTTTTTCAATGTTTTTACAAAGCAGTCACCTGATGATGAGGTTATTGATGATGATGAAGAAGTTGTGGAGGTTGGAGATGGTGAAGATGATGAGGATGGCCCCAAATTCAGTGAGTCTGCTGAGGTCCATGGTGATGATGTTGGCGATGGTGATAAATGTGATGGTGATGTTGTTGATGGAGACGGTGGGGATGGTGATGAAGGCTGTGAATTTGCTGATGACGATAGGGATGAGGAAAATGATGGAGAATTAGCTTCTGTGACATCATATTAAAGTGTTGTAGTTTGTAACACTTCTTGAATGTATTCAAATTTCCTAAATGAATATTTTGAGGTGAGAGTATTTAATCTTACATGGAGTGCATGTCTGTTTGTAGTCAGAGCAGCAGTCACCGATTATGAGGCAAACCTCATCACAAAAACACCCACGGAAGCAACTGTTATTATGTCCAGGACAGCAGAGCACTGTGGGGACTGAACACTTGCCTAAAAGATACAAAACCCAAGATGTTTACATATTTTCCCCTACTTTCCCTTTTCCTAATTCTTCCTGTGCACTAGTCTTACATACTTTAGACTTGGCAAATCACTTGGTTGTTATTGTGGTTAAATAGCATTATTGTTGTTGGCTTTTGTCACATCAAATAATTGTGATACCAGGTTGCTACTAAAGAAAGACAATGACTCAATTTTTTAAGGTTTTCCTAAGCAAGCCATTTACTATACAGATGATGTTTCCTGCGTGACATTTCTGCCTGCCGCACCTCCTCCAGTGCACATCTGGGGCAGCTGCAGGGTCATCAGCTGGTGCCGCCGTTCATTGACGTTTCGCCCCCTACCCAGTATGTCTCCCAGCGGGGGGGCAGTGGCTTGTGGGGACGTCTCCCCGCCACCCCCTGCAGCTGCCTCACTGGGGTACCGAACCCCAATTCTTGTCCCTCCTCCTTAGCCACACCCAGAAGCTTGCCTTCTCTGCCTCCTCCGCCAGCTCCTTGGTGGCTCTCCTCAGGTTTGCCCCAGTTGTTCCGGTGGCTTGGAGAAGCTGGACTGTGGACTTTCCCACAAAACGCCTACTTCCGACTTCTACAGGATGGATGGTCGCTGTCCACCCCCTGTCTCTACACTCTGCCTCCAGGTCAGCGTACTTGAGCCGCTTGAACTCATGTGCTACTTGTATTCCCTCTTCCTATGGCACGGTCAGCTCAATAATTAGGACCTTCCTGGCCATTGTAGACCACAGCACAATATCAGGCCTCAAAGTTGTCTGGGTGATCTCTGTTGGAAAGATAAGCTGAGAGCCCAGGTCAGCCCACATTTCCCATCCTTTCCCAGGAGTGAGCAGGCATGTTGTCCTTCCCACCACTGTCTCCTGCTCATCTTCTCCTGGTCTAAGACAAGGGGTATTTAACCAACGGGGATCTGAGAAACTATTTGCCCAGACTCTGCATCTTTCCAACTGCTCCGCCAACTTCCTCAGCACCTGGTTGCACCGCCACCTAAAGCAACCTTGCGTCAGTGCAACATTACACCCTGACAGGATATGTTGAAGGCCTGCACTGGGTTTGTCACACAGGGAGCACTTGCCCTCGCTTCCGAACCACTGGGAGAGATTTTGGGGACAGGGGAGGGTGTCATACACTGCCCTCACAAGGAAGCTAAGCCGTGCCTGCGGGGTTTGCCAGATGTCTGACCAAGTTAAAACCCTGTTGGTGGTGCCCTCCCAGCGGGTCCATGCTCCTTGTTTGCCCTGGGAAACAGCCTTGATGAAGTAGCTATCCTGTTCCGCTCTTGAGACTTCTTCCACAACCATGATCTTCCTCTGCTCCCTTGTGGCTTTGGACCAGAACTGAACTGGCGCTTCTCAGCCCAAGCCTGCCCGGCTCTGTTGGACTCTTTCCATGACCAAGAATATGTTATTTCACATCAAAATATTGCATGTACAATGAAGGATACAACCAATGAAATTAATTATTAAAATAGTTACAGTCACCTGATAATGAGGTTGTTGTTGTTGTTGGAGAGGTTGGCAATGGTGAGGATGCCAGTGGAACAGTTGATGGAGTTGATGGTAATGTTGTTGATGGAGATGTTGGGGATGCTGATGAAGGCTCTGAATTTGCTGATGATAGTAGGGATGAGAAAGATGATATAAAATTAGCTTCTGTGACATTAAATCTGCATTTTTTTTTATTATTTCTTGTTAAGATTTTCTGAATTAATGTTTTGTGTTGAGAGTATTTAGGTTAGTCAGGACAGCAAGCCCCCTTTTGTTATGCAGAACTCACCACAAAAAAACCCAAAGGTAGCACAATAGAGGTGTAGAGTACTGTCACTCTTAAAAAAGAACGCAAATCATTAATCATCATTCGCCTGCCTGCCTATTTTTATTTATTTATTGTGAAATATTAATGGAAGTTTGTTTTTCAGATCAGAACCTATAGTGCCTGACTGTACTATTGTGCATGAATTGCTAGCCCTCAGTTGAAAAAAAAAGCAAGTTCTACTCAAAGAAGTACACTCCACTTTAAGATGAATATGTAACTTTTAAACTGCTGTTTCTTTGTTTGGTTCAGCCATTTGCAGGATTAAGTTTGCTCTGTTGTGCACTGTGATGTGTGCAAAGATATGTAACCCTTTAGGCGCCAGGGATTTTTTTGGAAAAATGCTGGATTTTGACATCAAGATTTCAAAAGCTTGTGGCTTGAAAGAGCTTAAAGATAGAGATCTACTGTAAATTAGAAAAATGTTGGGCATGACTGAAAGTTTATGTGGGGTGCAAATATACCAATCTGATTTGTATATTATTATATTATACATCATCAAACTTAGTTCTGCCCGTGTATATAAATGTGAAATTATTTTTTATATATCTATATGTGGGTTGCATCAATTTAAAAAGGAAAAAACAGGGTCGCTCTCAAACCACTGGTATAGATGACCATAAGTCTAAGTGAATGTCCTTGACATTCAGAATCCCTGAAGGGTCAATTCTTGCGCCACTCTTGTTCAGCTTGTATATGCTCCCACTGAGTCAAATAACCAAATTGCATATTACAGCTGTGACACCCAGATTTACCTAGCCTTATCACCAGATGACTATTGACTCCCTCTGCCAAGGCATTGATGAAATTAATAGTTGGATGTGCCTTCAGTTAAACAATGAGAAAACTAAAAGTGTATGCATATCTTCACTCCAGGGGTCAAACAGCTAAAAATCAAGTTGGGAATCTTGGTATAATTCTGGAGTCAGCCCTTAGTTTCAGTAGTCATGTCAAAGTGATCAGCATATTATCATCTTAAAAACATTGCAAAAATTAGATGTTTTGTTTTCAGTCAAGACAAAAATTTCATGCCAATAAAATGGATTATTAAAACAGTTAAAACAGTCACCTGATGATGATGTTGGAGAGGTTACTAAAGGTGAGGATGTTGATGGAGTTGATTGGAATGTTGTTGATGAAGATGGTGATGAAGGCTCTGAATTTGCTGATGATGGTAGATATGAGGAAGATAATATAATATTAGCTTCTGTGACATTAAAGAGTTGCATTTTTATTAAGATTTCCTAGACTAATGTTTTGTCTAAAGGCTATCTAGTGTAGTCAGGACAGCATAAACCATTTATTATGCAGAACTAATCACCCACAGTAGCATTCTGGGTACTGAAAGAGGCAAGGCCCAAGATTACAACACATTTCCCATTCTTTCCCTTTTCCTTATTTTTTACCCTGTACTAGTCTTGGATAATTTAGATTAATGGCAAAAAATGATCTTCATTGCACCTTATTTTGGCTACAAAATCTAAACAACTGTTCTTTTGTACATTATGTCATCCTCTATCATGTTCTGCCCTTTAGCATTACTGTTGTTGGGTAGATTAGCTCCTGGAATAATTGTCACATGGAATAATTGTGATACCAGGCTGCTTTTAAAACCAAAAGACCATTACTTAGCTTCAGGGTTTTCTTAACCTGGAATGCTATCTCTGATTTTATATACACACACATGCAGTAACAGGGTTACATGTACTATGTGGGATACAGCCAATGAAATTAATTATTAAAAGTCAAAATAGACACCTGATGATGAGGTTATTGATGAAGAGGTTGGAGAGGTTGGTGACTGTGAGGATGTCGATGGTTCATTTGCTAATGATGGAAATGACAAGGAAGTTGATGTAGAATTAGCTTCTGTGACATTAAAGTGATGTGACATAGTGATTTTATTATTATATAATAATAAAAATTATGTTTTTAATATTATTATTTTACTAATATTTATTACGATTTCCTTGAATAATGTTTTGTGTGGAGAGTATTGGTTTATGTGTATGATGTAGGATACAGCCAATGAAATGAATTATTAACAGTCACCTGATGATGAGGTTATTGATGATCCAGGTGCGGCTGGCGATGGTGAAGATGATAATAGTGCAGAGGTTTGTGAAGATGTTGATGGTCCTAAATTCAGTGAGTGTGCTGAGGTCCATGTTGATGATGTAGGTGGTGATGACAACGATGAAGGAAGTGTTGTTGGTGCAGATGGTGATGAATGCTCTGAATTTGCTAATAGTGGTAAGGATAAGGAAGATGATGGAGAATTAGTTTGTGACATTAAAGTGTTGTTTTTAAAGCAAGGCGAACAATAATATGTTTCCGTACATTTTAAAAAAGGCAGAATGTGTGGAATACAGCCAATGAAATTAATGAATAAAATAGTTAAAACAGTCACCTGATGATGAGGTTATTGATGATGAAGCTGAAGAGGTTGGTAGCTCTGCTGATGATGTTGGTGCATTGATTTGTGAAGATGACAAAGTAGATGATGAGGAGGATGATGAAGATGGTTCAAAAGTTGGTGACTCTGGTGTGGTCAATGATGTTGGTAGTGTTACAGATGGTGATAAAGGCAGTGAATTTGCTAGTGATGGTAAGAATGAGGAAGATGATGTAGAATTAGCTTCTGTGACAAAAGTTGTGATTTTGACCAGTTTTAAAAATGTATTGAGATTTCCTGGATGAATGTATTGTGTGGAGAGTGTTTAATCTTACGATTGCACGTATGATAGTAGTCAGAACAGCAGTCACCAACTGTCATGCAAAACTCATCACAATAACATCCATGGTAGCATCCGTCATTACGTCCAGGACAGCAGAGCACTGTGGGAACTGAACACTGGCCTAAAAGATATAAAACCCAAGATGCTGACACATAAAAAACATGCAGTAACGTGATTACATGTACAATGTGGGATACAGGCAATGAAATCAATTATTAAAATAGTTAAAAAGGTAAATTATTATAATTAAGATATCCTGGATGATTTTTTTGTGTGTTAAAAGTATTTAGTATCGTCAGGACAGCAGTCCACACTTATCATCCAGAATCTATTCTAAAATCACCCATGGTAGAAATGATCATTAATTCCTGCACAGAGTACGATAGGTACTGAATATTGGGCTGAAAGATGCAAGACCCAAAAAACAAAACAGCGTACGTTGTTTACGTCCAGTGGATACTTTCCAAAATGGCGCTATGGTGACATAGAGAAGACTAAAGGGGTTAACTAAAGTCGTCATTTTTGTTTTCTTTGCGTACAAGTATTCTTGTAGCTTCGTAAAATTATGGTTGAACCACTGATGGCAGATTTTGACAACGTATTTCATATGTTTCTGGGCCTTGACAGTGTGATGTACTTGTCAGTCAATGGGACAGTCAAAAAGCTACCGGATTTCATCCAAAATATCTTAAATTGTGTTCCGAAGATGATCGAACCAGTAAGTGATTAATGACAAATTTTTCATTTTTGGGTGGAGTATCCCTTTAAGAAGACCCGGGTCTTGTGCGGGGCGATAGTTGTGCCGAGCAAGGTGAGCTCAGGAAACTCGGAGTGAGGATGACTGATTTCAGGCAGACGAATAACTTACAGGTCCGCTTTGTTTACCCGATGCAAGGATGGTGGGTCGGAGTTAATCAGCATTTGCCTCAGGCTTAAATACAATCCATTTCAAATTGAAGGGATTGTTGACATGGCCGAATGATAATAGAATGCCAGAAAAGAAGTTTGGAAGTGGTGCTGGTGGAGGCGAGGTTAAGCCTCACCATCACAGAGTGTATAAAGTAAAGTAAAGTCAAGCAGACTTCTGGCATTAAATATAAGGGAAGCAGAATCTTACTTGTTTATTAGTAGGATTCAAACACCTTAGGGGCTAATCACTCACAACCAGCAAGAAATAAATTATACATTTAGAGAGTTTTATTCCACATTATACACCTCAGAAGCAGATCAAAATTATTGTACAATGGTGGAGAACTTTTATCTCAGGATTAACAGCTGCAAAGAAAGCGATTGTTAGTTCCTGATTTCCTTCTAATTCCCTGTCAAAGCAGCAATGGCTGTCCTATTTTATAGATATTGTTCATTTGGAGAGATCCACTGCTTCAATTAATAGGTTAAGTGATGTATATAGGATAGGAGAGTTTACTAAAATGTATCTAAGGAATATGGGATGGCAGGTTCTTTTGTTTGATTAGTTTTACCTTTAATTTATGATACTTTCTCTTTGAATTTTATTTATTTTTGACATTATTTATTTAGTTATTTTTCAAGTATGTGTTCCTATTTTTCTATTGTATTTCAGTTTCAGATTTGCCCACTTTTAATTAAGTTGTCACGCGGGGGACTGAGACAGGTGGATCCATTTGCAGACTTTTATTTATAACAATACTCATAGTAGACAGGCAGGGTCAACAGGGAGCAGACAGGAATGACACAGATAATCCAGAGAGAGAGGTCAGCGTTCATGCAAGGGTCAGGGCCGGCAGCGAGCAACAGAGTAATCCAACAAACAATCCAAAGGTCAAGAGGCAGGCAGAGAAACAATCAGGAACGAGGAACAATCGGGGTCAGAAACGGGAAAGTAAACACGGGAAATAACGCTCAGAAATGCAAGAATAACTTAACAAGACTTCGCGAACGGCAGTGCGTGAGAATGGCTTTTATACTGTGGGTAATGAGGCGTAATGACTGTCAGGTGTGTGCGGGTGAAGGCAAGATGGCCGACCAGGGTGAGAGGTGAGAGGACACAGGAAGTTCATGGAAATGGGGTTATGGGAAATGGAGTTCGTGAACCAGTTCTGTGTGTGAGTGAATGCTCCCTCTGATGGTGAGAGGAGGGAGCAGCAGCGGCACAATTCGTGACATAAGTAAATGAAAATGCGTTATTGTCATTACTGTTAACTTTGTTTGCAAGAAAAGCAAATTAAGTGTTATTAAAAAAAAAAAAAACATTTTACAGTGAACGCAGTAGGCTAAGCACACGTGACTTGTGAACATCATTCCCTCATCTGCACCCACTCGCACTCCATGTTTGTGGCTGAATGGAAATGATCATAATTGATGGAAAACTATGCCCTGAAAAGACATCAGCAACATAGTGTAGCATATGGACCAATCAGGCAATGGTTTATTTAATTTACCCAAATCAGTTGTTTATTAAATTAACAAATAAGCACAGACTACCTCACCCCACTGGGTGCCGCAAAGTCTTAGATGGCAACCAGGACGCTTCTGGCAGACCAGATAAACTTTACGACCCAAAAGTATGTATAGAGACTCTTCCCCCATTCTGACTGTCTCTAACGCAGACAAATACTACCACTGGAAGTGACTTATTTTGTTAATTCTTAGACAAACCTTTTTGTGAACGAACACACAAATCATCCGATCACTGGTTATATTATGACTGTTCCTGCATTCAGTCTTTTGTATTGTATAACTGTTTTATGCATGTGTTATGATAGATCACTAGTCTAGTATATATAACCACATACATGCCATGTTTGGTCTCCTTGGATTCGTATATTGATTATCTAAAAGCTGGTGTATATTATTTGTTGATACCTAAGCAACATATTAGTGTTCTAAGAATCTTTAGTAGTTCTTGTATCAACACCCAATTGAATTACAGATGCAAAATACCATGGACTAAGACAAAGAGTCGTAAAACTTCCCTCCAAAAGTCCAAGACATCATTGGCTCTCTGAACTTCTAGAGGTGTGACAACTCTAATGAAATAAAAGACTCACACAAGCTACATTTGCGCTCTTCTCATTTCTCAATGTTTTTTTGCCGCTTTTACTCTCTTCACACATGTCTTATCAGCCTCCCATCTTCTGGTTGGCAAGTCCCGGAGCCGGCGCTGAGGCGCCAGGCAGGACTTGCGCATGATCCATCGGTGGTTCTTTTAGAACCTAAGAAGATGATGAGCTAAGAACTCTTCTGGAACTTTTAAGTTTGTGCGGCCTTGTCTTTCCATTCCCCAAGGATCATCAGGTTTCGGCTGGGTCTCTCGCTCTCTCTCATCCCCTTTGCTCTTCTTTACTTCACTGGGAAGGAACTCCCAATCACCACCAAATCAGGACATCTTTGGAGAACATCACTCTTCAAACCCGGCAGAACGTGATTGCAAATCCAAAACCTTGAAACCATCAAGATCTTCTTACAAGACTGCATCCGGACCATCATCCACAACCAAGGCAACGCAAGTATCATATGTTTAACTAAACAGAGGTTTAGTACAAGCTATAGACCCGTTGAAAAATGGCACTGATGGTTTCACTAAAGGTTAACTGACTCCTTTCATAGCTTCATTGTCCTCGTTTCTCGAATGGCTTCTCACTTTCCCTTTCCCCTGTATGAATGACTGTATGTTTGTTTGTTTAGATTAGTTATGTGTTAGTCCTTTGTTAATAAAATTCTTGTGCACAAATTACATGAGTGTCTAATTCTGCCTGGAAAAATTAATGTCCCTTAACAATTTTCGATTAAAGCTACATGGTCTAATGCATTAGTATATAAGAAAGTTACTTTCTGTGGCCAAGAAAATATCTTTTCTTTGAATACATATAAAGTTACCCTGAATGTTCGCTGGACGAACGGGTCAATTGATTGTAATGTACATTCTGCTTTATCATTCTATTCATTGAATATTATAATGAGTTATGATTAATTATAAATATTTTCCCTTGAGCTCTAATTCCTTACAACAGCGCCAAGAAAAGAAAAAAAAGATGAATGCTGCGCATCACTTTATTTGCAACAGTTATGCTAACAACAATAAAAAGACAGTTTTATTCTTTTAAAATAGCAACATCTGCTGACAGACACCATGCTGCGTTGTCACGGGAACATGCCAGCTGAAGATAATGAGGAAATTATATTGCTCATGTGCATTTCATGCACATTTCATTCCATTTTCCAAAGCTTGCAAGCATATCCCACTCAGGGGTTTACCTACCACCATAGAGACCACTAACATCTTTTCCAAAACTGTATCAGATCGCCACCCCCCAATTTATCTTGTGTGTAGCAAGCCTTCTTCCTGCTACTTGGTGTCTCTGTTGGTTTATCTTCAGGATATCACCCACAAACCAATGGCCAGACTGAGTCCAAGATACAGGAAATTGGGAGATAACTGAGGTTCATACTGCTGAGTATGCCGAAAACTCCTTTCGTCAGAACACCTCAGGTCTTACCCCTTTTCATTGCATACTCTTGATTCTAGCCCCTGTTTCCCTGGTTAGAGGAGTTTTTGGACATTCCAGCTGTAGACCACTGGTTTCCAGACAGCAAGAGGGTCTGGGAATCAGCTAAAACTCACTTGCAATAGGCAGTTCAGAGATGGTTCAAACCTTCCTTTACAATACCTTTGATGTATCTTAAAGCCCTTTACTAATCCTCATCTCTCCCTCTTTAGAATCTGGTGAACCTGACAGACCTCCTCCTCATCTGAAAATCAGTGATGCCTAACTCATCTACCATGTCAATGCCATCATAGATTAGTCAGAACAAGTCAGAACTAGTGTTCATTCATTAATGAAAACTATGACAAAAATGTTTGTCAACAAGGTTTCTGCCCATGACTAATGCCGATGATACACTGGGCAACTTTTTGAGCAATGTTGCCGGGCAACTTTTTATTAGCCATGATGTTTGGGCAATTTTCCATTGAGAATGGGTAACAAATTTCCATCTGGAAAATTTAGATCAGTCGTGGCCCTTTATCTTACCTGGCTGCCCACTGACGGCAACATTTGCCAAAGTTGCCCAGTGTATCATTAGCATAAGACAAGACAACATAAAGGACAATAAGTGATAACTATGACTATATCAACATGCAATTTCACTGATGAAAAAAGATGAGGCTAAAATGTATTAAAACAAAAACTTTACCAAAAAAGGAGACAAAATGTTATTGAGGACCACTCTACATGCCTCTACTACACAAGATGAAAATGATGAAAATTTCATTGACTACAACCTAAATGATCACACATTTATTTGAACTAAACTAAACTAAACAGGACAAGGTTGACAACATATGACAAGAATAAGACTAAATTTAAAAAAAAAAATGAATACTGCTGTATTGTTAATTAATAATAACGTTATTACTAAAATGTCAAGTTTTCATAGACTAAATCAAGACTAAAATACTTCAGGGTTTCTTTTACTAAAATATTGACTGAAATGTTTTTATTCTCAAACTCTTTTAAAAAAAATGAAACAGAATAGAAAGTACTAGGTTAATTTCAGCCAAATTTGACATTACATCTTACAGCGTTTTATGTAGTTAGATAAAGCCTTGAATTAAAATCAAGTATTGAATACTCACTGCAACACTGTGATAATGCATATATGGTAATGGATAAATAAATAATAATCAATGACAGTTGCTCTTCACAGACAGATTTAAATGTAGCTGTAGACAGAAAACAATTTAGCACTTGTTTTTATGTTATCTTTTTTCTTTATTGCATTCCCTGTAGTTTGTCACAGAGTATGTATCCACCCAGGTTATCTGGGGAGTGTTGTCTGTCTTACCTGAAACAAGGTTTATGTTTATTTGGTTCAGGAGCAGTAAGAGAAGCCAGATGTGAACAACTAAAACCTTCATCCTGGTCCAAGTAAGTGTCTAACTCAACTCTGTTGAGTATAAGCCAGTGTGCGAGTTTTTATATAGGTGGAGTAAATTTGGCTGAGCATGCAACATTCTTTGCTTCGGCTGCGAACAATTTTGCACAAGATCTTTTTTAAACATGTTACATATTACTGTTCATCTAAGTGACGTTTGTCATAATTAAAAATGCACATAGTAAAAAAAAAAAAAAAAAAAAAAAAAACATTCATAATTCACAGAAATGAAAAAGAATCAGGCCGGATGAAATTTGCTGTCAGGGTGTGAATTTGGGTGCAGCCAAGAAAACTGCTTTGAACAGAATACTAGAATACTTCCACATTATAATCTCATTATTGGCCGAGATGGCTTTTAGCTGGTTTCGCATCTGAACTCTTCTGTCTCGGGTGGTGACCAGTCTGTGTGTGTGTGTGTATGTTTATTTATACTTCTAAAATACTAAATGTGTTTAGATGAAAATTTTAACATTAAAATGTGCAAAGAACTGTACATTCACAAATACCAAAAAACTGCAGCTGGGTGTAAAAGTCCATGAATCAGTGCTCTTTGGATGTGGGATTCTTTTATAACATCAATAATACTCATAAATCCAATACACTCAAGTGTAAAAAAATATATAAAAAGCCTTAATTCACATAGCTTTAATGTTTTTAAAAGCAACACATGTAATAAACACTAATAATTAAGAGAATAGACAATAAATAAAAATACAGCTATATGGTAATATAGATATATAGATAACATGTTTTGTATTGTACAGGTGGAATATAGCCTAAGGGAAAAAGCTGCTCTTATGCTACTCAGTGATGATTTATCTGTGTCAGAATGCAGGAACAGAAACAATGTTTTTGTACTGAAGGCCAAACTAGATCTTAATCAGGCTAATTCATGCGCATCCATATACCTTGTATTTTCTTTGCCAAATGCCAGAAATAAAGCAAACGGAAAGTGTAACACATGAGCTGACAAAAAGTATCTCATGCGCACACAAAAAGTTTCTTGTGAGCACGCAATAGTTTCTTATGCCATGGCTTCCTGAACTGTTTGATCTGCCATGGCTTCCTGAACTGTCTGTCTCACCATGGCCTCCTGAACTGTTTGATCCACCATGGCTTCCTGAACTGTTTGATCTGCCATGGCTTCCTGAACTGTCTGTTTCACCATGGCCTCCTGAACTGTTTGATCCACCATGGCTTCCTGAACTGTTTGATCTGCCATGGCTTCCTGAACTGTCTGTTTCACCATGGCCTCCTGAACTGTCTGACCCGCCATGGCTTCCTGAACTGTTTGATCTGCCATGGCTTCCTGAACTGTCTGACCCGCCATGGCTTCCTGAACTGTCTGATCCACCATGGCTTCCTGAACTGTTTGATCTGCCATGGCTTCCTGAACTGTCTGTCTCACCATGGCCTCCTGAACTGTCTGACCCACCATGGCTTCCTGAACTGTTTGATCTGCCATGGCTTCCTGAACTGTCTGATCTGCCATGGCTTCCTGAACTGTCTGATCTGCCATGGCTTCCTGAACTGTCTGATCCACCATGGCTTCCTGAACTGTTTGATCTGCCATGGCTTCCTGAACTGTCTGTCTCACCATGGCCTCCTGAACTGTCTGACCCACCATGGCTTCCTGAACTGTCTGATCTGCCATGGCTTCCTGAACTGTCTGATCCACCATGGCTTCCTGAACTGTTTGATCTGCCATGGCTTCCTGAACTGTCTGTCTCACCATGGCCGCCTGAACTGTCTGAACTGTTTCTGTATGTCTGCATGCCATGTTTTCGCCCTAGCCTTAGTTCCATTTTGTCCTTTTATGGTCTTGTTTTCTGTCTTGTTTGAGTATAAAAACCCTATGTTTCCTAGTGTCTGGCGTCCACTGTTACATATGTTATGTGTTTATGCCTCCATGTCTTTGTATACCTCATTTGGATTTATTTAAAGACACTAATCTGAAGAGCTCACTGTCTCCTTGTTCCCTTGCTCCTTTGCTCCAGCATACACCGTTACACTTAACAGAATCAAAAATCCTCTGATCTGATTCAATTCACAGACCTATTTTAACTGCACTGATTCAACTGATACATTGTTTCTTATCATTGGTTACAAAAAATACTGAAATAAGTTTGTAATTTTCTTTTTCTTTTATTCTACTTCTGTTGTACACAGGTTGTTAAATTGAAAAGTAAAACTATTCAATTGCTGAACACTCCTAAAAGAGAAAGAGAAACAAGTGTTAAAAATACACAATAATTGATTATTCATTGTTGATTTACTGTTTATATTTGTGATTTATACTTCTTAAGTGAAGCAGAAAAAAGAAAATCAACTCAAACATCCCCTCCAGACCCCCCACCTTCAGATTTAAAGGGTTAATACACATTCATTAAAAGCCATATTTTACATTGCATTTACATTAATGTTATTTTGCACAGGCTTTTATCTAAAGCGGCTTACAAATGAGGACAATAGCAGCAATCAAATTCAACAAAAGAGCAATGATATGTAAGTGAAGAAGAAAAAAAATAGAACAAGCTATTGCGAGTTTTTTATATAGAAAAGATAGAAGATATAAAAAGAATAGATACGCTTTTTTAAGAATAGTCAAGTCACCTTTATTTAGTACTTTTAACAATACAGGTTGTGTCCAAGCAACTTCACTGTATTATATATGACAGTAGTGTGTCAAAAATTCAAAACAACAGTAAACAATCAATGGCAGTTCTCCTCTGACCAGACAAATGTTTCATATTGCAGCAAGTCAGATGCAGAGGACTCATCAGGTTCCTGCAGTCTTGCAAGGATGGCCATCTAGGTGACAATGTCTTCACTGGGGATCTGTCTCTGGGGCTCATCTAGATGACGTGGTCTCCGCTGACATTCATAAGGGTAGTGGTCATCTCTAGGTGCCGATCCACAATCTGGGCTGGATAAAGACTGGATCCAGGGGACTGCAGTGACCATCTGATCTGGATATAGACTGGACCTGGGTGGCAACAGTGACCTCGGAATAAGAATTAAACAGACTAATATTAGCGTAGATGCCATTCTTCTTACGATGCAATGAGTACATCAGGTTTTAATGGGAAGTGTTCCTGGTTCTGGTTGACCTAATTAATGCAGCCTAAACAATCCTCTAAGGGATTAGAATTGTAGAAATGTGTTAATGTGTTATGTCTAAGCCATGTACTGGAGATGGGTCTTTAATCTAGATTTAAACTGACAGAGAGTCTGTCTGCCTTCCAAACAGTGTTAGGTAGATTGTTCCAGAGTTTGGGTGCTAAATAAGAAAATGATCTGCTGCTCACAGTTGATTTTAATATTCTACTGTAGGTATTATGAAATTGCCAGAGTTTTGAGAATGCAGCGGACATTAAGGACTATAATGTGATAAGAGCTCACTCATTGCAGTTCCACTAATGCCAACATACTTTGTTGACCACAACATTCTTTTGAATATACTCAGTGTCAAACACAGAGCTAAGATCCAGTAGCACTAATAGAGAGATACAACCACGACTGGATGATAAGAGCATGTCATTTGCAACTCTAATAAGAGCAGTTTCGGTACTATGATACGGTCTAAATCCTGACTGAAAATCCAGAATCCAAAAAATTCAGAAAAGAATATAAATAAAATAGAGTGCTAGAGTTAATGTCACACACACACACACACACACACACACACACACACACACACACCACAAACACAGGGGATGGAGTGACAATGGAGAGGTTGGTTTATTGATACAGATGATATATGAGAAGGTAAACAGATGAATAGATGGCAGGGTAAGCTTATCTGATTGTCCTTTGTGTGAAATGGTGTAATGAGTCCAAACGAGGCCAACAAAAGCCAACAGAGTCCAATAGATCCAACAATGTAAAGCATCGAATGGTTGGGAGCAAACATCAGGGGTGCAAACGGTAGAACCGACAAGAGGATACTGAAGGTGAGCGTCTTATAAAGGGGTGGAGCAGATTGGGAACAGGTGCAGATGATCAGTACTCGGGTGATTGGGATCTGGTGGGAGGTGCTTCTGAGGGAGGTGGCTGTGGTGAATGCCTGACATTACCCCCTCCTCCAAGGGCGGTTCCTGACGCCCTATTGCGGCGCCGAGGGCGACCGCGACTGCGAGGGGCCGGACGATCTGGGTGGCTGTGGTGGAATTCCAGCAGGAGCGTTGGATCTAAGACATCCTCACGTGGCACCCAGGATCGTTCCTCCGGTCCGTACCCCTCCCAGTCCACCAGATATTCCAGGCGGCCCCCTCGACGCCTGGAGTCCAGGATCTCATGGACGGTGTAAATCTCGGGTTGATCCAGGACTTCCGGAGGAGGGGGTCCAGCTTCAGCTCTGGTGGGATCTGTGGCAGAGGGAAAGAAGGGTTTTAGGAGGGAGACATGGAACGTGGGGTGAATACGGTACCTGGGTGGGAGCTGAAGCTGGTAGGTAACATCATTGATCTGCCTCAGGATCTTGAAGGGACCAATGTAGCGGGGACTCAGCTTCCTGCAGGGCAGTCGAAGGCGTATGTCACGGGTGGAAAGCCATACCCTATCCCCTGGGTGGTATACGGGCGTCGTCCTACGTCGAGCGTCAGGGAAGATCTTGTGACGACGGACTACCCGCTGGAGGTGGTGATGAGCTGAGTCCCACACTCTCTCGAAACCAGTGGTCTACAGCTGGAACATTCGAGGGTTCCTCCGTCCAGGGAAACAGCGGGGGCTGAAAACCGAGTACGCACTGGAAAGGTGTTAGTCCAGTGGTCTCCTGGCGTAGGGAATTCTGTGCGTACTCGGCCCACGGGAGGAACCTGCTCCAGCTGTGCTGATCTTCTGAGCAGTAGGACCGGAGGTATCGTCCAAGCTCCTGGATCTTTCTCTCAGTCTGGCCATTAGTCTGTGGGTGATATCCTGAGGAGAGAGAAACAGAAATGCCCAGCAGTTTGAAGAAAGCTTTCCATACATGAGAGATGAATTGAGGACCCCGGTCCGACACAATCTCCTCTGGGAGGCCGTAGTGACGAAATACCTGGTGGAATAGGACCTCCGCAGTCTCCATGGCTGTGGGTAAACCCCTTAGAGGCACGAGTTTACAGGATTTGGAAAATCGGTCCACAGTGACCAGAATGCAGGTGTTACCTTCTGAATTGGGGAGGTCCGTGACAAAATCCACTCCCAGGTGGGACCAGGGCCTCTGGGGAATGGGTAGTGGAACCAGTTTACCTGCGGGAAGTTGGCGTGGAGTTTTAGACATGGCACAGACTGAGCAGCTTTGGACGTACCTGATGGTATCACGGTCCATACGGGGCCACCAGTAGCGAGATTGAAGGAGCGAGAGGGTCCGTCTGCTGCCCGGATGTCCAGAGCCCGGAGACTGATGAGCTGTGTCCAGAAGGGGTAGGCATTGGGAGCGAGGCACGTAGGTTATCCCTTCTGGACACTCCGGCGGAGCTGGCTCCTGGAGGGTGGCGTCGTGGATCTGCTGATCCAAATCCCATATGATGGGGCTGATGATGAGGTGTGAGGGGATGATGGGTTCTGGTTCAAGTGAGGAGTCCTTGGCATGTTGACGCGAGAGGGCATCTGCAGGAATGTTCTTGGAACCAGGTCGATAGGTAATCTTGTAGTTTAATCGAGTGAGGAAGAGGGCCCAGCGTGCTTGACGGGGGTTGAGACGTTTGGCTTCGCGGATGTACTGGAGGTTCTTATGGTCCGTGATGATGGTAAATGGATGAACGGCTCCCTCTAGCCAATGACGCCACTCCTCCAGGGCCAATTTGCCTCTACGCCGATGGAGGCGTCCACTTCCACGTAGAACGGGAGCTCAGGATCTGGATGGTGTAGTAGAGGGGCAGTGCTGAAGATCTTCTTAAGCAGGTGGAATGCTTCGTGGGCTGAGGGGTTCCAGGTCAGATGTTTAGGCTTACCCCTCAGGAGGGAGGTCAACGGGGCGGTGATGGTGCTGTAGTCCTTGATGAAACGGCGGTAGAAATTTGCAAAACCTAGGAAGCGCTGGATCTCCTTGATGCTGGTGGGTTGTGGCCAATTCAACACTGCATCGACCTTCCCCTGATCCATCTGCACACCCTCGGCATTGATGTCATATCCAAGAAACTGTACTGATGCTTGATGGAATTCACACTTCTCTAATTTGAGGAACAGATGATGACGGCGGAGTTTGTGGAGGACCTGCTGGACGTGCTGGCGATGTTCGGCCTGGTTCCGGGAGTAGATCAGAATGTCATCTATGTAGACAACGACAAACTTGTGGAGAAACTCCCGGAACACCTCGTTCATAAACGTTTGGAAGACGGATGGACTGATGGATAACCCATAGGGCATGACAAGGTACTCATAGTGACCAGCAGGTGTGATGAATGCAGTCTTCCATTCGTCTCCCTCACGAATACGAACGAGGTTATACGCACTCCGCAGGTCCAGCTTCGTGAAGACCTGGGATCCACGAAGCTCTTCGAGGGTGGCAGGGACCAATGGGAAGCGGGTACGGTTGTTGGATGATTTGAGAGTTCAACTGCCGGTAGTCGATGCAGGGCCGAAGACCTCCATCCTTCTTGCCCACGAAGAAGACGCTGGAAGCGGCCGGCGAGGTAGATGGACGAATGTAACCTTGCTTTAACACCTCCGCAATATACTCCTCCATCGCCTGGCGCTCCGGGATGGACAATGGATATACACGTCCCTTAGGAAGCTGAGCATCGGGCAGCAGATTGATGGCGCAGTCCCATGGCCGGTGGGGTGGTAGTTGGGTGGCAGCTTGCTTACTGAAGACGTCCTGGAACGCCATGTACTCCGCTGGGATTTCTACAGAGATTGTGGGTTCTGGGCTCTCAACCTGGGTGGAGGCGAGGGAGATCGGGACACAACAGGGAAGAGGCAAGTTAGATAGACAATGTTGCTGGCAGTGTTCACTCCAACGGCTGATGTCACAGGGATCCCAGCGGAGTTCCGGGTGATGTAGCTGTAGCCAGGGGCGTCCCAGGATGATGTTGACCGTCGAGCCCTCCAGTACCAGAAATTGGATATCCTCCTTATGAAAAAGACCAACTTGAAGAGTGATGGATGGAGATCGGTGACAGATTTTCCCACGCCCCAGAGGCTTTCCCTGAATGGTTGAGACGGAGTATGTAGTAGAATGGCGTCGACTTCTGAGCTGTAATTGTTTTAAACAGTCCGAGGAGATAAAGTTTCCAGATGAGCCGGAGTCAACCAAAGCAGAGACAGATAGCGAGAGTTCAGCAGTATGAAGTGTTACCGGTAGTAGAGTCAGAAGTCGTGTTAATTTCAGAATGAATGGTACTCACCACGGGGCGTGGGGGACGAACAGGGCAGTTGCGGATGACATGACCAGGGTTCCCACAGTATAAACAGAGTCCGGATGTTAAGCGTCGAGTTCGTTCCGTTTGTGAGAGGCGGTTAGAATCCACTTGCATTGGTTCTGGTACTGGAGGCCTAGCTGCCACCGAGGTCGACTGAGGAGCAGGGTTTTGAGGCTGGCAGGCGGCCAGTCGCTGGGTAATGCGGGTGGTTTGCTGTAGAAACGCCTCCAGGCCGATGGAATCGTCATAGAATGCCATGGCGGCTTTGATGTTGGAGTTGAGACCGTGTCGGTACGCGCCCAGAAGCGCTACCTCATCCCAGCCACTAGCCGCCGCCAGCGTACGAAAATGGAGAGTGTAATCATGGATCGAGGAAGAGCCTTGCTGTAAACGGAACAACTGATCGGAAATGGTTAGTGGGCAGGTAGCAGTATTAAACACCTCGGAGAAATGACTGACAAACTGATCGAAGGAGTGAATGATGGGATTATTATTCGTCCATATGGCCTTAGCCCATTGTAGCGCCTTGCCGGTGAGTAGGGAAATGAGAAAAGCTACCTTAGCATTCTCCGAGGTGAACTGGTGAGGTTGCATCTGAATGAATAATTTGACTTGTAGGAGGAACCCGCTACACTCAGCCGAAGTAAGCAGGCATGGCCATGGGACATCCTGAGGCAGATGGCGGCGTCGGAGGTGGTCTTAACGCCGCCGTCAGGGCATTCACCAATTCGGTGACCGGGCTGGGTGATGCAGTTTCTTCCGGGTTCATATTTGTAAGCGGTCGGTTCTTCTGTCACACACAACACAAACACAGGGGATGGAGTGACAATGGAGAGGTTGGTTTATTGATACAGATGATATATGAGAAGGTAAACAGATGAATAGATGGCAGGGTAAGCTTATCTGATTGTCCTTTGTGTGAAATGGTGTAATGCTTCCAAACGAGGATGAAAGCCAACAGAGTCCAATAGATCCAACAATGTAAAGCATCGAATGGTCGGGAGCAAACGTCAGGGGTGCAAACGGTAGAACCGACAAGAGGATACTGAAGGTGAGCGTCTTATAAAGGGGTGGAGCAGATTGGGAACAGGTGCAGATGATCAGTACTCGGGTGATTGGGATCTGGTGGGAGGTGCTTCTGAGGGAGGTGGCTGTGGTGAATGCCTGACAGTTAAAGGGTCAAATAAGAGGGCACACAAGTCTGAAGTAGTGAATTTAGGTAAAGGGGTGCTGAGCCAGTGGTGGTTTTGTAGGCAAACATAAATGCCTTGAATTTTATGCAAGCAGCTATTGGTAGCCAGTGGAAATTGATAAACAGAGGTGTGACGTGTTCTTTTTGGCTCATTAAAAATGTATCTTGTAAACTATTATGATAAGAAAATCAGAAGAATTACAAATGATTATTCCCCTTTGATAAATATGTTTATTAAAGTGTATAATACAAATACTTGTGAAAAACGATTAATATCTGGCTTATATACCTGGATCCAAGATATTAAGTGACATTCTACTTAGTATACCAAAAAAAAAGTGGGAAAAAGAAGTACAAATTTTGTCAGTAGTACAAATTAAATTTGCCATTGAAATGTCATTAAATGTTAATATTCAGTGAACATTGCCATGAATATTTTTCTTGATGTCAACTACAGTGGTACAAATTGAATTTGTCATTAAAATGTCATTATGTGTTAATACTCTGTCAAATAGTTGTATAACTACAGTTTTATATTTTGAAACTGTCTATTATCTGACTTTGTGATCTCATGATAATTAGTATTCATTTTAAGTAAAATGTGGTTCCACAAAATGTATTTACTTACGTTTTTACAGGTCTTAAAACATACAATATTGAATATTTTCAGCATCTAAACGTACAAATACTCATTTTCAACATTTAAATTACAATACTGACGTATTGACGGCACCTAAAAATGAATCTTGAATATTAAAATCACTGCATTCTTTTTATTATTATTGTTCTTAGTTGTCACATCAATGACCTTATGTTTGCATTATTAAATAGTTTGTTTACTTAATATGAACTGATTAACCATTCATGTAATATTTACTTTGTTTGCCATGGGCCGACATGCTGTGAATAACAATAGAACCATAAAATAACGTTAAACCAAAAACGCAACAATGTAAAGCATCGAATGGTCGGGAGCAAACGTCAGGGGTGCAAACGGTAGAACCGACAAGAGGATACTGAAGGTGAGCGTCTTATAAAGGGGTGGAGCAGATTGGGAACAGGTGCAGATGATCAGTACTCGGGTGAAATTGTTTATGAAATCAAACAATTTTATTTGTGCGCTGCAAACCAAATCCTCAGAATCCATACGACTGCGAAAAACAGATCTGTCCAGAGCAGCACAGCCTGCGCTGCCTGACGCACTGTTTACAAGTTCACATGTTGCCGCTTCAAACGACAGGTTTTACAGCAGGATAATCGAACACTTATTGGCTCTCGCATGCATTCGTCACAGATTGTGACATGCCGTATTTCTGGTGTGGTGTGTTTGAATTATGCGCGGGCGCCTTCACAGAGTAAATCTGGATAATAATCTGGATAATATTTTCAGCATTTAACAATTTAAATTCTGCTCTGCACCTCACTCAAACCTACTTTATCGTATCGTCATTAGGATTACGTTGGTACTGCTTTTATCATTTCTGCATGAAATAAATGATTGTAATTGCATTCATCCGTCATGTTTTTCTTTATACTGTACAGAAATAGTTATGGTTAGGTTTAGAGGTAGGAGTGGGATTAGCGACTATAAAAATATTTTTAATGCTGTATTGTTAATAGAATGTTTTAGCAAAATGTATGTTTAAAGAGTATTAATGTCCAATGTTATGTATAAATGATGAGACCAGGCTGGACCTTCTGTTGGAGGAAACTTAAAAAAATAAATATGTAAAGAAAAATGTCCATGACGCTGTTATAAAATAATTTGACAGAGTATTAACACTTAATGACATTTTAATGACAAATTCAATTGGTACCACTGTAGTTGAGGTCAAGAAAAATATTAATGACGGAGTTACAAAACTATTTGACAGTAGTATTAACACTTAATGACACTTTTTTTGTGATCAACATTTTTATTGAGATTTAGTTTCACTTCAGAAACATATCACAATTCACAGTTCAAAAGAACTATGTACAAACAGATGCCATGAAGCCACCCACTTGTACATAACACTTAATGACATTTTAATGACGAATTTAATTTGTACCACTGTAGTTGATGTCAAGAGTTCTAAAACTATTTGAGTATTAACACTTAATGACATATCAATGACACATTCAAATGGTACCACTGAAAAAAGTAGTCAGAAAAATATTCATGGCACAATTATAATGTCAAATGTCAAAACCAACCACATGACAGCACACCCCTTCAAGTAAAGTGTTACCGAGAAAAAAAAAATAGTTACGGAAATTTACAAGATGGAAAGTCAAATTGAGACTGCAAGAAGAGACTTTTAAGAAGCACTGGGGAAAATGAACAATCTATATATCAAAACAGAGAGAAGTCAGATAAATGCTAAAGTGGAATATGTATATTTATTATTGTAAATATATGTAATTAGGATCAACACCTGCTTGGTAGTACTCTATGGAAAAATTGTTGTAAAAATGATTACTTACAATTTTAACTTCAGTGATAATATACTCTTATCAGAGCAGAGTCAAGAGTCAGACTGGTTCTTTTGTATGTTTTGTTAACAAAGATTCCTGATTTACTTTCTCTTTCTGTTGAGATGAGATCAACACAAATAGTCACATACGTTTTATTGTCTCACGGCAATACTTGAAATTATTATATCTCTAAACATTAGAGGTTGACTTCTTCATTTTTACTTACGTTAGTCAGTGTAGTATTCTTAGATAGGTACAAATTTTACTAGTTGGGCTTTTCCCAAACTATACACTATGTGGAAGACTGAATTGATGCAGGCCATAGTGACAGTAAAATATTCATCTTGCTTCAGTTCATAATTCTAAAGCATAGTCTATAACTGGGCCTTAAGACATAGCAATAGAATAATTTTGTGGACTAACAATAAAAACATTTTGCGTGAAAAGTTTCACAATAAATATTATTTAAACACAAACATGTGTAATTATGTAATGTAATTATTAATATAAAATCAAACAATGCCAAATGCTGTTTTACTGATTATGAATAAAGTCATCTCTGATTTGTCAGTTACATGCAGCAGCTGTAAGCAGATATTTATGAGCAAACATGACAAAGCCACAGGATTTTTGTGAACATATGTGGCTTGACTGCCGCACCTCTTCTACTGAAAATTAATTTAGTGTGTGGCTGGCGTGTATACCGTGTAGTACAACAGACATATTCAAAAAGTTGTTTGCAAAGTCAGTGTTTCAGAAAGCAGGTTATGTGGCATACCTGGGTAAGTTTAAGGATAATTATAAGCATAAACATAACCTGCTCCATTTATATTTATCACCATTTTCAGCTGTGAGAAGTTGATAAGACCCAGAGGTATAGCAATGGGGCAGGCAAGGTAGGCAAATGTTTGGGGCCCCACATTTTAAGGGGGTCCCCACTGGCCGACCATTTAAACCAACAGGAATATTATAGCTATAACACGCAACAACATCTCTCCATCCCTCCTATCGGGCCCCCTCTTTCATTACACTGGTTATGTTTTTGCCGCCTTGGCCACCTTTTTCAAACAGGTGAGAAATGAACTGAAAGGGTTCGCATACACACACACACACACACACACACACACACACACACACATTCTTGTTAAATATAACAAAGTGGACAATCAGGCAGCCTGAAGCGAAAAAAAAGAAGAGGAGGAAAGGTGAAAACAGGACAATGGTAAGCATATGCACCAATTTGTTACTGCCCACAATCTATTCCACTCTAAACCCAATATAAAACATTTTATAAATCATCGTTTCTAAATTATAACAGGCTAGGTTGTCATGCAACAATGGTGCCTTAAATATTTTAACATTTCATTTTTTGCAGCCTAATTAATTAAAAATGAGAAATATATTTTTCTCCATTTGATATTGTGCTTGAATTCATTAGGTTACACAAAAGATATTATTGTGTCTCGCAAAGAGAAATGGACAGACTACAAAACATTCTTGCTGGCCATGCCCCGGACATTCAGGTATAAATAGGGCAGCATAGCATCTGCTCACTTCTATTTCTATATCACTGTTCTATTTCTTCGGAGCTGAATGCAGCATCTCTCTGTGAAAAGCACCACTGCTCACCTCTTCGTCGTTGGATCTATGGCATGAAGCAGCAGTCTTACCCAGGGGTACTCACACTGCTGAGCGTCGTCAGAGTACCCCTGGGTGCTTCGACAGCGATCTTTGAAGAGCAAATTTCCTCCTAAAAAAGCAATTTCTCTAAAGAGCTGACATGGAGGGTGTCATGAACTGTGCCGTTGTGGCTCCCTCCCTTCACCATCAGAGGGAGCCTCCATTTCACCATGGACCATTTTTCACTTCATTACCCATAACCCCATTCTCGTGAACTTCCTGTTACCTCTCACCTCTCACCCCAGTCGGCCATCTTGCTTTTCTGTGTATAAATAGACTGGTTTGTTCTCTGTTTGGTTGCAAAGTTTTGATTAGTGTTACTGTCATTTCTGAGCGTTATTTCCTGGTTGCCCTCCCGTTGCCGAGCTTCTTTGTTCCTGGTTCCTGTGACTGTCCTCCGCCCGCCTATCGACCCCTTGCCTGTCCCTTGGATTATTCTGCTCGCTGCCGGCCCCAGACCTTCACGCTCGGATACTGACGCTTCTTTGTCTTGTCCTACGTTTCCCACGTTTGTTCCTGCCTGACCCCTGCTTGTCGACCACGATTATTTCTATTAATAAAGCTTTGCACTTGGATCCACCTGTCTTCTTCATCAGTACAGATGGATTGTGTGTTTACAAAATGCCTTTCCTTCCATGTCCTCCTGGTTACGGTTGCTACCTCTCCTAACGATCGTTGTGTTCAGTGTTGAGCTATTCTCACGCTGAAGCAGTTCGTTGATAGTTTATGTTCTGATTGCGGGAACATGACTGTGGGTACACTCTGCTCACGAGTCTCATTCTTTTTTTTCAGATTTATTTTTGGCCTTTTTATTGGGATAGGACAGATCTTCGATGACAGGAAGCAAAGTGGGAGAGAGAGAAGGGGGTAGGGTCAGGAAAGGTCCTCTAGCTGGGATTTGAACTCGGGACGCCGTAGCGCAACAGCGCTGTATGTCGGCGCACTGCCCACAAGGCTATTGGCGCTGACACGAGTCTCATTCTTTTTGAAGAAGCCGCGGCTCACCTCGACTGCTTCCTGTTCCAGTCCTTCTTCTTCTGGGTATGAGGCCACAGCGATGTGCGTCAATGGCGAGCAAAGGAAACAAGTTTTAGTTCCGCTGGGTGAAACCTTGCAGATGACTCGTTCCTCACGGCTCCTGATCAGGTTTTCCGGGCAGATTGATAGTTTGATGGGCTTGATTTCTGTTTGAAACCCTTTAGTAGGATGAAAGGCTGCAGTATCGGAGGGAGGGCATGAGCCATTTGAAGCTGACACCTCGGCTGGGTAAGCTTGAGGGGGCTGAGTCTCACTTCGGGCAGACGCTAAAACGGCAGCTGTGCATGTACAAGGACATCGGGCTTGAGTGGTGCCATCCGCCTTGTCCTGAATGTTCATGGATCCCTGAAATGCACAAGGTTTTCCTGAAACATGGTATACCAGGTCCTCCTCCCTCATCTCCCTCGATGGGGGTCCAGCAAGAGGGTTTTCGGAGATTCCCCGGGTGGGTTGGCGCTTCGGTGCAGTTGCCCGTGGTGCGCCGCCCCCCTGGTGGGAGCACCCTAGACTCTAGACTCTTTCATGGCTTCTGGACAGGCTGTGTCTGCCCTGCACATTTGAATCGGGCCATCCACAAGCTTCCATTCAAAATACACAAACACATCATCTCATGTGTCAAGAGGCAGCCCAGACAGCAGCTGTCTCTGTGCCGGATTCGTTTTCAAACTGGCAAATCCGCGTTACAGTCACATCCGTTTCAGTCCTGTATCACAGTCTTAGATGGATCTGGCCCGGGCCTGGTTTCAGTGGGTGCAGACTACTATCGCAGAGCGGATTCGGGCCGAGTCTGGTACAGAGCTGGCCCAGATGAGCGGAAAACCAGATGCGTGCCGGTATTGGCCCGTTGTGCCAAAAGACACCGGCCCAAGTCCGTTTTGCGGTTTTGCAGAAGTGTGGGCTGGAATCAGACCAGATGAATTTTGCTGTCTGGGAGGATTGGTTTGTGGCAATAGACCCGAAGGATGCCTACTTTCATTCTATACCCTTCTAAGTCTCAGGCCATCTCTTCCTTCCAGGGCTGTCCGTTACCTCGCATCTTTACGAAAGTCATAGAGGCTGCCCTTGCCCCTCTCAGAGAAATGGCATATGAATTTTCAACTACCTGTGCAACTGGCTAAATCTAGCACACTCTCTAGAGTTGATTTACACTCACAGGGATGTGGTTCTCTACCACCTAGCCCGTCTGGGATTTCAGGTTAACTGGGAAAAGAGCAACTCTCCCTAGAGCAGTCGGCAACAGGCAGCCAAAACTGGCCCGCCAGCAATAATATCTGGCCCGTGCCAAAAAATGCAGTTTAGTACGTGAGGATGCTAAGAAATAATTCTGAGTGTAAAAATAGGCTACGTCAAATAATTATTACAATAAGTTAGGCTCCACTGTGTAACAAGCAAATTAAAACGATACACATTTATTATTCACAGTATGGAAAAAGGAAATAAAACATAGTTCTTTAAGAGCATGACTCAAACATGCCATTAATGGGTTTATTCAAGTGGCATTTTGTTAATGACTGTCCTACTACAGAATTTAACACAGAGAAATAGCTCACTACCAGATACAAAAGACACTAAAATTCTGTCACAGGCAATTCTAGTTGCATTTTTAATCAATTCATTTCTTAAATTATCCTCTGACTATGTTCTGGCCCGCCATCTAGTGGCAACATTTTTTTGGCCCGATGCCAAACTTACTTGCCGACTGCTGCCCTGGAGCATAGTATCTGTTTTTGTGGTGTGCAACTGGACTTGGCTGATATGACTGCACACCTCTTACAAGGCCGTGCCCAGTCAGTGCTAAGCTGCGTGAGAATACTCAAACGCAGAACAGCGGTTCCTCTGCTACACTTCCAAATGTGTGTTGGTCCGGTCAGACAACACAGCAACTTTAGCGTTCATCTACCACCTTCGCTCCTTTCACATGTCACAACTAGCCCACCAAAGTATGCCTTTCCCCCAATGAGCTTCATTGGACAAACTTTGTGTCAGGGAGAACAATGAACAACTTCTGCTGGTGGCCCCATATTGGCCCAACAGGACCTGGTTCGATTATGGAGGAGATGATGTGTTTGACTGGTGCCCGTTTATACTATGGGGTCACGCCTGCAGTGACATCATAGGCTGTCTCCGGCCAGTACTTTTGTAGTTTTTGTATATAAGCTTCAGACATGGGTCACGAAGGAGTTCCACATAGCACCCTCTAGAGGACGCAGTTCAATGTTCCCTTGGAACAATATATTAATATGTAATGCCATGGTTTAACCAGTAGAGATCTCTATGTCTGTTTAAAAAGTTACTTCACCCCAAAATTTAAATTTTGTCATTAATCACTTACCCTTATTTACCCATGTAAAAGCTTTGTCTGTCTATGGAACACAAATTAAAATATTTTTATGCATTCAGACAGCTCTCTGACCCTCCCATAGACAGAAAAGTAATTAACACGGTCAAAGTCTAAAAAACATAGCAAGGAGATCAGTAAAATAATCCATGTGACATCAGGGGTTTAACCATAATATCTACAAAGCTATGAGAACTACGCAAAGAAAACAAAAATAATGACTTTATTCAACAATTCATACAAAAAGTATTCTCGTAGCTTCGTATCACGGCTGAAACCCTGATGTCACACATTGATTTCTGTAAACATTGCTGTTTATTTGAGGGCCAGAGAGCTTAATTTGTATTTTGAAGATGAACAAAGCTTTTACGGGGTTTGGAACAACATGGGAGTAAGTGATTAATGACAAAATCCATCCAAAATCTTTTATAAAGATACAAAAAAGAGAAAAAATTCAAAGTATGTGTGTACAAGTTAGTTTGCCAGGTAAAAATACAATTACATGTGAAATGTCATAGTTAACTGTGTCTGATGTGAAAACTACGCTAGTCATTCTCACATAGGAAATGACACATACTATTTTTGTAAAATGAAATATGACCTTGTTGTTTGCAACTTTGTTTACACCAAGACCACACCACGAACACTGCCTTGACAAAAAACACTTCCACTACGAGAGAAAGCAGCAACTTTTGTTTCAGTTTTGTCCTTATATGGTCTTGTTTCCGTTTCGAGTTAAGTTATCCCACGTGTTTCCTGTCTGTTGTATAAATACCCCATGTTTCCCAGTGTGTGATTGTCTGCTGTTATACTTGTTACGACTGTTTGTGTCGCCATGTTCCTGTCTGCACACCACCATTACATAACAGCAGACCGCGATAATGACAAACTGGGCTGAGGATTACCTGATGGAAATCCAACAAGGGGAACGACCATTGGTGGATTATGTGGAGGATTTCCTGAGTGTGTTAGATCAGCTGGAGTGCAATCAAAAGATGGCGGCGTTCAGACACGTTATGCCAGTGTGGAAGTGTCGGAGGCTAGTATCCAGTGTGGAGGATCCACTGCTGCGGCCGACATGCGAAGCTAGCCTACCGAAACGGGATGACGTCACACCTGCTGAGCCAGTGTCTGCACCAGTCACAGCTGTCGTTCAAGTCACCTCACAGCCGCTCGTCCAGAGCCCATTCGTCCTGAGCGCCCTCCGGAGTACCTTCCAGAACCTGCTCCTCCTGAACTCATCCGGGCTGATAGACCCCTAAATTCCTCAAAGAAATTAGGGCATATGCCCATAGCCAAAGTGGCCAGGCTGAGCACGGAGGCAAAGGCCATGGGGGCTGTCACACCATGGCCTCCTGAACTCTCTGTTACGCCATGGCCTCCAGAACTACCTGTCCCACCATGGCCTCCAGAACTACCTGTCCCGCCATGGCCTCCTAAACTCTGTCATGCCATGGCCTCCAGAACTACCTGTCCCGCCATGGCCTCCAGAACTACCTGTCCCGCCATGGCCTCCTGAACTCTCTGTCACGCCATGGCCTCCTGAACTACCTGTCCCGCCATGGCCTCCTGAACTACCTGTCCTGCCATGGCTCCCCAAACTCCCTGATATGGCCTGGAGGCCTTCCATTTGTCAATTAGTCACTGGCCTCAAGGGCGCCCACCCACCTTCCCCAGCTGTATGTTACAAAAAAAGTACTGACATTCTGGATTCGGACAGCAATGAAATCACAGACTAATCACTGTAAATGTTGAAAATAGTTTACATCCCCAAAAGACACAATTACCTTACACAGCCTTTATAGTGATGTGTGTAACAATAAATCTGCAAGGCTTATCAGTGATACTCATGCATTGGGATAAAGATAAATTCACTGTAGAGGTCTGTGTTTGTGATCCCACAGACATGATATAAATAAGTGATTCATTGCACAGTGTAGAGAGGTTCACTGATTAAATCGGAACTAGAAATATTTAAAATTAATAAAAAAGGTTGCCGCCGATACCCTTGTGGGCGTCGCACCAACATACAGCGCTGTTGCGCTACGGGCGTCGCGAGTTTGAATCCCAGCTCGAGACCTTTCCGGACCCTACCCTCTTCTCTCTCTCCCACTTCGCTTCCTGTCAGCACTGATCTCTGTCCTATCCTATCATAAGATGGAAAAAAAGAGATGGGAATATTTTGTTTATTGGCTATTAACAATCTTCAGGTCATAGTCTCCTTAAAGGAAAAGTTCACTTCCAGAACAAACATTTACAGATAATTTACTCACACCCTTTGTCATCCAAGATGTTCATGTTTTTCTTTGGTCATAAAAAAAATCGTTTTTTTTTGTTTTGTTTGGTTTTTTTGAGGAAAACATTTCAGGTGCCGCTGAGTTAAATGCAGTTAATGTAGGTCGAAAAACTCCTACATCACTGTTTTAAAGCTTTCTTTTTGTAAATTTGATCTTCTTTGCTTATCCAACGTTGATGCAGAGGAGTAAATCACCATATTGTCGGCGTATAAATGAAAACTAGAATGTACAAAATTATTCCCAACATTATTAAAATAAAAGATAAATAATAATGACCCAAGGACTGATCCCTGTGGTACGCCGGTATTTACATTCAGAGTACTAGAAGTGAGCCCCTCTTTATTTATACATTGACATCTGTCTGATAAGTAATTAACAAATGAGCCAACAGCATTTATTTGATAAACCTACACTAAGTAGCTTCTGATTTAGAATTTCGTGATTTATGTAATCATGTAATTTATGTAAACTTTGGATAAATTGATAAAAAAAAGAGCAGCACTATGGTTTTTATTATCCAATGAAACCATTAAATCATTTAATCCTTTTAAAATTGCTGTGGATGTACTGTGCTTTTTCCTAAAACCAGATTGGAAATCTGATAAAACATTTTTAGTAGATAGAAACTTGTTTATTTGATAATTCACAAACAATTCAAAAACCTTTGCTAAAATAAACAATTTCGAATTAGGCCTATAATTATTCAATGGAGTTGGATCTCCCACTTTAAATAATTGGTGAACATAAGTCATTTCCCAGATAAAAGGAATTTAATTTGTAGATAAAGAAAGATTAAAAAGATAAGTTAGAGGTGGTGCATTCAAATCAGCTGCCAGATTTAAAAAAATGTGGATCCAGTTTATCTGGACCAACCTGTTCAAAATCTAACAGAGGCCACAAAATGATTTTTTAAACAGTCTATTATTTTAGCTTAATACACAATTTTACATGAATCCTTTATAATACATGACAGAAAATCTGAATTAGACTTCTTTCCAATGAGGTTTTTCATATTTTTCCAAAAGGTTTTTGAATTATTTAGATTATTTGAAGTTTCTGAAAGAAAGTAAACAACCTGTCAAAAAACAACAAATTGTCTGAAAGTCAACCAATCTTCCTTTAGATTAGTACTTCTGGCTTTAGACCAAGACATGTTACATTCTCAGGGGTAAACCATACATTAATGTCTGCCTTTAACTCTAAACTTTCTAAAAGCAGCATGCTTGTTTATAAGATAAATAAAACTATCATAAAACACTTTCAACGTCTGGAATATGATACATTTTTCCCCACTCAAAAAGATATAAATCATGTAAAAAACTTGTTCCAGAAAGTGTTCACGTTTAATAATAACACATGGTTTAGATTTGGGAATTTTTGTTTTCCTAACTGTAGCAACTACACAGTGATCGCTAATATCATTTGCAAATACAGATGGAATGGAATATTTTTGAGGAACATTAGTTATAATTAAATCAATTAATGAGTTTTCAGGAGATTTTAAATTTTTCTAGTAGGACTATTTACTATCTGGAAAAGATTCATTGAGTTACAGTAAGCTTTTAGATCATTAGATGCTGGTTGCAACAAGTTCCAATAATCTGTGTCAAAGAAGATAAGGTTTAATTTACTGTTGAAGGTGGCCTATAGCAACCAACTAAAGTAATATTGCAGGTACTAGAAACATCTCGCTTACGAAGGTAACCCTTGTTCCACTCAGTTGTTCACTATGATGTTACGTCAGTGAATTTTGGGGATTGACCTCAAGACCCTATCAACTTTAGTTTAAGAGAAAAGGCCAATGAACACTGGCGAGTGAAATTTGCATCCACTCAATTCAGCGCAGTCTAGAATTGTGGCAGGAGGACATAACTTCTCTGTTCCCTCTTTCGGGGAATGAGGGTTACTTTTGTAACCGAGATGCACCCCTTAGTTGTTCACTAAGACGTTGCGTCAGTGATGTAATTTTGGGGATCCCCTGGAAAACGCCAAAATCCTGAACTGTATTACGCAGGCGAGACCCAATGCAACAGGCAAGCGTGTTGGAAAAAAGGGGCTCAATGTGTAACTGTCCCAGCACTCTGAAGACCAAGTGATGGCCCACCAAGGTTGCCAGGTTTCTGAAGCAACCGTTGGGGGGCAGAGCACGATGACAATCATAAGTCACGTGGGATCTTGAAAATAATATATCTAGCTTAGATATAGGGAAACACAGAAGCTTCCATCGAGATACTGAGACATGTTGTCACAACCGGAGGGGGTGAAGGAGGCCCCCTACTGGAGCAAAGTCGCGGAGTTCTCCATCCTGGTCTGGATAGAGTGAGCTCAAACTCCTAGGGGGCATGGCTCACCTTGGGAATTGTACGCCAAGGTGATGGCATCTGCTATCCAATGAGCCAAACTCTGTTTGGAGACAGCATTCCCCTTCTGCTTCTTGGAGCGTCTGAAGATCTGGGTGCAGTCCACAGAAATGCACAGGGTGCAAACGGGACACAGCAATTCCAAGGCCAGAGCTTGCAGGTTCACCATCTGATCTTGAAAGGGTGTGGTGGGAACCTTGGGCACGTAACTGGGCCTAGGTCAGGTCTCAAGGTCACGTTAGAGTCAGCCGGTCCGAACCTGGTGATGCTTCCCTAGGGATGACCCATCAACTGCATAAAGATGTGCCGCAATGGCTGCAAAATACACTTTCAAAGTGGAGGGGGACAGCCTCTGCTCCAGCTTTTCCTGCAGGAAGGAGAGCACCACTCCGACCAAGCATCTCTATGGATCCTCTTGGCGAGAGGAACACCAATCACTGAACAGACCCCACTTCAGAGCACAGGCCTGCCTCGTAGAGGGGGCTCTAGTCTGAGTGATAGTGTCTATCACAGCCAGTGAGGTCTTCTGCGTCCCGTCCAGAAGCCACACATATAGGTTCCACAGATTGGGTGCGGATGCCAAATTGTACCCTCCCCCTGAGAAAGAAGGTACTTCCTCAGGGGAATTTTCCAGGGAGGGGCTGTCGCGAGGAGCATGAGGTCAGAGAACCAGGTCCAAGTGGACTAGATCGGCATAACCAGCAGGACCTGCTCCTTGTCCTCCCTGATCTTGCACAGGGTCTTGCACAGGCGCGGCGTGCCGAGGGGGGCTTCGGTCAAAGTGCTAGCAGTGGGAGGATTCCGGGGAGGCAAACAGGTCCACCTGTGCCTGGCCAAATTGGCTCAAAATGAGCTGGACCACCTGGGAATGAAGTCGCCACTCTGGAGTGTGCTGTCATGAGAACCGGTCAGCTGCACAATTGAGCTCTCTTGGGATGTGAACGGCCCGCAGCAACTTGAGCCACGTCTGACTCCAAAGGAGGAGATGGCGGGCAAGTTGTGGCAGGCGACGGGAAGCGTAGACCACACTAATGGTTGATGTATGCTACAGTCGCTGTATTGTCAGTGCGGACCAGCACGTGTTTGTAGCGCAGTACCTGAAGAAACCAACGCAGGGCCAGAAACACGGCTACCAACTGCAGATAATGTCTGCACATTGCATGCGGCACCGCAGCTTGTCATGGAGACATCTGTGTTGACCACAACATGCCTTGACACCTGTCCTAAGGACATACCAGGGTAACGCTGTCCCAGAGCATGCCAACCATTGTGAGTGGAGCTAAAGTAATGCGTAAAACACTGACTGGTTATGTACTTATTCAAATATTGATTTCGAGTGATTTTTTACCAAAAAATGTATTGCAGCTTTAAGAATAAACAAAATATTACACAGCAGTTCCATAAAAGCTTTATTTTAATGAGACAGTTTGTCTTTGCCTCAAATTTATTCATATTGGAATCAACTGACAGACAATATTGTTTGGTTAGTACTTAATCAGTATTTACTGTAATTACAAACAAGGTTAAGTATCATTCAAAATTATGCACAGGAATTACCCAGCAAAATATAATTTGGTCAAATTTAAATGAATACATTTAAATTTATAAAATCAATTTACATTGATATCCATAGGGGCTGCAATTGTTGTCAAAGCATGGAATTGGGAATACATCGATCTAGTGCAAGTTCACGGGTGGGAAGTCACAGGTTTGACTGCCATTCCAGTGCACTTTAACAGGTAGAAGTTTGGAAAAACACAGGTAACAGGTTGCCTGGAACGCTGCATTAAGTACTACATTGAATGTAAAGAACAGTATGGACAAAAATACAAAGCAATACAATGGACACCAGAAACTGTTTGGTTGGTTAATTATCTTTAACCTTTATTTTACTTAACAGAACTACAAAGAACAGGACAGTCTTTGTGAGAAAATATGGTGATAGAGCACTGGATGAGAAACCATCATCAACCACATATAAACATCTTCTCGCCAGTGAATTTTCATGTGATACCTAAGGTTTAGCTTTGCTGTGAAGCTCTTTCCACATAGTTATCTTTGGTGTGAACTTTCATGTGCCTTTTAAAGCTTCCTTGCTGAGTGAAATTAATTCCACACTGAGAGCAGGTGTAAGGTTTCTCACCAGTGTGGATGCTCATGTGGCTTTTAAGGGTTCCTTTTACAGAAAAACATTTTCCACACTGTTGACAGGTGAAAGGCTTCTCTCCAGTGTGAATCCTCATGTGGACTTTAAGATTTCCATGTTCAATGAAACATTTTCTACACTGTTGGCACACGAAAGGCTTCTCTCCCTCATGAATCCTCGTGTGGACTTTAAGGTTTCCAAGTTGAGTGAAACTCTTTCCACACCATTGGCAGGTAAAAGGCTTCTCTCCTGTGTGAATTCTTATATGGGCATTAAGAGTTTGTCTGTGTGTAAAACTCTTTCCACATTGAGGGCAAGTGTAAGACTGCTCTCCAGTGTGAATTCTCATGTGGCTTTTAAGGTCTCCTTTTCGAATGAAACTATGTTCACACTGTTTGCAGGTGTGTGGTTTCTCTCCAGTGTGAATCCTCATGTGCCGGGTAAGGCTTTCTTTTCGATTGAAGCTAAATCCACACAGTTTGCAGGTGAAAGGCCTCTCTCCAGTGTGTATCCTCATGTGGACTTTAAGGTTTCCTCGTTGATCGAAACTCTGTCCACACTTTTGGCATCTGAAATAATTTCTAGTTCCTGTCTTTTGAGCTCTTTTTTGTGAGGAAGTCTTTTCAGTCTGTGGGTAACGAAATGATGTTTGTCCAGTTATGAAATCATATTTCTTACACTGGTCTTTATTTTGCATTTCACGCAGTTCTTCACTTTCCTCTTTCAGCCTCATCATGTCTAGGATGAAAGTGATAAATACAACTTAACCTAAACATTAAAACATTAAAAGTATATTGTCCGTTTAACAATGTTCAGCTTTGCAGAGAAACTGTATTTGTGACCAGTATCAGTCAGAAGTTTAACAGGAACTCATTTAGAGCTATTATATCTTCGACTGAAACCACTTTGTGTAACCGAAGAAACTTTTAATCAAAAACTAGTATGGAGTGTCACAGGGCTCAGTATTAGGTCTTGTTTGTGTGATTCAGGACAGGAAAAATCATAGAAATAAATCAAATAAATTGCTTTTGGTACAATAAACAATGCTAAGTTCTTGCTCAAGATAAATAGAAAGTATTAAAAACTTCTAGTTATATAATTGAATATTTTTACATATTATCTGAATCAAACTAGTTGGGTCATTCCTGGGATTCAGATTCTTTTCAAATTTGGAATATACATGTTTTTCAACTACATTATTTGATTCAACTTCTAAATAACCCACATCATTAGGCACATATCAAACCTTATATTTTTTTTTTTTTTTTTTTTTTTTTCCCACCTTAGGCATTAAAGACCTATACTATTTTCAGTTGTTTTCAGCTTTAGACACCTTTTTTGCTGCTCCTCATGTAGTGTAGCAGAGTAGACCATATATGGCAGAAATAAAATAAGTACAGCTATAGTTTTTACTAGTTGAAATTCAATTGTTAATACCAAGAATTAACCTTTTTAGTAGTGGAAATGTAATTCCGGGTATCAAAAATTGCCATTGTTACTTGTAAAAATCCAATTTCTGATATCAAGAATTAGCATTCTAATTAGTGAAAATTTAACTGTTGATATCAAAAACTCATATCCTGCGAATGAATAAAAGTCAAAACGGCCTTGCATTTAGATGCCGTCATAGAGTGCGGCGATTCGAGCGATCCGAATCACTGAATCATTTCAAGAGCAATTGATTCAGTTGACTCATCATCATACTTTCCAGTGGCCGAATTAGTTTATAATTAACTAATTCACAATATAAAAAAGCGAAATGAGATGCACCTTTCTGTTGCTCATGAGTGAATGCACTGAATTACAACCACAAAATATCCGTTATTAATGTTAGAAAAAGCATTACGTACATTCAAAAACAACTAATTAATTTGACACAACCAAACGGACTGAATGGTTCATATCTATTTAAACTCTTCCATGCATAAACGCATGCATAAACAAACCTTTCTTCATCCGAATCACAACAGATGCAGAAGCGCAGCTGTATGACGTCATACTACAAAACCAAAACAAAAGCCTCGTTTGCACTGCTGCTCTCTAAACTCACAAACGAGCATAGAAACTTGCGTAGTTTCAGCGCTCATGTTCATTTCACCTATAATTTGGTTTTAAATACCTCTATTCTTGTGCTGGAGTGAACAGGACTTTTGGTTTAGTTTGTGGGCAATGCGTCACAAGACTGCGCCGCGCTCCGGCATTTGTTGTGATTCGACTGAAGGGAAGGTTTGTGTTTTAAGCGTTTAAATGAATGCAGTGCATTAAAGCAATTTTATGGGTTGTGCAAACGATGTAAAATGGCTCATATTATTGAACGTAACATTGTAATGCTTTATCTAACGTTAGTGCGCGTTATTTTCTCTCAGTGATGCGAATGCGCACGTTAGGAACAGAAAGGGTGCGTCTCATTTCATTCCCTGTATTGTCAGTCATTTTATCATAAACACGAATTGAGTCACTGTCAATTAGTGATGGAAGAAATGGGACAAAAATGGTTTACTACTGTTTCGAAGCGGTCAAATTACTGGATGCTGACTGCTGCTCAAAGCAACGAGAACAACAAACAGACATATAGGAACGATAACTTTTCTATATTAAATGTGATTTATAAATCAATAATTATGAATACATGTCTAAATATTAAGTGTCTATCCTATTTTGTTCATTTTATAGTACTAGGTTTGAGTGTTTTTTGGTTAGTTGGGTCATTTAACTCCATTAAATCACAAATATTTGTTAATTCTTCTCATCTTAAACACAGGGAACGTCTGGTGATTATAACGATGGCGTTTATTCAAGAGGAGAGTGAAGACTTCAGGATTGAGGAAGTATACAGTCTGAAATGTGAAGATACTGACGACGACATAGGTTGGTTTTCATTCTCAAAGCTGAACTCACTCATTTGATCCTTGCTAAAATGTCCAGCTCTGCGGAAATGAATGATATTTTTGAAGATTGTCCTAAAAGTGTCATAATTTAAAGCAGTTTTGTCTGACATGGAGTGGGTCGCCTCATGTGGACATACATTTTGAGATAAATGACCAGACAAATACTAATCAAGTGTAGCTGAGAAGGTCCTGCTTAAATGTTGGATTTTTACATTTGTTATGCTTTAAACTGCAAAACTTAGATGAAAAAAGATTAAGCCTAAATTGTGCTTTTTGTCTGAAACATTAAAAAACATTTATAGAGGCAAACCTTGAAATTTTATACAAGCTTTACTGTTTGTGTAAGTTACATTATTCATGTATATTTGTAAAACAAATCTGCCATGTTACAACGGCAATAGTGTGATTTAAGGTGTGTACATGTCTATGCTGCACTAGGATAATATGACTATAATAGGAATGCTCCACATCTTTCGATTTGTGTTAACTTCGAGTATGACTTTAGCTAGATTAAAGGATTAGTTTACTTTCAGAACAACAATGTACAGATAATGTACTCAGCTCCTTCTCCATCTTTCTTTCTTCAGTTGTAAAGAAATTATGTTTTTTGAGGAAAACATTTCAGGATATCTCTCCATATAATGCAAATGTATGGTGCCCCCAAGTTTGAACTTCCAAAATGCAGTTTAAATGCAACTTCAAAGGGCTCTAAATGATTCCAGCCGATGAAGAAGGGTCCTATCGAGTGAAAGAATTGGTTATTATCAAAAACAAATTGACAATTTCTAAACTTTTTAACCTCAAGTGCATGTCTTGTCTCGTCTTTGTGATGCGCATGCGTAGTCTGTGTGGTCTGGGTCAATACAGTTAAGGTATGTTGAAAAACTTGCATCTCGTTTTCATCTTCAACTTCAAACTTCTGTTTTACCTTTTTTTTGGCATTAAAGGGCATTTGATCTTCTTTGTATGTTCACTTTGTAAACACGGGGTTGGTATTTCTTAGTTTTTCGACATACCCTAACTGTATTGACCTGGATCACACAGACTGCGCATCGCAGAGACGAGACAAGACGTGCATTTGAGGTTAAAAAGTATATAAACTGTCAGTTTGTTTCGAAATGGCCAATCGTTTAGAGCCCTTTGAAGCAGCATTTAAACTGCATTATGGAAGTTCAAACTTGGGGACACCATACAGATCTATTATATGGAGAGAAATCCTGAAATGTTTTCCTCAAAAAACAATGTCTTTATGACCGAAGAAAGAAAGACATGAATATCTTGGATGACAAGGGGGTGAACACATTTTCGCTCTGAAAGTGAACTAATCCTTTAAGGTAATCAAAAATCTTTGTTTACATGGTAGATTCTTAATTAAAGTATTGTTTTAATCGTGTTAAAAGCATAATATTGTTGTTCATATACAGTCATGGCCAAAAATATCGGCACCCTTTCAATTCTGTTAGAAAATGCAACCCTTCTCTCAGAAATTTTGCATTGGAACAACACAAGAACCCAAACAAATGCACTAAAAAAATTATTGGCACCCTTAACTTAATATTTGGTAGCACCCCCTTTGGAAAAAATAACTGAAGTCAGTTGCTTCCTGTAACCATGAATGAGATTCTTACACCTCTCTACTGAAATTTGGACCCACTCTTCTTTTGTAAACTGCTCTAGGTCATTCAGATTTGAAGGATGCCTTCTCCCAACTGCTGTTTTAAAATCTCCACAGGTGATTCAGATGTGGACTAATTACTGAACATTTCAGAACTATTCAGCACTTTATTTGTAACCATTTCTGAGTGCTTTTTGAGGTGCGTTTTGGGTCATTGTCCTGCTGGAAGACCCATGACCTCTGGTGGAGACGCAGCTTTCTGACACTGGCCACTACGTTTCGCCCCAAAATTCTTTGGTAATCATCAGATTTCATGATACCATTTACACAGTCAAGGCATTTAGCGGCAGAAGCAGCAAAGCAACCCTTTGATGGCCTCATTTCTTTTTCTGTAAACTGTGGCATGATAGCTCTACTTTTGTCTCATCTGTCCACAGTACGTTCTCCCAGAGGGATTGTAGTTTTGTCGCATGTTTAGGCAAACTCCAGTCTTGTGTTGTTTATGTCTTTGTGTCAGCAGTGGTGTCCTTTTCAATCAGATGGCGACAGATAGTGCAAGCTGACGCTGTTGTACCCTGTGTCTGCAGATCAGCTTGAATTTGTTTGGAAGTTAATTTGGGTTCTTTATCCACCATTCGTACAATCCTTTGTTGTAATTTTTCATTAATTTTGCTGTTCTGCCCACGTTCAGGGAGGTTAGCTCCAGTGCCATGGGCTGTAAACCTCTTGATGATATTGCGCAAAGTGGACACAGGAACATTAAGATCTCTGGAGATGGACTTATAACCTTAAGATTGTCCATGTTTTTTCCACATTTTTCCTTTCAAATCCACAGACAACTCTTTACACTTTCTTTTCTCCATGCTCAGCTTGACACACAACACAGAGGTTGAGTCAACTTTTCCTTCATATTAACTGGCTGCAAGTGTGATTACTATATTGACCACAGGTGTGTCTAAATACAAATTACAGGAGCATCACATGTAGGGCTGGGCTATATATATATATGTGTATAATATACACTAACTTTCAAAAGTTTGGGGTCAGTAAATGTTTATTCATTCTTTTTTTTTTTTTCTTTTTTTTTTTGAAAGAAATGAATAAATTGTTACATTAATAAAAAGTGACATAATAGATTTACATTGCTAGAAAATATATAGTTTGAATAGTAATTATAGTTTGAATAAATGTTGTTCTTGAAAGAAAAAAATACATTTTCAAAAAAAAAAACCTGTTTCCAAAACTGATAATTCTTCTAATAATTCAGAATATCAGAATGATTTCTGAGAGATCATGTGACACTTAAGCCTGGGAAACTGAGTAACAGCTGATGAAAAATCAGCATTGCATCACAGGAATAAATTATATTTTAAAGTATATGAAAATAAAAACCGTTATTTTCTATTGTAATAACATTTTGTAATATTACAGTTTATTTTCTGTATTTGTGATCAAATAAATGCAGCCTTGACTTCATAAAAAAAAAAAATTGCAAGTCTTACTGACCCCAAACTTTTGAACGGTAGTGTGTGTGTGTGTGTGTATATATATATATATATATATATATATATATATATATATATATATATATATATATATATATATATATATATATATCTCTCCATCACCTGTTTTCAAAAGGAGCGGCAGTTAATACACAGAGCCGTAGATCACTGACAAGCTACGCAATATCGGGTTCGGTTTTGCGGGTGATTCATTGGAGTAGCTTTTCATTGATTTACGGCTCTGTGTATTAACTGGCGCTCCATTTGAAAACAGGTGATGGAGATTTACCGCTAATCAAAGAACCGGCTTTACTGACGAGATGTGCATGAATATATTGATCGATATATATTGCCCAGCCCTAATCACATGCTTATTACTGGCACCTTATCACATGCTTATAAGGTGCCAGTAATTTTGTCCAGTCTATTTTTGAGTTCTGTGTGAATTTCATCAAGCTTTTCTTCTCTTTTTTTGTGTAGCTCCAGTGCAAACAAAAACAATAAGCATATGAATACCAAAACATTTGCAATTAGACCAATTTTTGGGAAGTTTTTAGTTTTATAGATAGAGTGAAAGGGCCTAATACTGAGCCTTGTGGCACTCTATACTTTGTGCGACGAAGAGAGTCATCAAACAAAGTGGTTATAATCATATAAGGACATAAACCATATTAATTTCCTATTCTCAAGCTATCCACGAGAATGATGTGATCTATGCTGCTGAAGATCTAATAGCCCTAAAAGACATAGAACTTTAGCAAGGACAGTTTCTGTTTTACAACGCTTAAAGGATTAGTTCACTTTCAGAACAAAAATGTACAGATAATGTACTCACCCCCTTGTCATCCAAGATGTTCACAAATTCTTTCTTCAGTCCTAAAGACATCATGTTTTTGAGAAAAACATTTCAGGATTTCTCTCCATATAATGACTTCTAGGGTGTCCCCAAGTTTGAACCTCCAAAATGCAGTTTAAATGCTGCTTCAAAGGGCTCTAAACGATCCCAGCTGATGAAGAAGGGTCTTACCTAGTGAAACGATTGGTTATTTTTTTAAACAAATTGACAATTTATATACTTTTTAACATTAAATGCTCATTTTGTCTGATCTGCGATGCCCATGCGTAGTCTGTGTGTCCAAAAACTCCCATCTCGTTTTCGTCTTCATCTTCAACTTCAAAATCATCCTACAAAACAGCCTTTTTTTTGTAAAGGCTGTTTGATCTTCTTTGTATGTTCACTTTGTAAACACCGGGTTGGTATTTCTTTGTTTTTCGACATACCCTAACTGTATTGACCTGGATCACACAGACTGCACATCACAGAGACGAGACAAGATAAGATGTGCATTTGAGGTTAAAAAGTACATAAATTGTCAATTTGTTTCGAAAATAACCAATCGTTCCATTAGAAAAGACCCTTCTTCCTCGGCTGGGGTCATTTAGAGCCCTTTGAAGCAGCATTTAAACATTTTGGAAGTTGAAATTTGGGGGCGCCATACATATCCATTATATGGAGAGATATCCTGAAATGTTTCCTTCAAAAAACTTTCTTTACGACTGAAGAAAGAAAGACATGAACATCTGGGATGACAAGGGGCCGAGTACATTATCTGTAAATTTTTGTTCTGAAAGCGAACTAATCCTTTATTTTCTTATAATTCTCAAGCTAAATTTTTAAGTTCTAATAGCTCTAGAAGAAATATACATTTGGTAAGGACAGTTTGTTTTACAATGACACTTAAATCCTGACCTATACTGTTCACAAATACAGTTTTGCTGCGAAATTGAACATTGATGAAAGGACAGTATTTTAGACCAGGGATGATACAAACCTGCAGAATTTAGCTCCAACTTTAATTGAATCAAGGTTAAATCTAAACTCTGCAGGACCGCAAGTCGAGTTTGACACTCCTTAATAAATGTCAGGGCCGTTGTTGTTGCTTTTAAACATGGTTTAACTTGTATTTGTCTCTCTTTATCCTAGACCTGATGGCGCTGATGGAGGAGAGTAAAGAACGGTATAAGAATCATGATTCCACTGCTGAAGAAAAACCTTGTTCACAAACCGCAAAGACTCGTATTAGTAAACGTGTCATCTGCCCAGAGTGTGGAAAGTATTACAGTCATGAAGAAAACCTCAAAGTCCACATGAGGGTTCACGCTGTAGAGAGGCCTTTCATCATCTGCCCTCACTGTGGAAACCGTTTCTCTCAAAAAGGGACCTTTGAAAGACATATGAAAGCTCACGCCAGAGAAAAGCTGTACAGCTGTGAACTGTGTGGAAAGAGCTACACATCACAAGTAAGCCTTGACTGTCATATGAACTATCATGTGGCCGGTGATAGGCCCTTTATTTGTGATCAGTGTGGAAAGCGCTTCAAACATAAAGAAACCATTAATAATCACATGAAGACCCATTCAAAAGAGGAGAGCTTTACATGCCGTCAGTGTGGAGTGAGTTTCACAGACCCGAATCACCTCAGTAATCACGTGAAAACTCACGCTGGAAAGGAGCCTAACATGTGCAATCAATGCGGAAAGACTTTCACGAACAAAAGAGCCCTCAAGGGTCACATGATCATTCACACTGGAGAAAAGCTTTTCTCCTGCCTCGAGTGTGGACAGAGTTTCAAACTAAAAAGAAACCATCTGATTCACATGAGAGTTCACAATGAAGAAAAACCTTTCACCTCCCCAATGTGTGGGAAGAGTTACAATCACATGAAGCTTCACACTGGAGAGAGAGCTTAAATGTGTATTCAGTGTGAAATGTTTCACAAATAACAACAAAAACCTGAACGAACATTTGCAAACTCATTCTGTGAGTTCACATTCCCAAATTCTTGGTGACCATAATAGCAAAAAATGTTTTAGAAGGATAAAATCATTGACTGAATTCATTAATTTAATGAGTGACATTTCTTCCTCTTTGTGGGTGTTTTGAAATTAAAGTATTAAAAGCTGCATTCAGATGCAAGTTTCCTCGTTCTCGTCTTCCTTATTATGACTCTTCTTCTTTGGCGCATTTTGACTATATTATATTACGTGCAAAACATTACTTTGAACAACTATCACTCCATCAGCATCAAAATGATGTTCAGCAGGTGTAAAATGTGTCTGTTCACCAAATGAGCAAATAATCAGTTTTGTTTTATTGCTTCTCTATAATCTGATATATAATGGTGACATTGCATTAGATATATGGTATAAATGGTTACATTTTATTTCACTACATTACATGACTTTTTTGCCTGTTAGACACAGTCTCGCACAGTTTCTTTGGTAGTTCTTTGTGTGTTCAACACAATTGAACAAAATCTATTTAAATATGTATTTCACCTATAATTTAATCGCAAATACCGCTAATCTTGTGCTCATGTAAACAGGACTTTAATTTTGGTTTTGGCAATGTGACGAGGCTGCACAGCACACCGGCATTAGTTGTGATTCGACTACAGAAAGGTTTGTTTTTAAGCGTTAAAATTAATGTAACACATCTTAAGTATTTTTAGATATTTTGCTAAACAGTGTTATTATTGAGTGTGACATTGTAATACTTTATTTAACGTTAATGCATGTCATTTTCTGTGAGTACCTAGCAAACACAGAATGTTCCCCTCACATTCCCATTTGGTTATTTTTTTTTGGGAACCAAATGAGAAAGTTGTAGGAACGTTCCCTGTAGGTTCTCTTTTTAATAACCTATAAAGAACATTCCCTGCAGGTTATTTTTAGGTTTAATTTTTATAACCTACAGAAAACGTTCCCAGAACGTTCCCTGCAGGGTATTTTTAGGTTTAATTTTTATAACCTACAGAAAACATTCCCAGAACGTTCTCTGCAAGTTATTTTTAGGTTTAATTTTTATAACCTACAGAAAACGTTCCAAGAACGTTCCCTGCAGGGTATTTTTAGGTTTAATTTTATAACCTACAGAAAACGTTCCCAGAACGTTCCCTGCAGGGTATTTTTAGGTTTAATTTTATAACCTACAGAAAACGTTCCCTGCAGGGTATTTTTAAGTTTAATAACCTACAGAGAATGTTCCCTGCAGGGTATTTTTAGGTTTAATTTTTATAACCTACAGAAAACGTTCCCAGAACGTTCCCTGCAGGGTATTTTTAGGTTTAATTTTATAACCTACAGAAAACGTTCCCTGCAGGGTATTTTTAAGTTTAATAACCTACAGAGAACGTTCCCTGCAGGGTATTTTTAGGTTTAATTTTTATAACCTACAGAAAACGTTCCCAGAACGTTCCCTGCAGGGTATTTTTAGGTTTCATTTTTATAACCTACAGAAAACATTCCCAGAACGTTCTCTGCAAGTTATTTTTAGGTTTAATTTTATAACCTACAGAAAATGTTCCCTGCAGGGTATTTTTAAGTTTAATAACCTACAGAGAACGTTCCCTGCAGGGTATTTTTAGGTTTAATTTTTATAACCTACAGAAAACGTTCCCAGAACGTTCCCTGCAAGTTATTTTTAGGTTTAATTTTTATAACCTACAGAAAACATTCCCAGAACGTTCCCTGCAGGGTATTTTTAAGTTTAATAACCTACAGAGAACGTTCCCTGCAGGGTATTTTTAGGTTTAATTTTTATAACCTACAGAAAACGTTCCCAGAACGTTCCCTGCAAGTTATTTTTAGGTTTAATTTTTATAACCTACAGAAAACATTCCCAGAACGTTCCCTGCAGGGTATTTTTAAGTTTAATAACCTACAGAGAATGTTCCCTGCAGGGTAGTTTTAGGTTTAATTTTTATAACCTACAGAAAACGTTCCCAGAACGTTCTCTGCAAGTTATTTTTAGGTTTAATTTTTATAACCTACAGAAAACATTCCCAGAACGTTCTCTGCAAGTTATTTTTAGGTTTAATTTTATAACCTACAGAAAACATTCCCAGAACGTTCCCTGCAAGTTATTTTTAGGTTTAATTTTTATAACCTACAGAAAATGTTCCCTGCAGGGTATTTTTAAGTTTAATAACCTACAGAGAATGTTCCCTGCAGGGTAGTTTTAGGTTTAATTTTTATAACCTACAGAAAACGTTCCCAGAATGTTCTCTGCAAGTTATTTTTAGGTTTAATTTTTATAACCTACAGAAAACATTCCCAGAACGTTCTCTGCAAGTTATTTTTAGGTTTAATTTTATAACCTACAGAAAACATTCCCAGAACGTTCCCTGCAAGTTATTTTTAGGTTTAATTTTTATAACCTACAGAAAATGTTCCCTGCAGGGTATTTTTAAGTTTAATAACCTACAGAGAACGTTCCCTGCAGGGTATTTTTAGGTTTAATTTTTATAACCAACAGAAAACGTTCCCAGAACGTTCCCTGCAAGTTATTTTTAGGTTTAATTTTTATAACCTACAGAAAACGTTCCCAGATTGTTCCCTGCAGGGTATTTTTAGGTTTAATTTTTATAACCTACAGAAAACATTCCCAGAACGTTCTCTGCAAGTTATTTTTAGGTTTAATTTTATAACCTACAGAAAACATTCCCAGAACGTTCCCTGCAGGGTATTTTTAAGTTTAATAACCTACAAAAAATGTTCCCTGCAGGGTATTTTTAGGTTTAATTTTTATAACCAACAGAAAACGTTCCCAGAACGTTCCCTGCAAGTTATTTTTAAGTTTAATAATCTACAGAGAATGTTCCCTGCAGGGTATTTTTAGGTTTAATTTTTATAACCTACAGAAAACGTTCCCAGATTGTTCCCTGCAGGGTATTTTTAGGTTTAATTTTTATAACCTACAGAAAACATTCCCAGAACGTTCTCTGCAAGTTATTTTTAGGTTTAATTTTATAACCTACAGAAAACATTCCCAGAACGTTCCCTGCAGGGTATTTTTAAGTTTAATAACCTACAAAAAATGTTCCCTGCAGGGTATTTTTAGGTTTAATTTTTATAACCAACAGAAAACGTTCCCAGAACGTTCCCTGCAAGTTATTTTTAAGTTTAATAATCTACAGAGAATGTTCCCTGCAGGGTATTTTTAGGTTTAATTTTTATAACCTACAGAAAATGTTCCCAGAACGTTCTCTGCAAGTTATTTTTAGGTTTATTTTTTATAATCTACAGAAAACATTCCCAGAACGTTTCTTGCAGGTTATTTTTAGGTTTCATTTTATAACCTACAGAAAACGTTCCCAGAACGTTCTCTGCAGGTTATTTTTAGGTTTAATTCTAATAACCTACAGATAACGTTCCCAGAACATTACCTGCAAGTTATTTTTAGGTTTATTTTTTATAACCCTACAGAGAATGTTCCCAGAATGTTCCCTGCTGGTTATTTTAGCTGTCATAACCATATAAACAAATTAAAACTTCTAATTATTCTAATGCTCTTTATTTTTTATCATAAACAATTTTTTTTGTTTCATGTCTCAAATAAGCTTTTAATAAAGTGTAGACCTCAAATTGGTAAAATTGCAATATAATGATAATATAATTCCAATTTTATAGCTAAAAATAAGTCTGAAAATCATCATAAACACTGGGTTTATTTCTTTACTGCGTGCCTCTGATCTGCACACGCTTTCTTAGAAGCCTTGTGTTTGTACAGACTGATCAAATTGAGTTAATTTTTATTAATACATCTTTATCTAGGCCCTGCTTGATGATACAGCTGCTTTGTATAGCTTTAAAAGACTTGGCACCAAGGCATCTAGTCCATCCAAGAATGAGCACAGTTGATGGGTGGTGACTACTCTATTGAACTCTGTGCTTATCTGACACAGACACATAAGACAGCAGGAAAAATTGGAGCCACATAGACTAGTGGTGGGTAGCAAGTACAGATGAAAGGCATAATTAATCAATATTAATTAAAGCTACAAGCAGCGTTGAAAGGGCCCTCGCACCAGGCTAGCATTTAACTCAAACATACCATATTCAATCTGTACCAAGCTTCATATGTTTGATCAGTGTAAAACATGACATATCCTGTTGCCAACAGGTGGCACTATTATTATAACTGAAAACTGGTTTTTAGATGTCTTTAGGCCAGACTCTTACCAAAATATGTAAAGTGCAGGTTGGGACAAGTGATTTCCTGTTGCCAGCAGGTGACTATGTAAGGGATAATCAATGGTTTGCCGTGCGTTAAAGGATTTTAATGCACGACGTGGAGGCTAATAACCGCCCGACGCGAAGCGTCAGTTAGCTCATCATCTCTATCATTCTGCCAGATTTAAATCAGACACAGAGATGGAATAATGATAAATCACATTTTTTTTGAATGAATTACAGCATTTATTTCAATTAATTATCGATTGATCGAGAGAAAGACAGAGAGAGAGAAAGGGAGAGATGACAGTTGTTATGTGCGTGTTACCTGCCTGCTGCGCGTCTCTCTCTATAAACAACAAATTAATTCAAAAACAGCGGTTTTACCACCTAGTTGCTGAGGAATGTAATGTAGCGATCTAGCATCCAGGCTATTTGATTAATATGGATCGAGAGGAAGCCCTGACAGTCCTGAAGTTTATGTATGTGCGTAGGGCAATGCGATCTCTCTCTCTCACAGTGTGCGTTTGCGTGCATCAATTAATGCAGCGCATTAATATAGAACGGTGATTAAACTGACTTGGAACTACCTGTGCATTATGATTTTAAAAATGATTTTAATGCATACCTGCCAGCCAATCAGAATCCAGTATCCAGACATTCCATGGAATAAATATATATATATATATATATATATATATATATAACTGAATATGGGCATAGGCCTGTGTTTAGGACAGGACTCTTATCAAACGTGTGAAGTTTGGGGCAGATTGGACATTGAATGTCTAAGTTATAACTACTTCCTGATTAATGGTGAAACAACACTGAACTTTGTCAGGCCACAACAGACATGCCCTTTAATGAAAACTTCTCAATTTAACATTGCAAAGGCCTTTAGATTAGACTACGAAATATAATGTTGAGGTCATTAAATCTCTAGGAGTTTTGTTGAAAATGGCAAAAACTGCTCAAAATTTGGCAAGAAATTTCGAAATAACAGACTTCCTGTTGGGTTTTCAGACCTTGTATCAGAAGACTTTTTTGTAGGTATTGGTTACATGTGTCCACCCAGTTTTGTGCATGTACAGGTCCTTCTCAAAAAATTAGCATATTGTGATAAAGTTCATTATTTTCTGTAATGTACTGATAAACATTAGACTTTCATATATTTTAGATTCATTACACACAACTCGAAGTAGTTCAAGCCTTTTATTGTTTTAATATTGATGATTTTGGCATACAGCTCATGAAAACCCAAAATTCCTATCTCAAAAAATTAGCATATTTCATCCGACCAATAAAAGAAAAGTGTTTTTAATACAAAAAAAGTCAACCTTCAAATAATTATGTTCAGTTATGCACTCAATACTTGGTCGGGAATCCTTTTGCAGAAGTGACTGCTTCAATGCGGCGTGGCATGGAGGCAATCAGCCTGTGGCACTGCTGAGGTGTTATGGAGGCCCAGGATGCTTCGATAGCGGCCTTAAGCTCATCCAGAGAGTTGGGTCTTGCTTCTCTCAACTTTCTCTTCACAATATCCCACAGATTCTCTATGGGGTTCAGGTCAGGAGAGTTGGCAGGCCAATTGAGCACAGTAATACCATGGTCAGTAAACCATTTACCAGTGGTTTTGGCACTGTGAGCAGGTGCCAGGTCGTGCTGAAAAATGAAATCTTCATCTCCATAAAGCTTTTCAGCAGATGGAAGCATGAAGTGCTCCAAAATCTCCTGATAGCTAGCTGCATTGACCCTGCCCTTGATAAAACACAGTGGACCAACACCAGCAGCTGACATGGCACCCCAGACCATCACTGACTGTGGGTACTTGACACTGGACTTCAGGCATTTTGGCATTTCCCTCTCCCCAGTCTTCCTCCAGACTCTGGCACCTTGATTTCCGAATGACATGCAAAATTTGCTTTCATCCGAAAAAAGTACTTTGGACCACTGAGCAACAGTCCAGTGCTGCTTCTCTGTAGCCCAGGTCAGGCGCTTCTGCCGCTGTTTCTGGTTCAAAAGTGGCTTGACCTGGGGAATGCGGCACCTGTAGCCCATTTCCTGCACACGCCTGTACACGGTGGCTCTGGATGTTTCTACTCCAGACTCAGTCCACTGCTTCCGCAGGTCCCCCTCTCGTTGTGCAGCGTTTTCTGCCACACTTTTTCCTTCCCACAGACTTCCCACTGAGGTGCCTTGATACAGCACTCTGGGAACAGCCTATTCGTTCAGAAATTTCTTTCTGTGTCTTACCCTCTTGCTTGAGGGTGTCAATGATGGCCTTCTGGACAGCAGTCAGGTCGGCAGTCTTACCCATGATTGCGGTTTTGAGTAATGAACCAGGCTGGGAGTTTTTAAAAGCCTCAGGAATCTTTTGCAGGTATTTAGAGTTAATTAGTTGATTCAGATGATTAGGTTAATAGCTCGTTTAGAGAACCTTTTCATGATATGCTAATTTTTTGAGATAGGAATTTTGGGTTTTCATGAGCTGTATGCCAAAATCATCAATATTAAAACAAAAAAAAGGCTTGAACTACTTCAGTTGTGTGTAATGAATCTAAAATATATGAAAGTCTAATGTTTATCAGTACATTACAGAAAATAATGAACTTTATCACAATATGCTAATTTTTTGAGAAGGACCTGTATGTGAAACAGCTCGAGGGGTGCTTTGTTGAAATTTATCGAGTCATTTTGCTGCACCCACTTATGAAACTTATGTCAGATGTAAATTTTCAGCACTTCTGGCATGTGTGCAAAGTTTAATGAGTTTTTGAGCATTTTGGAAAAGAAGAAAAAAGTGAGCAACTCCAATAGGGTCCTCACACCATCAAAAGGTAAAGTAGTCCACACATTCCTGATGGTTTGAGGTATCTTGCTCAGTTGTGAAAACACAGAATAAGAACCTCTCCATATCCTCCTGGGATGTGATGATTACTTCTTCATACACCAAATCCTCACTGAAAGTGTCACGATGAATCAAGCCTGGTGTGTTCTCTACCATAATTTCTGTTCCTGTGGATAGTACAGCCCTCTCTGTTGTGATATTTGGTGCATATATATCATCAATAATTATGCTCTTGTTAACAAGGAACATTCCTGTGACCCTGAATCCAGCCTTGGCGTTTTCAACTGTCACAGTCCAACCTGGTGAAACAGAGAGAAGAACTGTGTTTTGGGGAACTTCTGTCCTGCCATCCTCTTTATCCACTTCTGCACTTCCACATACAAATTGTGTCTTAAACTTTTGAAATTTGCTTTGTCAGCAGGCTGGAGGGCATATGTGGTGTGAGTCGGATATGCCATCACATTCACATTTTTGGCTTTCATCAGTTATATGAAGTCCAAATTATAGACATGGCTACTGTGCCCATCCTTTGTGGGTTATCTTTTGGCAGCAGCTCTTTAAACATCTGACCCCACTCCAGGAACAAGTCACTGTTTATCCAGCCGCTGTTGCTTGCCTTCAAAAATGACCATTGTGCTACTAAATGATCCCCCTGCAATGAACGCTGCAAGAACTGTTGTGGTTTCTCCTTTCTCCCCAGCAGTTACCTCTACACAGAGCTTACCCACATCCCCAACCGCACGAGCAAAACTGGTCTTGCAGGCCAGACGCATTGCAATTCCAAATATGTGATATGGAACATCTTTAATTCCAAGTTCCTCCAGCAGATCTTCATACTGTTGAAACCACTTTCCTACCACTCTCTGGTCTGGATTCTGTTTCAAAAAAATTCAAAACCAGTAATACCCAGCAATGCCTTTTACATCAGGAAATATCCTTTGCATGGATATCTCTTTTGGTATGTGGGAAGCCTCTTTTGGAGAGGAACTTGATATGACAGCCCAGTTCTTTCTCAGATTCCTATGCCATTACTTCCTCCCAGATGCACAGCCAAAGCCAGTAACTTTACCGTTAATGCAGCTTTGCAAAGAGGTCTTTGGAATGTTCCAAATTCTTGCTAAACAACTAGCATTATGGCACGTTATGTTATGTTTTCACCCCTAGAGGATGCATATTCAAAACAAAGAACCAAAGGCGAAGTTTAATGATGCCGTGATTGAGTGTGGAATCATGGGAGTTGTTGCCTTCTTTCCCACAGCTGATGCAATCCATTGGGATTTGGGCATGTTCATGGATGAGCTAATGTATTAAAGATGGTAAGGTCACTGTAATATGAAGCAGGGTGGGGCTGAAAGTCATGGAAGCAAAACCAGGACGCTGGAACGATTGCTAATGAAGGACGAGCGCGATACGTGGCTCGAAAGTAGTATGTCACATGCAACCACTTCCGCTTCTTCCGGTCATGTGTATATAGGAAAAGCAGCACTGTTTTATCATACTAGATACATTTGAGTGCATCAAAAGTTCTGTTATAATGCTACTCTGTGTGTTTGTCACCTGTCTAATAAAATGCATAACATATTAAAGTGTCTTTGGGGTTTCCATGTTTTCTACAAAATAAAACCTGGAAAATCGAGGGTGTTTGACTTCATTGGCAGGCGATGCAAGGACACGGCCCGTTACACAAATTAAATTAGCTTATTTCTCTGAATTTAAACATTCTTCGAAACATTTGGGATAAAGTACACAAGTCAGCAAAAATATATAACACTGTTCTAGTGGTTTTTCAATATTTGGTCATTTTCTTTCCTTTTTTCTTCTCTCTTCTTGTCTCTCTGTTTCCTTTCTTTGCTTGCCCTTGTCCCTAACTTTTTTTATTTGAAGGAACATGTCAAAACATTGTTCATAAACCTTTGCTTTGTTGGTAGGCCTACTTATAATTGCTTTAGTACCCTTATTAGTGATTAATGAAATTTACTATCTGGCTCACTTACCTTACAGTTTGGCAAAATGCCAGTCAAATGTGGTGTCTCATACATTTTTGCCATTCTTGACTGGACATTGGACATTGATTGGAGTGCAAGTAACTGAAAATAGTTCCTTTTCCTAGAGAAATTTGTAGTATAGTATTTGCCCCAGTTGTTACCAAAGGATTAGCTATATTTTTACATCAGCTAGTTGTTGATCACCATCACCATAACTTGTTTAAGACTCTAATACCACAGCATTATTTTATGGCAAATAATGATAAAATGACAATAAGTTTCATGACTATTATTGGCAAATGATTATATAACTTGGCCCATTGTCTAAAGATTTTAAGGAAAGCATGGTCCTCTGAAAAGACAAGACAAGCACAAGCTGTATGTAATTTTGTAAATATAAGACATTGGCCTACAAGAGACAGGTTCAGACTATGTTTCATTGGGAATTGGGCAGTCCATTAACAGAAAAAAAAATTGTGGCAAATGTTTTTTCCTTTGGGAAAAACTGTTCCGTTTGTTGAAAGCATGAAAGACTTTGGCTATGAACTGGACATATGTAGCATTGCTTATGCTTCTCACTCTGTTAGTGCATTTGGTCAGACTTTTCAATCTGATTGAGTTCTTGTATTAAACTGTGATTTAAGTGATTTTTTCTTAGTTTTATCACAAATGTATTTTCACCCACACTTATATGCTTATGCAGTCCAAAGAACAAATGATTACAAAGTGATTAATTTGAGCAGTGCAGCTGATGTAAAACCATTTAACTTTTTTTTTTTTTTTTTTTTTACAAAATAAAATAAAGGTTCCAAAGGGGCAGTTTTCAGTGATGCCACAGAAGAACCATTTTTGGTTCCCCAAAGAAAAACTGAAGTTTTAGATTTTATCACAAGTTAAAATTGTTGAATTATTAAAAAAAATAATAATTCTACAGTTGGGTGAGACTACACAAAGATGCCAAAATAGAAATCTGACTACGGCAAAAGGAAAAGACAAAGTAGGAGACAGAGTAATCATTTATTTCTAACAAAAACATCAAGATCACTGGCTCATTCAATTCTTTAAGTTTGTATATGTGACTTTTTATTTGACAAAATTAAAAATAAACCCACTGTGTTATAAGCTAATTCAATGCTTTGTATATGGGTGTTTGTGTGAGTGTTTTCAACAAGGTTTTATTCCGCACGCACCCGCTCCCGCTATATATTCATTCTTTGTTCACCCACTGCCCGCTTAAAATAATTTTCTTCCCGACCCATCCGTTCCCGCTAAATTCAGATCCAGAATCTCACATTTAAATACTACCGAAAGAGAGAGAACAAATAAAATTGTAGGCTGTACAATTTTTTTTTTTTTTTTTTTTTTTTTTTCAAGATGCTTTTAACATCTTTAAGGAAAATGTGTTGCAGAAGAAAATAAATGTAGGTACAAAAATTGTAGCCTTATTTTTATTCAAAATAAAAATGTAACATTTTTCTGAGAGAAAAAAAAAACATGACATCTGTCATTTACCATTATAAGCAAAAGAATAAAACCGTTGACTTGTAACTAGAGCCCCTGTAAAAATAGTTCAGTTTTGTATGCAATGGCAAAGTGATTATATTTCGTTTCATTTTTTTTTATAAAGTTCATTTAGAAAAAGTTTAAAGCATGTTTTGTTCGTTAGGCCTAAATATAAGTTTTTGATTTTTAAAGTAACAAACAGCGGTCAGCGGAAGATTGTTCATAGTCGGTTTGGTCAATTTGCCTTCTCAAATCATCACGACTTGTCTAAAATAAAATCTATAGATAGAACAGTTCAAGTATAAAACAATTTAAACGTTAAACCTAGATATACAATAGTTTGTGCGGAGAGTGAAAGGTAAAGCCGCTTTGCAGGAGGCGCCAGCGCGATCACTTGCATTTTTTTTCAGTGGAAACAATTTAAAATGATCCGACATTTTTGCTCAAAAAGGTAAGAGTAAAATATCATTCGGAACTGAAAAGGGTCTACTTTTATTTGTGTGCAAAATCAACAAAATGTTCCAAACAGTATTTTATAAAATAAAGAAAACAAACATGTCATCACAGACATGATAAACACATATTTAGAAAGCTTTAAATTGTTACTTAACGAAATAAAACACATCGAAAACAATAGCTCTTTCATTATGTAATAATCCGTAAAGATTTCTCTCTAAAAAGGCGCATCCAAAAAGAAGATTGCCAGTCAGGATCTTTGCGATGCTGACTCAGAATATACGAAATAATTCAAATATCTCCTTACTATTTCCCCCGACACGTTCATTGTTATTTATTTTTGCCGGTGCTTTGTGGCAAGTTTCAGCCTATTGTGTGCAATAGGCCTACCTTAAAAAATAAAAAACGTTCAACAACCAGATACATTTACACTTAGGATATACGATAACAATGTTTAAAGCGCAGAAATTCTGTTCAGAAAGGACGTCGGTAACGGGATATTGTTAGGCCGCCCGCTTCCGTTCAAATTACACCAGAGTTACCGACCGCTACCGCGTTTTATTTGGAAATTTATTCCCGCGTCGCAAGAAATCTAGTCGGGTCCTGCGGGAGAACCGCGGGAATGCAGACCTCTATTTCAACCCACGTCGCCACCATTTTGTTTTTGCAAGCATCAATGGATTACCAGTTCTAAGGGCATGGTGAAAGTTCAAGCAAAGCATGCTAACTTTTCTGTCTTCGGCTGCACAGATGAGAACAGAACAATATTTAGACTCCCAGCCTCAGAGGAGGCAAGAGAGCAGTGGATTTATTGATTTATTTACTGTATATTACACTGCATGTTTATATTAGCTCTGTGTGGCAGCAATTTCTTTCCCATTCATTTACTGTCATATACACACAAGTTCATGTTAAAAACACAGGAGTTATAAAAACAGACATGATTGACTTTTTATAACTCCTGTGTTTTTAACATAAACTTGTGTGTATATGACAGTTCAAGCGCAATAAGATATGAAAGAGAACTTAGTTTAGTACTCACATGACATGCGACAGCCGCTTTCTGTGCGCGCTCAGAAAACCCTGTAGCAGAGGTTTAAACTAATATGGTTTAAAACGCATGATTTCAGAATGATGGTCAAAATCAATCAGATGTTTTTTTAGCAGGGGTAGGGGGCAGCAGCTCATTTGCATTTAAAGAGACATGCATGAAAACAGAGTGTTTCTGCTTCCACTTATAGGCATTTTTTTAAATTGTATAATAAATGATCTGTGGGGTATTTTAAGCTAAAACTTGCCTTGCCTTGCCTAATTAGGACTGGAAATTAATCAAAAAGAAATGAAAAACGAAATTCAGAACCTCTAACTGACGTAATTTTTCTATGTTGGTTATTTTGTTTTTTAATCCTATTAATACTTTTCCCTTAAAAACATACTACCGCGTCAGCACTATACGGACATTTGTGCCTATTAATTTACAAGAGATACAAGTTATTTTTTACTTTTTGCATGATAATATTTAAAATATAATTTGTTTGCAGTGGCTCTAAACTTCTCAGGCTCCTTCAGGGCATTCAGATGACCCATACCGTGTTTCTTAACAATACATCAATGCGTTTCTAAAATTAGCATAGCATTTTACTACATAATTAAAAATGGCTGACATGGGAAAATTGGACTTGGCATGATATATTGATTCTAAAGTGATTTTTGGCCAAACCATTCAGAAGTTCTAAGCTAAAATAGACATTTTTTTGTATCTCCTGACCACCAGGGGGCACTGGGCTGAAACACTGCAGGTAGCCTCAGGTCATGCTTGTTATAACACACACCAAGTTTGGCCTCAATGCGGCAATGCGGAGATATAGCCCCACATCCATTTTTGCGTGCTTTTCGTAGAATTCGTTCACACGTTATTCGAAAACCTTTTGACTAATCAACTTCAATTCCATAACTTTTTGCCAGCATGGTCTGAAGATGATCTGAGCCAATTTTGGTGAAAATCAGACAAACCGTCTAGGATGAGTTTGAAAAAATGTGTTTTACGAACAATTAAATATAGTAAAAAAAACTTAACCTTACAATTTTTGTATTTCGGTGTCTGTTCGACTTGACGTGAGCCAAGGAATCAGGGAAAAAAATTTCCTTATGTGTCTTACAGTTCAAAAGTTATTAGCATAAACATGAGTGAAACTTTGGACAAGTTTTAGAGTTAGAGACTCCAAATTTGCTATGGTGACATTTCAGACCGTCTTCTATCAGTCTGCCAAATTTCACAACTTTCCCGCAAGTGGTTCTATGGGCTGCCATAGACTCAATGGCGGAAGAAAGAGAAGAAGAAGAAGAAGAACGCCAACGGACACACTAAATGCCTATGTACTTTTAGTGCTTGGCCCCTAATAAATATCACACACTTTAAGAATTTTACTCCAGTAATGTTCTAGTAAGATATCTTACAGAACTTAGATGTTGGTTGAGATGCTGGTAATTTTCTATGTTTGACATGGCAATATTCATTTATTTTGTTTGCCACAAATGAAAGTTATCCTCTATTTTTTTTTTTTTTATACAGAAAACTAGCTTTTTACAATGAAACCGAAATGTTACTTTTTTCACAAGACATCTTCTTTTCAAACAAGCTTTGATTTCAATTGTTCGAAATATTCAACAAATTACCATAAATTGTTTGTTTCCTTTATTTTAAAAATCACAAAGATAAGAAATGCACTCTTTCAAAATATCACTTTTAATAGTGGAGTATTTTTACATTACAACTCTTTAATAAAGTATAAGGGCATAACATAATAATAAAAAATCGTTAAATAATTGTAATCAAGGTTTTGATTTAAGGTCAAATTGCCCTTTGATCAATTAGAAATTCTAATCTGAAGTGAACAAGAACTTTATTCACAGTCAAATAAAAAAAGTGAAAATAAAATATTGATATTTTATCGCAGTGAAAACAGTGAACCACATCAGACAACCGCAGAAGGCGGCAGACAATTAAAGTCAGTTACAATAACGTCTACTATGTCTGAAAAACACCAAGATGAATATGAAGATAGCACAAAAGCAGATGTGAATTTAAGTTTATCTCATGACACACTGAACGCTCCAACACACCGGTGTGATCACACACATCCAAGTAGAACTTCATGTCCGAAATGCTGATCATATTTTACAGGCTTTTCTCCAGTGTGAGAATGTGTGTGTTTTAAGGTTTCCCTTGCGAGAAAAAGTTTTTCCACACTGTTGACAGGTGTAAGGCTTCTCTCCGGTGTGAATTCTCATGTGGACCCTAAGAGCTTGTTTTTGTACAAAACTCCTTCCACACTCAGGGCAGGTGTAGGGCTGCTCTCCGGTATGAATTCTCATGTGGCTTTTAAGGCTGTCACTTCGCCTTAAACTCTTTCCACATAGCTTGCAGGTGAACGGATTCTCTCCAGTGTGAACTCTAAGGTGCCTCTTAAGGATTCCTTTTTGAGTAAAACTTGTTCCGCACTGAGGGCAGGTGTAAGGCTTTTCTCCAGTGTGAATTCTCATGTGGGAATTAAAGTTCTCTTTTGCGTTGAAACTTTTTCCACACTGTTGGCAGGTGAAATGACTTGTAGTTCCAGTCTTTTGCGCTCTTTCTGGAGAGGAAAACTCTTCAGGATGTGAGCAACTAAAAGATTTTTGTCCAGTTATGAAATTAGGACGTTTCTCATACTGATCTTTGAGTTCTTGACTCTCCACTTTCAGTGACATCAGGTCTAGGGCAAAAAAGACAAATACAATTTAACACCAGTTTTAATGGTAAAAAGCAACAAACATCAAAGCAAACCCAACAGCACATATGCTACATCTAAGACGAGAACACACTACATTAAGAAAAAAAAAAATCTTAAATTATTATTGACAATAGGCAAATTTTCCAACTCCTCTAGGGTTAAACAGATGACCGTTTTCGAATCCAATCAGACGATTTCTGGGTCTGGCGGTAGCATGTTTAGCAAATAAATACTGTGCAGCATAAAGCAAAGTTTTAAGTAACAGTCTCACACGCGCACAGCACGCAGAGCGGTTTCATTTTGTGTGAAAACGTGACGGATGCAAGATTTTAAAAGAGTGCTAAGGGAATTATACAAATGAATATATGAATTAATTAATTATATGAATGTACCTCTGAAAGTTCTGACTGTTTTTAGAAAAGATTCCATGGCATCTTTGCTTTCGTAATACTTGATAGTGTTCTTAATTTCTATGCTGCTTTTCCACAGAGGTTACGGAAACAGCTGTAATTCAGCTTTTCCATAAGCGCCATCTAGTGTCAGGGAGTGGATTTACAGAGAGTTACATTTACATTCAGCCTGTGTGCAGTTTTTGACTGGCCAAAAAAAATTGGACCGATTTTGCATTCCCTGCTGTAAATTTTGACTGGTTGATGAAAAACAAGTTTTATACAATTCAGATAAGGTATCTAGAAATATTTATGTAGCAGACAAAATACATATAAACATTTGTTAATCAAATATCACTTTGACCCTTTTCTTTATTTAAAAGCTGAAATGTGAGGTGTACCATTTTATGGAACCTTTTCAAAGTTTTATTTGAACATTTCGTACATGTTATTAGATAAACTCTTGTCATCTAAAATCCAGACATCATAGGTAATGGTTATTGTTTTAGTGTTTATGCAAAAAGAAAGTCATTTTCATTCAGCAAAACCAGAGAAAAACCACCAACGCATTTTGACACTAGACAGCTGAAACCATGTGCATTCTATCTGGCGTCCACCAATGAATAAATAAAGTATAATAAATAAAATTTAGATGAATAAAATATAAGATATAAAATGACCCTGATAGCACATGCACATCTTGGAGACGTCTATTTGACGTCTGCATTTACATCTGCAAGATGTAGTTTGCTCATCTGCAATACATCTATTGGACATTTCCTATCAGATGTCAAACACACGTCTATTAGATGTCTGTAAGATGTTTATGATTTAGAATGGATGTAAAACTGACATCTTACAGATGTCTGCCAGAAGTTTGTACACAGCAGATACTTTCCAGATCAAGAGATCTTTAACAGACATCTTGCAGATGTATGTGTGCTATCTGGGGAATGAATTATATGAGTATGTTAAACTTAAAACAATGAATAAATAATAAAGCACCACCTCTCTCATATGCATTTTGTAATTGTTTCAGAGCCATTTTGGCTCAAGACACCTGACTGCTGCAATGAGCACATATGATACATAAACTAGTCAAAGCAAGTCAATGTCACACTAGTTTTGATGGATGACGACTGTAATGAAGGTTAAAGACAGGTTAAGTGTGTCTTATGCAACCAAACCTCACATGTGTGACTGAGTTCAGCTTTGAGAATGAAAACCAACCTGTTTGTTCCTCAGTATCTTCCTGTTTGACTCTGAATGCTTCTTCAAACTTCATGTCTTCACTCTCCTCCTTAATAAATGCCATCTTTGTTTGCTCCTCAGCATCTTCTCGTTTGACTCTGAATGTTTCGTCAATCTTCACATCTTCACTCTCCTCTTTAATAAACACCATCTTTATAAAAGTGTAGTCATGTGGATCTCAGTCACTTCACCAGCAGTTTTTCTGTTTAAGACAAAAATAATTAACAGAAAGAAAAGCACATGCAAGTCAGAGTGAGAGTGGCCTTAAATTTACCTGATCAGACAAAAAAAGCAACCAAAACTAGAACTGAAATTAATAAAAGGACACAGATTATGCAGGAGTTTAGATTCATATTTGGAATTTATTTATTTTCAGGTTATATTTAACAGGTTATACTTTCATGAAAACATTTGCAAATGTTTGCAAAAGTCGTTTGTGTTTGTTTTTCTCGTTGCATTTAACACTGTTCTGAGCAGCAAGTGTTCGAGCGATTCAAAACAGTGAATCGTTTAAAGTAATTGATTCAATTGATTCGAACAGGTTTAGAAAACCTCAGTTTCTTCGTCACTCCTTGCAGTGACTGAATTCGTGTTTATGATAAACACATTCACGATTTTGAGAGCGAAATGAGACGCACCTTTTCTGTTACACACAAAATAACATTAAAACAGAACGCTAAAGTTACATAAAGCCTTAAAATGTTGCTATTAAATACTAAATATTAATTAAGCCGTTACATTGCTTTTGAAATAACAAAATTACTCGAACCGGTTGCTTTCATTTTTACAATTTAAATTGATATAAACACATACCTCTCTTCATTCAAACCAGAGATGCAGGAGAGGGGTGCGGTGCAGCCTTATGACGTCACATCGCAGACCAAAATAAAAGTCTTTCTAACTTGCTAAAAAGCATAGAAAACACAGTCAAACGATATGATAAAATATTAACTCGAGGTTTGAATCGCAGACTTCCAAAGCTATTAATACCACCGGGTTTCTTCAAAATATACTTCAGAAACTGTTAAATGTGCCCAGATCAAGGTTACAAAGAAAGAGAGACCAAAAATTGTGGAATAGCCTACCTTTATATATTTGGATAATCAATCTTAAAGATAAATATCACAGTATGTGAGCAGTCCTACTTTAAAAATATCAAAACTTAATTTTTGAATTAGTAATATGTATTGCTAAGAACTTAATTTGGACAAATTTAAAGGCGATGTTCTCAATATTTAGATTTGTTTTGCACCCTCAGATTACAGATTTTCAAATTGTTGTATCTCGGCCAAATAACAATACATCAATGGGAAGCTTTTTTTTTCAGCTTTTAGATGACGTATAAATCTCAATTTCGAAAAATTGACACTATGACTGGTTTTGTGGTCCATGGTTGTTCAGTCACACATTTAAAAACTCAAAACAAAGCAAGTGTTTTCCCTCCTTTTAAGTTCCTCTAAGTAGTTACTCAGCAATCATACTTCTCTGGCTTTGCACACTGCTCTCTTTTTTCTCCATTTCTGATCAAGATATAAACAGTACTGAGACCCTGGGCAAATTACCAAGTTTTTTTTTTTTTAAAGGTTATGAAGAACAAGGGTCAACACTGTAAATATTGACTCATTATAATTTTTTGCAATAAAATCCCTTAAAACTTCTAATATGCTTATCATTGTTTTTCAGTATACCACAGAAACATGTGGAAAATAATCTACAAATGCTGAAGCTGTAAACTTTGCAAAACACAAAATTCATGTCACTGCCAAAACTTTTGGCCATGACCGTAGACTTAAAAAGATTCCTTATCATATGACTCCCTCTGATGGTCATTTTGGTATTACAGTCTTCATCTATAATTTTTGAATAGGTTTAATGATTTTGGGGCCTCTGAGCATGATAAATGTATGAAACTAACCATTTCCTAAGAATGACTTGTTCTTCATATGTAATTTTTTTGTGTGTGTGTGTGTGTGTGTGTGTGTGTGTGTGTGGTTTTAAGGGTTCCAGCAATGAAAGGGTTACACTATGACATCAACAGAGCTAAAAACACACAGACACACAACAAATGAACAATATACTGTCACACCATAGTAAAGATGTCACAAGGTCTCTATATAAATAATTAAAAATAATTCAATAAGATTTAATTCCTTTTTATTCATCTTTGATCAGTGTCAGTGTTCTTAAATGCAGTAATTACAATCATTAAACTACTTTCTAAAGTTTTTGCAGAAAACCTGTACTGTTATAAAGTGTCATGAAAATAAGTATAAAATGTGATACTGTTTATGAAATAAAGAATTGACAGAGAGAAATTAGTGGAGGAGAGAGGATACTGAAAGACAGGAATCCACCAGACAGGAGGAGATCCTAAGATAAACACACAATGTAAATAGAACCTGTTAGATCGCGCTCCTCATGCCTAGACAATTAGGATCCAACCCCGGACGCCAGATCCTGTCAGAAAATATCAGTTTTTCCGGTAACAGAACAACTCGTCATCAGAGTCGTCTAGTATCCAAACCCCGTTAACAGGAGGTCTTGTCTGGTACCCAAAATACCCAAAACACTATAAACAGTCTTCTGTCAGCCAAGAAGTTGACTGAGGAAAAACCAGTGAAAGTGAAGAGCAGAAGCAGGAAACGAAGTAATGATGATAAAAAGGAGCAGAGTTTATTGAATAGTCTTAGTTGCGTATGTCTCAATGCTCAGACTTCGTCTGAAGAACAGAAATTCAACAAGTATTGTTATAGCAAACGTCTTCACAACAACATCCCATAAACCTTGAGGTTCATAAACATTTCCTCATATCTCTTATTCATGAAGACAAACAGCCCTTGAAACCACACAGTCATAAGACTAAACAACAATGGAAAAATATATTAAAAACAACAATAATATAACACAATATAAATGATTAATCAATTAATGAATCAATGTAATCAATATATAAATGACTATAATGACTAATATAAATGATTAAATGGAATGATAAAATGATTAAATGATTATAAATGAATAAAGGAATGAAGAATAAACAAAGAATATAAAAAACAAAGTAAAAAAACAACACAAATGTATGTTTGCTCTTGTGAAGCAAAACACACACAATTTGCATTTGAGGATCATCAGATCCTTCAACCAATTGACTTAAAAAGAGCAGCCATATAGTTAAAAAAACAACAGCATTAATTCACAACTTAATGAATAAACCACCAAGAGTTTAAATATTCGACCTCCCTTTCCCTCTCTGACTCTCTCTCTTTCCACCATCCCCAACCACTCCCCACACTCACTCTGACACTCACCACACACACACACACACACACACACACACACACACACACACACACACACACGCACACACACATAGAAGCAGAGTGAGAGATCAGCTTTGTATTTGTTTTTTAATTTTCTTTTATTCATAGAGTTTTGGATTATTGTGAATTTCAGAATATTTTCTCAGAATGACTAGTTCTCTGTATGAAAAAAGTTTGGATGCTGCGTTTTAAAGATATAATAAAATTATGGTTATCTTTTTTACTCTTAATTTAATAAATCACCACGTCAACACTGTTCAAGATATCCCAAATCCACTTGCAATTTAGCATCTTCAGTATCTTGGCATCATGCAGAAAAAGTTTGGTGTGAATTTCTTGGTTTTCCTGAGAGGAGTATTTAAAATTCCACAACCAAAATTGCAGACTTCCTGTTGGTCATAGCTAATGGATGTAAATTAGAAAGTTGTCCGGATTGAACTGAACAATATATGTACTGAGTTTGGTGACTGTAGGACAAACTAACACCCAAATATTGTCAAAAGGCAGCGCTACAGAGTGCCTCATTTACACCCATTTATGAGCTTTTGCCAGTGTCTAACTATCATTAATGCTGATATGTGTGTTGCATTGGGCTCGGGCCCTAAAAAAGAATCCTTAGAAATCCTTAGAAAAATCCTTAGAAAAACAAGAGGGCCTTCGCCCATTGGGGCTCGGGCCCACAAAGGAAAATCCTTAGAAGAACAATAGGGCCTTCGCCCATTTTGCCCTAACCCTAAATATAAAAAAATTAAATGAAGAATGAAGTGATTGAATACATGAATACCTGATTAAATGATAAATCAAATGACTGCTAAATGAATGACTAATGATTATAAAACTACATTTGTTTGCATGTTTCCATTTCAGTTACAGTGAATGTTGGTTACTAAAACAATGATTTTGCTTATGTTGATTTGAGTTATGTTGTGATGTGGATCCAAAAGTGGTTTGGATGTTTCCTCAGACGGCCACACTGTTGGGGATTTTGTCTGGAGACAGATACTGATAGGGCAATATCAATGTCTCATTTCGGCTCTTGATGATCATGGTCAATTCAGCTAATTTCTCGTGGAAAGTCTTAGTGGCTTCTATGACTGCTTGTTCAGTGAAGTGCTTATCTGGATACACACCTAAATATACCTGGGAAGAAGATTTAGACAAAACACTATGTTTCCTTTGTTTTGTCAACAAATGTGTAGAAGGAAAGTATATTCAAACTAGTTATGAATAATCAAACCTCTTCATCCTGGAACTGACTGAGGGCCCAAACTGCTCCTAGATGCCAACAGGCGCGTCCACGGTCTGGCAGACTCTCCATGATATACTTCATATCCACCTGGCCCTTCTGGGTTGGAGGAGGCTTCCGCATGGTGGAAGGACAGTTGGGGATCCAGGCATACCAATCATACTGGAACACAGGACAGATAGAGAAATTAGCCTATACTTACAAACCCAGCCATAGTTTATATTCATCCAGAAAAGTGTGTCTAATCTCACCTGTCCAAAGTTGACAGCAGCATGTTGTGCTGAAGCTGTGAAAATCACAACAGTCAGGTACTCAACCAACTCCTCCCGAGTTTTCAGGGAATTCGGAAACTCTGTGAACATGGGCAACATTTTTACCTCATTATTCAATTAAATGTGATTGTCTGCCATGTACATGCATATGCAGTTATATGAACATTCACACTTCAATGTGTTTATATCTGTGCAAGCATGTGAGTAAATTGATCCTGTACTCACCACAATCTTTGGGACAATTCTTCATACCAGAGATGCAAACATCTTGAACAAATGCCTGGATCTCCTCGTCATCCTGAACTGCCTTATCACTGCTATAGTAGATCCTGACCACATCAGAAACATAACTGGAGGAAGATTAATTAAATGATGAATTAGCATTCAGAAATAATGCTTTACTGTACTTTGTTATTTATTTAAAGATTTATTTTTGGCCATTTTTGGCCTTATTAGGATAGGACAGATCAGAGTTGACAGGAAGCGAAGTGGGAGTGAGAAGGGGGCAGGGTCGGGAAAGGTCCTCGAGCCGGGATTCGAACTCGGGACCCCTGTAGCACAATGGTGCTGTATGTCGGTGCACTACGACATAAGTCATTAATTCCCACCATTAGCATTTTAAGATCTGTGCATTTTTGTGCAATCAGCTACCTTTTTACTGCCTCCCAGACCATCATGCCATCATCTCTGTAGTAGTAGTTGGGCAGGTCATCCTTGTTGTCCACTCCTCGAGCTTTCAAGGCGTCAGGGAAGCACAGTGACTTATAGGTTAAAGTCTTCATGGCCTTTTGAATCACTTGGACAAGTGCAATACCACCAGTGCTGTTAGCCTTTGAAATAGAATAAAACGAATGAATTTTTTGTTAATATTCACATGTAATGGGGTTTTGGTTTTGGGCTGTGTCCCTGATAGTACACATCTCAGAGACGTCTATTTGATGTCTGCATTTACAACCTGCAAGACATACCCAGATGACACACGTATGTCTGCAAGATGTCTGTTAAAGATCTCTTGATCTGGAAAGTGTCTGCCTTGTAATAACATCAGGCAGACATCTGTAAGATGTCAGTTTTACATCCATTCTAAATCATAAACATCTTAAAGACATCTAATAGGCGTCTATTTGACATCTAATAGGAAACGTCCAATAGACGTATTGCAGATGAGCAAACTACGTCTTGCAGATGAAAATGCAGGCATCAAATAGACTTCTCCAAGATGTACATGTGCTATCAGGGTAGTTTGCTCATTTGCAATACATCTATTGGACATTTTCTATCAGATGCTAAATAGACATCTATTAGATGTCTTTAAGATGTTTATGATTTAGAATGAATGTAAAACTGACATCGTACAGATGTCTGCCAGATGCTTTCCAGATCAAGAGATCTTTAACAGACTTCTTGCAGATGTAAGTGTGCTATCTGGGGTGTTTCTTTCTGCATCTACATCTGGATGTCTTCCTACATTTCACAATGCATTGACTATATTTGGGGAATTATGATAATGTCATCATAAAGCACAAGGTTCTAGAAAATTGACAGGTGATGGCATAAACTATAGTATGATTTCAAGGTATTGATGAGTACGGGCTTTGTAACATCATCGAATGCTACTGGAGTTTCTGTCACTAGATGGAAAACATGACATTTTCAAAATCCTCCTTGAGTTCATTCATGAATCTGGTCCTTGGCCTTCCATCTGCTCGCCACCAGATGTCACTCTCTCATTCTATGGACATTCACACTACACACTTTTGCTCTACATTCTGCGCTACAATTCCCATTATCCACTGCACTGATTACAGACATACAGCTGCAACCAATCAGACACTATTTAAGCCTTGGACTTCCTCCTTCAGATCGTTGAGTATTGTTTTGCACTTGTTACTCTCTTAGCAAAAGCTACTCTATGGAGCTACTCTGTGTTTTCCTTGTTACTTGAGTTTACTTAAATCTTGTTCATAGTCTGTTTTCCCATGTTCTTACCCCTTGCCTGTTTTGGATTGCGCTCTCCTCTTGTCCTAACTCCATTGTTTGCTCCTGATCTGGATTTATCACCTGTTCATTGGATTACCCATTTGCCTCGTCCCTTGGATTACATTCGCAGCCGATTGACCCTAGCATGTTTATGGATTACTCTTGTGTCTTGCCCTCATATACCTGTTTGCTGGATCTGCCTACTTCACGTTTCTGTCACTCCGTTACAAGTACCATAAACTAGATCTCATTTCAACAGCTTGTTGAGAGTTTGAATTACAACAGAGAGATGAGGAACAACTCTTTAGTTCTGTGATGTTCTTTGGGTTTTCAAGATGCGTGATAACCTCAGTTTTGCTGTGTCTGTCATATGCCCTCCTTGTCTATGATGTGTAATAAGTACTTTCTGGTATTCAGACCAAAGGCTTCCATAGACCACTTCAGTAATTTCACTATGGCTTTAGAGCCTTCAAGTAGACATTGGGTACATAAATAAGTTGCAATATATTATGTAACACGTAGATGACAGAATTTCATAAGCTGAAATGAATGGAGACCAGTTAAAATTGTATACACAGATCTTAAAGTCATGTGAATGAAGCCATCAGAGATAAACATGAATAGAAAAGTTGGGGTTCTTTACATGGTACTGTTTAAGGCATGGATAAACATACCTTATCAAAGAGTCCAGATGTACAGAGGAGTTTTTCACGACCAGCAGTGTTGATGGCAATGGTGAAACGGACATGAGGTATCAGCAACTGAGAAAATAAAAAATTAGACAATAGCCTTCAATAAAGCAATGAACCACAATAGGCTACTTGTTTCAGTGGTCATTCCACATGTAAGGGACTTCATGCCAAAATCACTGTAACACCCTGCCTTTTTGCTTTTATAGCAAGAGCAACATGATAATGTTACTGCCCCGTTGACTGCCAAGTAAACAACACTGTCAAGGCCCAGAAAAGTTTGAAAGACGTGGTCAAAATTGTCCATCTGCCATCAGTGGTTCAACCATAATTTTACGAAGCTACGAGAATATTTTTTGTACACAAAGAAAGCAAAAAGAATGACTTTATTCAACAATTTATCTTGTACGCTGTTTTGTATCAGCTGCGTCACATAGATGTGCTGTTTTCATTTTAATCAAAATGTAAAGGCTGATACATATTTTTCAAGCAAAAACATTTAATTCTGACTTGTTTTCAGAGAAAAACGAGAATAATTTTTACTTGTCTAGAAAATCCTTCTTGACTTAAGAATTTTCAGATGTTTTGAACATTTTTTCAATATTGTAATGCATTACTTTTAAACGTAACTTTGCCCAACACTGTTCTTAATCGCACAGAAATTAAAGTATTAAAGAATAGCTACCTTGAATACAGGATGGACTGCAGCGAGTTGTCTGTACATGGCTATGGCAAAAACCTCAGATATCAGATGTGTCCTGAGAATGTGTGTGACCAGCTGGTGTATGTTGAAGTCTGAAGATTTCACCCACATCTTGGCTAGCATCCAGTCGTACTCATTATCGCTTGGGAGAAAGATGGTGTTCCCCACTCCTGCAGTGGTCTGACGACTTAGCTGTTTTAGATAGCAAAGTAAGCCCAAACTGTGTATTTGGTCAAAATTCCAACATTTGTTTTAAGCATCAATATTTTATTTTCAAGTAATGTTTACTGTTCTATTAAATTTTATTCTACAGGCACCTGAATAGCAATTGGTACGATTTCATTGTGACTGTTTTTGTACAGCAGGCAGAAAGGAGCAGCCAAATACTGCTTGGTATTTGGGTCTGTGTCATTGGCTTGCACTCCCTCTAGTATTCCATAGTCTGCTATGTAGATGTTCCCTGCCTGCAAAAGAGAGATATTTAGTATTAGGGCTATAGAGTGATAATCTCTCCAATCTGCTTCATCACCACACGTCTTCCCATAGTCTCCACTTCTCTGTAGCCAATTTCTTCTTTTTACCATTTAGAACCATATATTGGACATGAGGTGACAGAACATTTTTCTACACCCCAAAATCTGTCCATGTTAAAAACTCATTAGGATTGCTTTTCAAGTTTTATTGTAGTGTTTTTATGAATACTTCTAACTCATGTAGTGTAACTCAAGTGTCTCTGAGTACCCTGAAATGTGGTTTATAAATAAAATGTATTATTTTTTTATTGCTGTTGTCTTTTTTCTGACCTTTAATTCCTCTTGTAGTGTGAGACCTCTATCCAGTGAGTCCTTTACCAACTCCTGTGTGACAGCAAACTTGTCTGGAAGCTTCATGCACTTACTGAGCATCACAGGATTGCAGCCATTCAAAAACTGATAGCCAAAGAAGTTGTCCTTATTCCAGTTCTGCATCACATTCTCTGCCAAAGTGGAAAATAAAGTCAGCTGTCAGTGAATTTAGGAGCATGCAAACAATGTCTGTCTTAGCCTGTTTATTTTTGCATCCTCACAATAATTTAAACTTTAGTATTACAGAAAAGTAAAATTCAAACCCGACACAGTGTTCTTGATGTTCACAAATATTTTTCTAAAATCTGTGATATCATTCCAAGAGGACTGGAACAGCATCATCAATTTATTAAGACCAAGATTCCCAATCCTGAAAGAGAATATCATGGCATGAAAAATGTATGCTTACAATCAGAATTTAAGTATTTGGTTTAGTTTACCCTGATAGCACACTTACATCTCAGAGACGTCTATTTGACATCTGCAAGATGTAGTTTTGGTTGCAGATGAGCAAACTACATCTTGCAGATGTAAATGCAGACATCGAATAGATGTCTCCAAGATATACCTGTGCTATCAGGGTATGTAAAACTGACATCTTACAGATGTCTGCCAGACGTTTGTACAAGGCAGATGCTTTCCAGATTAAGAGATCTTTAACAGACATCTTGCAGATGTATGTGTGCTATCTGGGACACGTACGTCTGCAAGGAGTCTGGTAAAGATCTTAAAGACATCTAATAGACGTCTATTTGACATCTGATAGGAAACGTCCAACAGACGTACTGCAGATGAGCAAACTACATTTTGCAGATGTCTAATAGCGTCTCTGAGATGTACATGTGGTGTCAGGGTTGTTTCTTTATTCGTTATGAGACATTTCCTAGCTGTAGACAAAAAGTGTCACAGGAATTGCAAATGGATGAACACAAACTGTGTAACCTACGCTTTAACGTAATTTAAGTTGAAGTCCACAGATTTTGCAACTTCAAACTGAATGTCCAAAGGAAGTTCAGTGCCTGAGTCAGCATCGATGTTCATGGGGAAACCAGAGCGCCACTCCTTCCACCTTTAAACAACCACAAAATGAATCTTTCAGTTATTTGGAATGAGAAATGTGTTAGGTGATATGAAGTTTTTGTTCTAGACTAATGGCCATATTACTGTGTTAAGCATTTAACAAATAAACCATAAACTGCCAACTGAATCAGCTAGGGGAAAATAGAGACAATATTTACACAGCCAAATAATTGAATACTGGCTAAGCCTGTAAGTGGCATTAAACATGATTTTTTTTTGTCTGGATTACAGTTCCATGTGCCTTAGTTTTATCCAAGCAGTTAAGAAATCTGCATTGAATTTCTGTCTATACTGTCTGGTGTCGGTCTAGTGATATTTTATGCCAACATTTTCCAGACAGGTAGAGTTTAGAAATGATTTGATCAGTGCTGTGATCATCAGTGTTAGATGGTATGTCTTACTTTTTGTTGTTGTTTAAAAAAACAAAAATAAAAAAATACCACCTCTGACAAGAAGGGAGCGCTAGTGCAAGAGCACAAGCATTTTGACAGTGGAGGCAGCATGGCATGGTGCAACGAACTTGCAAGCTGAAAAGCATTTTCACCACCAAATAATTAAATATCTGTTGAACATTTACAGGTGATTGTATCTGTGGCATCAAACCTGAACTGGTGTTGTCTGGATTCCAGTTCCTTGCGCCTGTACTCTTTATAATTGTCATCTTGAGGCAATCGACCTAGCATGTAGATAGACAACAGTATTTATGACATGCATAATTCAGGACCAGATAGCGAACAGAGTCGAGGTAGAACTCACCCTTGCCATCTCGAAGAAACACTTCCTTTTCATTGGATATCCAGCGATAACAGGGGAACTCAACACAGTTTCCAAAGGGTGTCGTCACATTGATGTATGTGCAGTACCACTGATCATTAATCAAGCCTTTCTCTGTCTCAAGTTTTACCAGCACTATGTCTCCAAGGATCTCCTCCACACTGATGTCAACAGACACCACCTTTAACAACAACTTTTGTTAGGCATAACTGAATTAAACAGGCTGTGTGTGCAAAAATGATCACTGGATTTGTCATATAATATTGTTTTTTCTTTATACTTAACATGTATTTTCCACAAACATAGTTTAAACGTGATTATCTGACAGAATGCTTTAAATTGCTAAGATTAAAGTGGATACTTTAGGACATTTGTGCAAGCTTTGATAGAAAAAAGTGAGGCTATAATATTGCATGCTTTCCCACTTTTTCTGATGACACACAATAAAATGAGACTGACAATCATGAGGCATCAGTAAATGATTTGAATAGTGTTTAGTCATGTTTAAACAGTGAGCAAACTATGCTATATAATCTGTTTTATTTTATTCATTCAATCACGACACCGCTGTTTGCATTGAGTTTGTGCTGAATTTGTAAAGGGAAAACAATTCTTACCATTCCTGCAAAATAGTCAAAGAGGGATTTGTCCAGTAGAGTTCGGGCACTGCATCTCTCTGTGCCAATCAGCGTCAGGTAAATGCTATTAATTGTCCCACCATACGTTTTACTGCCAATGGCAACAGATGCTGTGTATGTGAACATCATGCTCAAATGAGAGTACAAGTACAGCAGACTCTTCTTATTCACAACTGTTTTGGAGGTGTGGTCTGTCAGCCTAACTTGTGGTCAATAACTGCCATATCTTTATCAAGAGATGGTAGCGGTAAAGAATGTAACTTTTTCCATGACATTTCTTACCTGGAGGTATTCACAACTGTTTTAGAGATGTAGCTGTCAGTCTAATGTGTGGTTGATAACTGTCATGTCTTTATCAAGAGATGGTAGCACTAAAATGCCAATTTCTTACCTAGAGGTATTGACCAAAAACTTACTAATAGCAATGTCCAATTGCTATTATGTTCAATAGCTGGATGTCCTTCCGTCTTCTTTTTGCAATTTTCTCCTTCTCTACTGTAGTCTTTGTCTATTTTACCTCTTCTTCAGTGGTTTTAAACCTTCTCTTCACCCTGTGTGCCCTCTTGTAAACCTTTGTTTATGCTGTAGAACAGGATCAAATTTTACTTTTATTAAGTTTGCACATTCCCACATAGCACATGTACATCTGCAAGATGTCTGTTAAAGATCTCTTGATCTGGAAAACATTTGCTGTGTACAAATATCTGGCAGACATCTGTAAGATGTCAGTTTTATATACATTCTAAATCATCATAAGACATCTGGAAACATCCAATAGACGTATTGCAGATGAGCAAACTATGTCTTGCAAAGACACTGGTTACTAAAATGGGATTGGATACATAAAATATATATGTGTTATTTAAAATATTTAATTACTGCAGGTTTGTGTAAAGTTTGAATTTCACTGTTTTTGTTCACTGAGGAATACTGAATCTGCTTTTGTGCAAGTGAGACAAGTAAATGCATGTTCACCTTTAAATTAGTGAACTGGAACTCAGATGTATAATTAAAAACGAATACTCATAAAATAATAAACAAATCATTTCACAAAATATTCACATCTGAGAAAAGATGATCTGGTTATAATGTTTTGGAAACTCAAGTGTCCCTCAAGTATTCTATGTCCATGAAAAAAAGTTATTAACATGTTATCCAAGATGTCAGCAGCCAGAAAAATCAAAACTTCATATTACCTGCAAGCTCTTCCACACATAATCTAATTTGAATGAATGTAATGCCACCTATCATCTTTTGCTCAGTAAATACACCTCACCTCACCTCACCTCACCTCAAAGAACATTAATGTTGAAGATTTGTCTTTGCACGTTAAAGGAAAACACATTCTTGGCTAATGGTATCGCATACCAATGCCAGATGTCCCAACCTGTGAGACACTTCTAAACAGAATAACTCCTCCAAAGAAACAATACTTACTATATTTGCGTTATTGTAATGGGTAGGTTTAGGTTTTGGTAGATGCAGAATGTGTAGCACATTATCCATATTGATTTTTATTAGTTTTATGACAACAGTAAACAGCAACATAAAGATCAAAAATAGGATAGCATGTGCCCTCTCAAATGTTATACCTCTTTACACCAGACATCATGCATGATTTCCATGAAGGAATCATACCAAGTCTAAGTATCTCCCAGTGACTCAAATTATGAGATTGAGAACTTTCCCTGTGGCAAAAATGATGTTTGGGAGAGAGTGCCAAGCAGAATCATACTTTATCATGACTGCAGAACAAATTCAAGAAACTGACTATGGATGCTTCTTCGAGACCCATATTGGACAATGGCATTGTTTTTGAAATAAGGGTACTTTCTTGGAAAATCACCCTAAAGATGCATTACATGATCCATGATCCTCTGGTGTATCTGTCCTCTCTCTGCTTTGAAGCAAAACAGTATTTTAAAAGAGGGGCCATAGTTCAGGGGAACTTTAATAACATTAAAAAGGCTCTTGCCAGATGATATAAATTTAGACAGTGCTGTGAACAAGCAGATACTGAAGTATCACTACTGACTAATCATATGAATATCCCAAGCTCAGAAGAAGAAAATCCAGGTAAGTTTGTCGACTGTGTCCCCCACATTGGCACTGAAATATTCTTTCAGCTCTCAAATGTGCAATTCATGGTACAAATTCTGCAAACGCTTAGACCTACAGTGCCACAGTATGGACTCTCTGCATCATCTCAGCAGGATTATCCATCTGATTCTTTTTCTTTTCCCCCTGGAGAAGACTTGCATCAAAACCCATCAACAGCACAAGTCCATGATCAATGTTCACAGTCAGCTAGAGCACATTACAAGTATGTGATTTTTTTTAACGATTTTTTTCCAAGCATTGTTTTGCAGTTGCACTTGTTTGGACAAGTTTGAAGAACATTCTTCTAGTAGCATTAACATTATGGAAAGTTCTAAGTTATTTTTTTTTGTATCTTAATGTCTAATGGCAAAAGTTAAAGATGGTAAATATCATTTATTTTAAGTTTTAAGTATTGAGACTAGTTTCATAAGTGTCTTAAGTTTTATTGTTTAGAGAAAATATTTCAAAGAAAACATTTTCTATAACTTCTCTGTGATGTATATACCGATGTTCTTACAAAACAGGCATTTACAAAAGTGCTTAAGATAATGCAGAAAAAAACTTGTATATATTATAATAATAAATCAGCATATTAGAATGATTTCTGATGAAAATTCAGCTCTGCATCACAGGAATAAATTATATTGTAAAGTATATAAAAAAACATTCTTTTATATTACTGTTGCAATATTACTGTTGTTTTCTCTGTATTTTTGATTAAATAAATGCAGCCTTGATGAGCATAAGAGACTTTTTCAAAAACACTGAATGAGCGGGTGTGTCCAAACTTTTCACTAGTAGTGTACTTGATAGTTGAAACATGATAAAACTGCTTAATTCCAAGTTTGGTGCATTTAAAATCTAAGTAAAACCATTATAAATGACATAAAACAGAAAATACTCTACACAAATATATATGCTGAAGCGTACTTTATTTGAAAATAAAATCCATATTCAGTTGTTTAGTCATACATTTAAAAACTCAATAAAACAAAGCAAGCCAAGAGTTTTTCCTTTTCTTTTAAGTTCCTCCAAGTAGTCCTCTGCACTCATACTTCTCTGGCTTTGCACACTGCTCTTTTTCCCTCCATTCAGGGTTGCCAGGTTTTCACAATAAAACCCGCCTAATTGCTACTCAAAAGTAACCCAACTTCGAGGGGGGTCCCTAGTAAACAAAACACGCTCCAAGGGGTAAAAAACACATTTTGTGGTGGGGTTCTTCTGGTAAAATTAGCATTCCAGGGGCTAAATATTACGTTATTGAGGTCGTTTCAACCTACGGACATGAAAAACAATCCGCGGCAATAGTATGAAAGTAGCCCAATTCCGCAGGAAATCCACGGACTTGGCAACACTGCCTTTATTTCTAATCAAGGTATAAACAGTACTGAGACTTAGCTAAAGCTGAAGAATCTAGTTCTTTAGTCAGTGGGATGTTGAGAACCCCTCTTATGACTAAATAGTTTTTCCATTGGAATGTAAGCTATTTTTGATTTTTAGTTTTTTGAGAAACACCAAGGTCGTGTGGCAATTGAATTTAGTTTACAAGAAGAAATCAATTAAAAATTCAACGTTTAACCCTTTATCTGTCACTCCCATTTTTGAAAATAGATGTGAAAATGCAGTATTGAAGCTTTAATTTTTATAATTTATTAACGAAAACATTTTGTAATATGATTTTGGTGTATATTTTTCCATGTCTGATTTTAAAATGGTTTTCAAAGAATGAATTTTGAGATTTGAAGTTTTCAAGTGATATAGAATTTCTTATGCTTTCTAAAGCATGACGGGAAAAAGGCAACAAAGAAAGTCTTTTTGCGACAAAGGTCAGAACTCCTGTCACGAAGCAGATTTTTGAGGTGCACTCTTGTCATAAATTAATTTATTACTTTTCCTTCATAATTTGTAACACAAAAAATGGTAAAATATCTATTTAGGAGTTTTAGACCTTTCCAACAACGTATAGTTTGTCATGAATAAATTACGATTTATCTGTAAAATGGTGAAATTAATGGGTTAAATCCTTTCTGAACACTGACGAATGCTGTAACTTGGATTCATGTTTATTTCTGAAATGCAGCCCTACTTTTCACCAGATTGAAGGCAAATGTGATTTTTGAAATTGCTCCTTTTTCTAAACCTCTTACCACACTCAGAGCACTGCAGTTTCTTGGCAGAATGACTTTGAGAATAACTTTTTTGATGACATGTGAAAGGCTTCTCTCCAGAATGAATTTTCATGTGACTCTTGAGGTTTGCTTCGTTTGTGCAACTTATTCCGCAGAGATGGCATGTAAAACTGCTCTCTCTTAAGTGAATCCCCATGTGGTAATTAAGGCTTTCTTTGCGCGTGAAACTCTTTCCACACTGATCGCATGTGAACGGCCTCTCGCCAGTGTGAGTTCTCATGTGAGTCTTAAGATTCCCTTTTCGATTAAGCATTTTCCCACACAGTTTGCAGGTGTAAGGCTTCTCTCCAGCGTGGAGAATCATGTGAGTATGAAGGGGTCCTTTATGTGAGAAACTCTTCCCACACTTACTGCATGTGAACGGCTTCTCTCCGGTGTGAATCCTCATGTGAGTCTTAAGACTTTCTTTTCGTGGGAAACTCCTTCCACACTGATCGCAAGCGAAAGGCTTCTCTCCGGTGTGAACCCTCATGTGGACTGTAAGGTTTCCTTTCTGGTTGTAACGCTTTCCACACTGCTGGCAGGTGAAATTTCCTCTAGTTATAGTCTCTGGAGCACTTTTTTGAGAGGTCGTAATATCACGATGATTTTCATTTTGATATTTCTCTTCTGTTTCATTCAGTTCTTGATTCTCTTCTTTCAGCACCATCTGGTCTAAGGCAAAAATAGTAGACATTTAGACATTTAAAAGCAACAGAACCAGCTGTAAGCAGTGATAACAGACTCAAGCACTATGACAATGTACAATTTTAAACATGTTAAGAGCATATATATATATATATATATATATATATATATATATATATATATATATACAGGGTGCGATTTGTGAAAAAAGCTGAGGGGGGGGATGTTTTTGAAAACTAACGTTAGTGTAATCTGTTAACACTGCACATGATATACATCTTTTTAGACCAGTACCAGATAACAAATGTCATGAAATGTGATCACAATTTCATAAAAACACTAGTTAGTCCTATTAATTGTAATGATTTCATTTCAAACAACAAATAAATTATATAAGGCGAGCAAAGATCAACCACTGTGTCGCAAAATGATTCACTGTTTCGAAGCACTCCAATCAGATCGCAAATCATTTGATTCGGAACCGGACTTTAAAGCGTGTATCGCGAATCATTTGATTCAGAACCAGACTTTAAAGCACGTATCGTGAATCATTTGATTCAGAATGGGACTTTAAAGCGCGTATGGCGAGTCATTTGATTCAGAACCGGACTTTAAAGTGCATATGGAGAATCATTTGATTCAGAACGGGACTTTAAAGTGCATATGGAGAATCACTTGGTTCAGAGCCGGACTTTAAAGCGCGTATCGCGAATCATTGTGACTCAAAAATGGACTTCAAAGCGTGTATGGCGAATCATTTGGTTCAGAGCCGGACTTTAAAGCGCGTATCACGAATCATTTGATTCAGAACGGGACTTTAAAGTGCATATGGAGAATCATTTGATTCAGAACCGGACTTTAAAGCGCGTATCGCGAATCATTTGATTCAGGACCGGACTTTAAAGCACGTATTGTGAATCATTGTGACTCAAAAATGGACTTCAAAGCGTGTATGGCGAATCATTTGATTCCGAACCGGACTTTAAAGCGCGTATCGCGATTCATTGTGACTCAAAAATGGACTTCAAAGCGTGCATGGTGAATCATTTGATTCAGAACCAGACTTTAAGACGCGTATCAGGAATCATTTGGTTCAGAGCCGGACTTAGGAGCGGGTTTGCGGGATATTTTTTAATAATTCAGCAGAGGGATGCATAGACCAGAGGGGGGGAAATCCCCACCATCCCCCCAGCAAATCGCACCCTGTGTATAAATACAAAGCCTAAAACGTTTTTTTCCAGTGTGAAAGTTTGGGTGAATGTGAACTATTTATATACCTAATTTTATACATATTCATCAACGGCTAACAACTATAAAGTGTGCAAAACTGATTTTTAAGCATGTTAAGAACCCAAAAGCTCCCAAAAAATCATCATAATGCTTAGAAAACAACAGGACTCTGGGACCTGTGGGTAAATATGCTTCAGAAGAAGTAGTTTAGGTCTGATCTCTCTAACAACTACAACTTGCGTTTGCGTTTGACGTCTCTTTATTTATACAAAGTATGGAGTGCCACTGGGCTCGGTATTAGGTCCTCTGCTTTTCTCGTATTTTCCCCCTAAGGGGCATTATTATTTACTTTCACTGTTATGCTAATGATACTGGGGTTTATATTTCCTCACAACCTGAAAACACTGCACAACTTAACTTGTCAGCGGAGTTTATTTAATGATGTTAGCGCTGCATCAACTAATTAATGAATTAGACAAGAAAAATAACAATGCAAACAATCATCAACACTTACTTTTGAAGCCACATATGTATTATCTTTGCCTAACTTGGAGGTTAAATCTTCTCAGGTTCATTTGAAGGCAGTGTTAGTATTTGTCTGGTCATGTTTCTTCAACTAGGGGCACTTTTAGCCTTGTGAAGTTGAATAAAATAAACTTGTTCAAAAGTCACGTAACACAGTCTCATAAGTTTAAAGAATTTGTCTAGTTTAAAAGGTCTGTAAGAGGAGAAACCTAGATTACAAGAGAAATTGTTAATGTTTTAAATTTTTTCCAACCTGCAATGAATGAATGTCATTTCCACCACATCTCAATATACAGCTGTTATTTAAACATATAATAATTTATGCCACTCAAGAATTGTCTAAGATCATGTTTGTAACTAGTTTAACCAGTTTTCCACAATGTACAATAATTATACACTTGTTAGTGAGATAAATGTACTGCCCTAAGGACCAAATGCTGAACTGTACACCTGTCACACTCTGAAATTAAATATTGTTTTGGGTAAGAGCTTAATAGATAATAAATAACTTGATTTTTATATTACGTAGAGCATGTTCTCATCAATTGTGGATACATTTTTAATGTTTGATGAGAAGTTTTTTTATATTTTTCAAAAATCTGTGTGGTGATGGAAATGACAATTAATTAATGTGAGTGTAGGGAAACAGTAGAGAAATTTATTAGAAAAATTCTCAAACTCATCACACTCATTAAACGCGATTCACAAAGTCATTAACCCTTGTGCATCAATTTAAAAAAGTTACACAGAAGTTCATAGAGGACAAAAATGTCTCTGTTAAAAAAAAAAAAAAATTGGTCATAAAGATTTTAATCTTGGGAGTACAGATTGAAGTGTGGTGTCATTTTAAAGAAGACCCTTGGCAGATTATTCTTGAAGTTAAAAAGTTGTAAAAACTGAAAACCAAAAAAGTTATATATATATATATATATATATATATATTATAAAACATTTTGAATGAAACAACTCAGAAACTAAAAGAAAATCAAAGCCATAAATCACAAGTTGTGTTCCAAATTTGAGGTTAGTATCACAAAAAAATTGTAAGATTTTGTTTTGCATAAGCAGAAAACAGGACTAAAGCAAGTAGTTGGCTTTATATGCCAAACTTGGCACAATTTAGTAAAACATAGTCAAAATTTTAATTTTGAAGCCTTGCCAACAGAATAAAAGCCTATGAACAAATATTGCATCATTTTATAGTTAAACGGCCCTAGGATTAATAATCGCAGTTTTAATGCGTTTCGATGAGGACATTTTTGTCAAAAAGGTGCTGAGAGGAACTATTTTTTTGTACCTATTGTAAAATAGATTTATAACAGGAAATGAGGGTGAAATATTAAAATACCAATGCACTTTGTACCCATATATGTCATTTCCACAGAGGCCAGTGTGGTGGAAATGACATTTACATTTAGACATTTCTGTACTTTTTTGTGAAAATATGGCTTCACTCATTAGCTTTGAATTAATACTTAGTATTTCATGTATGCAAAATGCTCTTATTTAACTTAAAAACACCCTTGAAGGTACAGCGTGTTTGGAAATGACGTAGAATAAATATATTAACTGATCAAGCGAGATTTACCTTGATTTTTCTTCATTTGTTGTTGATGGAAATTTAAATTCCCTTCATGTCCAACATGTGTTTTGATGACACTAAACATTAGTGGTCTCACAATAAATACTATAATGCATTTTAATTCTTTTACTAGTGCTTAATTCAGGTACATTAATAGTTACCAGATAAGTCATATTTTTAAACTGTACTTTCATTGTTGAAGTTTAAAAGTCTGGGTGTGCGAACAAAGGGAAAACAGTGATTTTGACACCTATAAGGAGATTAAAAAGTATGAAAAAATCATAATAGAAAAGTAGTAAAAGAAAAAAAAAATGTAAGGTGGTGTTATTGTTAGTTTGACAAAGAAAAAGGAATTTGTCCAAAAGTATATGTATTTTTTTTAATGATCAAAGAACATAAAAGTGCCCATAGTCTAAGAAACGCAACACTTATTTCTGTAGAGCTGGACATTTTGCTAAGGATTAAATGAGTGAGTTCAGCTTTGGGAATGAAAACCCACCTATATTTTCCTCAGTATCTTCATGTTTGACTCTGAATGCTTCTTCAATCTTCACATCTTCACTCTCTTCTTTAATAAACGCCATCTTTATAACAGTCTCACATGGATCTCAGCTGCTTCTCCAGGAGTTTTTCTGTGTGTTTGGACACTTTGTCCTGTTTAACATCACGACAAAGAAAAATAAATGCAAACTAAATATCTGAGTGCATCTCAATCAGTTCCCAAAGGGAGTCTGTTTTAAAAAAAAGCACACACATTATGCACACTACGTATTTAGTTTTGTTTTCATATTTAATTATTCATTATGGCACTGTATTATACATTATATCTTTATGTTTGCATTTACACTGTTTTGAGCAGCAGCTCTCGTCAGCGTGCGGTGATTCGAACGATTCGAATCACTGAATCATTTTGCGAATCAATTGGTTCAGTTCGCGTTTACACTAAAATGATTCACGATGCAGGGAGCGAAATGAGACGCACTTTTTCTGTTACTCATGTGCAGATGCGCATTACTACTGTTAACATTCATTTAATAGAATAAAGCATTACAATGTTACATGTAATACTTTTTCTGCACCACTTGTAAAAACTATAGATTTGATTAAACGACGTGTATGGATCAAAGCACATTATGACAAGCTTAAAAACACAAACCTTTCTTCAGGACTCTGCAGGAGCGCGACGCATGCATATGACGTCACATCGCCAGCCCCAAATAAAAGTCTCATTCAAACGAAAGAGAAAGAGTTGAATTATTGTTGACATTCATGTTGTCCAATGATGTGATTAAAAGAGTAAGAACTTCTAATGAAGTGCAATATTTTGCCTAAAATGAAACACTGTAATGCTTTGGTGCGATTTATACCAGATATAAATTTGATTCAAATATAGTGACACATTTACTGGGTAAAGTTAGTGTATTTTTTATATTAAGTGGACAATTAAAGTTAATTCAAGTCCATAATACCTAAATATAGGTATACAATATCTTAAAAAAAAAAAAAAAACCTTTTTTTAAGAATTAGTAGAAGATAAATAAAGTAAAATGATGTGATGGCTGAAGGTGAGCAGAGAAGAAGAACAAGCGAGAGATAAGCAAGATGAAGAAGAGCTTGATCTTCTGTCAGCAGAACAGTTTTGTTGTATTTTTCTGAAAGACTGAAAGATGTTAAAAACATAAGAAAAATTATTACTAATTTTTTTAATCAGTTTTTGACTGATATCCAAGCAACACTTTCCACAATATGTTCAAGTTTTGTTTTATCCCATTAACTTACCTCTTTTTGAGAGCACATGTGAACATGCAAACATGAAACCTATATATACAGTTGTGCTCAAAAGTTTACATACCCCCTGCAGAATCTGCAAAACGTTAATTCTTTTAGCAAAATAAGAGGGATCATACAAAATGCATGTTATTTTTTATTTAGTACTGACCTGAATAAGATATTTTACATAAAAGACATTTACATATAGTCCACAAGAGAAAACAATAGCTGAATTTATAAAAATGACCCTGTTCAAAAGTTTACATACCCTTGATTCTTAATACTGTGTTGTTACCTGAATGATCCACAGCTGTTTTTTTGTATAGTCATATTTGTTCATGAGTCCCTTGTTTGTTCTGAACAGTTAAACTGTCTGCTGTTCTTCAGAAAAATCCTTCAGCTCCCACAAATTCTTTGGTTTTCCAGCATTTTTGTGCATTTGAACCCTTTCCAACAATGACTGTATGATTTTGAGATCCATCTTTTCACACTGAGGACAACTGAGGGACTCATATACAACTATTACAGAAGGTTCAAACACTCACTGATGCTCCAGAACGAAAAAACATGCATTAAGAGCCGGGGGTGAAAACTTTTGAACAGCATGGAAATGTGTACATTTTGCTAATTTTGCATAAATATCATATTGTTTTTCATTTAGCACTGCCCTTTAGAAGCTACAGAAGATACTTGCATGTTTCCAAGAAGACAAAATTAGTTAAATTTACCATGATCTTCAAATTTCAAAAGTTTTCACCCCCCCCCCCCAGCTCTTAATGCATGGTTTTTCCTTCTGGAGCATAAGTGAGTGTTTGAACCTTCTGTAATAGTTGCATATGAGTCCCTCAGTTGTCCTCAGTGTGAAAAGATGGATCTCAAAATCATACAGTCATTGCTGGAAAGGGTTCAAATGCACAAAAATGCTGGAAAACCAAAGAATTTGTGGGAGCTGAAGGATTTTTCTGATAAACAGCAGACAGTTTAACTGTTCAGAACAAACATGGGACTCATGAACAACTATCACTAAACAAAAAACACAGCTGTGGATCATTCAGGTAACAACACAGTATTAAGAATCAAGGGTATGTAAACTTTTAAACAGGGTCATTTTTATAAATTCAACTAATGTTTTCTCTTGTGGACTATTTGTAAATGTCTTTAATGTAAAATATCTTACTCAGGTCAGTACTAAATAAAAAATAACATGCATTTTGTATGATCCCTCTTATTTTGCTAAAAGAATTAACATTTTGCAGATTCTACAAGGGGTATGTACACTTTTGAGCACAACTGTATGCACCTCACTGAGAAAGAATGACAAACGCATGTTTTGTAGGTATATAGTGTTTTTTATTTACTAATAGCACTTGCAAGGTTTCTCAAAAAAATATCATTTCCCTCGTCTGACAAACAAACCCCATCCCACCCGAACAGTTCTCTTCTCTTTATTGTTATTTCTTTGTTATCGATAAACTCTCCACCCATGTTAGTCATGTGTTTAGCCATGACACTGTTGACGAACTTCCTCGCTTTGTTTATCTTCGGGCCTTCTCCACACCGCCACACATGCCTCTCAGTAATGCCAGAAAAAATCACTGTGGCATCAGTACATTTTTGGAGCACTGAAAGGTCCTTCTTCATGGAGCTCAGGAGATCCACACTCCGCATTAGGCCCAAGTCATTTCCCCCAGCGTGAATCACCAGGACATCTGGTCTCACTCCTGTTGCGAGAACGACATCTAAAAGCTGGCTCCATCTCATGTCCTCCTTCCAGAGCCAATGAACACTGGTGTTCTGGAGACCCAGGTTTGGCTCCCATGCGGCCTCAGCTCTCCTCTCAGCCCACTTGATATAGTTGTGGCCGACAATCCATACTACTTTCTCTAAAATATTTGAACAAACAAATGTTAATATACTGACGAGCGTTGCATATTAGAGCTGATTAGATGTAATCTGGATTACATCTGGAAATGAAGTACTTGCAATCAGAGTAAGTTACATTTTAAAATACTCGTAACCAGACTACAGTTACTTTTTTATGGATTACATATTATTCACACAATAGCAAATTATTCATAATTCATTGATTCCCCGTAATTTCTCTATTTAATTTTTTAATTTTCCTTTCTAAAATAGCCTACTGCTTATATACATTCAGAAAGTCCAGTTTTATTGATATTCACACATACACTAGTCATTACACTGCAAAAAATGCTTTTCTAGCTTAGATTTTTTGTCTTGTTTGGAGCCAAAATATCTAAAAATTCTTAAATCAAGAATGATTTTCTAGGCAAGCACACGTTAATGTCTTGTTTTCAGAAAAAAGAAGTTAAAATTAAGTGAGTTTTTGCTTGAAACAAGCAAAATAATCTAGGTCTTTTGCTTGAAATAAGATTATTTTGCTCACCCCATTGGCAGATTATTTTGCTTGTTTCAAGCAAAAACTCACTTAATTTTGACTTATTTTTTCTGAAAACAAGACAATAATTTTTACTTGTCTAGAAAATCCTTCTTGATTTAAGAATTTTTAGATATTTTGGCTCGAAACAAGACAAAACATCTAAGCTAGAAAAGCATTTTTTGCAGTATATATATATATATATATATAACCATGTATTATTGTGTCTTTGGAAGGCTTTTGGCTTTCAAACTCATTACAATGCAATGTTATTTCTTATTTACATGCAATGCAGGCATTCCCAAACTTTTTTGTCATCTAAACCTTATTCACCAAATAGATTTAAAAGAAATATTTCAATAATTAAGTTTCACATTTGCATGTTCACGGTTTCTTTGATGTTGATTAATGGTCACATGGCATGCAGGTAAATGAAAATATTTCATAATTTTTAGACAGTGTTTTATTTGAATTGTTATTTTAAAACAAAGACTAATGAAACACAATGATGGTTCACTCCTATACTTATAAATGGGAGAAACTGCAACACGCAATATGGAGGAATAGTCCCACCTTATAAATGAAAGAGACAAATTTCCTGAAAAATAAGCCTTTTTGAGCATAAGAAACGACATTCATGGGGCAATTAATTTAAGATTTGGTTGCTGATTTGATATATGTAATTTAATTGTGAGTTCAGTGAGCAGTTTTTGAGATTTCAGGATTCCCCATTCATTACGATAGGACTTGGTCTTGTATGAGCTTTCCTTGATTTTTTTTAATGATTTATATTTTTTCCTTTAATGATTTAAGGCAAGACACTGCAGGTGAATAGGGTAAAATAATTAACTAATAGTTATCACCTTACTTACCCAGTTGATTGATTATCTTGATAATTGCAAACATTTTTTGTATTACAAGTTTTCAAAAATTTTAGGTTTAAATATGCAAATGAGGCATTGTTTATTGAAATATGCACTAATTTGCATACATTTCTCATTGTTTAATTTTTTCTTTGCCATATTAGAGTCAAATGTTTTTGGGTGTGTCATTTCATCACTCCATAATTCAAAAAATATTTCGAACAGACAAAAAAACTGTAATTTTATTTTTTTTTTATATTTTTTTTTTTACAATTTTGGGGGAATATTAATTATTAATGTTGTATATAATCAAGCAAATTATATATGAACAAATCCCTCTGTATAAACCTTAAAGGTATAGGATTAAAAATGTAAAGCTTGGTGTGTGTAAATGCTACTGAAGTGGAGACTTATGGCTCAGTGTAGGAGAAAAAACTCACTTTGAGAAAACGGCCTTTAAAAATACATACTGTAGTTGAAATCTATTGACACAAATAGATAAAGTGCTATAAAAGAAACTTTTAAGGGTCTTTTGGATGTTTTCCTTCCACCAGTCTGAAAACACACTTTATGAAAAACCAAAAAGCCCAAAAATCTCAAATTTGACAGGTGACTGAAAAAACTCTGTTTTTGCCTGCAGTGCAAAAACCTTAATTAATTGTTAGCTTTTCATTAAACCCACAAACCCTCTGCAGTTCCTGTTTGAACGCTAGTTTGGGAAACCTTTATGTAATGTTTAATGCACTTCATGTTGTAAATTACAACGAATGGAACATATTTTCTTACTCTGCATTTTTTACATCATTATGCTACATGATAATCCTATTTAAATCAATGCGATAAACAAGTTAAGTCGAAAGTAATCTGATTAGATTACCTAAAATATGTACACTGCAAAAAATGCTTTTCTTTCCTAGATTTTTTGTCTTGTTTCAAGACGAAAAGTATAAACAAATCTCAAATCAAATCAAGTCTTGTTTTCAGAAAAAATAAGTCATAATTTGCTTCAAACAAGCAAAATAATCTTATTTCAAGATGAAAACAAGTTGTTTCAAGCAAAAACTCACTTCATTTTAACTTCTTTTTCTGAAAACAAGACAATAATTTTTTACTTGTCTAGGAAATCCTTCCTGATTCAAGAATTTTGAGATATTTTGTCTGGAAACAAGACAAAAAAATCTAAGTAAGAAAAGCATTTTTGCAGTTTCATGTAACTGATTACATTACTGACTAAAATTTTTGTCTTGCGATCTGGAATCAGTAACTGATTACAACTTTTAAGTAATCTACCCAGCTCTGGACATTTTAATAAAGATGAAGCGACTGAGTTCAGCTTTAATGATGAAAACCAACCTTTTTGTTCGTCAATATTTTTATGCTCGACTCTGAATGCTTCTTCAATCTTCACCTCTTCACTCTCTTCTTTTATAAATGCCATCTTTTTGTGTGTTTTAACACTTTGCCATCAAAAATTCAAACTAAATTTCTGAGTGCATCTCAATGAGCTCCTTATTTGAGTAGTCAGGGTGAGAGTTAATGGTCTTAAATCACCTGATGAGACAAAAAGAAACACTCAAAACGAGCATCACAAATGAATAAAAGAACACGTTTTACAGACATTTTCTATTCAGATATAATATTTATTTACTTTTTTATTATATTTTGCATTTTACTCAAAACAGCTGGTTTGTAAAAGTTATGGTCATATGTTTGTGTTCATTGTTCGCATTTGCACTGTTTTGAGCTGCAGCTCTCGTCAGCGTGCGGTGATTCGAACGATTCGAATCACTGAATCATTTTTCGAATCAATTGGTTCAGTACGTGTTTACACTAAACTGATTCACAATACAGGGAGCGAAATGAGACGCAGCTTTTCTGTTACTCATTAAATATTAACATGATAATATTCATTTAGTATGCTAAAGCATTACACTGGTACATTGAATAATTATTTCTGCATCGCTTGTAGAATTGATTTAACGGTGTATGGATTAAAACATCTGCTTAAAAACACAAACCTTTCTTCCGAACTGATGCAGGAGCGTGACGTATATTTATGACGTCACATCGCCAAACCAAAATAAAAGTCTCATTCACACGCTACTGAAAGAGAAATTCAGTTCAATTATTGGCAGAGCTGAGTAGATTACTTAGAAATTGTGAGCCATTACTGAATCCAAATTACATGACAAAAATTGTAATAGTAAGAAAATACATTCAATTTGTTGGTTTGTGAAGGAACTGCAGAGGGTTTTAGTTTAATGAAAAGCTTATAATTAATTAAATCATAAAATGTTACATTAAAATATATTTTAATCTCTCTCTCTCTCTCTCTCTCTCTATATATATGATAAATTAAAAAAAATAATAATATTTTATATATATATATATATATATATATATATATATATATATATATATTTGTTTTTAATTGGTTTATCTGCATGTCATGTGACCCTAACCAATGTCAAAGAACCAATGAATATGTAATTATTAGAACATTTATTTTAAAAATCTTGATACTTTGAGTAAATATATTAGGTAAAAGAGGATCGGATCACAAAAAAGTCAAATGTTGCTAAAAAGAAGATTATTTTGTGTATTTGGTGTATGGTTTGAGGCTCAATATATGCTTTCAACTAATCTCCAGGTAATAAATAACATATCTGGATGATGCAGTGCTAACATAGTTATTTATTACAGTACCCTATAGAAACTATAAAATATATTTTCTGTCTTATTCAGTGATAAAGATGTCTTTTTATTTTATATTTCTTAATAAAATGCCTAAAATGTGTTTTAATGACTTTATGACAGTTTAGTATAGGCTGCTAAAAGTTATTTGCAAGGTATTTTTTATTAAGAAAATATATATGTACATTTATGCTTAGCATGAAATAAAAGTATTTCAGATACATTTGAGTATATTTATTTCTCCTAGTTTTTTATCAGCCTATGTAAGCCAAAAAAAAAAAAGGCTTTAAAAGTAGGCATTTTATGTCACACCTTTGTATAATGTGAGCTTCCTTATCTTATTTTCATAAAATAAAACGCTACAGCATTTAAACTATTGCTTTCTATCGGCAAATAATGATTTTAATGATGTAGTGTAACTTTCATGCATGTGACAGATAACGTTAAACCTCGTGCTTTTATTTTAAGATTAATGTGGTTATTTTAACCATTTCTTTCATACTTTCGGTATGCACATCTGTGTTCTGCCTAGATTTTCACATCTCAGTGTTAAGTAATTCAATTGCAGTTTATATCTGTTGTCTTTCTTGGTTACATTATGAAGTGCAGTGTTTATAGAAAATCTTACAGTGAATTTGAGTAAAAAACAACGATTTATATGTTAAGATGTATTTGTCTCTTCAACCCTGTTAACCCTAGTCTCAACCCTGACATGCCTACAAATTATTTTTTCAAGTTTATGAAGAAGTAATTTAATGTTTGTTGAACTCAGTCTGAAATGTTAACTACAAATACATTTTATAATCATATTCAGAGAGCTCCTATAGTGTCCATAAGGGTGTTGAAAACTAATAGTGCACATATCTTTAAAAAATGACCAATAATAATAGGGATTTGATGCCTGAGGTGGGAAAAATATGTTTTTCTGGAAGTTAAATATCTCATTAATGTTTTGGGATGTTCAGAAATACGGAAGTTCTAAGAGGCCATGCATTGTTATTTTTTTTCTATCTTGTTTTCTCGTTATCATGACTTAATCTTCTCGTGATCTCGACATAACTAGTTGTTTTGTCATGAACACGACTTATTTTTCTCGTTATCTCGACATAACAAAGTTGTTTTCTCGTTATCACGACTTATTTTTCTCGTTATCTCGACATAACAAAAGTTGTTTTCTCGTTATCACGACTTATTTTTCTCGTTATCTCGACATAACAAAAGTTGTTTTCTCGTTATCACGAATTATTTTTCTCGTTATCACGACATAACAGAAGCTGTTCTCCAAGTTACACAACTGCACCAACAGATGGCAGTATAGAACTTAAGATGACTGGGACTTGAATGCTGTATATCCATCCTACTGTACATGTTTGGGACAGAGTGAGGACCTCTCCGTAATTGCTATAATTTGTGCAGTTCATTACTGGCATTTAATTGACCTAAAAATGTTAAATGCTTGAATAAAAATTTTATTAAAAGTGTATATGTTGTCATTATGTTCTAAATGCTGCATGACTTCTTTCACTGTAGCATTCAGTGAAACGTATTGCTTAGTAAAACCAATTTTTAAGTCTCTGTATTCTGTTTGCAACCTATATTTTTATTTGCGCATCTTTGAAGTACAAAACTTTTAGTTAAGCACATTATGATGTAGAACACGCTATAATGACATATTTGTAATGTGCAGTATCTCCTTATTTCTAACCTTTATTGTTTCTAACCTTTATTGTGTGTGTGTGTGTGTGTGTGTGTGTGTGTGTGTGTGTGTGTGTGTGTGTGTAGGCTATATATATATATATATATATATATATATATATATATATAAGAAATGTGATTTATACAGACCATGTAAAATGTGTATAAGCTAATTTAGTTAACGTTACAGTTTGTAGGAAACCGCGCGCGCACAAACACACACACATACGTACATATAAATAAAGACTCTTTTCAAACGGCATCCCAAGCTAACGCATATCAGTCATAACATATCCTACATGCCCAATAAAAATCACAAACAAATTATATATAATTAAGTTTGGAAATGAATAAGGAAAATAAAGTGATTTGAATCCAAGTTTCTCTTCTGTACAATAGCCTCTCTACATTCTTCTGAAGGCGCTCCACCTGCGCTTTCGGTGTTGAATGCTCTGATGTTAGACCATTTAAACATGTTAATTACACAAACAAAATGTTTAATCTGGAATAAAATCAACACTGACTGATTAGCCAGCCTGCATTTGTTTATTGTAGACCTTACATACAGTATAAAAGAGCGCGTTATTTGTCTGATGCCAGTCCAAGTTGCGTTCGTTACTATGGCAACAGTAAACTCACAACACGTTTTTTTTTTGTCAAAAATAAAACTAAAAAAATTAAGTTGTGATCTCGAGAAAACAACTTTTCGTTATGTCGAGATCACAAGAAAATTAAGTCGTGATAACGAGAAAACAAGAAAGAAAAAATAATGCATAATGCATGGCCTCTTAGAACTTCCGTACAGAAAAGTAAAAAAGTGTAAAAAGTGTTTTGACGTTATTTTAATGGCGAATGCAAATAGTGCATTGTTGTAATATGAGAGGGTGCCCGCATGAATCTCTTGGCTTGCAGTGGGCTTCCCAGCTAACCATAATATGTGATTGTTACGTAACTGCAACGTAATTTGACGACCAAACCTTCGTTGTGACAACTTCAGTATTTACGTTGTGACAACTGGAAAAGTGAAACTCCCGGATACGTTGCTACAACGTAACTTTGTGACGTTGCCAGTAAGTAACTGCGACGTTGTGGCAACGTCGTGGATCAATAGTTGTGTGATGGTAATCAGTTGGTAATTTTCCATAATAATTTATTTTCTATGGGCGGACATGCAGTAGTTTAACCTAATTTATGTCCTCATATGCCCAAACTAATTTAAAGGCTGTTCAAACAGCTGTGAATGACGAATACAGACTCGAAATGAATTCAGTTAATTTATTTTGAAAAACACACAAATATGAACAGTAAAATACACTCGGATTATTAATAAAAACATAGGATATACAATGAAATATGAATGAAAGAATTCAAGACGTTCCGTGCTCAGCATCACTATAAACCAGGGGTGGCGAACTCCGGTCCTGGAGAGCCGCAGGCCTACAGAGTTCAGCTCCAACGCTAGCTAAAACTTACCTGCCTGTAGCTTTCTAGTTACCCTTCAGACCTTGATTAGCTTGTTCAGGTGTGTTTAATTAGGGTTGAAGCAAAACTCTGCGGGGCTGCGGCTCTCCAGGACCGACGTTCACCACCCCTGCTATAAACAGATATGCTATGCTAGCGTAACATTTACTAGCAGACATTTCAGACAATTAAGGGAAGATACCATAATTACAGAGGTATAAATATTATCAAAAGTACTTAAAATATACTGTAGGTAATGTTACCTAACCATTCTGATGCAGTTGTTGAACTTTTTTGGTATAATTACGAGAAACAGAGAGAAATGTCGGACGCCGTCCTCTCTTCAGCAGCTGCTGTGCCCGCGGTTACCTTGGTAACTCTCAACCGCCACCAGTACTAAACATAATAATTACAATAAAACAGGCTTTTAGCATCTTTCTAGAGTTAGAAAACTATGTTTTATACATTTATAAACCCATTTATTTGTTATAAATTGTAAGACTCACCTCAGAAAAACGAATTCTTCTGTCAGACACACAGTTGAAATAACGTTAATGTTAGCTAAAAAGTGCCTCAGACAAACGCGCTGTCCTTATTCAGTGTCTGCGGCAGATGAGATGTGTACCCTGGCCTGTGTCATTATTTCAGCGTTATCTTAATAACTCGTTAAGAAATAAAAAGTATTTTCCTTTCTTGTAGCGTGCAAACACTGTGCGCGTGAGTCAGTTGTGGAGGCGCGCGCGCTCTGTCACGTGACTCACGTCAATATATAAAGCTTTTTTTGAACAAATTTATTAAACATTCAAATAACAAACAGGCATCTTTCCATTGCTAAACCCATTAACAATAAATCCAAGCAGCATATATAGTAAACAAAATAATATTAAAATAAAAAAATAAAATAAACTTTTAAATAATACAAAACGCAAATTATAACACAAGTTTTAAGGCACTCTTTGTTTTTAAATATTTTATGGATTTAAATAAAATTATAAAATAATTTTTAAATGCCATAAAACAAGGAGAAACTTACAAATCTACATTTGTGTACGCCTATTTATAAAACACTCAACAATCGTCCATATTCTGGCTTGGTAAAAATAATATTTTATCTTAAGGGAACTTTCAGTCTTGTGTCTGACGTTTTTAAATAGTAAATTTTGGTAATCAGAGCACATACAGAACGTGTAAATGATGGTCATAAAATTACGTGTATGCGACGTTGCAGTTACGTTGGCTATAAGTGATGAAATTACCAGTATATTACCAATAGAGTACGTATCTGGGACGTCCTTGGTAATATTACAACGTTAGGATGACGTACTGAGGACGTTGTGAGTTGGTAATTTGATGGTAATAAAATTACGGACATGCGACGTCGTAGTTACGTTGTCAGTTGGTAAGTCATGAAATGACCAAAAATGACCAATACATTACGTAACTGTTACGTTGTGTGTTAGCAGGGTTGCTCTCTCAAATATGTAATGATAATGGCTCTTCGCTCCCTCAGATATTACCTGTGCATCCTCAAATTTTGTCCTCTGTATGCGCGAATAAGTGCTTATTGTAAACAGATATTTATTAAATCATTTTATTTAGTGAAGCCGACAGAAACATAAATCGGGAATTATACAAATGAAATGAATATATTAATTAATTAATCAAATGAATGCAACTCTGAAGGTTCTGACCGTCTTCAGAAAAGATTCAATGGCATTTTGTTTTCACCTTCAGTCACTAAAGGAGTGTCTTGATCGCAATACTGCTTTATCCACAGAGTTCACAGGAAACCATAATTTTTCCATAAGCGCCATCTAGTGTCATAGAGTGGATTTACAGAGACTTATATTTACATATAGCTTGTGTACAGTTATGTTTGGCCAAAAACAGACCGAATTCGCATGCCCTGTTGTAACCTAAATTTTGACATTTAAACAATTCAGATAAGTTATCTAGATTTATGGAGCAGATAAAATACATATAATCATTTATTAATCAGTTATCATTTTGACTTAACCCTTTTTGTTTATTTAAAGGATGAAATGTGAGGTTTACCTTTTATGAAATGTTTTCAAAGCTTTATTTGATAATTTACATTAGATATTTGAACATGCAATTAGTTAAACGTGTCAGTCATGTTGTCATTTAATATTCCGATATCAATGGTACTGTTTTGTTTTAGGGATTAGGCAAAAAAAAAGTCATTTTATTAGTTTTTTGTTGACTTTAAATATAAAACTTGGTGAAGTGATTTATGTGTCAGTACTTTTTTTAACATTTCAGCACATTTTAACAATACCATGATAATCCTGATTACCGATAACTGAAATTTTCATACCGTTACATCCCTAGTCCAAATTCGGTTTCGTGGAGTGACTCAAAAGTTGTCATTACTAATGTTTGTGATTGTTGTTCTCACTGCATTTACACTGTTTTGTTTGCATCTTTGTGAATCAATTGGTTAACATGCCAGTGACCAAATTCATGTTTATGATATAACGATTCACTATATAGGGAGCAAAATGAGACGTTACTCAAGCTTTATTTAAACAAAATTGCAAGTGTTGCAATGTTATATTCACCTTAAAGGATTAGTTCCCTTTCAGAACTCACCCCTTGTCATCCAAGATGTTCACGTCTTTCTTTCTTCAGTGGTAAAGAAATAATTGTTTTTGAGGAAAACATTTCAGGATTTCTTTTGATATAATGGATGGGTACCCCCAAGTTTGAACTTTTATAATGCAGTTTAAATGCAGCTTCAAAGGGCTCCTCAGCGATCCCAGCCGAGGAAGAAGTGTGTTATCTAGCGAAACGATTGGTTATTTTCAAAACAAATAAAAAATGTATATACTTTTTAACCTTAAATGCTCACTTAAACTGACATTGTTCTATAGCGACTTTAACTGTTTTAAGACACATTTAGATCTATAGATTTTATTTTATGCAAGGCGTGATGATTTAAAAAGGCAAATTGATCCGACTATGAACAGTCTTCCGCTGGCCGCTGTTCGTTACTTTAAAAAAACAAAAACTTACATTTAACAAAAAAAAAAAAAAATGCTCCAAAAGTTTTTCTAAATTAACTTTATAAGAAAATTAAACGAAATATGATCACTTTGGCATTACACATCAAAACGTAACTATTTTAATAGCTGAAACAGTAGCCTAGTATAGGCTAGGCTGTTCTGGAAGAAGGGGAAAAAAGACGGACTCAGTTTTTTTTTTGTATTGCATCACTTATAGCTCTTAAACCTTTAAAATAGAGTTTAGGAAGATGAATGTAACCACAGTCGTTAGCTTTGGTTAACTATTGAAGCCTTTTCTCTTGTCAAAAGGCTCAATGCGACCGCAGACTTTGTTTGCGTGCAGATTAATTTCCGCCTAGTCAGCTTATCGTTTTATTTTGGTTTTGCTTTACTCATAGCTCTAATGTTTAAAATAGAGTTTAGGAAAATGTATGTAACCACAATCATTAGCTTTGATTAGCTCATAAAGCTTTTTCTCTTGTCAAAAGGCTCAACACGACCACAGACTTTGATGAACACTGCTGGCAGCAGCGACGTCTGTGTCCGTACCCTTCTTATCAATGACAGCGTAAGCTCCCGGCTCCCAAGTCATAAACCTTGTATCTCCGATAAAACATGATTTTGGGGAAATGTTGTGTTAATACTGGCACACAACAGTGTATGATAGCAATATAAGGTATAATACCAACTTTAACGATAAAATGTTTAATAACTCAAAAAAATATGCAGTTCTTTTCATTTCCTGAAAAATGACGGTTTTGGAGATGCGAGGATTCCGCCCGACAGCGACGATATGTAACTTGTTGTGCTGGAGCTGGAACATGGGGCTCGTGAATAATAGATTCACACAAACAAATCATATACAATAGGAGACAATCCAACACTGGGAAATACAGGGTATTTAAACAATCAAACAGGAAACACGTGGGAACACTTATCTAGAAATGGAAACAAGACCATATATGGACAAAATAGAAACAAGGCTGGGGAGAAAACACGACATTGACATAAAGACACCTGACTATATATGTATATATATACACACACACACACACACACACAAACACACGCACACACACACACACACACACACACACACACACACACACACACACACTTGTGTGTGATACAAGTAGATACAAACATGTAGAATGTTTTTATTTGTTCAAGGTCAGAAAACAGTATAAAAACTACACAATATCACAAAAAATAAAATAAAATAAAATAGTAGAAAAATAATTTGTTCATTCCAGATCTCCCTGGTGGCTGGCAGTTTAGTCATTTTCACGTCTGTATGTCCATGTCTGTTTTCTCCCCAGCCTTTGCGTCTATTAGACGTAGTCAGGGTGATTATGCTTTCAGCTCAGTAAGTTCCCTTTAGTGAACCCTGGACTACCTTCTTCTATCACTCTAGCATGTTGCACATAGACAAGTTCAACGGAGGAACTTGCTATCAGAACCCAGTGCAAGATGAGTTACCTCTTATGGACCCTTGTTCAAGATTAGTTCTCCATATATAGTGGCCCCTAGTGTGGTCCCTATGTGGTCCCTGGTTTGGCCTATGAAGGACGCTCGGAGTCTAGCCTAATGTCTGCGTTCCCTCCATCAGGGAACAAGGGTTACCATACATAACCAAGATATTTTGGTGGAATAAAGGGATGCTGTGTTTTATTGTTTTGTAGAATATATTTGAATTTTATTGTTGGGCGAGCTAAAATTTCAATTTACACCACAAGGAGAAACAGAATGGAGAACAGATACGGTCAAGTTCTGCAGCTCTTCTTTTTGAGGCTTTTTTTTAAGCGTAGCACTATAAATGAATGAATAATATAGAATCTTTTAAACTGGTGCATATTCAAACATGAACTTTATAAAGCAGCAACTTTTCTATTTATAATCAGTTTTTTTCCATGTCAGTGTTGAGCATTGTAGTCAATCACATAATTGCCTGTTGAGTGCTATTAATTATTATTATTATTTTACAGTACAGCGTAGTATGAATATTGCAGTAGCAAGTGTTTTAGTATTATTGTAAAACAAAGTTAATTAAACCATTTTGTACTGTAAACTACAAGGTCCATATAATAATAACAATAATAATAATAATAGCAATTATTATTATTATTATTATTATTATTATTATTACTACAGGATTCCCACTCCAAGCCAAACGTCAAATTCCCTGACTTTCACTGACTAATAAGCTGAATTTCCATGACTTATAATGAACGGATCCATCCATTTGCAAGCTTTATTTACTTAATCACAGATGTTTTTTAGTACAAAACACACTTATACACTACTTCTTTTTTGTTTGTTTGTTTTGTTTTTTTACGCATTAAATGAACTGTATTTTTCTGTACTATTTCTACAAAAATTTACTTATTTTAAATGTATTTTTATGCTTTCGTAACCATAACAATAGGCAAAATGTGTGAAATAACACAATAAAACAAAATACGGTATACAAAAATTTACATTTTGATAAATGTGAACAAAAATTGAAAGCAACAAACAAAAATCCCTGATAGTCCATGACTTGGACAAAATAAATATAAAATTCCCTGACTTTCAATGTCTGGAATAGACCTTTTAAAATTCCATGATATTCCAGAAATTCCATGACCCGTGGGAACCCTGTTACTGCTACTGATAACAAAATCTGATATTATTAATTAATGTATGCATTACTATTACATACATACCACTGCAATACTATGACTTCTGTATTTATTTAATTGGTATATTTAAATTAAATTTTGATAATAACAACAACAACAACAACAGTAATAATAATAAATACATATAAATACTAATCACAATTAAATACTTTTTGTTTTAAAGTAGAGCCCAGTATTGATAAAGTCAGTTCAAAGTTTGTTCATATTTTAACACAGTTTTACATATTTTGAAAACAACAACAACTTTCCTGGATACATTTTAAATGCTGTGAAATTGTCCTGGCTCATTTCATTTAGAGTAGAATCTCTAATTATTCCATTCTGATTCATCAACACAGTTTCACTGATGATCGGCTCCAAAGATAAAACCCAGGATAGAGCGTCTGAGTGAATGTGGTGTGGACTGTGTGGATGAGGCTCATTGTGTCAGAGACACTGTAGAAGGACAGAGTTCCTGCACTCTCATCCACATACACTCCTATTCTACGGCTGGTGGACTTAACTGGGAGATCAGTGTTTATCTTATTGTGTGTGAATGAGTAACTGGAGGGAGAGCAGATCAAACTCCAGGACTGATCATTATATCCAAACAAACACTCAACACCTCCCTTCCTGCTGACTCTCTTATATGACACTGATATAAACACATCATTATTTCCACTCCACTCAATCTCCCAGTAACAGCGTCCACACACACTCTCTCTACACAACACCTGATGATACACATCAAATCTGTCTGGATGTTTAGGATAAAGCTGATTCTCAATCACACGTGTCACCTTTTTGTTGTCCTCAGACAGAACAAGTTCAGTGTGTGCTGTGTTTGGATCCAGTGTGAGAAAACAGGCATCTGAACACAAGAACAGAGACATTTATAACAACAACAATCACTACAGCTGTGTGTGTGTGTGTGTGTGTGTGTGTTTCTGTTTGTAGACGTACATTTCTTCAGTCCCGCTGTAATCCTGGATTCTCCTCCATGATCCACACTAGAAAACACACACACACACACACACACACACACACACATTTAATTTTAAAAGATTTAGAAGTTTGGACAGGCAGATTAAAAAAAAACTAATCTTAGAAATGAAGCTTAAATGGTTCCTTGGGAGTCGCTGTATTGTTGCTAGGGTACTTGGGGTGGTTGTTGTATTCCAGGTGATTCTACAGTATTGCTATTTCACGAGTTTACACTTACATATAATAAACTAAGAAAAGGTTATGCATATTTGGCGTGCTCTCCAAACGAAGGGCTCCGAATGTAACCCCTCCACCAGGGTCCTACTCACACCTGCTTGTTACTTGTTTAACACAAAATACTTAAATTCTGTTTTTGTCCTTTTCACTAAGTATAGTAACCTTAAGATACCATAAGGGAATACCCCAATATGTTTCTCGTTTCCTCTGAGAAAATAGCCTATGTGCCGTTAATGCAGCATCAGATGCCGAACGCTTGGTCAGTTTTTACTTTTCAGTCATAAATGGAGTCTGATATCCACTCCCCCTTCTTTAAATAATTAAGGCTGTGACATTCCACACTTCCCTTTTTCTTTTTTTGTTTGTTTAAGTGCATCATCCCAATATTTAAAGTGCACTTTTTATTTTTTACATTTTCAGTGTGAACACACTACTCACACTATTTGTATTACAAACCATTACAGAATATTGCATAAGTATGCAATTTGGGATGCACCTAAAGTCCCTTTAAGGCAGGTCATTTCACTTGGAAACTCCAAAACAGTTGCAACTGCCTCATTATTGTTGTTTCTAATGTTTAAATAGTGTTAAAAGAGGCTTATTTTGTCTGGAAATCCTGAGTGCACGTTTGCAAACGCTGCCTGTTTCTAAAGTAACCGGAACTTCTAAAGGAAGCTGCAGTGATCCAATGACTTTACTAATTAACAATTTGCTCTTTCATTTAAAAGGTGGGGCTTATTCACTATATTGGGCATTTCACTTTCTCCCATTCATAAGTATAACAGTCTTCCTTTATATAATGTCTTCAGTCCCATTCACATACTATCAGTCTTAATGGTATTTAAAAAATAGAATTAGTATGTCCCAAGTCGTAGTATGTTGAAATAAGTATGCCAAAGATTTCTGAATGGTCTACTATCTCCGGTTAGAATTCGAAGTGCAGCTCGATGCACATTCTTATGGCTAATATTGCCCACAATACATTGCATGGTGGACAAGGATTCAATTAGAACTACAAACAAGCATAAATGGCATTAAAATATTACAAACATGGCTGATATGCAAGACCGATGGACAGCTAGAGCAGTGGTTCTGAACTCCAGTCCTCGAGGCCCACTGCTCTGCACATTTTAGATGTTTCTGAATCTGACACACTCTGTTCAGTTCATCTTTCTTCTAATGAGCTGATGATCTGAACCAGGTGCATTAAATGAGGGAGACATACAACATTTAGCTCCAACCCTGACAAAAAAACTCAACTGCCTGGAGCCCTAGTAATCCTGAAGACCTTAATTGGCTTGTTCAGGTGTGTTTTATTAGAGTTGGAATTAAACTCTGCAGGTCATCGCCACTCCAAAGCCGTATTTGCATGGGATTAATATTATCTGGGGACCTCGTGTGATTTTGAAATTATATTTCATAATAATATGTAATTAAGTGAAATAAAACTTCCTGCTTGACATACTTGAGTTTGTCCAATGAGCAGTTTGGATCCATCAGTTTCTCAAAGAGCTTGACTCTTGATTGTCCTGGGTGATTGTAGCTTAGATCCAGCTCTGTCAGGTGTGAGGGGTTTGAACTCAGAGCTGAAGACACATAACCACAGCCTTTCTCTGTCACCATACAGCCAGACAACCTACAAACACAGCAATAGTCAATGTGACAATCAGACATCTCTTACACACATTTATACCCATTTCAGTCATTAATTATTCTTATAAACTTCTCCCTCATTATAAATACAATAATGTAACATTGAGAGTGTGACAAAGGAGTTAGGGATCCAAAAGCAAGGCTTCATTAACAGGAGCGTGGTCAAACAGGCAGGGTCAATACCAGCAAACAGTAATATCCAAGGAGAAACAAAATAGTAATCCAGTACACAGGCAATGATCAGGGCAGGCAGCAAGCGATCAAAAAACAAGAAAGAGTCCAGGGTCAAAATATAAAAGCAAGGCAAGGCAAGGAAACAAGGAACTAGAAAATCACAAGAGAACACAGAAAATAGGAATACACTACATGCTGTCAATAAACAGCAGCTGTATCTGAAACCTATACCCTCATTCACTATTCCCTACATTAGTCCACTCATACAGTTCACTTGAATTAGTGAATGAAACGTCATCTAATCGTCATTTGAAACGAGCAGTACCAGTAGTTTAATTAAATTATTTATCTTGAACTCTGTGATAGAAATTATGTATAAATCCTATTTAAATGTTTTGATAATTTGTGCCTGTGTTGCATTACACTGTATGGCGCCATGGATGAGCGCGTTGTAAAATGAAAGGAAATGAAAGGACGTGTGGCCAAGTATGGTGACCCATACTTGGAATTTGTGCTCTGCATTTAACCCATCCAAGTGCACACACACACACACACACACACACACACACACACACAGTAGTGAACACACACCCAGAGTAGTGGGCAGCCATATTGCTATTGCTGCGGTGCCCGGGGAGCAGTTGGGGTTCAGTGCCTTGCTCAAGGGTCTCACCTCAGTCGTGGTATTGAGGGTGGAGAGAGAGCGCTGATCATTCACTCCCCCTACCAACAATACCTGCCGGACCTGGGACTCGAACTCCCTAACCATTAGGCATTTTTTCAGTATGTTTGAAATATTACTTCTGGATACTGATTTGATGTCTTTTGTGTAACCACAACCAACACCAAACAGGACACATATTTTATATTCTTCACGTTGCTCTGCTGTACTCCACTATGCACCTTTTGTCTTTTTGTTTGAATAACAAAACACTTAAAATATCATTTTTAAGCTGATATGCCTTAGCTACCTATTTTGATTAATAATGCATGTTGCGTTTTCATATCCATGTTATAAGTTACGTAAACTCTCAGAACCACTAAAAAACACTAAAACCACTGGAGCTAGTAAGATAATTTAATACAGTAACACACTGTATATTTATATAAAATTGCATCGTAAGCTTTACAATTTTCTAAACACATTAAATATTTTGTTAATTTATTTGATTGAAAACTATTTACCTCAGAATCTCCAGCTGACAGTTTGGACTCTTCAGTCCATCAGAAAGAAGCTGCACTCCTGAATCCAGCAGGTCATTGTTACTCAGGTCCAGCTCTCTCAGGACAGAGTTTGAGGATTGTAGAGCTAATGCCAAACTTTCACAAGACTGAGCAGTGAGATTACAGCCCCATAGCCTGTGTAAAGAGCAAAACAAACAACAATATTGTGTTTACTTATTGTGTGTATTTATAAGAAATAAACACAGGAAACTAGAAACAACATATAACAGGGTAAAAAGAACATCAAAATAAGATTTAGTTCATTTATAAAGCACTATTAAAACAAAAGAGCACTGACCTAAGTACTGTACAGTAAGATACGTCAACATCAAAACATAAATAAAACACCAAAAACAGTACAAACAAAACACAATGTCTCAACACGCTGCAGTCTCAAAGGCTAAACATAAAAAATTTGCATTCAAACTTTTAAAAAAATATTTAGAGTTGGAACCTCTAATGTGGGAAGGGAGACTACTCCATCTTTTTGGAGCTGCCACTGCAAAGGCCCAATCACCAATAAACAAAATCACCTCCTCTAAACAACTAGAATGAACTGTTCAAAAGACCTCAAAGACCTAGCAGGCTTGTGCACCTGTAAGAGCTCTGACAGGTAAGAGCTAAGATAGCACATATACGTCTGCAAAATTTCTGTAAGTTCTCTTGATCTGGAAAGCATCTGCTGTGTACAAACATCTGACAGACGTCTGTAAGATATCAGTTTTACATATATTCTAAACCAGGGGTCGGCAACCTTTTTGGAATGAAGTGCCATTTTTAATTTTTCTGGTTAACCGCTGTGCCAATACTCCCGTACATATACAGTAGGCAACATAAACATTTTCAAATTATAAGATTAAAAAATACAATTATTTATATTACAGTTTGTAAAGATAAGATTTTTTTTCATAATGTGTTTTTTAAACTTTTCAAAGGTCTCTTTAATAACAGATATACAATGTGACAGTCCTGAACACCACTGTATGTGTATGACAAGGCCAATGCATTAAAACCGTTCCGTTTAATCACCGTTCTTTATTAATGAGCTGCTTTAACACACGCACGCACACACACACCCCACTCACACACACTTCGGAGATCGTGCTGTGCAAAAAGTAACATTTAACTTTTATTAATCGATACTGAATCGCTACAGTATATTTTTTGGCAAAGAGGGTGATTTTTTAAGTAACTAAACTTAGCAGACGCATCAAAATGCAGACAATTCACACATCTCTCTCTCTTTCATTTGGCCATATTGACATTCAAACTTTGAGTGAAGAGGATAAAAGTGCAGATTTACAAAGCTGGTATGAGCCCTGTATTAAACAAATTAAGTCCTTTCTTGCCAACGCTTCGAAATGGATCTCAGCTGCTGAAAGTTGTGAACCACATAGTACTGTCCCTGCTGTTTCTCCTGTTGCTGGCATTTCTTCCTTATCTACTGGCCCTGTTTCTTTGAATATAAATGTGCCTGGCGCAGATGATGTTTCATCTGTCCGTAGCCGCAGATCCAGGCGGAGCGCGTGGCGTTACTGGCCAAGGCTGCGGGTCCGCGAGAAAAGCATGCTTTAGAAAAGGAGCAGGAATTACTGGATCGGAAAAAGGAAGAAGTTAGACAAAGAAGAGAAACATTAGAGTTACATACAGAATTGGCAGCAAGCACAGCGAAACTTAAGTTCCTTAGAAATTGAAGACATTGTTCTGCTCAGGTCCGCGACACCCACCAACAGCATCATTCAGAGTCTCAGCATGCCAGTTTTCAGAGTTCTGTTACTCAGGCCACTCAAAATATAGGACAAATTAGTCAAGCAAGTTGCCAACCTACAGGTCAAGAGGGTAGTCATGCGAGTGGTGAAAACAGGCAGTCAAGCTCAAGATCAGCTCCTTTGAGTCCACAACAGGATCTCTCTGACATTCTTAGGAGACAGAATGAGTTGACCAATATTCTCGTTAAACAGCAAGTTCTTTCTACTTTACCACAAGGAAGTATTTCACCTTTTGATGGAAACATTCTGCAATATAAGTCTCCTTTGAACACACAATTGAAAGAAAAACTGATGACAACCAAGACAGGTTGCATTTTCTTATTCAATACACCAAAGGACAAGCCTTGGAACTCGTCAAAAGCTGTCAACATATGAATGCTAACAGAGGTTATCAGAAAGCAAAAGCCCTACTGAAAGAACATTTTGGAAACGAATACAGAATTTCCTGTGCATACATGGAAAAGGTCTTTAACTGGCCAGCCATTAAATCCGAGGACACAAAAGCTTTGTGTGACTTTGCATTGTTTCTTAGAACTTGTTGTAATGCTATGGAAGAAATAGAGTATATGGCTGAATTGGATACTATTTCTAACATGAGGAATATTGTTTTGAAACTTCCATACAAGCTCAGAGAAAAGTGGCGTGCTAAGGCATGTGAGCTGCAACACACTGGTAGAGTCCGAATGGCCAATCTAGTGTCTTTGTTGAAAGCCAAGCCAGAATAATGTCAGATCCTATATTTGGCAACATACAAGACACAAGTTCTGCCTAAACAAAGTCTAAATTAGTGTCAAAGCCCAAATCAAAAGGAAGCTTTGACACTAATTCCAGCACTCCTTCTGTCACTGCAAATAGATATCCATTGGAAACCTGGAAGGAGCAATCCACCCAAAGAAGGGCACCATACGGGTTGTTTTTGATTGTGATGCTACGTTCCGTGGCTTATCTTTGAATTCAGAACTTTTACAAGGTCCAAACTTAACAAGTTCTCTCTTTGGAGTTCTTACAAGATTCCGCCAAGAGCCTATTGCCGTTATGACTGACATTCAAACAATGTTCCATCAGGTCCAAGTCTCAAAAAATCATGTTGACTTCTTAAGATTTCTTTGGTGGCCTAATGGTGACACTTGTCAGCCTTCAGTTGAGCACCGTATGTTGGTGCACCTCTTTGGTGCAGTGTCATCGCCAAGTTGCGCAAACTTTGCACTTAGACGGCTAAAGAACACAAGAGCTTTTTCCATCCCAACATAATCAACACAGTTGAGAATAACTTCTATGTTGATGATTGCTTGAAGTCCCTACAATACACAATTATACACAATTTTCTTAGCAATTGGCAGCAAGTTAAGGCTCAACTATATCCTCTGCTCTCACTACCAACACAGGTGAACTGCAGGGTTGTTTGCCAAGTCCTTTCCTGTACACACAAACAACAATATCTCTACCCAGTATAAAATAACTAAAATATTCTGATGACACAGCTATTCTTGCTGTTACAAAGGAGGCTCCCGTACCACCCTTATCCACACCACCAGAGGGAACCTTCATCTGAGTTTTGACTCTCACCAATTCAGACTCCATTTCCCATACTCCCTCATACCTGGGGCTGACCACACCCACACCCACACACCTGCACCTCATTACTGACGCCATTTAAGCAGCACACACACACACACACACACACACACCGCAAAGTCTTGATTAGCCCTGGCTGTCACTACTGAGCGTTTTCCATGTGGTTGTTTTGATTACCCATTACCCTTTGTTCCGTTTTGATTGTTTATTGGATTCTGCCTGCTAGCTGCCAGCCCTGACTCTCTGCCTGTTTCATTGGACTCTGAATGTTATCAGCCTGCCTTGAACTTTGCCTGTCTAACGTTTACACCTCTGTCCTGCCTCTACTATTGTTGTCTGCGGTGATTGACCTTTCTCTGTCTGACTACTCTTTAATAAAGCTGCGTATAGATTAAACACCTCTGATTCTGTGTTACACTTCTTTTGCTTAAAGACAATAACTCCACTATGGACTATTACTCCACTGTCATGCATTTTGCCCAGTGGTGCGAGGATAACCATCTGAATCTCAATGTCAGCAAGACAAAAGAGTTGATAGTCAGTCCCACTTCACCCCAGCACCCTGTTGTTAGTTATAATCAAACTGTTGAAATAGTGGACAGTTTCAAATATCTCAGAGTAACATTGGATAACATATTTTCTTTTGATCAGCACGTTATGGACATTCAGAAAAGAGGTCACCAAAGACTGTCAGTTATTCATAAACTTAAAGAACTTAATGTTGCTCCTTGGTTACTATTGTTACTTTATCAAAGCATCATTCAGCCAGTTCTACTGTATTGTTCTATTTGTTTTTTCAATATGCTTTCAGTTAAAAAAACGGACCAAACTCATAAGGCTGTCTAATATTGCTGCAAAAGTAATAGGTCTTCCAACACCAAACCTCACAGAACTCAACAACAGAGCCATTACATGCATTGTTATTTCAATAGAACAGGGTTTTACACATCCACTTAATGAGTATTTAGCCCTACTGCCCTCAGGATGTAGGTAGGTATAGGGTTCTGAGGTGCTGGAGGGTGCACTTTGGAAGAAGCCTGATTCCTTCAGCCATTACATATCTTAACAACAAACATCGCTGAGTTTTTTTTTTCCTTGCTGTTGTTGTCGTAATATGTTTGCAATGTTGTGTGTGTCAAACAAGTGCAGTGCTGTGGAAAAGAATTTCCCCATGGGGGAAATAAAGTTGAATCAATCAATCACCACCTCACAATCTCTGAAAACAAGGAATGGTTTAGCACAAGACATGATCACATGAGGTGGAAGGGACACATGGGAAATTGAGTCCAATAAACCAAAACAAGAGTTCAGGGTGGAGTGTCCTCTAGTGGAGCTCGTGGGCACTCCAGCTTGCAATTGTGACAATAGTAGTGGCTAAAAGTGGTCTTCAACCTTAATTATAAAAATGTGTTAAAGATTTTGTAAACAAAGAAATTATAAAATTATATGTAAATATGGGAGGACCAACAAAATATTAATAACAGATTTTGTTGTACTCAATGTGGCAGTTTTGCCAATTTAGTGATTTTGTCACTAGATTTAGTGACTTCCTCACACCTTTTGAGATTTTTTTTAAGCCTAGCAACAAAGTCAATTTCTTGGACAAATCATAGATTCAGAGACTCTCATCTATATTTAAATTTAGATTTAGATTTAGATTTAGATAGATGAGTCAACTCACCATTATGATGTCATCTAGCAACATTTAAGGACTATTTTAGCTACTTTCAATTGAAAGCAGTTGACAACACTGGTAAGTGTTTTTCCCCATTGCACTTTTATGGTTTAAGTGTATTTTGGGTCATAAAAAAAAATCTCCACACATTACTTTTGGATACTTTTGTAGTTGCAGTTATTGCCGTTAGAGCTTTGATTTGTAGAGTGGAAGAAGTTATTAAATTTCTTTTAAAAAAATGAAAAGAATTGAATAAAAATTATCTTCACGATCAAGTTTTATCATATCATCATATAACTCCAATACATCATATCTTCATTGTAAAGTGTTTGTTTCCCCCTCTTTGCTGCCATCTTGTTACTCCTAATTTAGGAGCTGAGACCAAGTCTTAACACTTAGGACCCTTTATGAATCACTCTTATTCTTAAATCTAGGAATAAGAGTATAAAAGAGTATAAAATTTTGTCATTCTTAGAATTTTATTTTGACACATGTAAAGACTTAAATTTTAGTCCGAGTGGCTTTATACATACAGCCCCAGATGCCTATTATGTCCCGAAGTAAAATTTAAGTGAAAGTGCAGTTCAGGAGAGAACTTTTAATTATTTAGCATGTTCCCAGCCTAAGGATTTCAATCTTTCTTATGCAAGGGCTATACAAAAAATAAGGTTGTCCATGTTTCAGAATTTGTTGTTGGTGTATGGGATGGCCTGGATGAGTTTGACATTTCCTGGCCTGAAATCTTATAATAATAAATAATAATAATTACTGCTGAAATAACAAACTGCAGTTTACATGCTGGGCTTCTAGGTAGGCAGATATTATCAGTTAAGTCTGTCTCTTCTGCTGACCATCTTGTGATTTTTTTTTTTTTTTTTTTAAGATTTTTGAGAGGCCCTGCACACCATGCAATTTGCACAAAAAACCCTCCTCAGTTGCTGTAGAAAGTGTCTCATACACCTGCTTAATGTCAGAAATGTGATTCTGTGTAATTTTTTAACATTTTGTTACTTTAGTAAAAAAAAAAAAAAACACATTAAAGTCATAAATGTGGTCATGTTTTGAAAGCGGAGTGATTGTTTTCAGTGTTACTTACCGAATTGATCTGGAGTCTTTAACCACAGGTAACAGGTTGCGAAGAACTTCATCTGCTGTATGTTGTGCTCCAATAAACTGTTTTAGATCAAAAACATCCTTTTTTTCCTCTGATGTCAGCAACACATAAACCAGAGCTGACCACTGTAGGGGGGAGAGCTCGGTTTTTTTTAGGTTTCCAGATTTTAGATAATCTTGGATCTTCTGCATCAATGAATCATCACCAAGTTCATTCAGACAGTGAAACAGATTGATGGATTTCTCTGGAGAACGATTCTCACTGATCTTCTGTTGTATGTACTGAACTGTTTCCTCCTTGTTGTAGGAGCAGCCTCCTGTCTGTGCCAGTAGTTTTTGTAAGAGAAGCTGATTGCACTCCACTGAGAGACCCAGAAGAAAGCGCATGAAAAGGTCCAGATGCCCATTCTTACTCTTTAAGACCTTTTTTAAAGTGCTCTGATGCAGCTCAGATAATGAATTATATTTCTTCTGCTTAAAAATCTTAGGCAACAGACTTTGTTTGGTTTGGTCAAACACATTGATGTTGTTGACTGTAAAGGATATATGCACATATAGAGCTGCTAGATGTTCCTGAAGACTTAAATGAACAAAGCAGAAGACTTTCCCCTGATAAAAGCCCAACTCCTCTCTGAAGATCTGAGTGCACAATCCTGAATACACTGATGCTTCTGTCTCATCAATGCCACACTCTCTCAGGTCTTCATCATAGAAGATCAGATTGCCTTTCACAAGCTGCTGAAAAGCCAGTTTGCCCAGTTTGAGGATCATGTCTTTATCAGTCATATTCTTCTTATAGTCCTTCTTATGTTTGATGTTGGTCTGAAGGATCAGGAAGTGTGTGTACATTTGAGTGAGAGTCTTGGGAATCTCTCCACTCCTTGCTTGACTCAACATCTTCTCTAGAACAGCGGCTGAGATCCAGCAGAACACTGGGATGTGGCACATGATGTAGAGGCTCCTTGATGACTTCAGGTGTGAGATGATCCTGTTGGCCAGATTCTGATCACTGATTCTCTTCCTGAAGTATTCCTCCTTCTGTGGCTCATTGAAGCCTCGTACCTCTGTCACTCGATGGACAAACTCAGAGGGAATGAGATCAGCTGCTGCTGGTCTGGAGGTGATCCAGATGAGAGCAGAGGGAAGTAGATTCCCCATAATGAGGTTCACCAGCAGCACATCCACTGAGGCTGATTCAGATATATTACGTAGTTTCACTCTGCTTTTAAAGTCCAGAAACAGACGACACTCGTCCAGACCATCAAAAATGAACAATACTTTATATTTTTCAGTGGATATTTCCATTTCTTTAATTTCAGGGAAAAAGAAATTAAGAAAATCAGAAAGACTGTATTTTTTGTCCTTCATCACATTAATTTCTCTGAAAGGAAGTGGAAATATGAGCTGGATATCCTGATTCTCTCTCCCTTCAGCCCAGACCAGGATGAACTTCTGCACAGAGACTGTTTTTCCAATGCCAGCGACTCCCTTTGTCAGCACAGTTCTGATGACTTTGTCTTGTCCAAATAAAGGTCTAAAGATGTCATTGCATTTGATGGGACTGTCCTCTGTTGCTGCTCTCCTGGATTGTGTCTCAATCTGTCTCACCTCATGCTCATTATTGATCTCTCCACTCTCACTCTCTGTGATGTAGAGCTCTGTGTAGATCTCATTCAGGAGTGTTGAGTGCACTGTTGTTCCCTCATATAGACGCTCAAACTTCTTAATTAGAGCTGATCTAAACAAGTTAAGGACTTCATGGCTTTAAAATAAAAAAAAATCCACATTATTATAAGAGTACACTAATAAGCAAAACATCTTATATATTCTGTATCATATCCTTAAGTCATATCTCATACAGAAATGCTATACCTGAGACCAGCCCATGTATCTCACCTCTTAAACCTTATTAACTGATCCTTAGACGCTTTGCTCCTCATAGACACACAGCTGGGCTCTGGTTCTGATCTCTTATGATGAAGTAAGCTAAAACAGAGAGAAAATGAATTATTTCTTTAAATTACTATACTCAACAAATCTGCTATTCTAAAATAAAAGCAAAAAGAGCACTTTACAGAGAACCTATAGAGAACATATTTTCCTTTATGCCAGGGGTGTCAAACTCAATTTAGGTTGGGGGACTTTTTTAATTTTTTTAAGATGATATAAACTGATTCATTTAGAAATTAAAGTATTAGTTCACTTTCAAAACAAACATTTACAGATAATGTACTCACCCCCTTGTCATCAAAGATGTTCATGTCTTTCTTTCTTCAGTCGTAAAGAGACGAGACAAGATGTGCATTTGAGGTTATAAACTATATAAATTGTCAATTTGTTTAGAAAATAGCTGATCGTTTCACTAGATAAGACCCTTTTCAATGGCTGGGATCACTTAGAGTCTTTTGAAGCTAGATTTAAACTGCATTTTGAGTTCAAACTTTGGGGCACCATTCATATCTATTATATGGAGAGAAATCCTGAAATGCTTTCTTCAAAAATCCTAATTTCTTTACGACTAAAGAAAGCAAGATATGAACATCTTGAATGACAACGGGGTACATTATCTGTACATTTTTGTTCTGAAAGTAAACTAATCCTTAATGTGACTGGTTATATGATTGGGTCATTCCCAGAGAGAAAAAAATCTGCGTTCAGTGGTTGCTCTAAGCCCAGGAGTTATGATTCTCATATGTCTCTCATTTTAGTATCAATAGCATTTTAGAGGTTTCTCCTAAAATTTCTTAGGATAAATAATTTAGACACAATTGAGACATAAGAAATATTTGAGAGAAGTCCAAAATGAGAATGGGGTGTTAGAAACGTGAGATCTCTTTATTGTCTTGCTTTTAATCTCTTTCAGGACATTATAAGGTAGCTCTTTCTTTTTCCTTGATTACATTGGGAGTTTTCACATTTAATTGTCAGGACAGTAGGAGGAGAGACAGGAAACAATTGGACAGGTGAGAAGGGAACAGGAGCAGGAAAATACCTTTAGCTGGGAACTCATGCTGTCTGAGATGCAGTTGTATCTTGGCATCAATATGCTGCTCACAAGGCTATGACTCTGACAAAGGTTACTCTAAGTTCAGGATAAGAGGGCTGAATCTCTTATATGTCATACTGAGATTTCAGCTTTGTCTTTAAGATATCAATTTAATTTTAGGAGAAAATACATTTGAAGCTTCTACTAATATAGTAAATACTGAATTTAACTTACATTTTAAAATACCAGTGGTTACTACTTTAAATTTATCTTCAATACCCAGCAGTGTATATACAGCACATTTTCAATACACATATTCTAGGTGTCTCCACACTTGTATTGTGTTTGAATGAAACATAATTTATTTATTTATTTTTACCAGCTACAGGTGGAGAGGAGAGAGGGAGATCTAACCAATTCAGTGAATGGAGATTATTAGGAGGCCATGATTGACAAGTGCCAATTAAAGTAACTTGGGAGGGACAACAAGGATACCCTCCTGTTCTCTAAGTGCCATGGGATTTTTATTGATCACAGAGAGTCAGGACCACATCTCATACGAAGGATGGTTCCATAATTTGTTCCACTTTAAATAAAAAATAAAATATTGCAGCGAATACATTTTATTAAAATTTCAAATTCATATTTTAATTATTATTCTATATTATTGTTCAAATGTCTAATTGGAAACCTTTGTGGGCTGTATTTGGCCTGTGAGTTGCATGTTTGACACCCCTGCTTTGTTACACTGTTTATACATAAACTGTGTGACATTATCAGATACAGATAAAAAAATATATATAACCACAAAAATGCACAAGAAGAATTTCTTGTTGAAAACATATTATCAAATAAATATCATACTATACATTTTTTTTATTGCAGATAATATCTCCATTATACCTGGGTCCAGGTTGTGTATTTCCACTCTTAAACTTTACTGGTGGACTCATAGACCAGTCACTCTTCATAGACACACAGCTGGGCTCTGGTTCAGATCTCTTCTGATGAACTGAACTAAAACAGAGAGAATTTAGTTGTTTACTCTACCCAACAAATCAGCTATATCATTTATCATGATCAAACTCACTTTAAAGAACACTTTATATTAATTTCCTTCACACTCTGTTTATATAAAAACTGTACGTGTGTGTGTGTGTGTGTGTGTGTGTGTGTGTGTGTGTGCGCGTGCGTGTTACATTGTAAGACAGATTAAAAAAAATACCCCCAAAGCACAAGAAAAACAACTTGCTGAAAACACATGATCAAATAAATATCATACTATAATAATATTTTTATGCAAATAATATATATCTCCATTATACCTGAGTCCAAGTTGTGTATATCCACTCTTAAACTTTACTGGTGGACTCATAGACCAGTCACTCTTCATAGACACACAGCTGGGCTCTGGTTCTGATCTCTTCTGATGAACTGAACTAAAACAGAGAGAATTGTTTTTACTCTACCCAACAAATCAGCTATATCATTTATCATGATCAAACTCACTTTAAAGAACACTTTATATTAATTTCCTTCACACACTGTTTATATAAAAACTGTGTGTGTGTGTGTGTGTGTGTGTGTGTGTGTGTGTGTGTGTGTGTGTGTGTGCGTGTTACATTGTAAGACAGATTAAAAAAAAATACCCCCAAAGCACAAGAAAAACAACTTGCTGAAAACACATGATCAAATAAATATCATACTATAATAATATTTTTGTATGCAAATAATATATATCTCCATTATACCTGAGTCCAGGTTGTGTATTTCCGCTCTTAAACTTTACTGGTGGACCCATAGACCAGTCACTCTTCATAGACACACAGCTGGGCTCTGGTTCAGATCTCTTCTGATGAACTGAACTAAAACAGAGAGATTTGTTTTAGTCTACCCAACAAATCAGCTATATCATATATCATGATCAAACTCACTTTAAAGAACACTTTATATTAATTTCCTTCACACACTGTTTATATAAAAACTGTGTGTGTGTGTGTGTGTGTGTGTGCGTGTGTGTGTGTTACATTGTAAGACAGATTCAAAAAAATACCCACAAAGCACAAGAAAAACAATTAGCTGAAAACACATGATCAAATAAATATCATACTATAATAATAATATTTTTATGCAAATAATATACATCTCCATTATACCTGAGTCCAGGTTGTGTATTTCCACTCTTAAACTTTACTGGTGGACCCATAGACCAGTCACTCTTCATAGACACACAGCTGGGCTCTGGTTCAGATCTCTTCTGATGAACTGAACTAAAACAGAGAGAATTTAGTTGTTTACTCTACCCAACAAATCAGCTATATCATATATCATGATCAAACTCACTTTAAAGAACACTTTATATTAATTTCCTTCACACACTGTTTATATAAAAACTGTGTGTGTGTGTGTGTGTGTGTGTGTGTGTGTGTGTGTGTGTGTGTGTGTGCGCGCGTGCGTGTGTGTGTGTGTTACATTGTAAGACAGATTCAAAAAAATACCCACAAAGCACAAGAAAATCAATTAGCTGAAAACACATGATCAAATAAATATCATACTATAATAGTTTTTTTTTATGCAAATAATATATATCTCCATTATACCTGAGTCCAGGTTGTGTATTTCCACTCTTAAACTTTACTGGTGGACCCATAGACCAGTCACTCTTCATAGACACACAGCTGGGCTCTGGTTCAGATCTCTTCTGATGAACTGAACTAAAACAGAGAGATTTGTTTTAGTCTACCCAACAAATCAGCTATATCATATATCATGATCAAACTCACTTTAAAGAACACTTTATATTAATTTCCTTCACACACTGTTTATATAAAAACTGTGTGTGTGTGTGTGTGTGTGTGTGTGTGTGTGTGTGTGTGTTACATTGTAAGACAGATTCAAAAAAATACCCACAAAGCACAAGAAAAACAATTAGCTGAAAACACATGATCAAATAAATATCATACTATAATAATAATATTTTTATGCAAATAATATACATCTCCATTATACCTGAGTCCAGGTTGTGTATATCCACTCTTAAACTTTACTGGTGGACCCATAGACCAGTCACTCTTCATAGACACACAGCTGGGCTCTGGTTCAGATCTCTTCTGATGAACTGAACTAAAACAGAGGGAATTATTTTTTTACTCTACCCAACAAATCAGCTATATCATTTATCATGATCAAACTCACTTTAAAGAACACTTTATATTAATTTTCTTTACACTATGTTAATATAAAAACTGTGTGTGTGTGTGTGTGTGTGTGTGTGTGTGTGTGTGTGTGTGTGTGTGTGACATTATAAGACAAAGATAAACAAAATACCCACAAAGCAAAACATCTAGGTTACTTAGATAACCCACCGTTCCCTGAAGGAGGGAACGGAGATGTTACTTATGGGAAGATGCTTGTGACCAGTCACCTCTGAGCTGAAGAGAAAAGGCCAATGAATATTGGCGAGTGGTTTTGCATGCAAGACCACTCCCCCATGCATACGGATATATAAGATGGCGGCGTGCATATACTCATTCAGGTTTTTGCTGAGGAGCCGAGCCATAGCCCAGCCCACAGCACAGCCCTGGATTATGGCAGGGGGAAGTAATGTCTCCGTTCCCTTCTTCAGCGTACGTGGGTTACCTATGTAACCTAGACGTTCCCCTTCAGTTGTTTACTATGACATTACTTATGGGAACTACCCCTAGAAAACATATACCTATTCTAGCTATGGATATGTAAGGGGAAAACGGTGATGACCGCGAAATACTGAGACATGATGCCACAACTGGTGGGGTGAAGGAGGTGCTGGCCGGAGCACAGTCGTGGACTACTCCGACCTAGTTCGGGCTGTGGGGCAAGGAGGACCCAGGGTTACTCAGGGGAAACAACTGGGAAAAGAGCGCAACTCAGGATGTTTGATGCTTCCCAAGGGACAAGCCACCCACTCCATTGTGGTATGCTGCAATTGCTGCGACATACACTTTCAAAGTTGAAGGGGACAGCCTGTGCTCCAACTTCTCCTGCAGGAAGGAGAGCACCACTCCAATGGAACACCCAAGGGGATCTTCCAGGGAGAGGCTGCTGCAAGGAGCATGAGGTCAGCGAACTTGGTCCAGGTGGGCCAATACGGCGCAACCAACAGGACTTGCTCCTCATCCTGTCTCTCTGTCTGTTCTTCATCCCTCTCTTTGTTCTTCATCCCTTCGCCATCTCCTCATCCACCTCCTAAGCCCCCACCATCCCTCACCTCTTTATTTACAGCGCAAGGTCACGCCTACCAGGGCGTTATGAGTGTTATGTCACAGTTTTGTTTAGTTGGTCTCATTATCATGGACTTTTTCTTTTTTTTTTTAAAGATTTATTTTTGGCCTTTATTATGACAGGACAGATCATTACTGACAGGAAGCAAAGTGGGAGAGAGAGAAGGGGGTAGGGTCAGGAAAGGTCCTCGAGCCGGGATTCGAACTCGGGACACCCATAGCACAACAGCACTGTATGTCGGCGCACTGCCCACAAGGCTGTCGGCGCCGACATTATTATGGACTTTTAGTTTGTTCTGACACTTCCTGTGTTCCTTTTGTTCAGTTTTCCTTTTGTTTCTTACACTACTCTAGTTGTGGTAATTCATTTGATCTACACAGATGTTCTTCATTACGGCCCTTATTTGTCTTGTATTTAAGTTGCCCTTGTTTCACCTTTTGATTTGTCTAGCATTGTCTGTGTTATACACAGCTGTCTCGCAGTTGACTATCTGTGGATTTATTTAATAAACCTTGTTTATTTTTTCATCATTGTCCTCATCTTTGGACCAAACGTGAAAATGTTATTAAGTATAGTGTTATATAACTTGGATATCATACAACTATTTATATATATAAACTAACTCTGAAACATAACCTACTCAGGACCAGGTTACGTTCAGAGAGCAAGTTGCTTTGGCTGCTCCCCTTAAAGTTACCTCTGTTTTTGGAACCAACAGTTGAGGTTATACGCTTACTTACCCTTAAACATACCCAGGTATGTCACATAAAATGCTTTCTGTGATACCCCTCGGGTCATTTAGGGTGTATTCACACTTGTAGTTTGGTTCTCTTGGTTTGTTTGGTCCGGGCCAAAAAAAGTAAAAAGTACATTTAGTCCTGGTCACATTTTGTCCAGTTCATATTTTGATTGAGATGGCAGCGTTCACGCTTATTCAAATGAACCACACTAACACAGCAATCACACCTGAGTAGGTTTTTCAGAAATGGCTGCCAAGAGTTCAGAACACACACAAAGACAGTCTCACTTTGTACCAGTAAGCTGAATGAGAAGACTCAACTAAGAAGTTGAAATGCAATTATAACCAGATGAATCAAGTTCTGATCAAGCATTCCTGTTTATTTTTGTTACATTTTCATTGGATTTTATTTTTGTTATATTATGCATTTCTATACTATTTCTGTTTTCTGCAATCTTTACACAAAAACTGACAAATGCACAACTGTCTGAGAATCTGCTTTATGTATGCATGTTTTTCATGCGTGCGTAAACGTCTCTCAGAGAGCGGGTTAGCACTGAACTGAATACTCTTTTAGCTGTTTTTTCTGCTTGAATGATTTAAAAAACAGGAATGTTTAAACGGGCAAGACTTAAAAACATGTGCAGATACATTTCATCAACTGTCTTTCAAGCTAAATATTGTACGAGTTACCAGCCTAAGCCAGCTCAACTCCCGACAGCCCTGGTCCAATTTAACTCTTGCATATACACTTTTGGTCCATAATTTGAATGTGAATATTTTTTATTACCACAACCTCAAAATACCAATTATCAAAGAAAAAACATTATTTAAAATGAAATATGGAAGCTTCCGGTTATGACTTGCAGCTGACAATTTGCGCAAATAGGGCTCACTGTTAAACTATCAGAATGTGTTTCAAAACCACTGAAAAGACTTGCAGGACGAAAAACGGTCAAATCAGGACAACATTTGAAGCTGATTTTGCAGATTGATGAGGATCAAAGCTAATGCAGCTACAAATGGTGACATTCTCTGCACAGTTCAATCTTTAAGAGCTAATTTCTCAAAACAATGTACCGACATGCTAGATGCTTTTATCTGTAAATTATTTTGATGTGCTGTCTCAATTGCAAAGAATACCCAGATAGCACACGTACGTCTGCAAGATGTCTGTTAAAGATCTCTTGATCTGGAAAGCATCTGCTGTGTACAAACGTCTGGCAGACATCTGTCAGATATCAGTTTTAAATACATTCTAAATCATAAATGTCTTAAAGACATCTAACAGACATCTATTTGACATCTGATAGGAAACGTCCTATAGACGTATTGCAGATGAGCAAATTACGTCTTGCAGATGTAAATGCAGACATCAAATAGACATCTTCGAGATGTATGTGTGCTATCAGGGTATGAGTGGGAAAAGAGAGAATCTCACAAACTAAAAAGGACGCCCCAACTCTTCAACATATAGTTAAAAAACTTTACGAAACAACTGACTTTCTACAGAATTAAGCATAAAAATTGGTAGACTGTGAAAAGTGTTCCAACCTGAGATTAGGTGATCTGCCTTAGAAAAAGAGAGGGTGTGATATGTGCACTTTCATTGAAGATGTCTCCTCTTGGCTTATATTGAAATCCTCCGTCATTTTTCTTTACAAATCCTCCTGTTGTACTTATAATTTGTGACCCATGTTTTGTTATGCTCTTTTCGCTCTGTTTTTGCATTCGTCACTTGTCAGCGGCATATCCACAACACATACGACATACATCCTACGTCATCCACATCACCAAAGTGCTTCACAATATCAAATGCAGCAAACAGAATAATAATAAAAAACATAGAAAAATCTTAATATCTCAACTTAACTCGAAATAAAAGCTATAGAATACAGGTGTGCCTTAAGCAATGACTTAAGAATTCCAACAGTCTGAGCAGTGTACAGGTAAACTATTCCACAAATTAGGTGCCACCGCCGAAAAAGCTCAATCACCTTTGTTTTAAAACCTTGATCTCGGAACATCAAGAAGCACCTGATTAGATGACCTCAGTGCTTTAACAGGAGTATAAACATGTAAAAGCTCTGACAAATAAGCAGGCGCCAACCCATTTAAAATCTTATAAACAAACTATAAAACCTTGAAATCAATCCTGAAGTGGACAGGAATCCAATAAAGTGAAGCTAAGACTAGAGTAATGTGTTCATACATTTTTGTCTCAGTTAAAAGGTGAGCTGTTGCATTTTGTACTAACTGTAAATGTTTAAGAGACGACTGATCCAAATCAACATATAGAGAGTTACAGTGGCAGGTAGGGCTTGACTTTAGCCAACAGTCTAAGTTGAAAGAAACTGGCTTTTAAAAAAAACTAATCTGTTTTTCAAATTTAAAAGCACTGTCAAAGATCACATACAATCCTAAATTACCAAGAGCGTTTACACAAGCACTTAAGTCCCCAGGACGACCAAACACAACAACCTCAACCTCAACAACCTTATTCTCATTAAAACAGAAAGTTCTGATCCAGCCATATTTTTAAACCTTTCAGGCAATTTACCAATGACAGAATTGAAGCTTTGTCATTTGTCTTAACAGGCAAATAAATTAGTACATCATCCGCATAACAATGGAAGGGGATATTGTGTTTTCTAAAAATATACCCCAAGGGCAACAAATACAAAGAGAATAACATAGGGCCCAATATTGACCCTTGAGGGACACCACAAGAAAGAGAGGCAGAAGATGAGAAAAATTCACCAAGGTGAATAGAAAAACTTCTATCTGTCAAATACGACTGGAACAATTTGAGGGCTATGCCCCTAATGCCAACGCACTGTTCAAGTCTGGATAGAAGAATAGAGTGGTTGACCTTATCAAAGGCCAGAGTCCACAGCTAAAAGAAAATCATTAGAAACTCTTAAAAGAGTATTGGACTTTTTGGACTGATGAATAGATTATGATTTTTAATATAACTTTGATTGGATAAACCCTTTAACACAAATCACCCAATAGTTTCATAAGTGATCGTGATAAAGTTCTTGAACTACTAAAATAAGAAAAAGGCTTTGAGAACAGCTAAAAAATAAAGGAGTGATATGAATATATAAAGGATCAGTTTGTTCTCAGGCTTATCAGAGAAATTAGATTTCCATTTGACCCTATCAAAGGCTTTCTCTGCATTGAGAAAATGGTAAGGGCAGGTAGTTTGTATTTTTGAGCTGAATTTATGACATTCGATATTTTTCTTATCCTATTGGTTTCAATCATTTAAATATTCTCTTCTTTGTTTTAGATTTGCAAAGCCAATAACCTCCTGCCTTGCATTTAACCAGGATTTTTGCATGCTGAAGTATAAAATATAATATGGCTTTTGCATACAAATTTTGCAGAGGATACTAGTTAATTGTCATAAATTTGTCCAATAGTTTTTAAGCCGCTCTAACCTTAATTTCACCTAAAATCATGTTTAAAGAACCGTGAGCATGATCTGACAGAACAACTGAACAAACTGATCTGTTTTCCTTTATATATTCATATCACTCCTTTATTTTTTAGCTGTTCTCAATTGCTGCATGAAGGCAGCAATAAGGAATCAAATTATAGTATATTCTAAACTAAGAATGGTGTGCGTTAGAATATAAAGTGTATTCTTTACTGCCAACATTAAATTTTATACAGACATCAGTAATGCCAGTCTCACTGCAAAGCTTGTTTAGAAATAGGGAAGATCTAAAGTTAGTGGAGGTGTCCATTTTCTTATGTATAATGCAATTAAAATTATTATACAAGTATTATTATTATTATTATTATTATTATTATTATTATTAATATTAACATTATGGTCCCTGGGCAGTTTTAACCATCAAGTACCTGTATCCTGGATAGAAATCTTCATCTTCATCCATGATGGATCTGAGCAGTTTGATTTTCTCCACTGACTCTAGATGGAAGTGACACAAAACCAAAAGAACTAATTTGTAATTAAGCAACCTTATACTATTATAAATCATTTAATGTAACATTTAAAGAGATTCTGTATAGTAAAGAATAGATTCTGTCTGTTTAAAATGACGAAATCAACTTTATTCACTTTTATTTGTGACGACAGCAGTAAGACACTCAACTTGATCTCAAGCCAAATACACATAAAGGTAATAAAACTACTATAATGTTGGCCTGTTGTAAGTAATCTGGAAGTCAAGTGAAATATTATACATAGGAAGTACATAATAGCATTTAACGCAAAGGATCTTCTGGTAAAATTCAATACCTGCAAGAAGAATGGAAGGATGCATAGGAAGGTTTTTATAAAGAACAAATGTTACAACATTGTACATACTTCTACAAAGGGAATGTAAATGGATATTTGATCTCAAGTCATTATATCATTCAGGCATGAATGAATAATTAGTTGTGAACTCTTTTCTGTGAATTATTTTTGGTACATTTTTCTATATTTATTAGACACTTACAATAACGTTCATGTTTTCTATATTTTTGTGGGTATATGTATCTTTATTATTGATATTTAAATGTATATGTGGAATATATTTAAGAATTGTATAAGTTTACATAATTAATATCCCTCTGACATCCTAATATTTCTATGTTCTGTGTAAAGGAAAGACTTGTGCAAAAGGCAGATGCAACTAGGGAACTCATTGAACTCAAACTCATTTACATCCATAATGAATGGCACTCAAAATGTGTGCGGTAGTTAGAGCATCTATGATAGTTCATGTTGGCCAAAACACACAAGAAAAAGTGTTGCGAAAAAATATTGTTGACAATCACAGACATTTGCATTTGGACGGGATTAGATTTCTCAGAGGATCACAGGATTATACAACGAACACAAAGACTAGATATTCCCCCTAAATTAAGAAAGACACTGCATGAGCAATATCTAAGTCTGAAATACATTACATTAAAAGGTATGTCTTATTCTTATTACTTATAGTTTTACAATATTAGATATAGTCTTTAAGGGGGAAAAACACTGTTGTAACACCAGTACTTTAATTTACCCTGGTTTTATATAATATAAAAGTTTTAAAAAATATATAATTACAGAACGTTAGAGAGAGACTTTTCTTTGTAATCCATATTTGTCCACATTTCATCATGTTTCGTTAAGTGCTTCATGTATAAGTTAGTATTTTATGATAACTTATGTTAATGATTAAGTTTTTTCAGTCACTGCACCTGAAGACTTGCTTTGATCAAAATCTTAACTACAAACATTGCTGTTCTACAGTAACATGCCATTTTCCATTAAAATGAGATACTATATATAAAATATACAGTTGAATACAATGAATTGTACACATTATTTGTTGTTGGCTATAAAGCAACCAACAGTATTCTGTGAATTAACAGTGTTCAGAGTCCAAACTCAAAGAATCACACAAACAATCCTGTGTTAAGTGAAACTAAGTGGTCACTACAGCTTACTGAATTATTGAATACATTCATGATTAAACCAAATAGTTTTTAGTGTGCTCTATCTTACATTTATGTTTCAACAAATTTACATAAAAAAAGTATTTTTAAGATTACCTGTTAAGTTTTCTGCATGTCAAGTTGTTCCTCTTCATGAAAGTAGCGAGTGTTGGGTGGAGTCAGTGATTTTATAGAGATCAAAGAGTTATTTTCCTCTGTACTCAGGTAAATTCAGGTCATAGTATAAACTAACACAAGTTATTATAAAATAGAGACTGGAAAATTATATAAATTAACACAAGCCAATGTCTATTTTTCTTAAAATTTTCAACGTTTTGTTGACATCTTTCTGCGGTTGAGGAAATGATGGTATTCTAACATATAATTGTAATACAATACTGTAAACTGCAATCCAGTATGAGTGATAAAACAAACATGCTGCAGCTCCAGGAAGAAAAGGTCAAACTGCCCAGCACTAATCTGAAAATACACAAAGATAAGAAGAGGAAAGCATTTAATGAAATCTTCAAAACCACAAATAAGTAATGGATAAGTAGTTATACACTGTTAACCTTTTTCTTGTAATTTTACAGTAAGTTACTGAAAACCCAGTTGCCAGTAAGTTACTGTATTTACAATAATTTTACTGCAATTCAATTAACAGTACACAAAACAGTACTTTATAACTACACAATAGCATTTTACTGATTTTTATTTTATTCTGGGTCCCACTTTATATTAAGTGGCCTTAACTACTATGTACTTACATTTAAATTAACCATTTGTTACAATGTACTTATTGTGCACACTACATGTTTTTACATTGCACTTATATTTTAAAAATACCTGCATGTAATTACATCTGTAATTAATTTCTGTGTTTACATTTGTAATTACACATTGCTTACACCTTAACCCACCCCTAAACCTACCCATACCACCAAACCTGTCCCTAACAATACCCGTATCCGACCTCAATAGCAGCAAAAGTGTTTTGGAATAAAATAAGAACACAATAAGTACATTGGACTTATTTTTTTATGTAAGTTAAGGCCACTTAATATAAAGTGGGACCGTATTTTGTAATTTGGTCTATTTCTTCTCAGATTTATAATACATTATTGTACTGTAATATCTATATTTATACATAACTGCTAAATATCACTAAGTTTTCTATTATTCTTTAAAAATATTACTATAATTACTAATAACAATAGTATAATATATAATTTATAGTAATTAATAGTATGTACTTCAGAACAACAAAAGGCAATCCAAAAAAAGATTTGATTCAATTAATTAAAATTATTTAATTAATAAAACCAGTGTTGTGTTCGGATTCCTGTCAAACCTTTGATGTTCCTGGTCAAAAATGACCTGGCTTCAAACAATTGCTTATAAATCTCTCATTATGCTATCTTATCACCAAATATTGAATTCAATCTTTTTGTCAGCTTGTTTTCTTTCACTTAGGACTGTTTTTGTGTTTGTATTTGCATCTGATTAATCGAAGCCTCATTTATCTGAAAGTAGGCACCTCATTTTTTTAGTAAAAAAAAAGCATTTTTTTTTAACGAATAATTTTCACAATATGACATAAATTATGAAAATTTCCACTGTTTCTCACACTAGTGTGCTTTAATGTGTAACCAGGAAATTTGCTTTTAAATGCTTTAATTTTGTACAAAATTTCACAAAGTCACACTTATAAACATGGCTGGCACACCTGTGCAATAATCATGCTTTCTAATCAGCATCTTGATATGCCGCACCTGTGAGGTGGATGGATTATCTCAGCAAAAAAGAAGTGCTCATTAACACAGATTTAGACAGATTTGTGAACAATATTAGATAGAAAAAGTCTTAAATCTTTGAGTTTAGCTCTTGAAAAATGGGGGCAAAAACAAGTGTTGCATTTATAATTTTGTTCAGTGTACATATCAATCAAATATTTTTCAAGCAAATAATAGAGATAGTGATCATTTATGTCAAATGCAGACATGGTGTTATGTTAATGCGACACAGTGCATAAAAAGACAGTATGAATCATAATCAATAATTATGTCCTCACTGGATTCAACAAATGCCTCACTTCTAATGGGTTTTATTGGTTTTGTTTTGTCCAATAAGATCCAATAAGATTTGAACATAACATCATGTGGCCACAGCAGCTGAGGAAAAATGCATGGTTGGTAGACACCACCTAGCATGCATGCGTGAATTAGCAGAAGGTGAACATTCAGTTCATGAAAGCACCATTCATTTGTGATTCGCTTCACGTTTTCGCATTGCGCTCAGTGTGAAAAGGCCTTTATAATCCATTTCCCCCCACATACCTACTTCTGCTGGTCCATTCATGGAGCAATCAAGCTCAACCCCCTCTACTTTACAATAAATATGAAGTTCTGTTTCCGCAATTACAAATTTTCCTCCAGAAAATGTTAGCTCCACCTTACGACATTATATCGACACACCAAAATAAAAGTCATTTACATGCTATACACAGTGTATATATCAAAATCCATTTTAAGTCTTTCATATATATCCCAGACAGCATTTGACTCTGTGCCAGATTCGTTTTCAACCGGCAAATCCGTGTTACAGTCACATCCGTTTCAGTGCTGTATCACAGTCCTAGACGGATCCGGCCCGTGTCTGGTTTCAGTGGGCACGGTCTACTATCGCAGAGCGGATCCGGGCCGAGTAATATCTGTATAATTCAAGTGTAGCAAATTAGCTCAAAAGGGAAATGTATATAAATAATTACAATTAATTCTGATTAATTACAATGATTTATATCAGCGGCCAGTAGTAACTGTAGCAGAAATTAATTGCCATCAACTAATCTGCTTGTCCAGTGAACATTCAGGGTAATTTCATAGCAACTCTAAGGAATTATATTTTCTTGGCCACAGAAACTAGCTTTTTAGCTGCTGTTCATTGTGTCTTTAAAGTAGATTTGCAGTGCAAAGAACAAATGACATAGACTGTACATAAAGATCTATATAAGAAACTCTCTAAGATACAAAAAAACATGCCCTGTGCGAGTTGTTTTAATGTTTAAAAATACAAGCAAGAACACATTTTCTCTGAATATCCAAAGGATTGCAAATGTTGATTTTTGTAACCGTCAGTCCACTGAAGGCGAGTTGAAGTTGAACCCAAGTGCAGTTTTATTGAGCAGAGTGTAATCCAAAGTGCAATCCAAAAAACAAACAATAATCCAAACGATGACTTGAAACAGGCTTGAACATAAACAGATCAGAACCAATCAGAAAACACTGAGTATAACATAGAAACCAATAAGAACATAAAACAGAGAACACCATGGCAAAAAGATGAACCATTCAGAACAAGACACATGGACAAGCAGGAGAACATGAGGAAGCAAGACAAGAACCATGAACTTGCAGTGGCAGACAGTGAAGCAGTGGAGGGCCTGGACCATGGAACAGTGACAGACTGTGGATCACTGGAGGGCCTGGATCATGAAGCAGTGGCAGACAGAGGTGCAGTGGAAGCCATGGCGGAGCTGGCCGAGCAGGAACATGGACAGGACAGCCTCTGCAGCGCAGTGTAGTGTGCAGACCACATACTCAAAATGGCAGCTGCCATTACGGGCAGCACAGTGGACAGAGGGATACCAGTTGGGCTTGAGTGTGTGGAGACCATGGGAATGACAGCTGCTCGTTCTGATATTAGTGGTGAATCCTCCACACTGGCTATTAGTCTTTTCAGTCTATACTATAGCCCCCTCCCAAAAAACTATTTGGATTATTTTTTGCCCAGACAGCAAAAATCATCTGGTCCAGATCCAGCCCATACCTCTGTGTGATGGTCTTGCCTGGGTGGCCTCTGCACAATGTATAAATAGGGTTTTGCACATTCGTTGAGAATAAACCATTTCCACAGCAATGCTTCCTTAACTCTGCTTGTTTATTTGAAAACAATTTATGCAATTATTTAACACATTTTCACTCCGTTACATCTGCAAATCCGGAAAATGAACTTGGCCTGGTGTGTTTTGGCACAACGGGCCAATACCGGCACACATCTGCTTTTCCCTCATCTGGACCAGACTCGGCCCGGATGCGACAGTAGTCCGCACCCACTGAAACCAGGCCCGGGCCGGATCCATCTAAGATGGTGATACAGCACTGAAACGGATGTGACTGTAACGCGGATTTGCCGGTTTGAATCCGGCACAGAGTCAGCTGCTGTCTGGGTGGTGACCGCCATTACATGATGAGGCTCAGGTGTGGTGGCCATCTTGACAGATGCAGACTCTAGCGTCGTGACAATCTTGACAGGCGCAACGTTAGCAGTTGCTGACTCGGCTTAAACAGTCCCTGGAGCAGCAGGCTTGACATGAGCAGGCCCTGGAGCAGCAGGCTACCCAGACAGCATCTGACTCTGTGCCAGATTCGTTTTCAACCGGCAAATCCGCGTTACAGTCACATCCGTTTCAGTGCTGTATCACAGTCCTAGACGGATCCGGCCCGTGTCTGGTTTCAGTGGGCACGGTCAACTATCGCAGAGCGGATCCGGGCCAAGTCTGGTACGGAGCTGGCCCAGCGCTGGCCCAGATGAGCGGAAAACCAGATGTGTGCCGGTATTGGCCCGTTGTGCCAAAAGACACTGGCCCAAGTCCGTTTTGCGGATTTGCAGGAGTGTGGGCCAGAATCAGGCCGGATGAAATTTGCTGTCAGGGCCTCAATCGGACGATTTCCCTGTCGTAGTCCAAAGAGAGCAACTGCTGGGTCCAGTGTAGCAGTTGTGTATTCCATAACGGTTAGTCCACTAAAGGCGAGTTGAAGTTGAACCCAAGTGCAGTTTTATTGAGCATAGTGTAATCCAAAGTGCTAAAAAACAAACAAACAACCCTGACAGCAAATTTCATCCGGCCTGATTCTGGCCCACACTCCTGCAAATCCGCAAAACGGACTTGGGCCAGTGTTTTTTGGCACAACGGGCCAATACCGGCACGCATCTGGTTTTCCGCTCATCTGGGCCAGCACTGGGCCAGCTCCGTACCAGACTCGGTCCGGATCCGCTCTGCGATAGTAGACCGTGCCCACTGAAACCAGACACGGGCCGGATCCGTCTAGGACTGTGATACAGCACTGAAACGGATGTGACTGTAACGCGGATTTGCCGGTTGAAAACGAATCTGGCACAGAGTCAGATGCTGTCTGGGAATAATCCAAACGATGACTTGACATGAAACAGGCTTGACTTGACATGACTTGGCTTGAAACAGACTTGACTTGGCATGAACAGACTTGAAACAGGCATGAACATAAACAGATCAGACTCACCAAGAGCGGGTTACAACATTAATACATGGCCAAGAACAATGGGAACATGAGGGCTACTTATAGTGCACAATGAGGGTAACTTGACAAATACCAACCAATGAGAAACAATGAACATGACATGGCAACCAATCAGAAAACACTGAACATGACATCCCTGACAGCAAATTTCATCCGGCCTGATTCTGGCCCACACTCCTGCAAATCCGCAAAACGGACTTGGGCCAGTGTCTTTTGGCACAACGGGCCAATACCGGCACGCATCTGGTTTTCCGCTCATCTGGGCCAGCACTGAGCCAGCTCCGTACCAGACTCGGCCCGGATCCGCTCTGCGATAGTAGACCGTGCCCACTGAAACCAGACACGGGCCGGATCCGTCTAGGACTGTGATACAGCACTGAAACGGATGTGACTGTAACGCGGATTTGCCGGTTGAAAACGAATCTGGCACAGAGTCAGATGCTGTCTGGGATAGAAACCAATCAGAACATAGAACAGAGAACACCATGGCAAAAAGATGAACCATTCAGAACAAGACACATGGACAAGCATGAGGAAGCAAGGGAAGCAAAACAAGACAAGAAATAAAATAAAAGACATGAAAACATAAACGTGACCAAAACCCCAAAACAAAACCCAAAACCCCATGTTACAATTTTATATAACAGTTAAACAAACAGGTAATATTAAGTGAGCATATTACATTTTAAATGTTGCCTACATTTAACATAATATTGTCAATACTGTGTGTTATATTTTCAATAAAACAATAGTTGCAACAAAATCCGCAACAGAACTTGTATGAATCTCCAAGCAACAGCGGTGTTTCATTAATGAAGAAATATGCAGCTTTGAACGATTCGGAGAGTCAGTGAACTACAACTATTTGATTCCTTACTGAATTAATCAAAGACATGACACCTCACTCATTAAGACAGTGACTTACCGCCACCTACTGGTGTTTTTAGTTTTTAATTTATCACTTATTTTTTATTTTTTTAAGCAAATGTGACCCTGGACCTCTTTTTTTTTCTTTTTTTCTTTTTGTTCAAATTGAGATTTATACATCATCTGAAATGGCGTATTGCACTGGTGTACCAGGTTTGTTAGGATAGGACAATATTTTGCCAAAATACAACTACTTGAAAATCTAGAATCTGAGGGTGCAAAAAAAATCATTTTTTTTCAGGCTGAAGAGTGATGAACTCCAAAGATGTTCTGACTTGGTGGTGATTGGGAGTTTCTTACCAGGTGAAAAGGGAAGAGAAAAGAGCACAGAGCCTGGCACTTAGGGGTCCAACAAAGTTCTAGCTCATTCTCTTAGGATCTAAAAGATCCGCAGACTGACTGAGGCGGGTCACTGACAGGAGAGTTTTATCTCCTGTTGAGCTCACACCTCTGGGGGAGTCAGAGAGACAATGGTAACTTTCACTTTTGGAGGGAAAGTTTATGACACTTTGTCTTAGAGCATGGTATATACACCACATTGACATTTCAATTTACACCACAAGGAGAAACAGAATGGAGGACAGATACAGTCAATATGCAGTGCTTCTTTTTAAGGCTTTTTTAAAAGCTAGAAATTATGCTGAATATTAGCACTATAAATTAAAGAATCAGAATCCTATAAATTACTATGATGTTATAATAATATTATCTGTACTGGTGCATATTCAAACATGCACTTTGATTGGACAACAGCAACTTTTCTATTTCTAATCTGTCAGTGTTGAGCATTGTAGCCAAACATAATTGCCTGTTGAGTGTATAAATTATTATTGTTATTAATAAAATATAGTCACCTAAACAAATAAATTATTAAAACAAACAATATATATATATATATAATAAAAAAGTAATCAAAATATTGAAAATATTGAACATTTTGTTATTTTCATTATAATGAATGAGCAAAGAAATGTTATGATTGCAATAATCATATTGTATTGTAAAATAAATAATAATAACAACAATAATAATAACCAAAATAGTGTTTTTATTTAACAGTATAACAATTAATCAAATACAGAAACTATATTTGGGTTGTTATTATTATTAATAAATAAATACTGACTTTATTTTTACATTTTGACAGTAATAAAACATGATTGATGAAACACAACAGTAAAAACACAAATACAGACACACACTGATCTTACTGTCTATATGAGGATTAATCACACATTTATTCTGTTATTTGAGTGACAGAAGTTGAGCTGCAGTATTAATGTCATGAAGAGACTAGAACATCTCACTGTTACTGATTTATCAGCAGCTCAAAGCATTATGGGTACAATCTCTCATCGGTCTATTCTCACTCATCAACACAGTTTCACTGATGATCCAGAATAAACATTAAACCCAGGATAGAGCATTTGAGTGAATGTGGTGTGGACTGTGTGGATGAGGCTCATTGTGTCAGAGACGCTGTAGAAGGACAGAGTTCCTGCACTGAAATCCACATACACTCCTACTCTACAGATATTACCAGACACTCCTCTTCTACTGATGATGGGCTTCACAGGGAGAACAGTCTCTATGTTATTGTGTCTGACTGAGTATCTGGAGCGAGAGCAGATCAAACTCCAGGACTGAGCATTATATCCAAACCAACACTCATCACCTCTCTTCCTGCTGATGCTCTTATATGACACTGATATACACACACCTTCACTCCACTCAATCTCCCAGTAACAGCGTCCACACACACTCTCTCTACACAACACCTGATATACATTAAATCTGTCTGGATGATCAGGATACGACTGATACTCTCTCACACCTGTCACTTTTCTGTTGTCCTCAGACAGAACGAGGTAATTGTTTGCTGTGTTTGGATCCAGTGTGAGAAAACAGGCATCTGAACACAAGAACAGAGACATTTATAACACAACAACAATCACTACATTTGTGTGTTGTGTTGTGTGTGTGTGTGTGTGTGTGTGTGTGTGTGTGTTTGTAGACGTACATTTCTTCAGTCCTGCTGTAATCCTGGATTCTCCTCCATGATCCACACTAGAAAACACACACAGAGACACATTCAGTCAGTGAACGAGTTTCAGTTTAGTAATTTTAAACAATAAAATTTATATTTAAAAAATCTTAGAAATGAAGCTTAAATGAATGGCTACTACTAGTATTGCTATATAGTTGCTAAGATACTTGGGATGGTTACTAGGGTGTTACTATGTGGTTGCTAAGGTTCTTGGGATGTTCTTATGTAGTTGACAAGGTACTTGGGGTGGTTCCTAGGGAGTTGCTGTGTTGTTGCTAGGGCACATGAGGTGGTAGCTAGGGTGTTGCTATGCAGTTGCTAGTAATATTATCATGTTGCTAGCATGTTTTATCACATTGCTAGCATTTTCATAATGATTGATACTATGGATTCTAAAGAGCATTTGATTGGACAGAAGGTTTAAACTGCTGAAGTGCAGTGTGATGTCATCAAAATTGTTAATTCATATTGGCGATGATACTGTATGTTTTGAATGCTCTTATCTTGTAAACGTGAATTTTGTCATTGTTTTGGAGCACACTAGCATATAGATAACCCTAAGGCTAACATATGCATACCAAAAGCCAAAAAAACTTTCATTTTGATTTCATGGGGACTAACTGTCACCGTCCCACCTGTGGGACGCTTGGCACTCTTTTTTTCATTGTTCTTTTTCTCTATCAAATTGTTTAGCAATTTTCAAAAATTATATATCTTTTGAAAGCTTAGAAGCCCAAGAATTTTAAAATCAGACATTACGTTACTATGAAAATGGTACTTTAAAATCTTTATGGTTGGTCTCTGTCCCCCCTTAGCATTGGTGGCAAGTGTCAAGCATTACGGTCTTTTATAATCAAAACTTTTTATAATCTTGACAAAAAGCATATCATTGGATATCAGAAAGGTCTGAGTCTCAGGATTCAATATTTGATGGTTATTTTATGATAGAAGTACAATTGACAGTGAAATTTAGACATTTGTGACAGAAAAATGCAAAAAAAGAAAAAGAGTTTGAATGGCACCCGGTTTGTGGTATGGTGCCCTAAATAAACTTTCACAGGAACCTCAAATTTTTTCATATCAACTTAAAATTTGGAACATAACTTATTTAGAAATAGAGCTTCAATTTAATTAGTCTTATTTTTTCAGGTAATGTGTATGCACAGTCCTGAGCATGAGTTTGCGAAAGCTGCCTGTTTCTATAGGAACTGGAGCTTCTAATGGCTTATTTGGGGCTTATTTGCATTGCACTTTGTCCCACTCATAAGTTTAAGGAGTGCACAGTTTTCCTATATATTAATTCTTTGGTCCTACTCGCACCTTGCTCCAAGCCGTTCTCAAACCCGGGTCTCCAGCATGGGAGGCAGGCGCACTAACAAGGAGGCTAAAGACTGCAGCCCCCAGTGTCAGCCGCTAGTGCGCCTCTTGAGATCAGGGGAGTGAGATTTACTTGCACAGCACCTACCGCTGGCCTCTGTTACACCAATTCACATACTATCCATCCTAATGGTATTCGACAATATCAATAGTATGTACCCAATTGTAGTATGTTGAAATGAGCATACCAAAAATTCACGGATGGTCTACTACTTCCTTCTAAGTGCAGATCGATGCACACTCTAATGTCTAATATTGCCCACAACACATTGCATGGTGGACGAGGATTCGAATAGAACTCCAAACACGAATAAAAGGTGTCAAAAAACTACAAACATGGCTGATATGCGAGACTGATGGACAGCTAGAGAAAGTGATAAATAACGTCTAACCTGATAAAAAAAAATTTTATTTAATGATGTCAATATTATATTTTATCTGCAGCAGCACTGTGAACAAACTATAATATGTTCAAACTCTCAAAATGGCTCCTCAAATGGGAAATCAAATGCTCAAATGCAATTTTATTTCCTCATTTAGGGAACTTACTGTATAACATATCACTCTAATAACATTTTTTTTTTGTTTTGTTTTGTTTTTTAATTAAGTTACTGAAGCAACAGCCTGTAGATATTTAGTGAAGTTATCAATGGAATTTCGGGAGGAGTATGCCCATCTAATCTTCCAATCAATATCCAGTATAAATACAACCTCTTACTACTTCGGTTGTCAGTTCTTTTCGGAATTTGGCCCGACCAATCCTGCTAGATTACAGACTTTCAGGAAATTGAATCATCTGATGACAAACTCTCAAATCCAAAAACCGCTACTCTGGATAGGTCATCTCATTATTCATCACTTCTTCAGCCTCAAGCCCTTCCGTCCAACCCATTGAGAAATGGTCCACCAATGCTCTCAGACAAGGCCTATCCAATGCCAGCATTGGTCGGCATCTGTCCTCCTCCCCATCTCCTCCATTTATGTATATTTATTCACCTTTCTGTCTATAGGGTATCAGAGCTTGAGTAGAATGGTCTCTCTGAGCCCTCCATTGCAGAGATCAAGCCCAATCTGTTTACCAGTAATTCTAAGATTATATTGGCACACAAACTCATGAATTCATAGTATTATTTACTGTCATCCTAGGACACATTACACATCACATTTTCCAGAATCACTGTGTGAAAGAGGCTAAAGTTGATGTACCACTGGTCCTATGGAGTGAATTTTGTTCCAATATTTATTAAACAAATCCAGCATTTGCAAACAAACACAATCTGCTTTGCAAAGAAAAACTCGACTTTTAAACAAATCACTTTGTGTTTGTTTAAAAGTCAACAGGTAATTCATTAATTGTTTTTGTTAATTGCAATTGTTAATTACCCATTGCATGATATTACCATATCTGATACTAAAAAAAGTTTAAGCTTTCATTTTTGGTACACAATTTTGTCGCTCTCCATAATACATTTTAGTATTACAATATGATGTGACTGCGTTGTTTCAAATGATGAACAATTGTATCAACATATGTATATATTCTATATCCCGCGATCCAACAGAGAGAGAAGAGGTGTGGAGAATGGATCAGTTTTTTGTAGGAAAAGACCTATTTGAATGACTTTTGAACCAATTAATTATTTTAACAACTTCACAGCACTTATTGTGAATTTTACGGTCACTGTAGTATAGGGTTGCTTTGTGAAAACATCTAAATGGTTAATTATAGATATAGTAAGACAGAAACTCACCTGTTTCCCACTCATTTTGGTATTCCCTGAAAAGGATGGGTGTTTCAGGTCTCGGGAGACCAACATAAATTGACAGACAGCACCATCTGCTGTTTTTGGAAGTTGCTCAGTTGCATTTGTAAGAAAATCTGCCTGCATTTGTGAGAAAATCTGTTTGCACGCATTTGTGAGAAAATCTGTCTGCACGCATTTGTGAGAAAATCAAGCCAAGTTTTCTCATAAAAAGGCTCACAGTTGTAACACACAACAAATATATTTGTCCATACCTTTGCATTTTCTCTCAAATACAATTTTGTATTTGCAAATCACTTTGTGTTTGTTTGAAAGTCAAGTTTTTCTTTGCAAAGCAGATTGTGTTTGTTTACAAAACGCTGGATTTGTTTGATAAATATTGGCACAAAATTCACTCCATAATGGTCTCTTATATTAATGTTGTTTGGAATCCTGTGAAATTATGTAGAACATCCATCAACCGAACAGCATTTTCTCTGCACACATTTAATGCAATTATATATGAACAGTTTTGTGAGCATGGTCTGTGGCAGACTGTTCTTTGTATCAGAGCAACAATTAAATGAACTAGAAATGAATATTAAGTGAATATTTTAAAATATTAAATATTTTACATTTTTAACCTTAAAGTAGGGTTAGTCCATATTTGGCCGAAAGTTGGGTTAAAGCAACCCAGCATTTGTGGCTTGACCTTTTTTAAAGCCACTTAGTCAATGTACATAATATAAGCCCCAGATATCTACTCACCCTAGAACCACCCCTGCCGATTTGTCATCTTACCTTATATTTTATTCAGTTGCTTTAATCTGCGCATCTAGTAGCGCCTGTGCATTGCATCTGCCTCAAGATCTGTCACTGTTTCCACTCCAATTGATGCACATGACCATACAGAAAATGCTACTACTGTATGATTAATCTGCCTACCCTAGATGTCACTTCACCACTCAGATCTAGGCACAGTAGCCACAGAACATGCCACAGCCAAGGTGAGTTAACTTAATATTTAAAAGGTTAGTTCACCCAAAAATGAAAATTCTGTCATTAATTACTCACGCTCATGTTGCACCAAAGCATTAAGACCTTCGTTCATCATCAGAACACAAATTAAGATTTTTTTGATGAAATCTGAGAGGTCTCTGACTCCCATAGACAGCAAGGGTCCCTATCTAGATGGATAAGTAAAGCCATCAAGCTAGCCTACTCCTCCTTGGGCCTTTCTTGCCCCATAGGAGTAAGGGCCCACTCACCTAGAGGCGTCGCCTCGTCCTGGGTGTGGTCTTGCGGAGTCTCCATGGCAGGAATTTGCGCGACTTTGGCTGGGCCTCTGTCCACAATTACCAGGTTTTATAATCTGGATGTCCCGGCCTTGCAGGCCAGGGTACTTTCTGACTGAATGGCCCGGTAATTACAGTACCTTCTGATTCGCTCTCGGCCATTGGTAAAGTTTCGAAGCGATTCTATCTTATGGACAGATGGTTCATGTGACCTCTAAGGGTCTGATGTCTAATTGAGCTTGTCGACCCCACTAGCACGGCAGGAGTACGAGTGAAAGTATCAAAAGGGAACATACTCTGTTACTCACGTAACCTCGGTTCCCTGAGATACAGGAACGAGTACTACATTGTTTAAAGACACTATGGGGAACCAGTATAATTCATGCTAGTCGCTGTCAACTCAGTCGTCACTTCAGTTGAATAATCTGAGTCCCTAAGGCAAAGCACCCGCTTATATAGCCAGTTACCACGCCCATTCTGATGGTATCTGGCAGAATTTGGTGGGCTGCATTGCTATAGGTTTCGCATTGATGAACCTATTTATGATACACTTAAAGGGGAAAGCCTCAGTGCTTCGCAAAGTTTAAATTTTAATACAACACACATGCAAAATGTATTTAATTGTTTGCCAAAGTTTGTCCACTAACAAAGAAATGATCAGTCTATAATTTTAATGAGTGAAATAAGTATTTGATCCCCAATCAATCAGTAAGATTTCTGGCTTCCTGGTGTTATTATACAGGTCACAAAATGAGTCTAGGAGCACTCTCTTAAAGGCAGTGGTCCTAACCTAAGCTTGTTACCTGTATAAAAGACACCTGTCCACAGAAGCAATCAATCAGATTCTAAACTCTCCACCGTGGCCAAGACCAAAGAGCTGTCCAAGGATGTCAGGGACAATGCCGTGAAGGGCTGAAAGCCTGCAGCGCCCACAGGGTCCACCTGCTCAAGAAAGCACATGTACTGTCACAAAGAACATCTGAATGATTCAGAGGAGAACTGTGTGAAAGTGTTGTGGTCAGATGAGACCAAAATCCAGCTCTTTGGCATCAATTCAACTCTGTGTTTGGAGGAGGAGGAATGCTGCCTATGACCCCAAGAAAGCCATCCCCAACGTCAAACATGGAGGTGGAAACATTATGCTTTGGGGGTGTTTATCTACTAAAGGGACAGGGCGACTGCACCACATCAAAAGAGATGATGGGGCAATGTATCGTCAAATCTTGGGTGAGAACATCCTTCCTTCAGCTAGGGCATTGAAAATGGGTCGTGGATGGGTATTCCAGCATGACAATTAACCAAAACACACGGCCAAGGCAACAAAGGATTGGCTCAAGAAGAATCACATTAAGTTCCTGGAGTGGCCTAGCCAGTCTCCAGACCTTAATCCCATAGAAAATCTGTGGATGGAGCTAAAGGTTCGAGTTGCCAAATGTCAGCCTTGAAACTTTAATGACTTGGAAAGGATCTGCAAAGAGGTGTGGGACAAAATCCCTCCTGAGATATATGCAAAGCTGGTGGCCAACTACAAGAAACGGCTGTCCTCTGTGATTGCCAACAAGGGTTTTGTTAAGTCAAGTTTTGGGAAGGGCTCAAATACTTATTTCATTCAATAAATTGCAAATCAATTTGTAACATTTTTTTAATTTGTTGTCCCTGATTTTTTGTGGTTCTGTCTCTCACTGTTCAAAAACCTACCATTTAAAATTATAGGCTGATAATTTCTTTGTCAGTAGGCAAACGTACAAAGTCAGCAGGGGATCTTTTTTTTTTACTCACTGTATCTCACTGAAACAGCTTCTGGAAGAAGAAAATTTGTTACTTCTTTTCTACACAGAATGTGAGCAGTGCGGCCCAACTTAAGATAGTAGAATTCATTATAATGATAATCTTGTTTTTTTTTAAACATTATAATATAACCCATTATATTATGATTTTGTCTACACTGGATGCTGCGCATCACAAGCAACAAATACTATTTCTGACATACTCCATGCCCTCATGCTGTTGCTGATGTGAAAGAGAAATGGTTTGGAATGTTTGCTTTGTCGCATCCAGTGTAGACTGTTATTTAAAAGCCTGATGGTTTTATGTTAACTGCCTCCCACTCCATTTAAAGAAAAATCCTGCTTTGTTTAGTAATAATTGCAAAAAATATATACAAAGTTTTAGAGACAGCTTGACTGTGACCTAAGGATAATGAAAATTTCACTTAAATAAAGATTAATATATTTATAATAATATGAAATGAAGTGACATAAAACTTCCTGCTTGACATACTTTAGTTTGTCCAGTGAGCAGTTTGGATCCTTTAGTTTCTCAAAGAGCTTGACTCTTGATTTTCCTGGATGATTGTAGCTTAGATCCAGCTCTCTCAGGTGTGAATGGTTTGAAGTCAGTGCTGAAGACACATAACCACAGCCTTTCTCTGACACCATACAGCCAGACAACCTACGAACACAGCAATATTTAATGTGACAATCAGACAAATCTCTTACATTTATACCCATTTCAGTTATTAATTATTCTTATATGGTCATGTATTAAGGTTCCCTTTGTGTTAAAAAAATAAACTTCTCCCTCATTATAAATGTGATAATGTATAGTACACAGTTAAACCAAAATGTATTTAGACACCTTTAACATTGCTCACATTACCACAGTTTATTAGCTATAGTTTAGAAAATTAAGTAAATAAAGCAATAAAATATGACAAGAACTCAGAATTAAACTGTGCCAGAACAAATTTGTCTTGATAATGTCAGATAACTTTTACAAAAAGGTATGTAATGGATTAAAATTAACCAACAATCCTGATAACTGTGAGTATGACAATATTTACACAACTATTAATACTTTGTTGACCAATTACCAAGCAATGCTTTATTTTTCAGTCTGTGGTGTAAAAGGGACACATTTGCAATTAAAGAAAAAACAGCTAATTTCTGGTCCCATATTTTATCAATTATACTGGTTGTCCACTGTATCTAGAATTTTTGGGTATAATATATCACAGTTTATTTTGCTGTGCAGATTTTTTTTAACTAATTTATTGTTTGTGTTGGTGATGTACTCTGAAGCCAGACAATTTCCCACAACATGGATAATAAATGAACTATTGTGTCCTGCACCCACTAGTAATAAAATATACAATTTTTTGGTTTGACCGTATGTCACTATCAATGTATGAAAAAAAAAAAGAAAAGAAAAAACACAGAGCACTCTCAGCTAAGCAATAGTGAGTCGGGCACCTAACTCTAGAGTTTACAGTAACTTTTTTACTTGTGGATACTGATTTGATGTCTTTTGTGTAACCACAACCAACACTAAACAGGACACACCCCCACTAATTATACAGGCTAGTGATGGGAAGTTCGGATTATTTTACCGACTCAGACCTTTGAGTCTTGTTCAGCAAAATGAACAAATCTTTTTTTGAGTCCTTTTATTCATTCTGTTCATTTTAGCAAAACATAATTAACATGTCGTTCGTTCATCAACTCCATAAGCTGTACAATGCAGTCTGAGCTGGAAAGGGAATTAATTAGTTCGTCTCTCGAGTTCGGGTTTGAGTCATTCGTTCATCACGTGACAGCCCCATAAAATGAACGAACGACTCAAAACTCAAACTAACAGGTAAACTAACAGAACCTATAGGATGTTACACATGTGCAACTGAATTAATCACTCACTGAGACGACTTGTTCTTCCCGAGTCACATAAAAGATTTGTTCAAAATGAACGAATCGTTCAAGAAAGACACATCACTAATACAGGCACACTGTCCCCACAATATTTGATGTTCTTCATGCTGCTCTGATGCACTCCATTATGCACATTTTGTCTTTTTGTTTGGATAACAAAACACTTAAAATATTTTTTTTAATCTGGTCTGCCTCAGCTATCAAACATTTATATAAAGATTGGATTAATATGGTCAATCAAATAAAAGGGCAGATGTTTGATGCATGCTGTATTTTTATATTCAAAACACTGAAAACACTGTATTATGAGCTGCTGGCAATAAATAACATGGTGTATTTGACAACTGCATATTTATATAAAATTACATCACAAGCTTCACAATTTGATAAACACTTTGTTACACATTTTGTTAATTTATTTGATTAAAATCCATTTACCTCAGAATCTCCAGCTGACAGTTTGGACTCTTCAGACAATCAGAAAGTAGCTTCACTCCTGAATCCTGCAGGTCATTGTTACTCAGGTCCAGCTCTCTCAAGACAGAGTTTGAGGATTGTAGAGCTAATGACAAAGTTTCACAGGACTGAGCAGTGATATTACAGCCACATAACCTGTTAAAACCAACAGCAAAATGAATGAAAGAATGAAAGATACTTATTGTGTTTATTTATCTGGTATGGTTTATAATGTGGAGCATATATGACTTCCTAAAACCTCTGACTATTGTGATACGGTTGAAATAAAGAGACTTAGGAACCAAGGAAAGAAAGGACACAGGAAATAAACAGCAAACTAGAAAGAGGATACAATAGGATGAATAGAACATCAAAATAGAAGTCTTGGTCAATGCTGATTGCCTCATGGTTGGTGCACTGACATGCAGCTTAACTGCGTCTCTGTGATTCGTGGTCCTTTGCCAATCCTGCTTCCCTCTTTGCCCTATGCTTTCCTGATGTATCTCCACTGTCATACCAACAATAAGGCATAAAAGTTCCAAAAAGTAAGAATCCCAGAACATTAACCTGACAACACCTGGACAGTTTACCTAATATTACATGTACTGATAATTTTACTTAACTTATGATACAATTTAGAATAATACACTGGGTCAAATGTGAGTACAACAAAGTTGGAAACTGCAAACAACAAGGGTGAGAGCGGGCAACCTTGCCTTGTACCTCTATGTAAGGAGAAATTTTCTGAAAAAACATTGTGCAGTCAGAGGCTACTGGGACAAAATATAAAAGCTTGATCCAGCTCGACCTTAAAATCAACATGTAGTAATGAAATTGGTCTGTGTGATTCACAGAGAGTCCTTATTTTCTTTAAACAAAAGTGAGATTGGTGCCTGTGTAAGAGCCAAAGGAAGGGAGCCTCTCTCAAAAGCTTCATTATATGCTGCTTCAAGAAGTGGACTCAATAGATTAAAGAACTTCTTATAGAACTCTATAGGAAATCCATCAAGCCCAGCTGCTTTACCGCTCTGCATAGCCACACCAACATAGCTGATATGCTTGATATTCCAATACTTTACAAGCCTTGTCACCAAATTCATAAAATGTATGGCGTGTCTTCCGCAGCCTTTTCTCTTCTTGCAAAGTTGTTAATAGGTTAAATTCAGTCTGGAGCCGCAGTCTTTCTTTATGTAAGCTAGGACTTGGAGTTGTTGCATATTCCTCATCCAGCTTGCTTATCCCATCTGAAATGACTTTGAGCTTTACTTTGATTATTTTGAAATTACTACTGTGCTTTTACTAAAATAAAAAACATGGTTAATTTTTGCAAGTAAAACAATTACTAATCTTTAGTATTAGGATTTTTCTATAAAGATGTAATAATGTAGTTAGGTAATTTTGACATTTAGGCAATTTAGAAAGTATAGTTTTGTTACATCTTGAGTATTAAAGTCATGTGAGAGACAGATAGGGCAAAGAGATAAAGGGACTGAAAAGTAAAATGGAAGTGAAGGTGCAATTCAGGAGGGAACTTTTAATTATTTAGCATGTCCCCATCCTAAGGATTTCAACCTTTTTTATGTGACGGCCATACAAAAAAATAAGGTTGTCCATGTTTCAGAATTTGTCATTGGTGTATGCGATGGCCTGGATTAGTGTGAGATTTCCGGCCTGAAATTTTATCCCAGTATGCCCCTGGTAATAATAATAATAATAATAATAATAATAATAATAATAATAATAATAATAAAATAATTACAGCTGAAATAACAAACTGCAGCTTCCATGCTGGGCTTCTAATAGATGGGCAGAGCAGAGTCTGCCTCCTCTGTTGACCATCTTGTGACTGTTGGCAATGCATGTGCGAAGGCAAGAAAGGCCCGAGAGGCCCTGCACACCATACCAATTGGCCAAATTAAAAATAAATTTAAATAACTAATAAAATAAAATAAGAAATAAAAAAGAAATGTTAAGATTTCGCAAATGCAAATGTCATTCATACACAAAATAATACATACATATAACCATCATTAGAAGACAAGCTTTCCAGATCTGTTTGCTGTCAGTTTTGACCCCCTCACATTTACTCCTTCATCTTCATTGTTCACACTGAGCTCTACTAACAGCCAGCTCTCACACAGGCACAAGAAACCTCAGTTGCAGTAGTATGCTGAGGATTTTTTTTTTAGTAAAAAAACACATGCTAAAATAATAAATATGGTCATGTTTTGAAAGTGGAGTGATTGTTTTCATTGTTATTTACCAAGCTGATCTGGATTCTTTAACCACAGGTAACAGATTCTGAAGAACTTCATCTGCTGTATGTTGTGTTCCAATAAAACGCTTTAGATCAAAAACATCCATTTTCTGTTCTGATGTCAGCAACACATAAACCAGAGCTGACCACTGTGAAGATGAGAGTTTGGTTTCTCTTATTTCTCCAGATTTTAGATAATCTTGGATCTCCTGCATCAGTGAATTGTCACCCAGTTCATTCAGACAGTGGAACAGATTGATGGATTTCTCTGGAGAGCAGTTCTCCCTGATTTTCTGTTTGATGTACTCAACTGTTTCCTCTTTGCTGTAGGAGCCACTTCCTGTCTGTGTCAGTAGTTTTTGTAAAAGAGTCTGATTGGATTCCACTGAGAGACCCAGAAAGAAACATAGAAATAGATCCAAATGTCCATTTTTACTCTGTAAAGCCTCATTCACAGCTCTCTGATGCAGCTCAGATAATGAATTAAATTTCTTCTGGTTTAAAATCTTAGGCAACAGACGTTGTTGGATTTGGTCAAATACATTTCTCTTCTTAATTGTTAGGGAGAGATGTGCATATAGAGCTGCTAGATGTTCCTGAAGGCTCAGATGAACAAAGCAGAAGACTTTCCCCTGATATAAGCTCAACTCCTTTCTGAAGATCTGAGTGCACAATCCTGAATACACTGATGCTTCCGTCACATCAATGCCACACTCTCTCAGGTCTTTATTGTAGAAGATCAGGTTGCCTTTCAGAAGCTGCCGAAAAGCCAGTTTCCCCAGTTTGAGGATCATGTCTTCATCCGTCACCTTCTTCTCATAGTCCTTCTCATGTTTGATGCTGGTTTGAATGATCAGGAAGTGTGTGTACATTTGAGTAAGAGTCTTGGGAATCTCTCCACTCTCTGCTTGACTCAACATCTTCTCTAGAACAGCGGCTGAGATCCAGCAGAACACTGGGATGTGGCACATGATGTAAAGGCTCCTTGATGACTTCAGGTGTGAGATGATCTTGTTGGCCAGACTCTGATCACTGATCCTCTTCCTGAAGTATTCCTCCTTCTGTGGCTCATTGAAGCCTCGTACCTCTGTCACTCGATGGACACACTCAGAGGGAATGAGATCAGCTGCTGCTGGTCTGGAGGTGATCCAGATGAGAGCGGAGGGAAGCAGATTCCCCACAATGAGGTTCATCAGCAGCACGTCCACTGAGGCTGATTCAGATATATTAGACAGTTTCACTTTGCTATTAAAGTCCAGAGTCAGACGACACTCATCCAGACCATCAAGGATGAACAATACTTCATGTATCTCAATGGACATTTTAATTTCTTTATTTTCAGGGAAAAAGAATCTAAGAAGACCTAAAAGACTGTATTTTTTGTCCTTCATAAAGTTGATTTCTCTGAAAGGGAGTGGAAATATGAGCTGGATATCCTGATTCTCTTTGCCTTCAGCCCAGTCCAGGATGAACTTCTGCACAGAGACTGTTTTTCCAATGCCAGCGACTCCCTTTGTCAGCACAGTTCTGATGGGTTTGTCTTCTCCAGGTAAAGGTCTAAAGATGTCACAGCATTTGATCGCTGTGTCCTCTGTTGCTGCTCTCCTGGATTGTGTCTCAATCTGTCTCACTTCATGCTCACTATTGATCTCTCCACTCTCACTCTCTGTGATGTAGAGCTCTGTGTAGATCTCATTCAGGAGTGTTGGGTTTCCCTGCGTCACTGTTCCCTCATATAGACGCTCAAACTTCTTAATTAGATCTGATCTAAACAAATTGAGGACTTCGTGGCTGTAAAATAAAAATTCCACATTATTACAAGAGTACACTAATAAGCACAATGCTTTTAAATTATGTGTCATATCCTTAAGTCATATCTCATACAGAAATGCTATACCTGAGACCAGCCCATGTATCTCTACTCTTACACCTTATTGACTGCTCCTTAGATGCTTCGCTCCTTATAGACACACAGCTGGGCTCTGGTTCCGATCTCTTATAATGAAGTAAGCTAAAACAGAGAGAAAATTAATGATTTCTTTAAATTACTATAGTCAACAAATCAGCTACTCTAAAAATAAAAACAAAAAGAGCACTTTACAGAGAACTTTATAATAATTTCCTTTATGCCAGGGGTGTCAATCATTGTTGTGATTCTCATATACAGGTGCTGGTCATATAATTAGAATATCATCAAAAGTTGATTTATTTCACTAATTCCATTCAAAAAGTGAAACTTGTATATTATATTCATTCATTACACACAGACTGATATATTTCAGATGTTTATTTATTTTACTTTTGATGATTATAACTATTATTTTACAACTAATGAAAATCTCAAATTCTCAGAAAATTAGAATATTTCTTAAGACCAATACAAAGAAAGGATTTTTAGAAATCTTGGCCAACTTAAAAGTATGAACATGAAAAGTATGAGCATGTACAGCACTCAATACTTAGTTGGGGCTCATTTTGCCTGAATTACTACAGCAATGCGGCGTGGCATGGAGTCGATCAGTCTGTGGCACTGCTCAGGTGTTATGAGAGCCCAGGTTGCTCTGATAGTGGCCTTCAGCTCTTCTGCATTGTTGGGCCTGGCATATCACATCTTCCTCTTCACAATACCCCATAGATTTTCTATGGGGTTAAGGTTTGCTGGCTAATTAAGAACAAGGATACCATGGTCCTTAAACCAGGTACTGGTCTGGCACTGTGTGCAGGTGCCAAGTCCTGTTGGAAAATAAAATCTGCATCTCCATAAAGTTGGTCAGCAGCAGGAAGCATAAAGTGCTCTAAAACTTCCTGGTATACGGCTGCGTTGACCTTGGACCTCAGAAAACACAGTGGACCAACACCAGCAATGACATGGCACCCCAAACCATCACTGACTGTGGAAACTTTACACTGGACCTCAAGCAATGTGGATTCTGTGCCTCTCCTCTCTTCCTCCAGACTCTGGGACCCTGATTTCCAAAGGAAATGCAAAATTTACTTTCATCAGAGAACATAACTTTGGATCACTCAGCAGCAGTCCAGTCCTTTTTGTCTTTAGCCCAGGCGAGACGCTTCTGACGCTGTCTGTTGTTCAAGAGTGGCTTGACACAAGGAATGCGACAGCTGAAACCCATGTCTTGCATACGTCTGTGCGTAGTGGTTCTTGAAGCGCTGACTCCAGCTGCAGTCCACTCTTTGTGAATCTTCCCCACATTTTTGAATGGGTTTTATTTCATAATCCTCTCCAGGGTGCGGTTATCCCTATTGCTTGTACACATTTTTCTACCACATCTTTTCCTTCCCTTCGCCTCTCTATTAATGTGCTTGGACACAGAGCTCTGTGAACAGCCAGTCTCTTTTGCAATGACCTTTTGTGTCTTGCCCTCCTTGTGCAAGGTGTCAATGGTCGTCTTTTGGACAACTGTCAAGTCAGCAGTCTTCCCCATGATTGTGTAGCTTACAGAACTAGACTGAGAGACCATTTAAAGGCCTTTCCAGGTGTTTTGAGTTAATTAGCTGATTAGATTGTGGCACCAGGTGTTTTCAATATTGAACCTTTTCACAATATTCAAATTTTCTGAGATACTGAATTTGGGGATTTCATTAGTTGTCAGTTATAGTGATCAAAATTAAAAGAAATAAACATTTGAAATATATCAGTCTGTGTTTAATGAATGAAAATAATATACAAGTCTCACTTTTTGAATGGAATTAGTGAAATAAATCAACTTTTTGATATTCTAATTATATGACCAGCACCTGTATCTCTCATTTTAGTATCAATAGCATTTTAGACATTTCTCCTAAAATTCCTTAGAGGGCTAATTCTCTTATATGTCATAATGAGATTTCACCTTTGTCTTAAGATATCAATTTCATTTTTAGGAGAAAATAAATTTGAAGCTTTTACTAATATTGTAAATACTGAAATCAATTTACATTTTAGAACATCAAAGGTTGCTACTTTAAATTTATTTTCAATACCCAGCATTGTATATACAGCACGTTTTCCAAACACAATAGAAAAGCCATATATACAGTAAGTGCAAGATGATAGTATAAGATCAATCCTTTAGTTTAAAAAAAATATAATGCTAGTGTGCAAGTGCTTGATAGTTGTTGCATATCCTTTTTTTTGTTTTGTTTAGCATTAAAGTTTGTGTTGTACAGCCCATTTTGCATGCATGTAAATGTAGTTCATGATTTGCTCTGTTCAATCATTGTGCATCAAAACACTATCTACACTAAATTACTTCAAATATGACATTGCATATATTGTGTTTGACTGAAACACATGTGGATAAAATAACATACTATGACTCAATCTTTGACTACTTTGATTATTAATACATATTATATGGTAGAAATGCTTGAGCTCATATTGAGACATTTGACTTGGTGCATACAGTGTAAAATTTGTTGTGATCACTTCTGAAATTGAAAGACAATGTGAGAGCTCCTGAGTCTAGTGTAGGGCGAGTTTTTGTCTGAAAAGTCTGAGAAGCAGGATACTCAAGCATCCTATATATATATATATATATATATATATATATATATATATGTGTGTGTGTGTGTGTGTGTGTGTGTGTGTGTGTGTGTGTGTGTGAAATGCCATGGGATTTTTAGTGACCACAGAGAGTCAGGACCTCAGTTTAACATCTCATATGAAGGACTTTTTACAGTATAGTGTCCCCATCAATATGCTGAGGCATTAGAACCCAGACAGACTGCAGGGTGAGCAGCAACCCCTGCTGGATTCATTAGCACCTCTTCCAGCAGCAACCTACTTTTCCCAGGAGGTCTTCCATCCAGGCTCAACACTGTTTTGCTTCAGTGGACAACTATTTTTGGGCTACAGGGTGACATGGCTGTGATGCATCTCAAAGAAATGAGTAATTTGTTCCACTTTAACTTAAAAATAAAATAGCAAATACACTTTATATTCATTTAAATTTCAAAATAATGTTTTATTTATTATTTTATATTATTGTTTAAATCATCCATTAGGTCTGATTGGAAACCTTTGTGGGCTGTATTTGGCACATGGGTTGTATGTTTGACACCCCTGCTTTACACTGTTTATACATAAACTATGTGTGTGACATTATCAGCTACAGATAAGAAAAATAACCACGATCGAATAAATGCCATACTATGATAATATTTTATGCAAATTATATATAACACTGTTATACCTGAGTTCAGATTGTGTATCTCCACTCTTAAACTTTACTGGCCGATTCATAGACCAGTCACTCTTCATTGACACACAGCTGGGCTCTGGTTCTGATCTCTTCTGATGAACTGAACTAAACCAGAAAGAAAATAGCGTTTTTGTTTGTTTTTTAAGTGACTATACCAAAAAAATCTGTTTTTCATTTAACATGATCAAACTCATTTTATAATAATGTCTTCAGACTATGTTTATATAAAAACTGTGTGTGTGTGTGTGTGTGTGTGTGTGTGTGTGTGTGTGTGTGTGTGTGTGTGTGTGTGTATTTGTATTACATTATCAGACAGATAGAAAAAAATACCCACAAAGCACAAGAAGAACTTCTTGTTAAAAATACAAAATACATGATCAAATAAATGCCATACTATAATAATATTTTTATGCAAATAATATATATCTCCATTATACCTGAGTTCAGGTTGTGTATCTCCACTCTTAAATTTTACTGGCCGATTCATAGACCAGTCACTCTTCATAGACACACAGCTGAGCTCTGGTTCTGATCTCTTCCACTTAACTGAACTAAAACAGAGAGAAAAACAGAGAGAAAATAAAGTTATCAGTGTTGTTTTTAAAGTTACTACACCCAACAAATAAGCTTTTTATTTATGATAAAACTCACATTAAATACTTCATAATAATTCCCTTCACACTATGTTTATATAAAAGCTGTGTGTGTGTGTGTGTGTGTGTGTGTGTCTGTAACACGTGTGCATTGCCATGTGAGGGCCATACAAACTATGGAGTACCATTTTGAGTTGCTGCAATGAAATTTCAGCAAAATGGACTGCTGCATGATTTTTACACTTTGATTTTCAGGGTGTTCTTGTTGAAAACACATGAAAAAATAAATACCATACTATAATAAGATGTTATGCAAATTATATATAACTCTGTTATACCTCACAGGTGTTGGCCATTTCCTAATCAGCTCTCACAGTATAAAAGCCACGCTCACGCCACAGACATTCTCGAAGTCTTGATTTGCCCCGGCTAGCGTTTTTCCCTTGTATTTGTTATCTCGTTGTTGACCTGGTTTGTTACTCTCTTGTGATCGTTACTCCGCCTGCCTACCGACCCCTTGCTATGGTTTATGGACTTCTCTCCTTTGCTAGCTGCCTACCCCGACCACTTGATTGGACACTGACAATTCTCTGCTATCTCTACATTGTTCCTGTTTACCCCTGCCCGCTGTACCACGATTATTGTTACTAATAAAGTTGCATATGGATCCCATTTCGAGTATCCCATTTCCTTGTTACAGTTAGCATGTCGCAAATATATCGGTATCGGCAAATATGCTACCAATGTGCCACCGATATGAACTTTTTTTTTTTTAGAATGTATAGACCTTTTTCCTGAGTAAGCGATGAATGCCGCTATTACGCAGATGGTATGATCCAAAAAGGTGCAGTTACTTAGTTTGTCCAGCAGACCGTGCTCCATTGTTTGTTACTGGCGACCCATGTCAAAATAGAGTAGAGATGCGCCTGAGTCAGCTGGTTGAAATTATCAGCGCGCCACCCACACGTATATATGATCATCACATTACACTGATTCCAATTCTTAGTTTTGCTTGATGACATGATGAATGGATTGCTATATTTTTAACAACAGACGTTAGAGCTTATCTGCGCATCACTGCAAGTGTATGTGGTATCCGGAGCTGATCGTCGAAGTGTTTATATCACGCAGCGCCCCAGAACTTAGTAATCAATAATTATTATTAGAACACTCTGCGTGCCTCCTCTGACAGGCTCTCGAGTATGAACTTGCAGTATCTGGGGTGGAGGAGCGAATGGGAAATAACGATGCGGGCACATCAGGTGCGATCATCAAACACATTTTCAAAGGTAGCTGGCGCTAAGGTCCTGACCACATTGGGAAATATTTGCATTCATTCATATGCAATTGAGTTAGCTATTCATGTGGTGGACTGTCATGATTTTGGCAGGACACTACTGAGTGATTCAGCTGATATGCATATACATTTATAGCAGTACAACCCTGCAATAAAGTAAATAAACAATGTCCCATCTTGTACTCTCACAGTGAGCTTATCATACTTGTTTGCTACATTAGTAGGGCCCTATGATTTCCGCGATGCAGAAAACGCAGACGGAAGCACAGAATCCAATCATAAAAACTGAATTTTCAGTATGACGGATTTTCACAGAATCTGTCATATTTTGATGAATAAATAAGACTAGTGTCTTTGAATATTAAACTGCAAAAATACTATTTTAATACAAAACCTCATGTTCTGTGTGTTCATGATTACCAAAAAATTTGGAAAAGCTGTGCTTCCTGCATAAATCTGCCCCTGTTGGTTTGGCAGTAATCTTAATTTAAGTTTTTACTCTCTCTCTCTCTCCCTCTATATATATAAAGAGAGTTCAATTTGTGTTTCAACATTATTTATAATAAGTGATGTGAAGTGTACTAAAGTTAGGCTCATTTTGCATTTGCTGCAATTTACATTACTAAACGGTTAAATACCCTGCCTCCATTACATATTTTTGTCACAACATTATAAGTGTTTGATAAGTATGATATATTCATATATTCTGTTTATGTATACTGTATTCTAGCCTATATACAATACCAGTCAAAAGTTTGGAAACAGAAATGGAAAGTATTGGTACTGTACTATGAAATAGCCTGCACAAAAAATATCGGCCGATATATCGGTATCGGCCTCAAAAAAACCATATCGGTCAGGCTCTAGTTTTAACCATGAAAAAACTGAGTGTAATTCTCAAATGAACTCAAAGTACCTGTATCCTGTAAGGATATCTTCATCTCCAGATGTTTGAGTTTCATCCATGATTGATCTGAACAGTTTGATCTCCTCCACTGACTCTAGATGGAATTGACAAGCAATCACAAAAACAAATTAAGCAACCTTATATTATTATAAATCATTTAATTTAACATTTAAAGAGGTCCTGTTTTGTAAAGAATCAATTCTGTTTAAAATGGTGAAATATCAAACAATCACTTTTATTTATTTGAGAGCAGTACAACACTCATCTCGATCTCAATCCAAATACACATGAAGCTACTGCAGTATAATGTTGGGCTGTTATAAGTAATCTTGTTGCTATTATTGGCAGATCAAGTAAATAATATGTTGTACAAATGGGAAATATGTTACACAACGATTGTCTATAAAAGGGCAGTTCAAACTTAGTGACATCAAGTAAAGTAAAATATTATTCATATGCCGGCATGTTCTACAAAAAGGTGCACAAAAAAAACGTCATCAGCTTCTGGTTGTCTGATGTAAGACACTGCAGGCATCCCTGGAGCAAAATGGTCGAAACAGGTTTGTGAATCAGCCATTATCTTAGAAACCGTTACTCCTATCAACATGAAACACCGTAGGAAATACGGAAACATAGCATGCCAGCTATATGTTAAAGCCTAATTGGCAAAATTGACACAAGGAATAAGTATTGAACACACTTTATTTAATACTTTGTAGAAAAGCCTTTGTTGGTGATTACAGCTTCTAGACGCCTCTTGTATGGAGAGACCAGTCGTCTGCATTGCTCAGGAGTGATTCTGGCCCATTCTTCCACACAAACGGTCTTTAAATCTTAAAGGTTCCTTGGGCCTCTTTTATGAACTTTGATCTTCAGTTCTCTCCATAGATTTTCTATGGGATTTAGGTCAGGTGATTGACTGATTCAAGCAACTTGATTTTCTTTCAGTTTTTCTCTGTCAATACTGACAGATTTCAGGTGATCTCCTGGCTTTCTATGCCATTTTGCACCTTGTTATCTTCATGTGTTCATTACTTATTTCCTGTGTCATTTCACTTTATTTATTATGATTTAACTTGTATACTTAAATGTTCTGATTTCTTTGTATGAATTCAATATTTGGCTTGATGGCTACATCTGGTGGAAATTTTGTGTCAATAGCCCACTTAGAATTCCCCTTGCTGATAAAAATACTGATGTGTCAAATACTTATTTTCCCCGCTGTATTCATTAAAAAAAAAAAATCTTTCTGCTTATATTAATTAACAATATTATAGTGTCATCAGCCCCAAAAAATCCAGTGTTACAGTCTATAAACATGATCATTATCAATATATTTAAAAATGTCTGTAAGCAGATATTTATTCTGAGTGGCTGCAAGAGGAAAATAAATTAAAAGAGATTCTGAATAAGATTACATAGCGACCATAAAGATGAGATATTCCTCTAAATTAAGAAAGGCACTGAATGAGTAATATGTAAGACTGAATTACATTGCATTACAATGATATTTTATTATTACTACCAGAGTTAAGGTACAGAAAGCTACCATAGACAAAAAAAACGTCTTTAATACCTTTCTGTGTCTTGACCGTGGTAGGATCCTTGCTGTCTATAGAGGCTCAGAGAGCTCTCTGATTTCATCAAAAAATATCTTAATTTGTGTTCCAAAAATGAACGAAGGACTTACAGGTTTGGAACGACATGAGGGTGAGCAGTTAATAACAGAATTTTCATTTTTGAGTGAACTGTCCTTTTAAGGGAATAAGTTGTAACAACATCACTTTAACTTACACTAAATTTATGGAAATTATATAGTTTAATAAGTAGTAAGTAATAATAAGTTTAAACAAAAAATATTTACAGAGTATTACTGAAACTTGTGGTTTGTAGTAATCCATATTATATCCATGTCCAAATTTAATTGCGTGCTTTATGTTTAAATTAGTATTGTATGGTTTCTTATGTTAATGATTAAGTTACTTTCACTGCACCTGAAGATTTGCTTTTGATCAAAATCTTTGGCTACTACACTGTGCAAACAATGCTAAAAATCTCTCTAGTAACATACCATTTTCTATTAAAACTCTAATATACATTGAAAACAATGCACTCTGCACAATATTTGTTTGCTGTGAAGCAGTCTGCAGCGATATACTGTGAACAGCAGCGTTCAGAGTCCAAACTGAAAGACACACCCTATAATCATTATTGCCTACATAAATTACTAATAAAGTCCACTTGGCTGAATGAATAATGAAAACAAGTGAAATAATTCCGACACTGAGTGAACAGTGACGTTAGTGATTAACCTGCTGTTATTAAGCAGAATCACTGAAAGAAAGAAAAGTACAGAATAAACAAATGAGCAGAAATACAACTACAACCAAGTTCCAACCATACAGAATGAATGAAATGAACTGCAAATAAATCAACACAGCCTCCTTTCACTGCCATTCCTCATCCAAAACATATGAACACACAGTCAGCAAATGTAAACAATCTATTTAGGGTTATTTTTTAGAACCCATAACTGTTTTGTAAGCTTTTAAGCACAATTTATAACTAACAAAAAGTATTGAAGAAACTAAATGCCTTATGTGGTCTGCATAGAATTATGAAACATGTTCTTCCCTAGATTTAAATCTCTTTAAGATCTAACCAGAGAATGATTAACATCTCCTCAAACCGCATTGCCAGCTTCTCTTATTACAGACTAGTTTTACTTTATTACTTTAATACATTTTATCTACAAAACTTCACTTCTGATGTACAAGATGATAATTCATTTCTCTTCAGGCTTTTTCTTTAATCTTCAAAAGATCATCTTCTCTGACATAAATTAACAGTGATATCAGGAGTCTTTCCGTTTAGTAACAGTTGTAGTTTCTACATCATGAGTGAAATATAGATTTTAAAATAAATACAGTTCGACCCTAATTCTGCTGTTTTCTGTCATTACGACTGTATAATCTTAAGATATTTTTCTTGCCAACTCAACACAGTTGATACTGATGTTGCTTTTGAGACAATCGTGTGTCATGTGAAACTAAGTGATCACTTCAGCTTACTCAATTATTGAATACACTCATGATTAAACAAAACTTACATTTAGCTTACATTTATGTTTCCTATAACAAATGTACATAAAAAGAGTCTTTTAAAATTACCTGTGAAGTTTCCTGCATGTCAAGTTGTTTCTCTTCATGAAAGCATCAAGTGTTGGGCGGAGTCAATGATTTCACAAAGGTCAAAGATTTCTTTTCTTCTGTACTCAGGCAGACTCAGGCCATAGGACAAACCAACACAAGCTATTGTAAAATAGAGACTGGTAAATTATATTAATTACACTGTATAACACAAGTCATTATGAATTAAAAAAAATGGTGAATTGTGAATTATAGTGTGCTGTGTACAACTCTAGTTTGTATATTGAGGTCTTACAATTTATTACATTAAACAAAATTCTTCTATTTTTCTTAAAATGTAATCTTTTTATCAATTATTTTCATTGAATTTATTTTTAATTCTGCTAGATGTTTACAGCAGTAGATAAACTCACTTCAAGTTTTATACCACTAGCTATAAAAGTATTGAAGTAATAAAAGTAATGATACAAGTAATAAATGATTCAATAAAAGGAATACATATCACTCATCAGTGATAAAAAAGAAACAATGTGTGTCATGTGAAACTAAGTGATCACTTCAGCTTACTCAATTATTGAATACACTCATGATTAAACAAAACTTACATTTAGCTTACATTTATGTTTCCTATAACAAATGTACATAAAAAGAGTCTTTTAAAGTTACCTGTGAAGTTTCCTGCATGTCAAGTTGTTTCTCTTCATGAAAGCATCAAGTGTTGGGCGGAGTCAATGATTTCACAAAGGTGAAAGATTTCTTTTCTTCTGTACTCAGGCAGACTCAGGCCATAGGACAAACCAACACAAGCTATTGTAAAATAGAGACTGGTAAATTATATTAATTACACTGTATAACACAAGTCATTATGAATGAAAAAAATGGTGAATTGTGAATTATTGTCACACACACAACACGAACACAGGAGATGGAGTGACAATGGAGAGGTTGGTTTATTGATACAGATGTTGTAAGAGAATGTAAACAGATGGAATGATGGCAGGGTAAGCTTATCTGATAGTTCGTCGATAGAAATGGCGTGAATAGTCCAATCGGTGTAGAAAGCCAGCAGAGTCCAATAGTTTCAACAATGAAGATCATAGAAAGGTCGGGAGCAAACGTCAGGGATGTGAACGGTAGAACCGACAAGTGAGTACTGAGGGAGAGCGTCTTATATGGGGGAGGAGTGATTGGGAACAGGTGCAGATGATCAGTATTCGGGTGATTGGGATCTGGTGGGAGGTGCTTCTGATGGAGGTGGCTGTGGTGAATGCCTGACATTACCCCCTCCTCCAAGGGCGGCTCCCGACGCCCTATTGCGGCGCCGAGGGCGACCGCGACTGCGAGGGGCTGGACGATCTGGGTGGCTGTGGTGGAATTCCAGCAGGAGCGTAGGATCTAGGACGTCCTCACGTGGCACCCAGGATCGTTCCTCCGGTCCATACCCCTCCCAGTCCACCAGGTATTCTAGGCGGCCTCCTCGACGCCGGGAGTCCAGGATCTCATGGACGGTGTAAATCTCGGGTTGATCCAGGACTTCGGGAGGAGGGGGTCCAGCTTCAGCTCTGGTGGGATCTGTGGCAGAGGGAAAGAAGGGTTTTAGGAGGGATACGTGGAAGGTGGGGTGAATGCGGTACCTGGGTGGGAGCTGAAGCTGGTAGGTGACATCATTGATCTGCCTCAGGATCTTGAAGGGACCTATGTAGCGGGGACTCAGCTTCCTGCAGGGCAGTCGAAGGCGTATGTCACGGGTGGAGAGCCATACCCTATCCCCTGGATGGTATACGGGCGTCGTCCTACGTCGTGCGTCGGCGAAGGTCTTATGACGACGGACTGCCCGCTGGAGGTGGTGATGAGCTGAGTCCCACACTCTCTCGCTCTCTCGGAACCAGTGGTCTACAGCTGGAACATTCGAGGGTTCCTCCGTCCAGGGAAACAGCGGGGGCTGAAAACCGAGTACGCACTGGAAAGGTGTTAGTCCGGTGGTCTCCTGGCGAAGGGAATTCTGTGCGTACTCGGCCCACGGGAGGAACCTGCTCCAGCTGTGCTGATCTTCTGCGCAGTAGGACCGGAGGTAACGTCCAAGCTCCTGGATCTTCCTCTCAGTCTGGCCATTGGTCTGCGGGTGATATCCTGATGAGAGAGAGACAGAAATGCCCAGTAGTTTAAAGAAAGCTTTCCATACATGTGAGATGAATTGAGGACCCCGGTCCGACACAATCTCCTCTGGGAGGCCGTAGTGACGGAATACCTGGTGAAACAGGACCTCCGCCGTCTCCATGGCTGTTGGGAGACCCCTTAGAGGCACGAGTTTACAAGATTTGGAGAATCGGTCCACAGTGACCAGAATACAGGTGTTACCTTCTGAATTGGGGAGGTCCGTGACAAAATCCACCCCCAGGTGGGACCAGGGCCTCTGGGGAATGGGTAGTGGAACCAGTTTGCCTGCGGGAAGTTGGCGGGGAGAGTTAGACCTGGCACAGACTGAGCAGCTTTGGACGTACCTGATGGTATCACGGTCCATACGGGGCCACCAGTAGCGAGATTGGAGGAGCGAGAGGGTCCGTCTGCTGCCCGGATGTCCAGAGCCCGGAGACCGATGAGCTGTGTCCAGAAGGGGTAGACGTTGGGAGCCAGGCACGTAGGTTTTCCCTTCTGGACATTCCGGCGGAGCTGGTTCCTGGAGGGTGGCGTCGCGGATCTGCTGATCCACATCCCAGATGATGGGGCTGATGATGAGGTGTGAGGGGATGATGGGTTCTGGTTCGAGTGAGGAGTCCTTGGCATATTGACGTGAGAGGGCATCGGCAGGAATGTTCTTGGAACCAGGTCGATAGGTAATCTTGTAGTTGAATCGAGTGAGGAAGAGGGCCCAGCGTGCTTGACGGGGGTTGAGACGTTTGGCTTCGCGGATGTACTGGAGGTTCTTATGGTCCGTGATGATGGTAAATGGATGAACGGCTCCCTCTAGCCAATGACGCCACTCCTCCAGGGCCAATTTTATGGCTAGTAGTTCCCGATTACCTACGTCGTAGTTTTGCTCCGCCGGAGACAGCTTGCGGGAGAAGAAGGCACAGGGATGGAGGAGTGTGGAGTCGCCGACCGCTTGGGACAGCACTGCCCCTACGCCGATGGTGGAGGCATCCACTTCCACGTAGAACGGGAGTTCGGGATCTGGATGGTGTAGGAGAGGGGCAGTGCTGAAGATCTCCTTTAGCCGGTGGAATGCTTCGTGGGCTGAGGGGTTCCAGGTCAGATGTTTAGGTTTACCCCTCAGGAGGGAGGTCAACGGGGCTGTGATGGTGCTGTAGTCCTTGATGAAACGGCGGTAGAAATTTGCAAAACCTAGGAAGCGCTGGATCTCCTTGATGTTGGTGGGTTGGGGCCAGTTCACCACTGCATCGACCTTCCCCTGATCCATCTGCACACCCTCGGCAGTGATGTTATATCCGAGAAACTGTACAGATGTTTGATGGAATTCGCACTTCTCCAGTTTGAGGAACAGCTGATGCAGGCGGAGTTTGTGGAGGACCTGCTGGATGTGCTGGCGATGTTCGGCCTGGTTCCGGGAGTAGATCAGAATGTCATCTATGTAAACAACGACAAATTTATGGAGAAACTCCCGGAACACCTCGTTCATAAACGTTTGGAAGACGGATGGACTGATGGACAACCCATAGGGCATGACTAGGTACTCGTAGTGACCTGCAGGTGTTATAAAAGCAGTCTTCCATTCGTCTCCCTCACGAATACGAACGAGGTTATACGCACTCCGCAGGTCCAGCTTCGTGAAGACCTGGGATCCACGAAGCTCTTCGAGGGTGGCAGGGACCAGGGGGAGCGGGTAGGGTTGTTGGATTATTTGCGAGTTCAACTGCCGGTAGTCGATGCAGGGTCGAAGACCTCCATCCTTTTTGCCCACGAAGAAGAAGCTGGAGGCGGCTGGCGAGGTAGATGGACGAATGTAACCTTGCTTCAAAGCCTCCGCAATATACTCCTCCATCGCCTGGCGTTCCGGGATGGACAAGGGATATATACGTCCCTTAGGAAGTTTAGCATCGGGCAGCAGATTGATGGCGCAGTCCCATGGCCGATGGGGTGGTAGTTGGGTGGCAGCTTTCTTACTAAAGACGTCCTGGAACGCCATGTACTCCGCTGGGATCTCCACCGAGATTGTGGGTTCTGGGCTCTCAACCTGGGTGGAGGCGAGGGAGATCGGGACACAACAGGGAAGAGGCAGGTTAGATAGACAATGTTGTTGGCAGTGTTCGCTCCAACGGCTGACATCACAGGGATCCCAGCGGAGTTCCGGGTGATGTAACTGAAGCCAGGGGCGTCCCAGGATGATGTTGACCGTCGAGCCCTCCAGTACCAGAAATTGGATGTCCTCCTGGTGAAAAAGACCAACTTGAAGAGTGATGTATGGAGATCGGTGACGGATCCTCCCACGCCCCAGTGGTTTTCCCTGAATGGTTGAGACGGAGTATGTGGTAGAATGGCGTTGACTTCTGAGCTGTAATTGTTTCAAACAGTCCGATGAGATGAAGTTTCCTGATGAGCCTGAGTCAACCAGAGCAGAGACAGATAGCGAGAGTTCAGCAGTATGAAGTGTTACCGGTAGAAGAGTCAAAGAAGTTGTATTAATTTCAGTACGAATGGTACTCACCACGGGGCGTGGGGGACGAACAGGGCAGTTGCGGATGATATGACCAGGGTTCCCACAGTACAAACAAAGTCCAGATGATAAGCGACGAGTTCGTTCCGTTTGTGTGAGGCGATTAGAATCCACTTGCATAGGTTCTGGTACTGGGGGCCTAGCTGCCACCGAGGTCGACTGAGGAGCGGGGTTTTGAGGCTGGCAGGCGGCCAGTCGCTGGGTAATGCGGGTGGTTTGCTGTAGAAACGCCTCCAAACCGATGGAATCGTCATAAAACGCCATGGCGGCCTTGATGTTGGAGTTGAGACCATGTCGGTACGCGCCCAGAAGCGCTACCTCATCCCAGCCACTAGCCGCCGCCAGCGTGCGGAAATGGAGAGTGTAATCCTGGATCGAGGAAGAACCTTGCTGTAAACGGAACAACTGATCAGAAATGGTTAGTGGGCCGGTAGCTGTAGAGAACACCTCGGAGAAATGACTGACAAATTGATCGAAGGAGTGAATGATGGGATTATTATTTGTCCATATGGCCTTAGCCCATTGCAACGCCTTGCCGGTGAGTAACGAAATGAGGAAAGCTACCTTAGCATTCTCCGAGGTGAACTGGTGGGGTTGCATCTGAATGAATAGCTTGACTTGTAGGAGGAACCCGCTACACTCAGCCGCCTCGCCTGCGAAGGAAGCAGGCATGGCCATGGGACATCCTGAGGCAGATGGCGGCGTCGGAGGTGGTCTTAACGCCGCTGTCAGGGCATTCACCAATTCGGTGACCGGGCTGGGTGAAGCGGTGTCTTCCGGGTTCATTTCTGTAAGCGGTCGGTTCTTCTGTCACACACACAACACGAACACAGGAGATGGAGTGACAATGGAGAGGTTGGTTTATTGATACAGATGTTGTAAGAGAATGTAAACAGATGGAATGATGGCAGGGTAAGCTTATCTGATAGTTCGTCGATAGAAATGGCGTGAATAGTCCAATCGGTGTAGAAAGCCAGCAGAGTCCAATAGTTTCAACAATGAAGATCATAGAAAGGTCGGGAGCAAACGTCAGGGATGTGAACGGTAGAACCGACAAGTGAGTACTGAGGGAGAGCGTCTTATATGGGGGAGGAGTGATTGGGAACAGGTGCAGATGATCAGTATTCGGGTGATTGGGATCTGGTGGGAGGTGCTTCTGATGGAGGTGGCTGTGGTGAATGCCTGACAATTATAGTGTGCTGTGTACAACTCTAGTTTGTATATTGAGGTCTTACAATTTATTACATTAAACAAAATTCTTCTATTTTTCTTAAAATGTAATCTTTTTATCAATTATTTTCATTGAATTTATTTTTAATTCTGCTAGATGTTTACAGCAGTAGATAAACTCACTTCAAGTTTTATACCACTAGCTATAAAAGTATTGAAGTAATAAAAGTAATGATACAAGTAATAAATGATTCAATAAAAGGAATACGTATCACTCATCAGTGATAAAAAAGAAACAATGTGTGTCATGTGAAACTAAGTGATCACTTCAGCTTACTCAATTATTGAATACACTCATGATTAAACAAAACTTACATTTAGCTTACATTTATGTTTCCTATAACAAATGTACATAAAAAGAGTCTTTTAAAATTACCTGTGAAGTTTCCTGCATGTCAAGTTGTTTCTCTTCATGAAAGCATCAAGTGTTGGGCGGAGTCAATGATTTCACAAAGGTGAAAGATTTCTTTTCTTCTGTACTCAGGCAGACTCAGGCCATAGGACAAACCAACACAAGCTATTGTAAAATAGAGACTGGTAAATTATATTAATTACACTGTATAACACAAGTCATTATGAATGAAAAAAATGGTGAATTGTGAATTATAGTGTGCTGTGTACAACTCTAGTTTGTATATTGAGGTCTTACAATTTATTACATTAAACAAAATTCTTCTATTTTTCTTAAAATGTAATCTTTTTATCAATTATTTTCATTGAATTTATTTTTAATTCTGCTAGATGTTTACAGCAGTAGATAAACTCACTTCATGTTTTATACCACTAGCTGATATACTATCCGGGTTATAAAAGTAATAATACAAGTAATAAATGATTCAATAAAAGGAATCCGTATCAGTCATCAGTGATAAAAAAAGAAACAATGTGTGTTCTTTTCCCCCTTGTTTGTAAGTATCTGTGGAGAAAACAAGTGTTGGTCTATCTGAGGGTGCTTTCCACACCTGCCTTATTTAGTTCGGTTGAATCGCACAACAGTTTGTTTACCCTCTTGGTGCGGTTCGTTTGGGCATGTGAGGGTGTGCACCAAAAGTGGACCTACTTGAATTGGCATGCCATTGAGAAAATCACCTTTAAAGTTGTTCAAATGAAGTTCTTAGCAATGCATTTTACTTTTCAAAAATTAATTAATTTGTTTTGGCTTGTTAGCTTATATTTTCATTCTTGTTTTGTTCTGTTCTGTTCTACCGTTAAATTTAAAGACTATTTTATTTTATTTTGACAATGAAAAGGCTAAACTACAGAAGTAGCATGCAAGAGTTTCCTTTATAAAAGTGGAAACAACTTACAATAGCTTACTCCTTTTGTGGTCATATAAGAGTAGCTAAGACATTCAAAACTATTTCTCAAGAGTGCATCACAAAAATTAAACGAAATTCTGCATACAGGCTGCTATTTGTTGCACAGTCTTTAGTTTTGTTAATATATTATTTATTTCACATTAGATTTCACATAAAAGCCTTTATTACATTTTTCTAGCAAAAATGCTGCAGGTGCGTGATGTGATCATGCCGATCCTCAAGTTGTTTATGCTGCTTTTGCGTGTATAAAATTAATCCCTGGAAAATAAATGAAGGTATTTTTAATGGTATAATAATACCATAATTTACTTGTAATTTAACATAATCTTGTTGGTTAATGGTTATGTCTTAACGACCGTTGGTTGTCGATTAAGGAGAAATTAATAAAAAAAAGAACATTCCTATTTCCAATACAGTCTAAAAAAAGTTAATCAGAAAAATAATATTCTTATTTTCTCAGAGACTGAAGCACTTTTTTAATAACGCAGTGTACCTGCAGGGTTATTGGTCCAGTCAGCGATAACTGAGTGAACCAATAGCTGGGCAGTGGTGCTGCGCAAACATATGGCAAAGCAGCCTGCCGAATTCTGCCCGATCCCGCCAGAATGGGCGGGGTAATCAGCTATATAAGCAGGTGCTTTGCCATGGTTACTCAGATTCTTTGACTGAAGTGATGACTAAGTCGGCAGCGATTAGCACGGCAGACAACGCAGTACTCGTTCCCATATCTCAGGGAACCGATGTTACATAAGTAACTGAGTACGTTCTCTTTCGATACTTTCACTCGTACTGCGTCGCAGACGCTATGGGGAACCAATACAATCCTGCCGTGCTAGCGGGTATGACAAGCGATTCTAGACTTTAGCTCACCAGAAACTAAGAGATCATGACTGAAAGTCTGTCCGAAAGCAGTACAGCCTTGGCACTTGGCACTAGCTTCAACTATCCATCCGGACAGTCTCTGTTTCGTGACCAGAAGCCCCTTGGGGCGACCGTCGAAACAAACGGAAAGCTGGACTGGGTAGAGGAGAAGTAGTCCTGGTCTTACTCAGATGGTGGAAGAGCCAGGAGTGTTATAACTTGGGCTCTGAAAGGTACCTTAGGTACATAACTTTGTCTCGGTTTTAAGTTGTTTGGCCTGAATTCCCGACAAGTTGAACTCACAGAGAGCACCTGCAAGTTGCCTATACGAAAACGAAAACCCTTCAGAAAACGAACAATTAAGTTGCTGAACATATGCAAAGCTGTCAGAGACAGCACTCTGCTCCGGTCCACATAAGAGAATAGAGCAGCTCGAAGTAAGAGGGGCGCTGATTCTCACATAAGACACAATGGCAGATCAAAGTGCAGCGAGAGCGAGAACGCAGATACAATGCCAGCATAAGATCACTCAAGCTCAAATACATAATTCCCTAACTCCATGGTTTCTGTCTCCGAGCCTTGCTGAGAGAGGAGAAACGGGAGAGCGAGAGTGAGTGCGACATTTGAAACAAAGCCGCTGGAAATTTGCTCTTATAGGACATCAATTATAATAGCCACAGGTGACGAGCTGATAGCTGCGCAGACGCTGAAAGCACCTCGGGCTGGAAGCGCAGAGCGGGAACAGCAGAGTGGCGCAGATAGCTGGTCGCTTTGTCCAGTTTCTAGTCTCATCGGTCAGCGAAGGATGATAGTCGTCGCTGAAAAAGAAGGATCTGAGTAACCATGGCAAAGCACCCGCTTATATAGCCAATTACCCCGCCCATTCTGGCAGGATCGGGCAGAATTCGGAAGGCTGCTTCACCATAGGTTTGCGCAGCACCGCTGCTCAGCTATTGGTTTGCTCAGCTATCACTGACTGGACCAATAGCCCTGCAGTTACACTGCGTTATTAAAAAAGTGCTTCAGTCTCTGAGAAAATATGAATTTTCCCATAGCATCTGCGATGCAGTATGAGTGAAAGTATCGAAAGGGAACATAGCATGTTTTTTGTATTTTGCACGATAGGTGAAATTATGAATGGAAACAGCTCAAGGGCAACTTTTTTTGCAATACACCAAAACTAAATGCAAAAATATATTTTTTTTTTAGGGGTGACGTCACCACGCATATCATCTGTAAAAAGCCAGTTAGATGTTAACAGGCTTGAGACAGCCTGGACAGGTCATTGGAAAAAATGAAATATTTACAATAATTTACTAACAAAATGAAATATTTACAGTACAGAATCTGATTCATCCCATACCAAAATATGACACCCCCTGATAATATATTAGGTGTCACCAATTTCTCTTGTCTCTTCTCTTGTTCTTCTAATGTACAAGCTCCGCTCGTACAAATCTTAAACATCACATTAGACTTCAGAATGAATACCAATATTAAAACCATTGCAAAAACAGTTCTGGGAAATGGAATTCAACACTGATGCAGACAAAAAAAAACATTGTTTACAGTACAGTACAGTGCCCTGTTCAATTACACTACAGATTGACAACCAGCAGGAACCTGCATAGGGAGGATTGATCTATCTGAAATCATGGTGCTTCTGTTTTAGAATACTTGTGAATGGTGTATAGCACAGTTACAGTCAATGCAGGTATACTGCTTAGGCAAAGAGTCTTTGCATTTGACCACCGCCACCTTTGGCACTCTGAATACACTGCAGCTTGATATGCTCTGTTGCAAGCCTGTTGCTAATCAAAGAGGGTCTAGCCTCTTTCCATCATCTCTGATGAAGTTGCTGTCCTTGCTATCAATGCCCCAATTGCAGTAATGCTGAATGTGGGGTAGTCTCAGAATGGAGGTTAGAACTAGCCGCTGACAGAAGATCTTGTAACTCATGTAGAAGAGGACCTATCACACAGTTATGTTCTTTTAGTTTATTGTCATGGACTAGTCCACACATAATAATCCCAATTTCTTTTTTTTTTTAAATGTTATATACTGATTGCCTTAAAGTTAGGTGTTTCAAAGAAATTTTATAGTATTTTACCATCATTTGTTGGACCTTTTAGGTTTGGTTGTCCAAACAGCTCTCTGGATTCTTTTTTATGAACATGATCCAGATGATTTCTTGGACTCTTCTTGTCAAGGTTTTGAATAATTGTTTAACAGTTTGACCCAGGCCCATTTTTGTAGGGTCAGTGTGGCTTTTTTTTTTTTCCGGCCTGTCAGTAACACAGATAACACATAACAGTGTCTATCATCATTCACAGCACTTTATTTTATTTTATTTGTTTATTTATTTATTTTTTTTTTAATTAATTTTATATTTTATTTATTTAACCATACTATGACCGACAAGACCGGGGGATAGAGAAAACAGGAGAGGAGAAAAAAAAAATTAGAAAGAGGATAGAGAAAGAGAGAGAACAAACACAGATAATCTGCTTCCATACCTGTTGACAAAGAGAAAAAACAACAAAAGACACAACAGCAGAGAAACTACAACAACATCCAATGTCCGTATGAATCACAGTAAATACTAAATGTTAAATGTTATTGCGCAGCACACATAACTAATATTACAAAATGAGTTGATGAGTGAGGCGGAGTCAAAGGCTTGACCTGACACATGGACATAGACAAACAGGCACACACATACACAAGCATCTATTCCCACAAAAAAAAAGTGTGGCTTTTTTAATGAGGGCATCCATTTTCTGAGAAGTTTTTACTTGTTTTTATTGATCTGCACCATAGTCTTATAAAGTGTGATCTAACAATATAAAAAAACACATTCATCAAATTATTATTAATTATTATTAATTAATTAGATCCTGATCCTGGAGACAGTGATTAGCATGCTCAGGTGTGTTTGATAAGGGTTAGACCTAAACTCAGCAGGAAAAGTGGATCTCGTGAGTCAGATTTGAGGATTCCTGATGTAGTGGGTATCCTCTAAAACAGGGATAGGCAACATCGGTCCTGGAGTGCCGATAACCTGCAGAGTTTAGTTCCAACTCTAATCAAACAGAAATTAACTAGCTAATCCAGTGGTTTTCAATCCTGGTCCTGGGGACCCACTGTCTCCCTTATCTGACACACTCAGTTCAATTCATGGATCTCTCTCCTAACGAGCTGATGATCTGAATCAGGTGTGTTAAATAAGGGAGACACACAAAATGTGCAGAGCAGTGGGTCCCCAGGACCAGGATGGAAAACCACTGAGCTAATCAAAGCCTTCAGGATTACTAGGGCTATAGGCATGTGAGGTTTTTTTTTAGGGTTGGAGCTAAACTCTCAACGAACCTCCAGATGTCGCTGCAGACTAAAGGCCACCAGGCAATGTCCAGGATCAGTAAAAGGGTCTTTAGACGTCCATGATGTTTTCCTGCTGTTTTTTGGTGGAAGTGCTGTACCATCTGCTGAACCAGGGTCTTAGGGACAATAAGCTGGAGCTTGTAAATGTTTTCCTCCTTCTGGATATGCCGATACAGCGCCTCGCATAGAAGCGCCGTGTTTTTAAGACACCAAGTTATAGAATTTCAACTTTTACACACAGCGCCGCTTATCAATGTCAGTTCGAAAGTAGTGGACCAATCAGAAGAACTCAGAGGCGGGGCAAGTGTTGCGAGCTTCTGTTTACATTAGCAAGTTGGCATGACAACTGTTTTATTTGACAACTGCAACATTTCTTCAACATTTCTTCAAGCGATTATCACAACTTGATCCTTAAAAAAAGAGTTTGGAGAGAAATACTCTATAACTCTAATAACTGTATGTCCAATTTCCTGTTTCCTGCATTCATTCTGTAAATGAGAACCAGTGTATTTGTTCATTTAGGCCAGAGGAACTAGTCCCCCACCTGAGTTTGTGTTCTCTACCATTGACTTTTTCTGCCTGCTCAGTTGGGGTTTAAAAAACAAGTAATATTCTGAAATTATCAATTAAGCTGCAATGACACTGTCAGATAAGAACAAAATTTGAATTGAATTGAGCTGGACAATGATGCTATTATTAGATGAGGTGAAGTTAATTGTAAAGTTCATCAGTTCTGAAACAGTTATTAAGGCAAAAAATAATGACACTTCTAATAATGAAATTTAATTGACATCTCTAAATTCACAAAAGTTTCTTGGGACAAAAATTTGAGCACAACTGAACTATAACAAAGTAGATGGTCTCATACACACAGTAGTTTGCTTAACGTAGCTTAAGATTCAAACAGATACGCATTTTCTTGTGTCATTTTAAACTGCTGAGCCATTTAAAACACTTTCCACATAAAGAACGCAAATATGGTCTCACACATGCAAGACTTTTCAGGTCTTTTATTACACTGATCACAATTAAATTAGCCTTCCTCCAGAGCGATTGGTTGGATGATTTTTCCAAAACTGTTTCTTTTTCTAAGCCTCTTTCCACTGGCAGAGCACTGCAGTTTCCTTCCAGAATGTGTTTGCAAATGATGTTTCAGGTCTCCTTTATATGTGAAGCTCATTGAAGATATGTGAAATGTTTCTCTCTAGTGTAAAGCCTTGTGTGAATCTAAAGGCTTATGTTATGATTGAAACTCTCCACAGTGAGAGCAGGTGACAGGTTTCTCCATGTGAACCTTAAGGTTTCCTTTAAATCTGAAACTCTTTTCAGAGTCATGGCACGTCTCTCACAGTTGACACGTCTCTCGAGAATGAATTGTTTCATGCCAGGTAAGGCATCTCTTGTCTGGGAATCTCTGTCCACACTGATGACAAATAAACTCTCTAGAGTGAATCCTCATGTGGTAAGTAACGGTTGTTTCACGTGTGAAACATTTTCCACACTGAGCACAGACGAAAGGCTTCTCTCCTGTATGAGTTTTCATATGCTCCTTAAGATGTGCTTTTAGTCCGAAGCTCTTCCCACACAGTTTGCAGGAGAAAGGCCTCTCTCCTGTGTGACATCTCATGTGGATATGAAGCGTTGATTTATATGAGAAGCTCTTCCCGCACAGTTTGCAGGTGTAAGGACTCTCTCCTTTGTGACACATCATGTGGGCATTAAGGGTTGGTTTATATGAGAAGCTCTTCCCACATTGGTTGCAGGTGTAGGGACTCTCTCCAGTGTGAATGTTCATGTGTAAATCAAGGGCTGCTTTATGTTTGAATCTCATTCCACACTGATCACATGGCAATGGCTTCTCATCAGTGTGAAGTCTCATATGAGTTTTGAGGCTTACTTTACAAGTAAAACTCTCTCCACACTTGCGACATGAAAAACCATTCTCTCCTGGGTGTTCTCTCTTCGTGTGGGAATTAAGGGTTACTTTATATCTGAAACTCTTTCCACACTGTTGGCATGTGAAAGGCTTCTCTCCAGTATGAATTCTCAAGTGTTTTGTAAGGTTACATTTCTGATTGAACCTCCTTCCACATTGACTGCAGGCAAAGTGACTGTTAGATTTGGTCTTCTGAGGTTTTTTTCGAGATGAACACATTTCAGTCGGTATGGATTTTTCCACAAGTCTCTCGCATTGATCTTTCTCTTCTATCTTTGTCAGTTCTTGCCTCTCTTCTTTCAGTGCCATCAGGTCTAAAGTGAAATAAAGACATACAAGTTAATGGAACTTCAATGGCTTAAAGCAGAAGACATCAAAACCAAAATTATGCAACAAAACTGTTATTATAGACCAGCGGCTTTGACTCCTGGTCCTAGGGACCCATCGCTCTTCTCATTTTGTATGCCTTCCTTATTTGACAAACCTAATTCTGGTCACTAGCTCATGAGCTCCTTGAACTTGGGTGTATCAGATAAGGCTGACCTAGACAGGATTGGATTGGATCCTGGAGTTGCCTAGCCATTCTCTAGACCTTAATCCCATAGAAGATCTGTGGAGGGAGCTGAAGGTTTGAGTTGCCAAACGTCAGCCTTGAAACTTTAATGACTTGGAGGGGATCCACAAAGAGATGTGGGACAAAATCCCTCCTGAAATGTGTGCAAACCTGGTGACCAACTACAAGAAATGTCTGACCTCTGTGATCGCCAACAAGGGTTTTGTCACCAAGTACTAAGTCATATTTTGCGAAGGGATCAAATACTTATTTCATTCATTAAAATACAAATCGATTTATAACTTTGTTTAAATTAAATGGATTTTCAGGATTGTTTTGTTGTTATTCTGTCTCTCAGTCATATTTTTCCTATTTAAAACTTGACTCTTCTGTAGTTATATTGTGTACTAAGACCGACAGAAAATGAAAAGTTGTGATTTTCTAGGCTGATATGCATAGGAACTACACTTGCATTCCGGCTAATAATAATAATAAACTTTGCTGCCATACCATGGGTGCAGTAAGCGCAATAATATTAAAATAAATGAAAATTAAATGAAATTAAACTACAATGAAATTTAAATACATCACAACATTGTATATATTTTGTTACCCCCCAATCAAGTGAATGGCAGACATCTGTCTGGTCATGTGATCTCAACATGAGGACCCATTCCAAGTCAAATAAAACCACTTTTTCCAAAAATATTAATTTCTGCAGAGCTGGACTTTTTAATAAGGATCAAATGAGTGAGTTAAGTTTTGAGAAAACAGACCTGTTTGTTCCTCAGTATCTTCATTTTTGACTCTAGGAGCTTCTTCAGTCCTCATGTCTTCACTCTCCTCTTTAATAAACAGATTTGTTTGTTCCTCAGCATCTTCCTGTTTGACACTGAATGTTTCTTCAATCTTCACGTCTGCACTCTCCTCTTTAATAAACACCATCTTTATAATAGTCAGTGTGTCACGTTTATTTCAGTTGATTCAACAGGAAATTTTCTGTGTTTAAGATCTGTGTTTTGCCCTGTTTAAGATGAGAATAAATCAGAAAGCCATAAATAAATCAGTCATTCTTGAGAAGTGGGACAAAACAAGGTGCAAAATTGAAAAAATAAAACCACGGACAAATGAAACCACATTTATGTATCTTATATGCACTAAGATACTGAACTATGCTTTGATACAACCTCCCAACCTTTCTGTTTTTTTAACAAAATGTGCTTTTTAACTTGTACTGTGTAATATAATTTTATCTTTATCTTTAACAGCATTCTAGATGTATTTAACATTTCAAAACACATTCTCAAGTTAGCAGACAGATTACACTAACACATGTGACCGACAATTCAAAAACAAATATTACATATCATTATGAAATATTGTCAAAATATTCATCTGACGGAGTTGACACATCTGACGGTGATGACCAAAACCTGAATTTGTAGTCATTTTAAGTAACAAATGCATTGAATCAATCAATTACTGTATTAAAACAAACACAACAAACAGTGAGTATGCTATTGTTTATAAAGCTTCTATTCAAGAGTCACATTTAAGTATTTTGATATATAATTGAAACACAAAATGGTGGTGACATCTGACGGTGTTGACAAATTTGCTTTTCTTTCACAAAACAAATGGAGTTCATGTAGTAGCCATTTTGTTTTTTTCTGTTGATGCTAGAGGCTAATGGAACCTGCTTCTGGAAAATGAAATGATCTAAATATTTCAAATAATTTCCTCAGAAATTGGAAGATGGTGTTGACATATTACGGTTGTGACACAGGAAATATTAACATTAGAATTTAAAATATTCTAAAACTATAAAACTTAGCACAGTCTGTCTGACACTGATGTACTCTGCAGAGGAGCACTGTGGCAGTGGGGTACTTTAGAGTGACAGCTGCCCATCATATTTCCTGATTTTATTACATTTTAATTAATATCTGACGGTGTTGACAAAAAGTGAGGACACAATTTCGAAACCTTATTAAACATACATGTGTCATTGAAAAACAACCTTGCTTTGATATGATATAATTTTAAGTGTTGTTTTTGATAAAACAAGCTCTTTTTCATCATTAAAAAACATTTTTATCCATTTTATAGCATATGAATGAATGAAGCCTTCTCTGTGGACACACTGTTTTAGATGTAGTGAGAAGACAAGAAGTGTCATAGATTTCACATAATAATGTTAAAATTAAACTGAAGGGTATAATTGTGTTAAATACATTCTATTATTAATCCCCATAACATTTATAATTTGAAAATATTTTTATTTCTAAAACTAATAGCAGTTATAATTGGTGGACATGTTTTGTCCCACTTCTCAAGAATGACTGAAATACATTTAAACTAAATCTCTAGTCGTCAGTACAATCATAAGGGAGTCAGTTGTTAATGGCTTTAAATGGCTTAATTAGACAAAACAAACAAATAAAACATTCAAAACTAGCACTACAAATGAATAAAAAAATACAAACTATACAGACATTTCATATTTAGGCATGTAAGTTTTACATTATTATTATTATTATTTAATTAAGATTAAGTTTTCACGAAAAAAACGATCTACTGGTTTGTTCAATTTGTCATTTGCGCTTCGAATCACTGAATCATTTTGCGAAGCAACTGATTCAATTGAGTCGGAGCTTCATAGAGCTCCGTTTCTCACTAACTCGTCTAAACTGACTCGGTACATAGGAAGCGAAATGAGACGCAGCTTTCCTGTTGATCATGTGCAAGTGCTGTTTACTCATAAAAACTACCGTTATTACTGTCAGATAAAGTCTGAAAATTATTAATTCAACATTAAGCCATTTTACCTCGCTATAAAATTGCCTTAACACGTTGCACTGCTGGAAACAAGTTATTAAAAACACAAACCTTTCTTCAGCCGAATCACATCAGATGCAAGAGCGCGGTGCAGCCTTATGACATCATAACACTACACCAAAATAAAAGTCTTGTCATCACGTTAATGTCTAAAATAACAAAAGTGCACAGACAGTGTAAATGCCAGAGGAGTTCTGAGTTAAATTCCTGGTGAAAAACATATTTTAATTAAAGTTGTCCCATAATGTGTTGGAAATATTAAGAACTACAAATAAAAGAAGGCTGAACTTTAATGTCTGGGTTTAGAAAGCATTTATACCAGTATTAAAAACTAGAGACAAATGTGATTAAAAAGTGAAAATATATCATCTCAGTGTAAAAGGATTGATTGACACAGAGCTGATCTATAAAGAGCAATTTGTGGTTATAATAATAATGCACATCAGTTATATGGCACATAAAAAACTTGAGGTTTGGTCTGACACACAGACACAGGTTTGTTTTTGTGAATTGTGGGGACTTTCCATTGACTTCTATTGTTTTTATACTGTACAAACCATATTTTCTATCACCCTACACCTAAACCTAGCCCTCACAGGAGACACTGCACATTTTCACTCTCTCCAAAAAAAACTCTTCTGTAAGATTTATAAGCCTTTTGAAAAGTGGGGACATGGGGCAATCATAAGTCCTCATAAGTCACTCTCTCCTTGTAATACCTGTGTCATTATACAAATGTGTGTCCTAATGTGTCACAAAAACACACGCACACACACACAGTGTATACATTTTTTTATTTAAAAAGTTTGCACGTTTTTTGTTGAGTCATTATTCTCATGTGAACCTTAAGTCTGAAACTCTTTCCACAGATATGCCACGTGAAATATGTCTCTCGGTAATGAATATTCTCATGCCAGTTTAGGCATCTTGTGTCTGGAAATCTCTGTTCACACTGATGACCATTAAAGGATTAGTTCACTTTCAGAACAAAACTTTACAGATAATGTACTCACACCCCCTTGTCATCAAAGATGTTCAAGTCTTTCTGCAGTCATAAAGAAATGATGTTTTTTTTTGAGGAAAACATTTCAGGATTTCATTTGAATTTGAACTTCGAAAATGCAGTTTAAATCCAGCTTCAAAGGGCACTAAATGATCCCAGCCGAGGAAGAAGGGTCTAGCGAAACGATTGATTATTTTCGAAACAAATTGAGAATTGATATACTTTTAACCAAACGATTTTGAAATGTGGGGAAGAAAATGAGATGGGAGTGTTTTCATACCCATCTCGTTTTCTTCCCCAACTTCAAAAACGTCCTTCATCGCTGCAGAAGTACCAACCCAGTGTTTATAAAGTGAACATACAAAGAATATCAAACGTCCTTTACAAAAAAAAGTAAAACAGCGTAGGACGAAAAGATGGGAGTTTTTCGACATACCATAACTGTATGCGCATCACAGAACAGAGACGAGCATTTGAGGTTAAAAACTACATAAATTGTCAGTTTGCTTCTAAAATAACTGATCGTTTCACTAGATAAGACCCTTCTTCCTCAGCTGGGATCATTTAGAGCCCTTTGAAGCTGGATTTAAACTGCATTTTGGAAGTTCAAACTTTTGAGCACAATAGAAGTCCATTATATAGAAAGAAATCCTCAAAAAAAAAATTTCTTTACGACTGAAGAAAGAAAGACATGAACATCTTGGATGACAAGGGGGTGAGTACATCATCTGTACATTTTTGTTCTGAAAGTGAACTAATCCTTTAACAAAGTTCTCTCTCAAGTGAAGCCCCATGTGGTAAGGGTTATTTGATGTGTAAAACATTGTCCACACCGAGTAAAAATTAAAGTCTTCCCTCTTGTGCGAGTTGTCATGCGAGTTTAATAAAGGGTCGCTTTATGTCCAAATTCTACACTGAAAACATGCCAGTGGCTTCTCTGGAGTGTGAAATCTTGTGAGTTTTGATTCTTACTTTACAACTGAAACTCTATCCATACTGATATATACAAAACCGTTCTCTCCTGGGTGTTCTCGGCTTATGTGGGAATGAAGAGTTACTTTCTTTCTGAAACTCTTTCCACACTGATCGCACGTGAATGGCTTCTCTCCTGTGTGAGTTATCATGTGAGCGCTTACACTTCCTTTCTGCGAGAAGCTCTTCCCACACAATTTGCAGGTGAAAGGTTTCTCTCCGGTGTGAGTTCTCATGTGGACATCATATTGGGCTTTATATGTGAAGCCCTTCCCACACTCTTTGCAGGTAAAAGGCTTCTCTCCAGTGTGAAGTCTCAAATGAATTTGGAGGTTTACTTTACAACTGAAACTCTTTCCACACCAAGGGCATATAAAACCATCCTCTCCTGGGTGTTCCCTCTTTATGTGGGAATCAAGGGACTCTTTCCTTCTGAAACTCTTTCCACACTGATCACATATGAATGGCTTCACTCCAGCGTGACAGGTCATGTGGTAATCAAATCTCTGTTTATTCGCAAAACTCTTTCCACACTGTTGGCATGAGAAAGGCTTCTCTCCAGTGTGAACTGTCATGTGGCTTTTGAGGTTTTGTTTTCGATCGAAACGCTTTCCACACTGTTGGCATGCGAAGGGCTTCTCTCCAGTGTGAACTGTCATGTGGCTTTTGAGGTTTTGTTTTCGACTGAAGCTCTTTCCACACTGTTGGCAGGTGAAAGGTTTCTCTCCAGTGTGAATTTTCATGTGGTATTTAAGGTTTAATTTACGCGAGAAGCTCTTTCCACACTGTTGGCATGTGAAAGGCTTTTCTCCAGTGTGATGGTTCATGTGATATTTAAGGTTTTCATTACTTGAGAAGCTCTTTCCACACTGTTGGCATATGAAAGGCTTCTCTCCAGTGTGATGCTTCATGTGGAAATCAAGGCCTTGTTTCTGTCTAAAACTCTTTCCACACTGTCGGCATGTGAAAGGCTTTTCTCCAGTATGAATTCTCATGTGGATTTTAAGGCTACATTTATGATTGAACCTCCTTCCACATTGGCTGCAGGCAAAGTGACTGTTAGATTCGGTCTTCTGAACTGTTTTTCGATATGGATTTGTTTCAGACGGTATGGATTTTTCCACAGTCACAAAGTCAAGTCTCTCGTATTGATCATTCTCTTCTATCTTCATCAGTTCTTGCCTCTCTTCTTTCAGTGCCATCAGGTCTAGAGTGAAAAAATACAAGCACATGTTAATGCCACTTTAGTAGCTTAAAGAATCAGACATCAAAACCAAGATAAGAGTATTAAATCAGCAAACCAACAGTATGCACAAAACTGTTTTATTATAGACCAGTGGCTTTCCATCCTGGTCCTGGGGACCCATCGCTCTGCTCATTTTGTATGACTTTCTTATTTGATAAACCTAGTGTCACAAAAAATATGTAATTTAACTCAACCAATCACATCACTATGCCTCACACTCCTGATAGCGCGCCCCCTTCAACTCGGACGTGATTGTTTACAAGAGGTAAAAACAATATAAATACTGTTCGTTTTCTCACACGAACCACTCGTTTCGTGTCTTAGGTCATTAATGTGTACTTACGATGGGGAATTGTTTAATTTGGACTGTTTAATTTGAATCTGTGCATTTTCTTTGATGAGGTGACCATAGGCATGCATTATATGACTGACAGACAAGAACGGTTGGACCTAAAAATATCAAACTTGAAACTACTGCGGAAACAAAGACACCTACATCTTGGATGCCCTTGGGGTAAGCTAAAACATATTAAAATTTTATTTCAAAGTGAACTATCCCTTTAATCTGTTGGAGTATTTATTATTCAAATGATTTGTAATATACATAAATACATACTAACCTACATAAATATTTATTTTCTCTATGTAATAATCCAGAATGAACTGCTTATTGTAAATGTCTTTCAATGTCTAATTCATATAGCATCTACTCCGAAAGTTTATACACAGTTTATTGTAGAACATATTCAGTCCACTTTAAGAAAGAAAATGTTTGCACAAACATGTCTTGGATTAGCATGTCCCTCTGTTGTTGCATTTTCCGGTGGAGCTTTTCTCTAATGATGATAGCGAGATAGTGAGGCTGAAAGATTTGTACTGTAGAGTGTCATTAAAACCTTAGAAGATCATCACACTTCTGCTGCCCCCACTGATCCCAGTCTGGTAGTCTCTACCCAGATAACACATATTACATCTGCAAGATGTCTGTTAAAGATCTCTCAATCGGGAAAGCATCCACTGTGTACAAACGTCTGACAAACGTCTTTCAGATGTCAGTTTTACATCCATTCTAATTCATAAACATCTTAAAGACGTCTAATAGATGTCTATTTGACATCTGATAGGAAATGTCCAAAAGATGTATTGCAGATGAGCAAACTACGTCTTGCAGATGTCAAATAGACATCTCCGAGATGTATGTGTGCTATCAGGGTTTGGTTTTCAAGTAAAGTAAAAGTAAAAAAAACTTTTTTTTTTACCTTTCTTTTTGTTTTCATATTGAAAAGCTTTGTCATTTAACTCACGTTACATTATACAGGCCTTCTTTTTAAAGGGGTCCTATTATGCTCTTTTACAAAGTCTTGATTTTATTTTGGGGGTGTACTAGAACATGCTCTCATGCGTGGTGGTTCAAAAAAACATTATTTTTCACATAATTTACATTATTACAAACATGGGAAGAATGAGTCTAGAGCCCTGTCCAGTTTGGTTTTCCTTTACATTTGCATGTCTTACAATCAGCCATTATTATTCTACTCTGTAATTAAAAAGTGACACTTATTTTACTTGCATTTTAAAATCTTTATCTTGAATGTGGCAACAACTTTATTTTTAAACCTTTATTTGAATATGCAACATGATATTGATTCAATATTTCTACTAATAAATCAGAGACCCCTCCCCTATGAATAGGTTTCAAGAGAAAACGCTTAGCTAAAAAACTTTCACTACCATTTAGGAGAACTCTTAGTGGTAAGATGAAGTGTTTTGTGAATACGGGCCCAGATATTCTACTTGTCGTAAATGCGTGTACCTAACAAAAATCAAGCAAGCTAGTATGCATAGGAATTGCCAAAATAACACAGTAGCAGACCGGAGGAAATAATAAGGAATTTTTTCCAGAAAACTTTTAGCATAAAGTAAATTCATGCGCTTTCTAGGACCTGTATCTACACTTAACAAAAGTGTTGCGTTTATAATTTTGTTCAGTGTATCTATGTTCATTTTCAAAAACTTCCCAGGGCCTTGAAATTAATTCCAGCGCTCATGTTTATTTAGTGAAATCATAACCTTTTTGAAATTTAAGTCACATTAATCATATCACAATTCTGGTCTTTCCATCTTGAAATTTTAAATAAGACTTGTAAGACTTTTTACGGCCTTAAATTTGATACAACTAAATTTAGGACTTTGTAAGGGCCCGTGGGAACCCTGTGGAACTTGTGGGACATTTCAACTCAATTGCTCCCACATCATCTTTAAAGCAGTATAAAAGCAGTGTTGTCTCTTTAAAACATGTTGCACATGATGCACACACATCTGATTTTCTCCTAGTTCTTTAGTCATTTAGGACTTTTTAACTCATTTAAAACGTTCATAAAGTCACTCGCCAAAAACAAATTTCGACACAATTTTCTGAACTTTTGTCCACAAAACTCTTTCTATATCACACACACATTTGTTATCATTTTGTTATTGTCTGGTCATGTGATCTCAACATGAGGACCCATTACAGTTCAAATAAAACTTCAATTAGGACCCTCATATGACATTCTTCAAAAATATCATTCATTTCTGCAGAGCTGGACTTCTTAAGGATCAGATGAGTGAGTTCAGCTTTGAGAATGAAAACCAACCTGTTTGTTCCTCAGTATCTTCATGTTTGACTCTGAAAGTTTCTTCAATCCTCATGTCTTCACTCTCCTCTTTAATAAACGCCATCTTTGTTTGCCCCTCATCCTCTTCATGTTTGACTTTGAGTGTTTCTTCAGTCTTCATGTCTTCATTCTCCTCTTTAATAAACAGCATCTTTATAATAGTGTGTCACATGGATCTTTTCTGTGTTTGGACACTTTGTCCTGTTTAAGATCAGAATAATTAAGAAAACAAAATCAATCAGTAAGTAAGTAAATGCAAAAATGCAAACTAAATCACTGTCTCCCTAGTTCATAAGTCAGAACAATCTTAAAGGAGTCAAGTCAGAGTGATAGTTAATGACATTAAATGGCTTGATTAGTCTTAAAAAACATATGAATAAAAGAAAACAAATTATACAGTAATTTATATTTAGGCATTTAAGTTTTGCATTATTATTGTTATTATCATCTGTTTGTTTAAAATATATTGTATTTAATAGATTACGTTTTCACGTTTGTAATTATTGCATTTGCGATTCGAATCACTGAATCATTTTGCGAAGCAATTGATTCAATTGAGTCGGAGTTCCATAAAGCTCCGTTTCTCTCATAAACTCGTCTTTACGATCATAACCGAAATGAGACGCACAGTTTGTTACTTACCTGCGGTTGCTGTTCACTCGTAAAAATAACGTTTTAGCAATGTTAGATACAGTATCACAGTTTCTAATTCAACATTAATTAAGCCATTTTACCTTATTGCAAAACTATAAAACTGCCTAAAAAGGCTGCACTAGCTTAAAACACAAACCGAAACACATCAGATGCAGGAGACTGAGGAGAGACGCCGTCTGATGACGTCACACCACTAGAAAAAAAATAAAAGTCATCACGCTGCTGTCTAAAACCACAAAAGTGCACGGAAAATGTAAACTGGTAGAAAATGATGTGTGTCGGACAACTGTTTGATAATTCTAATAGTCAGCATATTGGAATGATTTCTGATGCTTAAGACTAACAGCTGATGAAAATTCAGCTTTGCATCACAGGTATAAATTATATTTTAAAGTGTCTTAAAATAATAATAATAATACAATTATATTGTAACAACATTTTGCAATATTACTGTTTTTTCTGTATTTTTTTTTATCCCGAACTTTTGAGCGGCAGTATAATTATTAGTCTATTTGAGAGTTTTTGTATTTAAAATTAAATTAAATATATAATACATATGCTAGATAAGCTTTAATATATCCAACTTTTGTAATGACTAAACCTATATTTTCCTTTTCAGCTCTGTGTAAAACTATAAATAAATAATTAAATTCAGTTGATTCCTTTGCATAGTCATTTGTTGTCTGTTTATTCCTGCCTTGTAAATGTATTACATTTTGATAACGCTGATCCTGATCTTAAACCAGGTTGGCTTTATCAGGTTTTGTCAACTCAAAACTTAATCTGCAACTCTGAGTTTGTTCTTCTCACTGTGTTGTGAAATACATTTTCAAATATCAGAAATAACAAATGCAACATGTTAAAATATATTTAGAGATATCAAGAATTAACATTTCAGCTAGTACCAGTTGAATTGTTGATGTAAGGAATTTACATTTTTACTAGTAACAATGTAATTATTGATATCGAAAATTATATTTTTTCTAGTACGAAATACAAAGCTGATATGTGAAATTTCAACTAGTAAGCAATCAAATCAAAAAAAGTAATTGCTGATATCAAGAATTCATATTCTGTGAATGAAAAAATGCAATACTCTATTTATAAATACTCACCATCCACAAGTTTCCCCTTCTTCCAACCACCTCCTGCAAACCCAAATCTGGACAAAAAGCAAATTTAATATTTAGATTTTTTTTTTTTTTTTTTTTTTTTTTTAGATTTACAAATGTCAAATATTGTTACTAAATACATTATGTACAATATGACTAATGTAGCAGTCTGAGCATTACAGGAATAGTTTATACAAAAATAAAATCTTGTCTTTGTTTACTCACCCTCATATTGGTCCAAACCTGTATGAGGTTTTTTTTTTTTTTTTGGTCTATTTATAACACAAAAAAAACATTTTTTTTTTGGTTCAGTTGACCATGGAAGTCAATAGTTACCATCATCTGTCTGGATACCAACATAGGGCTGCACGATTTGGAGAAAAAATCTAATTGTGATCTTTCTGAATGCGATTTACTACTATTTCATGAAAGAGCTACAGGTTGGCGATGTGGTGGTTTTAACAGAACCAAAGGAAGACCAAGCATAATCACAAACTATGCTACACCGTGCTACTGTGTATTTAAAACCTCTTAAACTTTTTTTTTTTTTTAATAAAGTTGTCAATTGTCATGACAAATTAAGAAAATAACTACAATACCTTAAAATTAAATGAACAATTATATGTAAAATCTTTTAACTTTTAGGAATTCAAACACACCGTAAACAATTTTACATCAGTAAAACACTGACGATAACCTACATTTAGGTTGAAAGGCTTAAGCTCTTTGGCATATTTTGGATTTTTTGCCAATTTTGGCATATCTGAATTTAAAATAGGGCCCTACTCGCATACATTGGAGTAAATTGCTAAAAATGGTCTCATTTCACAGAAAATACACAAAATTTTAACACATGGGTGGAATAAATCAAATTTGTTATTGTATTTTTTCATTATTTTTATGATAAACACAAATAAAAAGAATCTCATTTAGAACAAGTCTTGATTTGAAAGTTTGATATTTAAGATCTGTTTGGTCCAGCGGCCTGCAGAAAGTTTATTTTGATTTCACTAGGTGCCAGTAAATAGGGCGGAGAAAAAAAATTCTTGATATAATTAAAAAAAAAAAGTTATTGAGATTTGTTTGAAGGGAGGCAAAACAGTCCCATTCCCATATACATTGGGCTAAATGGAGAAAATCTAGTAGAAACCGCACCATTCAACTCCATCGCAAACACTGATCAGGAGCATCTGGGATATATTAGAATGCCGTGTAGCCGAGCAAGCCAAGGGGGTGAGCTTTCAAAGGATACTAGAAATGTCTATATTTGTCCTTCAACACATATAATATTTTCAAAAACCACGCAATGACGCAATTCCTAAACCGGTACTGGGATTACGAGCTTAAAGGGGTTAAAGTGCAAAGAACATGAATAATTCTAAAGCCAAAAGGTCAACAAGAAAACCTTCACATTTGGATTGTGTTACATTTTTCACATTGTTCAGGGTAATGTGCTTAAAGATCTTTTGACAAGAAGAGCAGCATATCCACCGCATGACCGTTGACAAGAAGAGTCTTTCCGAAGGTGTTCTTGTGGCAGAGACACAGGTATCTGCAAGCCAGCCTGCTCAACCTGGGTCAGGGGATTCTCTTCTCCATCAATCGTTGATGCAGTTAAGTAGCTGCTTCCACCACTTGATGAAAACTAGGAGGTTCTTCTTCTATTTGCTTTCATAGACGAGGCTGCTGCTAAATCCGATGATTCCTGTGACTCTGTGATCTTTGCTCCTGTAACATTCAAAAACAGGGCAAGCAAGTTACTTAAGCTTCTTCCATCTCTGTCATTCTTTCTTTGATGGTCGGGATGTTGTCTTGACTGAAGTAATTCGTTTTGAAGTGAGGATCTAAGAATGATGCCACATCCAGAAGTTCTTGAGTGGCTGGGTCATCGTATTTTTCCTTGAGGTATTGAAGGACTCTGTCTTTGGTTGCCCTTGTTAGATTAGTGTCGTCCTGATCTTTAGCAAGTGTCTTCGTCCTCAAAAGATGAAGAACTGGCTTAAGATAGCAGACACTAACATAATCCTTTCCCGAAAGCGCATCTGTAAACTTCTGAAGTGGATGCAGAGCTTTGTGTCAGTCGCTAGTGCACCTCTTGAGAGATCAGGGGAGTGATTAGGGCTGCGCGATTAATCGAAGTGAAATCGCAATCGGGATTAATCGAAAGCTGCGATTGTCATGCGTATCTTTTAGAAAAGCACTGTTCTGTGTTTAGTAAATCTTCATCCGAAGGCCAGAGGGCGCTCTCATTCTCACACGGAAACTCAAAATACGCCAGAAGAAGAGAAATAGAAACGCATCTTTGCTATCGCTGCAGCTGAATAAACAAGATTTAACTGCTGTCATTGATTCAACGTGACTAATAAACCCACGACTACAACAATATATGGTTTATCTGACTTTTTCTCATATAATTGTAGGGTAGGGACCAATCAGACAATGGTTCATTAGATTTAACCAAATCAGTGGTTTATTCAATTAACAAAGAAGCAGACTTCCCCTCACCCAACCCAACAGTGGGTGACAAAGTCTCAACCAGGACGCTTCTAGCAACCACTGATAATGTCAGTTTACGATGCAAAACTATGCAGGAGAATCTGCAACTATGCAGGCAGACTGTCTTTCTTCACTCACTTCCCCCCATAGGAAAGACACAATGCTCATAGAAATGGACTCTTCCCTATTTCATTCACAGACAAACCTTTATGTGAACGAAGACACATAGCTCACATATCAGTGTGTGTGTATATTACGACTGTCCATGTCCTTTGTATTTCTTACTTTATAACCGTTTTATGCTTGTGTCTTGATAGGATGCTAATGTAACCACATACAGTATATGCCATGTTTGGTTGGTCTCTTTTGACTCGTATGTAGATTTCCTGAAAGATGCTGTGTAGTAGATACTGATACCGGTGCAACATATTAACGTTCTAATAATCTTTAGTATTTCTGGCCTGAACCCCTATTGATTTAAATATGCAAACTGACATTTTTCTGAAACAAAGGGCCATAAAACGAAGACCCAGTTTCAAACCTCCCACTGAGAAAGCCAGCCTTCTCATTGGTCGGAACTACTTGGGAAGGTGTGACTCTGTCCAGACTTTAAAGGGCTCACACCCCGTTCCGGCCCTCTCTTCTCTTCTTCTTCCGAAAGATCTTCAGATAGTTATCGTGGAGGTCCTCCACGGAAAGGCCGTGGGGCAAACCCCGTGGCCCAGCCACATGCGGTTTCCCCCCAACATGAGGCCGGACTCTCTCTTTCTATCCTGGCATCTACACCTCAGCCCCTTGGTAACCATCCGATCAGCCGAGCAATGGAACAACGAAGGCTCCATCTCCATGAAATCATCAGGACTACCTTTGAGCTGGCATCTGGACCCTTGCGTAAGCACCACACAAAAGGAAACCATTATGCAAGTAACCATTTAACTATTAGATGCAATAAGAAAGCTGTGCCCCTTGTAGGTCAAGGAGATTCAGGTTTTTCTGATGATTTGGTTGTGCTGATGTAAAAGATTGCCAGTCTACTCTCTCTCTCCTCCTCACTCACTCTCTCTCTCCCTCTCTCTTGCTTTATGTTTTATGTGTTGTCTGTTTAGTGTTCGTTATTTGCTAGCTAGTGTTTATTTTCCCCTTTTACGTATTCAATAAACCCGCATTTTGTATTCACAAATGAATTTCTTGCTGTGTTCCTTGCTCACAAACATCACGTCACTTAAACTGCTTTGATTTCGTTACAAAACTGATCCAGTCCTGTAACTTAGCCAATTACAGTGGGAAAGATTAAGTTTCAAGGCTAGGAAGTTGATTTTTCTTAGAGTTAGAATAAAAGCGGCTAATGCTCACTGGACGAGGGCATTAGTTCGGTTTATTTTTGACTCGGCTGTTTCAGAGAAGTGTATAAAGTATGTGTAATTAATAACCATTAATTATACATAGTTTATTGTGCTTAAATTAATAACCTTTTGCTACATAATTTTCCTTATAATGCAGTATATAATAATACAATGCCTTTATCACTGCTTAGAATACTATTCGTGCTTTATTCTGTGTAAATAGCTGTACTATCTCACAGAAAGATTTATTTCAAACACTCGACTGATACAAATATTATAATATGAAGTGAGTTTGGAGTAAAAACATTATTAAATGTGATATTTTCACATGATTTCAGGTGTAGCAGCATGTCTACACAGAGCCATAGTTCACTGAGAAGCTACGCAAACAGCTGTCATTATCGCAAACGATTTCTTTCGATTTCATAATCGCCTGATTAAATCGTTTGCAATAATGAACGTATCTTTTCTGTGGAGTACGGCTCTGTGTAGTACATGCTGCTACACCTGAACACAGGTGCTGGAGATTTACTGCTGATTACGCAACCAGCTTCACCAACAATATGCGCATGCCAATCGCCTTCGATTAATCGTGCAGCCCTAGGAGTGAGGTTTACCTGCACAGCACCTACCGCTTGCCTCTGTCACACTCACCCCCCTAAACCTCACACCCATTCGGGTCACGGCACCAATGTAACCCCTACACCTAGGTCCTACTCGCACCTGCTCCGAGCAGGTCTCAAACCTAGGTCTCTGGCATGGGAGGCCAGCCCATTAACAAGGAGGCTAAAGACTGCAGCCTCTAGCATCAGTCACTAGTGCACCTCTTGAGATCAGGTCCTCTTTGCTCTTCTGCAGACACACTTTGTTGGGAAGTTGAGCCATCTTTTCCAAATGGCGTTAACATTATTTGCTTGTTAAGTCAGTACATGCAGTGTTAAAATGCCCCTATTTGCCCCTTTCAAATCACGATTTCGGTTTACAAACGATTAATCGTGTAGGCCTATGCCAACATTCTCAAGTCAGACACATTTAGATGATTCATTACACTGAAAAACAACAATATATGACCTTGGACCACAAAACCAGGCATAAGTAGCACAAGTATATTTGTAGCAATAGCCAAAATACATTGTATGGGTCAAAATTATTGATTTGTATGCCAAAAATCATTAGGATATTCAGTAAAGATCATGTTCCATGAAGATATGTTGTAAATTCCCTATCTTAAATAATTAAAAACTTATTTTTTGATTCATAATATGCATTGCTAAGAACTTCAATTGGACAACTTTAAAATATTTAGATTTTTTGCATCCTCAGATTGCAAAATTTTAAATAGTTGTATGTCAGCCAAATATTGTCCTATTTTAACAAACCATACATCAATCTGTTTTGTGGGCCAGGGTTGATTCTATAAAGATATGTTCAATGAATCAGACTTCTTTTTTATTTGAATCAGACAGTGAAAACACTGCAACAACATTTTGTTTAAATCCTGAATATACACTGCCAAAAAAGTCTTATTTTACTTTTTTTTTTTTTTTGGTCTTGTTTTAGTCAAAATATCTAAAAATTTTTAGATAAGCAGAAGGACTAAAGATATGCAAAATGCACTTAATTTAGTTTTTTTTCCCTGGAAACAAGACTAAATATCTTATGTAATTTTGCTTATCTAGTAAATGCATCTTAATTTAAGAATTTGTAGATATTTTGACTAGAAACAAGGCAAAAATACTAAGTAAGATAAGCCTTTTTTGCAGTGTACATTGAAAGTACTTAATGGACATACTTAAATGCTGAATGAAATGCTGGTTTCTTAAAGACGTTTAAGCACACATCATGAGAACTTGGTTGTCCAGACATAGTCTCACCTTCATCTGGACATATTCCTCATCTTCACTTTTTTCTTAACGGGCAGTTATATCCAAGCCAAAGTTCAGGATGGGGATTTTCTGCCATTGGTTGTCTGTCCACAAAGTGGAAGGAGCATACGTGGACATTACGGGGTTTTGCAGCACTTTTTAAGTGCTGCAAGCTATTGTCTTTTACCCTCGTCATCGGATGGCATCTTGTGCAATTTAAATGGTCTTGGTCATTGACATTCGTTATATTGCTGGCTAGTGTTCATAACACTCTTGAGTGAGAACATTTTTGAGTTTTCTGTAGCTGTTGTGCCAGCCTTTTACCACACAAAAATTGCCCAAGCCTCCACGACTCGCCATTACCACTAACTTCCTCTAGCTGATGACAATTACTAAATGTAAGTTCGAAGCATTCTACAGGAAGTAAATGCTCTCCATGGAGAAGTGAAGAAAAAGGTCTACATAAGACATGGAGCACAGACTTGTGGAGGCTACCTAGAGAAAGAATGGCCTTGGAAACCTGCTCTCTCAACCTGCAACACTCCTGAGCTTCATAAAATTCATTCATAACATTTATCGCACTGTTTTGATGTTAACCTCAACTTCTCTTTACTTGTGCTCCAGTGGTGCTGTCACTAGCTGTGTTTCCATTACAGATTTGCTAAACTTTTGTGATATTTTATAAATGTCAATAAAAAAGTATTGCGAAATGACAGCGTTTCCATTAACCAATGTAATGCGGCTTAAATGTCATTTTTTTTCTCTCATGTTAAGTCATGGTGATGGATTTTGGGTTAGAGTTTAGGGTTATGTATATTGCAGCCACTGCACTAAACCATTATATTTAATCAAAGGATGCGTATGTGTGTATCTTTACAGAAGCAGCGCAGAGACCACGCCTGGGATGCTTCAGAAACATGCAGTGGCGCAGCTGGTATTAACACAAGCATTGACTAGAGTGGCTGCGATCAGGTCTGGAGGCCACGTTGGAGCCGTAACACGCCACAGATGTGTGCAGTGTAAATTATCTAAGCATTAATAGCAAGGAAAGTCCCTTATATTTGAGAGCTTGAGAGCCACATATGAAGTGTTTCTTGGAGGTCATAGTGCATTGAAGAATGATCATAAAAACATTTCCATTTTCCGTTTTAGAAAGTATTCCTTTTTCAAATTGCCTGAAAAACCACCTCATTCAAGCACAAAAACATTTTTGCAATAATGATGCATTTCCATTAGTCATGTTTTCAATTCACAATTTCTCCCAAGGCTTTTTTTACCTTCTACCTAGCAATTCAAAAAACGCAAACAATAACTGTGCACACTGAAGGTCATCGTACCAGGGAACTTGTCTTGCTCTTTACCCAAGCTGCCAGTTTTATTAAGTGCACCCCACACTTGGAATTACTGCTAGTGGAGTTTCTTTGTCTTAACCCGGCACTGTTCTACGGATCTATTAAACCTCCTTTCCCTGAGCTGTTTGTTAAACAATTAAAATATTGCAGTGTTCTTGTGAGTTTTTGAAAGTTGGGACCTAATATGATCATCAGACCAAATTTTAATGAGGCTCCGCACCTCCTCACAACTCCACATTTGTCCGCGAGCTGCCATGGGCTATGTTGCTAAAGCACTAAGTGAACTGTCAACAAATACTTGTCCTCATCCCAAAATGCACAGCACAGCTGACTACGGCAGCTGGATTAGTCCAAAAACGCGCAGTAGTTTTTGCAGTCTGTTCGAGTTTGGATCATGTTCTTACCACAAACAAACCACTCCAGTGTTCGTTTGAAAGCGTACCAAGACTACCTCTTCAAGGAGGCCTTGGTACGCTTGTTTGGTCGGCTTTTGGTGTGCACTCAAGTGCGATTGCTGCATTCACACCTGCCCAAATAAACCGCACCATGAGGGACAACGAAACTCTAGTACAGAAGTTTCAGAAGTGGACATTCAACTGAGACTGCCTTGCTCTCTGTTGTTGAATCCCTAAGACTGGCAAGAGCAGATTCCAAAGCTTCAATACTTATCTTGATGGATCTGTCCACTGCTTTTGACACAGTTAACCACCAGGGGCCAGATTCAAGAAAATCTTCTTAAGAAATAAGTTAAGAAATTTGTAAGATAAATTATGAGAATTTCGTAAGAATTTGAGTGCAATTCTTGAAAAAATCTCAATAAGTTCTCAAATTTGTTCTTAAGAACTTTTCCTTATGAAAAAATAAAGAAATAAATCAAGCAGCAACAACAAATACATTACCGCTAGAATTTATTTGTCTCACTTTATTATCCTGTTTTAAAGTAGCAGCCACATCCCGGACAAGTGTTTGAATGTATGTTAAAGCATGGGAGATCTGTTCGTTTAATAACCATCAAAAGAGAATTTGCTTGCAGGAAAGTGTAAACTACTGAGTCCATTTGACATGGATGACAAGAAAAGAAACAAAAACGTTAATAGGCAAGAGCTGGAGGTTCTTGCATGAAAGAAACTACTACTAGGGCGACTGGATATATATATATATATTATATCACTTCATGCTAATTATTTGTATATATAAAAATTATATATTTTTTTTTGGCTAGTAGAAGTTACAAATGGCCGGAAACTTAAAAATGTAGTAGCCAAATTGGCTGGTGAGTGAAAAAGTTGATTTCAATCCCTGAATATAATAGTGTTATAAATGTACATACATTAAAAAATTAAATAAATAAATAAATAAATAAATTGTTGGACGTAGTACTATGGCTTCAGTTCTGTTCCCGTTTCTTTGTACCTGCTCCTAATCCTATGATTATTGTTTGTTTAATAATAACCTGATAGCACACATACATCTCTGAGACATCTATTTGACGTCTGCATTTACATCTGCAAGACGTAGTTTGCTCATCTGCAATACGTCTATTGGACGTTTCCTATCAGATGTCAAATATACGTCTATTAGATGTCTTTAAGGTGTTTATGATGTAGAATGTATGTAAAACTGACATCTTACAGATGTCTGCCAGACGTTTGTACACAGCAGATGCTTTCCAGATCAGGAGATCTTTAACAGACATCTTGCAGACGTATGTGCGCTTTCCCTTGTTTCTAAAGTTTGCCAACATTTCAGAAGACCTGACCATATGTATCCACCTGTTAAGATTCTTCTCTGTGATCATTTTCAGCAATCATTTTCCAGGACTTCAAGTTCTTTTAATTTAATTATGGTGGGGATAAAAGTCTCTCAAGCAGTCTTTATACAGTTTATGGCCACTTAACTGTAAAATCAGCTCTTTAAAAAGAGCTTTTAATCACACATTACAACATATGATTTGCAGAAAAATAAGAATACAGTATTTTACGTCAGCATATGGTGAAATTACTGTTTCACTCCTCATTTTGACAGAGAAACAGATTGTTAGTCCTAATGTTATAGCAGAATCTCATCAGTTCTACACTGCAAAAAAAGGCTTATCTTACTTGGTATTTTTGTCTAGTTTCTAGTTAAAATATAAAAAAAATCTTAAATTAAGATGCATTTACTAGATAAGCAAAATGACGAAATATTTAGTCTTGTTTCAAGTGGAAAAATATAAACAAGACTAAATATCTTACGTCATTTTGCTTATCAAGTAAATGCATCTTAATTTAAGATATTTTGACTAGAAACAAGACAAAAATACTAAGTAAGATAAACCTTTTTTTGCAGTGTACATGATTTATAGTTGTAATGTCTCTTGGCTGCTTGTATCAGTCAGATTTTTGTAATAATAGTATATCAACTTTTCAATAGGCACTTTTTTTTGCATCCAGGTTTGTTGTGTTTCTTACAGTAAGGACTTCAGCATGATCTTTACCTGTCACTTCTTGAGTTTATCTGTAGTTTAATCTGTAAGACTGAGTTTATGGTCAGTCACTTAAATATTCTCTTCCATGTCCTTGACTGCTCAGTCAGGTTCGGTCACTTAAGGCTCATTAAGAATGTTCACAGGATTCATATAATAGGTTATAATTAATAATCACTCAAGAGTCTCATTTTATAAGAGGTAGAAACGAATCACCATATGAAATGGCTTCGGTTTATTAAATAATAACTCATAAGCAATAAATCCAAAATAACAGCAAGTAGTCTTCACCTGAGGTGCGGCCACAACTTGGGATTATACAGTCGTGAGTCCATACACACATACCTCTTCTCATGAAACAATCCTTGTACGGTCACAAAACCTAGGTTGCCATAGCAACTTAAACAAGAAACAAGTGTATTCTAAGTTTATCTTGATTTTAAGGGTAACACCTTTGACTACAGAAGCGGAGCATACTACTTATCAAATAATCTTCTCATCTTCGATTGTATTTCACCAAACAACACTTCTATGCAGTTAATAGAAAAGCAGCCTAAATATAAATTTAACATAGACGATCTTCGTTAAGCATACTTGCAAAGCTAATAATGCATGTATTTTGCAATTCCATTAAACATCAGCTGCAAGCGAGCTATTCTCACCTTCTGCAGCATGCATGTCAAACACATATTTAAAACTTCTTATGAGACAAAGAAGAGGTTTGAATTCTCAAGTCTTCTAAATCATTTGCTGCAGCATTTAACTCAAAATAGAAATCATTCAATGCAATCAATTCTTTCAACAATTGCATTATTCTCTTATTTATATCCTCTTGTCTTCGAATCAACCTGATCATTCCCTGTAGTTTAACGAAGGTCTTTTTCTTTTGTTTTTTCTTTTCTCTGTCCCAATCTCTTTGAATGCTTTGGACAAACAAATCATCAAGATAAATTTCTAGTTTCCCTGGTTCATTATTACAGTTTCCAAGGGAGATTTGCTCAGGAGGTTGCACATCAGTGGTGCTTGACGTGACAAAATGCAAATTAAGAAAATAGCTGATGTCATTTCTGCATCCTGCCTTCTTATCTTTATCAGCATCTGTTATTTCCAAACAGTAGTGACATGTCCAAATATGTGACCCTAGACCACAAAACCAGTCACAAGTCACTGGGGTTTATTTGTAGCTATAACCAAAAATACATTGTACGGGTCAAAATGATTGATTTTTCTTTTATGCCAAAAATCAGGATATCAGGTAAAGATCATGTTCCATAAAGATATTTTGTAAATGTCCTACTGTAAATGTATAAAAAAATGTATTTGTTTTAAAAGTAATACGCATTGCTAGAACTTCATTTGGAGAACTTTAAAGGTGATTTTCTCAATATTTGTATTTTGTTTGCACCTTCAGATTCCAGATTTTCAAACAGTTGTATCTCGGCCAAACGTTGTCCCATCAGAACAAACCAATCAATGGATATCTTATTTATTCAGATTATGTATAACTCTCAATTTTCAAAAATGGACACTTATGACTGGTTTTGTGGCCCTTGGTCACACATAAAGCAGTGCCAATTGTTCGAAGAATGCTAAATACGATTATTCTCAAAGGACGTTTAATTCCCGTCTACTTCTTTGGAGAAATTGATATAAGCAGCTTGAGTAGAAATGAAAATAAATAAAATGCGTTTCCTTACAGTTTTTGTCAGTTACTTTGGTATATTTCTCTAATCTTCCTTAACAACTGCAAACCAGTAAGTGCATTTCTCAAAACAGTTTGTACCTATTAGCAGCACCACATAATGGATTACTTGCAAAAGCCTGTATGTAGCTTAAACTGCTCAGTTCATCTCTAGAAAAAAATAACTCGGTATCATCAGAATGAAAAGATGTCAAAATTGTTTAGACATGTTCTCAATATAACAGTGTACCCTCAGCATTTTCAGATGTAAAATTTAGCTGTTTTTCATGACGATTGAAAATGTAGCCTGCACGTTTTCTGTATGGCATATATCAACTGAAAATGTTCGAATTTACACATTATGTATTTGGAATATTGATTGAAAGAGACTGGACAGGAGACTTGAGTCATGGTCAATATTAAGACTTAAAAAGGTACTAAACGTCACTTTATCAACAAAGCATGAAGCTTTCAGATGCTTGCCTTTTTTGTCGCATTTTGCAACACAAGTGCATCAAAGTACAATATGTGTTTCAATGAGGAATTTGTTTAGAGTTAGCAAATGGTATCTAACTGCATGAACTTTTGAATTTGAAAGAGTGACTTAGGCCACTGAGTGAAAGCCAGAAAAGACATTTAAAACAATTACAAAATTGTGAAATGCTGCAGCTCACTTTTTCCCCCTTTTGCACAAAACTTGTAACAGATGAAGTAGTGAAACAGCAGAAAAAACGGGTGTGCCTCACTTCATTGAAACATGTCGTAACAGTTTCTTAAAGTTGTACAAAAACACTGTGTGGTTAGTTCATTGTCACTGGGTTGGAGAACTGCACCTAAAAAAAGTTACTTGTACCTAGTTTTGAGAAGGTTACTTTGAAAATGTTGTAAATTACAGATTTATTGGCATCAATGGTTCTCTGAAGAACCTTGAACATCCATAGAACCTTTCAATTGCAGAAAAGGTTCTTTATAGTCCAAAAAGTTTCTTTCAGATTTTTTAAATGTTCTTCAAAATGGTTCTGTTAGGCTAAATCAGTTACTTTATTAAAGTAATGTAACTGATTACATTTGATTGCCCTTCTCAATTTCTAATAAATATTTTCAACTGATAATCATTTTGAAACATTTAAAGCAGCGTTTATGTCAAAAGTACTTTTCTAAGTTTAAAACATACAAATGTCTATAACAGGGGTCACCACACTCAGTCCTGGAGGGCCAGTGTCCTACAGAGTTTAGCTCCAACCCGTAACCAAACACACCTGAACCAGCTAATCATAGGTGTTCTTGAAACTTCCAGACAGGTGTGTTGAGGCAAGTTGAAGCTAAACTCTGCAGGACACCGGCCCTCCAGGACTGAGTGTGGTGACCCCTGGTCTATAAATTGACATTTTTAGTTGAATAAAAACAAAACTCGTAGTGGATTACTGTGGTAATTGTAATTGAAATTTTATTCCAAGAGAAAGCAATTCAGCTCAAAAGCAGTTTCACAGACACTCAATATCAGAATAAAAGGGGTGAATAGTTAAATCTGAACTCTTGGACACTGATTGTCACTTCAACACATCAGGTCATGCCAACAGCTAGAATAAGATCACATTAACATACATCTGTTTGTGATGAAGTAAGAACATACCCTGATAGCACACTTACATCTCTGAGACGTCTATTTGACATTTGCATTTACATCTGCAAGACAGCTACTAGACGTAGTTTGCTCATCTGCAATACGTTTATTGGACGTTTCCTATCAGATGTCAAATAGATGTCTATTAGATATCTTTAAAATGTTTATGATTTAGAATGGACGTAAAACTGACGTCTTACAGATGTCTACCCGATATTTGTACACATCAGATGCTTTTCAGATCAGGAGATCTTTAACAGACATCTTGCAGACGTACGTGTGCTATCTGGGTAAGAGGTTTGTTGTCTGAGATCATGACTGTTTTTAACAATGAAAGCATAACATTAATTCTAATTGTACTATTTAAAATGTTTTGCTGCCAGAAAGCATTATTAAATATCAGGAAGTTGAAGGAAGCGATGCTACTTCTCACAAATGCCTCTTTTCTTAATTGAGCAGGGGGCATCATTCCAGTTTTTCAGGACATCATGTGAAGGTATTAGGTCAACACAGTCCTCATCTCCACCAAAACTATCTGGCTGGCTCCCAGACCAAAACCTGAATGTGAACAACTCTCAATATTAACTAAGTCATGGAAGTATAAAAAGAAAAACGGGTTTAAAACAAATGCATAAGCTATACAGTTGCTTTGTGTGAGTGTTTTAACACTTACCCTTGTTTCAGTGGTGAATTATCCACCCATTTCATTGTTCCCTCATTTTCTATGTCAGATAAGCCAATCCACACAATCTCCTTGACAAATGAAGAAATTAACCTCTGTGTATAAAACAAAACATGAGTGAAAATCTCGATGTTTGTGACCTTCAGAATTTAACTGAATTGGTTCTTGTGCTGGTTGGCTCCTAAACTCACCTGCTTGACTTCACTTTTGATCATGACCAGATCAGCTCCACGCTCCCTGCAGCACTGCCTGCTGTCAGACCAGTTCATTGCTTCATTGCAGAAGAACAAATCTGAACCACACAGCAACACACATTTTAAAATGGACATGAAAAAACAACACAATTGTGTTCTTATTTGTGCTGCATAGTAAACTGTAACTATATACAAAAACTTTAGTACAAACCTTTCTCAAATAACTTTTTTAGTTCTGCCTCTAACTCCAGATTCTTCTGTCTTAAAGATTCGAAACTTCTCTGTAACTGGCTTTTTTCACCATTGACTGTCTTTTGCAGCTCCAGTTTTGTCTGATTCAAAGAGTCAACATTTTCCTGTAGCTGATTGACTCTTCTCTCCAACTTCTGATTATTTTGCTTGCAAGAGTCAACATTTCTCTGTAACTGGCTTTTTTCCGAAGTGAGATTATTGACTGTTTTCTGTAACTCCTGATTCTTCTTACTCAGTGAATCAAAACGGTTTTGGAGCTGGCTTTTTTCCAAAGTGAGATTATTGACTGTTATCTGTAACTCCTGATTCTTCTGACTCAGTGAGTCAAAACTATTTTTTAACTGACTTTTTTCCGAAGTGAGACTATTGACTGTCTTTTGCAGCTCCAGTTTTGTCTGATTCAAAGAGTCAACGTTTTCCTGTAGCTGATTGACTCTTTTCTCCAACTTCTGATTATTTTGCATGAAAGAGTCAACATTTCTCTGTAACTGTCTTTCTTCCAAAGTGAGATTATTGAATCTCTTTTCCAGCTCCAGATTTGTCTGATTCAAAGAGTCAAAACTTCTTTGCAAATGGCCTTTTTCAGACAAAAGCTTAATAGATCTTTTCTCTAACTCCTGATTCTTCTGCTTGAAAGATTCAAAACTTCTCTGTAACTGGACGCATTCAGAAGTGAGATTATTGACTGTTTTCTGCGACTCCTGATTCTTCTCACTCAGTGAGTCAAAACTATTTTGCAACTGTTTTTTTTCCAAGGTGAGATTATTGAATTTCTTTTGCAACTCCAGTTTTGTCTGATTCAAAGAATCAACGTTCTCCTGTAGCTGATTGACTCTTTTCTCCAACTTCTGATTCTTTTGCTTGCAAGAGTCAACATTTCCCTGTAACTGGCTTTTTTCAGAAGTGAGATTATTGACTGTCTTTTCCAGCTCCAGCTTCGTCTGATTCAAAGAGTCAAAACTTCTTTGCAACTGGCCTTTTTCAGACAAAAGCTGATTAGATCTTTTCTCAAACTCCTGATTCTTCTGCTTGAAAGATTCAAAACTTCTCTGTAACTGGACGTATTCAGAAGTAAGATTATTGACTGTTTTCTGTGACTCCTGACTCAATGAGTCAATGCTATTTTGTAACTGGCTTTTTTCTGAAGTGAGATTATTGACTCTCTTTTCCAGCTCCAGATTCGTCTGATTCAAAGAGTCAAAAGTTCTCTGCCACTGGATTTTTTTCGAAGCGGGATCATTGGCTATTTTCTCCAACTCCTGATTCTTCTCACTCAAAGAGTTGAGGTTGTTCTGTAGCTGGTCTTTCTCAGTCTGACATTTTGAATTGGACTGCAATATGTGTGTAACGTCTATATTTTTATCTGCCATGAGCTTGAAATGCAGTACTACAATGATGGCTAACAGAACCATACATATGAAGCCAAAGCATGCCGCACTCAAAACAACTCCTGCGAAACAGGAACAGCAAAATAAAATCATACAGAATTTTAAAGTATATCAATAAATACAAAGATCTGAAAATATACACTTCTGTTAAACACAGAAAATGAAAATGACTGCCAAATCTCACCAATAAAATATTCAAACAACAGTTAAAATATTGACAATAAAAGATTGCTTACTGCGGTTTTGGGTTCTCACTTTATTCCTGTCCAGTGCCCTCTCACAGGAGCTGCTGTTGTTCGTTTGTTCAACATTTTGTTCTTGTTCCATGATGACTCCTGTGTCTCTTCCGTTGAGATTTATTTGTGTTCAAATGAACGTCAATTTGATGTGTTCAAATACACATTTCCCTCTCAAAAGACTGTTGCTGTTCTGATGCTGTTCTTTTATTTTTACAAACTGCCAAGCTTGGAGGAAATGTAATCACAAAACATCTGTTACTCTGAACTATTATCAAGTGCATCTGAGCTCAAAAGGAAATCTGCTGAAATATGTATGTCACAACATTTTCATAAGTTCAGTATATGATAGTGGAGAAAAAGAACCAGTGGGTTTGGCAGACAGGTAAAGTTGAGTATCATAACAATGAAAATGAATACTATTTTTATGTAAAATAATATATATATATATATATATATATATATATACACACACACACACACACACACACACACACACACACACACACACACATATGTGTGTGTGTGTGTGTGTGTGTGTGTATATCTAAAAATATAACCGAGAGGGAGTATAAAAATAATGAAAAGAATTGGGCCCAAAATAGAACCCTGTGGAATACCAGTGATGACTGTAGATGTTCTTATCTGAAACTTTTTAAATGAATATGCTGAGTGTGTCCGGAAAGATACAAATTAAACCAAGACAGAGGAGTGCCAGTAATCCCAATAGAAGCTAACCTGGAGTATAACCGAGAAATATATTACGTGAGACAGTATCAAAGGCAGCACTCATTTCAAGAAGGACAAGTATGGTTAAAAGCCCAGAGTCAGCTGCCAGCAACAGATCATTGGTTATTCTGACAAGAGCAGTCTCAGTGCTATGATGGGGAAGAAAACTAGATTAGATTGTTCATACAAATTATTATTAGAGAATTTCTAATGAATTTGAATTGCAATACACACTTTGCCACTATCTTAGCGATAAACGGTAAATTTGAAAATTGGATGAAAATTATAAACATTTAAATGGATCATCCCCTGGCTTCTTGGGAGTAACACTAGCATATTTGAGAGATGAAGGTACAAAATCAGAAACAAGTAAGGAGTGAACAATTTCAATAGTCAATGACGACAGGCTTCATAAACAAACTTTCACTAAAGGAGTTGGTAGAGGGTCTAACTGACATGTCGAAGATTTAGATTTATTTATCAGACCCACTGTCTCTGAAATAGTTGGTAGTGTAAAGGTAGAGAAAACAGAGGAGGTGAATTAAAGAATTAAATGTCTCATGACATAATCAACAAAATGATGAATAATTTCACTCGATCTACTACAAAAGGTTTTGTCTCCAATGAAAGACATTTCCCACAAAGAACAACTTGTGACTTCGCTGGGTGGACGACTCAAACTAAAATTTTGATTTGGCAAAAGACTAAAAACTTTTACTGCTATTTAGGAAAACTCTTAGCGGTAAGATAAAATGAATACAGGCCCTGATCACATTGGATTGTGATGGCAATCCAACATGTTTTGCAGAAACTGGAAACAGATTTTTGTGCTGTCTGACAATTTGCATAAAGACCTGCATTTGTTCTTCAGTCTTTGAGAGGAACTGTTGCACTCTTAGATAAGCACAACACTTTCTTGCATGTGCATTTATAATTGCCCCCCAATAAGGTCCACTCTAATGCTTATCTTATTAAAAACAGACATTTGACTTGCAACAGCAGAACAAACATACAGGTGTTGGTCATATAATTAGAATATAATCAAAAAGTTGCTTTATTTCACTAATTCCACTCAAAAAGTGAAACTTGTATATTATTTTCATTCATTACACACAAACATTTGAAATATATCAGTCTATTTCTTTTCATTTTGATGATTGTAACTGACAACTAATGAAAACCCCAAATTCAGTAACTCAGAAAATTAGAATATTGTGAAAAAGGTTCAATATTGAAGACACCTGGTGCCACACTCTAATCAGCTAATTAAATCAAAACACCTGCAAAGGCCTCTCAAAGAGTGGACTGCAGCTGGAGTCAGTGCTTCAAGAACCACTACGCACAGACGTGTTCAAGACATGGGTTTCAGATGTCGCATTCGTTGTGTCAAGCCACTCTTGAACAACAGACAGCATCAGAAGCGTCTCGCCTGGGCTAAAGACAAAAAGGACTGAACTGCTGCTGAGTGATCCAAAGTTACGTTCTCTGATGAAAGTAGATTTTGCATTTCCTTTGGAAATCAGGGTCCCATAGTCTGGAGGAAGAGAGGAGAGGCACAGAATCCACGTTGCTTGAGGTCCAGTGTAAAGTTTCCACAGTCAGTGATGGTTTGGGGTGCCATGTCATCTGCTGGTGTTGGTACACTGTGTTTTCTAAAGTCCAAGGTCAACGCAGCCGTATACCAGGAAGTTTTAGAGCACTTCATGCTTCCTGCTGCTGAGCAACTTTTATGGAGATGCAGATTTCTTTTTCCAACAGGACTTGGCACCTGCACACAGTGCCAAAGCTACCAGTACCTGGTTTAAGGACCATGGTTCCCTGTTGGGGTATTGTGAAGAGAAAGATGCGATATGCTGTACATGCTCATACTTTTCATGTTCATACTTTTCAGTTGGCCAAGATTTCTAAAAATCCTTTCTTTGTATTGGTCTTAAGTAATATTCTAATTTTCTGAGATACTGAATTTGGGATTGTTTGGAATTGATGTACATCCCAAAACTTGGTATTCAGTTCCAAATGAAAAGCCAACTGATTCTTTACCAGTGTTTTGGTTAGAAAGTTATTTACTGACTTCTTAAAGAAGTTGTGTTTTCCTTAAAATCTCATCCCAATACACCTACGATAATGAATCTTTAGGTGATGGTTTGAAATCAGACATTTTTGTTCCATAATGACAGACTTAAAGAGTTAATGATGATCAAAATTAAATGCTTCAATACAATTTTCCCATTTTGAATCAAAAGTAGTATCAGATTCAAATAAATGCCTCCTTTACATTATTGCGCAGGAGGCACCAGGATTGAATGGCATTGAGGCCAAGGTCCTTGCTCCTTTCATTGACTTTGACTCCACTTGGCCTGTTCTTTCTCTCACTATATCCATAGTTAAAGCACTGAATCTGTTCTGTAAGGGTGTTCAAAGAAATGCAGTCAGTAACTATGTACTGAGAAAGCAGTTTTGCTAGATTTAGAATTTTCCAAGACAATCTGCACAGATTCCCTCTGTCTCCAAAAAACAAGAGACTGGAGGATTGGACCAAACCATATCTTCTTACATCCTCTCAATGAAAAAGAGAAACGGAATTAAAACAGAATTGATCTTTGAGATAAACAGCCAATTCCAGATTAGTGGTTTTAAAATTACTGCAGTATAGTTGTATCGGAAGAGCATGCTCTTTTGTGCCCAAATAGTGGTTCAGTCCTTGTCTTTAAGTGAGAGGGTGTGTCCAAACTTTGGATTGGTAATGTAGCTTTTAAAGATTTTTTTAAAATACATTTTTTTGCTTATCAAGGCTGTTTTCACTTGATCAAAAATACAGAGAAAAAAAGGTAATATTGTGAAATATTATTACAATGTAAATCAATGTTTTTCTCTATTAATACACATTAAAATGTAATTTATATCTGTAATTAAAGCTGAATTTCCAGAATCATTCTTCCTCGAATGGGTCTGGCCTTGACGTGGCGAGGAGGCTTGTGTGCTCCAGTGACCCTGGAGAGCGATACCGTCTGGAGCTTACTCCTGGTAGGGTCACCCTTGGTGGGCCGGTCTCCAGGGTAGGTTCCAGACAAACAAAGACCCCAGTGTGTCGGTACGCTGTGAGGTGGCAGCCCCACCAACCGACTATCCTGCGGAGGGCTAACAACCCACCCAGGAGAAACTCCCCTTTGTTATGAAACTGACCAGTAAAAGAAGCCAGACTGCCCAACACAGTAACAGACCCCAGCCCGCCCCCGACCAACGAGTACGGATTAATCTTCGGCACAGGACCCGTGTCGCCACATGGAATGTCCAGACGCTCCTTCACCCAGGAACTGCCTCCTTGCTGTCCCGAGAGCTCTGCCGCTATAACGTCACTCTGGCAGGGCTCTGTGAAGTTCGATGGCAAGGCAATGGTGAAACAACAGCAGGCGACCATTGTTACATCTATAGTGGCCCCAAGAAATGGACAGGTCTTTACGGCATGGCACTTGCCATCCCAAATACCCTCCGTAAATCCCTCATCAGCTGGACAACTCTGGGCGACAGATTACTCTATGCCCGCCTCCTCCACCAGCACGGCAAGATGACAGTGACTGTTGCCTACGCCCCCACTGATGCCGCTGATGAAGATGTGAAGGATGCTTTCTTTGACCAACTCCATCAGGCTGTTGGCCAAGCCCCACCACACGACATCACCATCATCCTCACTGATGCCAATGCCACGCTGTCCAGTAGTGATCGGTCCACCGGCTCACTCGTCGTCACAACCTTCGTCGACAGAATCACAAACAATAATGGTAACCGCCTCTCCTTCTCTGCCACCACAACAACCTCTGCGTCGCTGATACCTGGTTTTCCCGGAAACAAATCCATCATTGGACACGGTACAGCCCAGATGGCAGAACAAGGAAAGCACTGGACCACATCCTCATCTCTCGACGCTGGAAGTCACTTGTCACCAACTGCTATGTGTACAGAGGAGCAGAGCTTGGCAACACCGACCATCGCTTGCTGGTGGCTCAGCTTAAGCTAAAGATGCGAGCCAACCAGCACACCAAGACTCAGCCTCACCTGGACTCCTCCCTACTCAGTGATCCCAACATCGCCACAAATTTCAGATGCTCTATCCGCCGCACCTTTGATGCCCTGACTACTGACAAAGTAGTAGAAGGAAAAGAAAGGAAGGAAAGTGTCATCCAGTCAGCTCATAATGTCCTTGGATTCTCACGATCATCCCCAAACAAGCCTTGGATATCAGAGACCACACTTGACATCATTGAGCGGCGGCGTGAGGCTCGGCTCCAAGACGACCTGACGGAATATCAGCGACTGAACCGCCAGCGCAATATGGCCATAGCTGAGGACAGGGAGAAGTTCTGGCAAGCAGAAGCGAAACACCTAGAGTCCGCGGCCAGTAACAATAACATGAGCCGTGTCTTCAGTCTGTTGCGGCAAGCCCGTAATGGCCCACGCATCAAGACAGCCCTGGTGAAAGATTCTGATGGCAACATTATTATGACCAAAGCAAACTGCCTCAAACGCTGGAAAGAGCACTTCAGCCTCCTCTTGCAGTACAATACCACCCCGGCTGATCCCACCACCCTAGTGGCTGCAAACGCTGCGGCCCCTAGTGACGCCTGCAGTACGGATCCTGTCACACCCGTGGAAGTCAGAGCCGCTCTGAAAAAACTGAACAACAGGAAAGCCCCCGGCATCTGTGCAATAACCGCCGAGATGCTAAAATCTGGCGGGGACAGCATTGTTGAGTGGCTGACCCACAACTTTAACCAGGTGTGGGAGACATCCTGCCCTTCTGGAAACGTAAGGGCGACAGGCTAGTCTGCGGCAACCACAGAGGCATTACCTTATTATCCATCCCTGGCAAGCTCTTCACCAGGATCTTGCTCACACGTGCTCTCCCAGCCATCAGAAGCAGCCGCCGTCCCCAGCAGGCTGTCTTCATGCCCAACCAATCCATAATAGACCACATCTCCGCCGTTCGACTGCTCATAGAGAAGACCTACGAATTCCACAAAGATCGCCATCTATACGTGGCATTCGTAGATCTGAAGGGTGCCTTTGACACCTTCTGCCACTCTACACTTTGGAGTATCCTACAGGCCCTTGGAGCACCACCTAAGATCGTTGCCCTGTTTAAGCTGCTTTACAGCAACGCACAGAGCTGTGTCCGTGTGAACGGCAGAGACTGGTTTTCCATCTCCAGTGGCGTTCGCCAGGGCTGTGTGGCTGCTCCTGATCTCTTCAGCTGCATCATTGACCATCTGATGTCTAGGGTTTGTGAACGGATCCCCGGAGTGCCCTTTGGCAGCTACCACCTGACTGACCTGGAGTACACCGATGACACCATCCTTCTCAGCACATCCTACAGCCAGCTGAGAGACGCTCTGGACGTATACAGTGAAGAGGCAGAGAAGCTTGGCCTCTATGTGAGCTGGACAAAAACTAAATTCATGCATGTCGGTGATGGACCGGATCCACCCCCCCTTCGGTTTGGGGACAACATCGTAGAGCCTGTCAAGAACTTTGTGTATCTGGGATCCACTGTGACAGATAACGGGAATCTAAAACCAGAGATTCTCTGCAGAAGAGACCTGGCAGCATCAGCTCTGCAGTCTCTCGGGAAACCACTCTGGCGGCACCAGACCATCTCACGCAAGACGAAGCTCTGGATTTACAATTCTGCCGTATTTGGCCCCTAAACAAGACCCTGGCTGCAAGAATAGATGGCTTTGATAGCAGGGCTCTCAGAACCATTGAAAACATCAGGTGGCCCCAGCGAGTCTCTAACGAGGCGCTTAGAGCACGCACACGCCAGCCCAGAGCATCTGGCCTGGTTACACAATGCCACACCCTCTGGTTTGGTCATGTCCTCCGTCTCCCTCCTGACCATCCGACAAAAGCCATCATTCAGTTTGACCTGAGGGCTGCGGGCTGGAGACGACCACGAGGCAAGCCCCGTACCCGGTGGCTTGACGTTGTCGCGGGGGACCTCCAACAATACGGAGTTGCTCTGGACGATGCAGAGCAGCTGGCACAAGACCGCCAGTGTTGGAAACAACTGGTTCATCTGGTCAGCTCAACGCACTGGGACGGATAACCTCCCCTCCCATCGCAGGAGCCCAAAGTCAAGTCAAAGTTCCAGAATCATTACTCCAGTCTTCAGTGTCACATGATCCTTCAAAAATCATGCTAATATGCTGATTTATTGTAAGTGCTGGCAACAGTTGTGCTGCTTAATTTTTTATTTTTTTTTGGAACCTTTTTAACTTTTTTCAGGATTTTTTGATCAATAAAAGGTTAAAAAGAGAATTTATTTAAAATAGACAGGTTTTCTAACAATACTGACAATACTGGTTGTAGATGAGTTTATTTGACCTGATAACCATTCCAGAAAGAAAGAGTTTTAGCCACTTTTAAAACCCAATTAGCAGATTTACTCAGAACTTACTAAAGAACAAATCATACATAAAAGTACATCAGAAAATAATGACGTATCCTCTGAAAACCATTAATCTAAGTAAACACATGATCATGTTCCTCACTCTTAATATCTGCTGCAGATGAAGTTGAGTTTGTGAAATTGAGGAAGGCTGATCCAGTGCTGATCTCCTACAGACTGAACTGCTCCTTTTCTGTTCTCAAGTTTGCAGTTTTCCTGAGTCGTTCCGTTCCCTGGAGCCCAGTTGTGATAGCACACCATCTCTCCACTCACCCAGAGCCACATGTTCATGATGCAGTAGTTGTGTAAACCCAACCACACCGCCGCAGTAGACGCCCCTTTAACCACGTTCATCACACGACGCTGAATCTCTTCTGAATGAACCGAGACCAGATCCACATGATTCTGTCTGCAGTATCTCAGAGCTTCAGACCACATCAGATTCTCTTTGATCAGAATCAGTTTATCTGGAAACAAAACAAACCACAAGCAGAAACTAGAGAGAGACTGATCAAAAACAACATGCAGAACAAACATTTCATGTCAGACATGTAGCGTGAACTTTAAGAGATCTGGAGGTGATGATGAATTGTGTGTTTTGTGAGGATCTACTCACCTTCATGACACACAAAAGGATATTGTTTGGTGCAGGAGATGTCATTCCATTGTCCCTGAGCATTCAGTTTAACACTTGTACAGTTTTCAACACCTCCAGCATTATTAGGTTCACTAGACTTCCAGTATCTGAATGAGGAGTTACTCTGATCTGACCACTGCCATGAGTTTCTGAACAGACCGATCCAGGTCCATGATCCAGATAAGTGTATATCACTAATGAACTGCTGAACCTGTTGATTCTCATTCTGGTTTCTCACACTGACCAGATCACTGTGATTCTGTCTGCAGTAACTCTGAGCGTCTCTCCAATTCATCGTCTGATTGACAAAGACGAGTCCAGTGTTTGCTGTAATAAAAACAAATGAGAAAAAGATAAGTGAAACCATTTGTTCATTATTCTTGCGCTTTATGGTTTGGATGTGAACACGTCATTCATAGACTTGAGCTGCTTCTACAGCTGGTGTTTAATATTCACAGTGTTCAAGATATTTTACATTATGCCATGATCTGTAATTTCTGATTGGCTGGAACGTGATTTCAAACCATCAAAGGACACACACACACACACACACACACACACACACACACACACACACACACACACACACACACACACACATACACAGAGACAATCAGTTGCACACAGAGAAACATTTAGAAGACTCAAGTTAATCTTTCTTTGAATAAAAACAAAGCCCTTGTAGGTTTGTGTTGAGATACTGAAGGCTGAAAATCTCAAGCTGAATCACCTCTAGTCACTTCAGTGTGATTATTATTAATAAAATAAGATCAGTTTAGATCTCTAAGATTTTTATCCTCTTAAATTGTGACAAATTATCATACAGAGGGACAACAAAAGAACAAATTAAACATATTGTTTAGAATCCCATTAAAATTTGGTATATGTTTATGTCATCTATAAATGAACTCACTGTTGTTGCAGATGAAATGTCGGTGATCACTACATGACAAATCTTGCCATTGTCCTTTGAGCATTATAACACAATCATCTGTACTGTCAGGTTGTCCAGTAGCCCAGTTCAGATAGAGCGCGGGTTCACCTGAAGACCACTGCCATTCATCACGACCCGTCTTCTGCAGCCCAATCCAGACAAACTGAACACTTCCATAATTCACACTCTTCTTCAGCTCGTTCATGTCGTTCATGTTGTCAACGGTGGCCAGATCTGTGTATTTCTCTCTGCAGTATCTCTGAGCTTCAGTCCAGGTCTTTCTCTCATTTATAAAGTGATACTGACGCTGAACACATTCAGATACGGAGCAGAGAGCTGTGAAAAAGAAACTATGCTTTAATGCTTTTCATAACAGGATCAAACCTAATGAAACTATAAATAAAACCATAAACACACTCACCAATGAGAAGAAGAATGAAAAATAGAGTTTGGTTCATTTCTGAAGAAGAAAAATACAGATAAACTAAATTCACCATACACAGTGAATAAGACAATATTAATGTGTTAAAAGTCTAATTCTAGTTAAAGAATGAATGTGAGTTGTTCTTACTTTAGATGTTGTGTGTTTCTGTCCTGAGTCTGATGTTTCTGTCTGCAGCTTTAATGTGTTATTATTACATCTGCTCTCATCCCTCATTCAGCATTACATCATTTGTTTATTACTCTAAACAAAAGCCCTTTTCATTTTTCTTCCTTGTTCATGTGTTTTCCTGATATTTTTCTCTGTTACTCGTTGCTGTAATTTTCTGGACGTGTATTAATTTGAATGTAGTAGAGACTGGAGTGTCTGTATGTTCCTGTATGCACACTGTATAATGACACATGCAAATGAAAGACAACAGCAGCAACACATTCACCTCTTTATTTATAGTAATCGTAGGCAGCGAAAACATCCACATTATTTCACTGTGTCCACAGGTGACATTGCTTCCTCTTCATATGATGTCAACTCACAGTCAACATTATAATGAAATTTACACTCTACAGTGACGACAACAGTTTGGTTAAAGCTGCAGTCCATAACTTTTTTTGGTTAAAAAATATACAAATTATTTTTTTGTGCAAGTATATAACCAGCCAGTGTTCAAAACGACCGCCTTACTTTAGCCCAATTTACAGTACAGAAACAGAAACGCTAATACACAATACATACACATAATTACGCAATGCTGATGTTGTTAACATGAAGAATTTGAGAACAAAGTTTAATAACTTGCTAGTTTGATGTGATGTGAAATGAGAGATCGTTAAATTTAAACACCTGTAGTGTTTTTCCTCAGTTGGTCAGAACAAATGTTTTAGACTTGCTACTTACAACAATATCCGGTGAAAATTTTAATTGGCCCATATATTTGAATATGTTAAACTGTGATTCTTAAGTACAATGAATATCCACAACGGTGCGGTGACTGACAGCTGCCAAAACATTAGATTCATCCGCGCTGGAGCACAACCCACGCATGAAAGACAATTGCGCAATTAACTGCAATTGCAGGTTTTCAGACAGAGATGGCGACAAAGAGGCAAAAGTTACGGACGGCAGCTTTAAAATAATGGTTTTAATTGTTAGGGTGTCTTGTGTGAAGGAGTGGAACCGTGGAGTTCATCATGGCTTCATAACAATATTAATTATATTTTTTATTCCTTTTGTGATTATTAATCAAGTTATTGATTAGCATGTAATCAACCTCCAAATTATCTGATGACTGAATTAGTAGTTCTAGTATTTGTAGACTGCTGAGACCCACTATAGTCAGAATGGAATGTGCATTCTATGCCATGTCACAAGAGGTCATCAGGACCTCTCATCTATCTGTCCAATGAGTGATTAGAACCTTTATGCATATTAGACAATAAGTTGAATATGGATTTAGTCTGCCTTTTTATTCTCTAACAAGTTGCTTTCATTATGTGTAGTTAACCATATTTGATAAGATCCAGGGCAGAGCCAGGCAACCTTGAAATACAGATAAGTGTGCTCTGTGTATGTATGCGTATATGTGTCTTTGCAGCTAGATGCAGAGAGAGCCCTATGAGGGAAACGTCATTTGCAGTCACCCTGCTGTCCAGGGTGACAGATATATGTTTCTGGAGAGACCTGTTGCGTCTGACCTCTGATTGCTTGTTCCTTAAATAATCACTGATGATATGCTTACGTCCATGTCTGGAGTTTATCTATTCTGCAACCACCCAGAAACTTTTTACCTAAGTATTGATGTAGTTAGTGACCTCTGTTAGAGTATAAGTACAGTTGTATTGAGAGTGTACGGGGGGCGGCCTACGAACTCCATCGAGAGTATTGAAGCTGACTTCTGCTGATGAAACTGCAAACTATTTCTTTCAGTAAAACTGACTTCGATTGATTTAATCTCTGACTCCTGGTTTTTGTTCATCATATCTGGTCCTTGGGTTTTAACTGTTAATTCCCCTAACATGTGCGTTCCATGGGGACAATTCAGCACCTCCAGGGTTGTTTTTAATGTAGCTGTAAGTGTTAAATTTCATAAACTTTTACGTAAATTTGATACTTTCTGAAAATCCTCAAATGCAAACTGTGTTTTGCTTCAAGAGAGCAACTGTCACACCCCTTTGGACTTTTGTGTTGGTTTTTCCCTCATATGTCCATATATGGTTGTTCCTGTTCTTGTCCTTGTCAAGACATTAGTAGTTAATCACATCACCTTTCTGAGTATCATTAGCCACCCTTTATAAGTTGTTTGAGTTCTGTTTTATATTAGTCGACTGTTATTTTCCCGTTGTTTGTCTTTCAGTAAGAGATATGGGGGAATGTTTATGGAAATTCAAGCTTTATGGGATGTTGTGGACAGGAGGAGTCTACAACAGACACAGCAGATGTGGCTTTAGGCCTCGGAGACTCTTTTATTAAACACAAATAAAAAATAAAGTGTCCAAAAAGGAAGAAAATAACAGTGTCCAAAACAAACAGGGGATCTGGTGTCCTCGATGTGCTCGGGTTTGGTGAAGGAGGGGTAGTGTTTGACGAGGAAGGGTCCAGGTAAGGGATGGAGTCCGGCGGCTGCATGTGCTGCCCTCCCTGGTCCGGGGCACGAGGGGCGGCGTCACTGCGGCAACGTCCTCCCCGACCCACGGCACGGCCAGGGAGAGAATCAATGGCCCGGCATCCCGCCCCGTGGCCGTCTGTCAGGTGCGGCACTCGTCCCCATCTCAACACTCCCTTTCTGGACCCACAAGGACACCAGTGTGCATGCACAGGGGTAGAGACCGGTCTTTCGAAGACAAGCGTGTGCGCCATTTAAACAGTGGTGTAATGAGGCTTCATCTACGTCAGGTGCGCCTCATCACACACCGCCAGATGTGGCTGGTTTGGCACCTCTCCTCTCTCTCACACCCACTCCAGTTGGGAGCCTGGCGAAGGGCGGCGATTGTGGGACGGGGTGGTGATGATAATTAGTGGGGAGGCAGCTAACTCGTCACACAATACTTTTTTGGATTTGTGTTCGTCAGATGAAGTCTGAGCATGGTAACATGTACAACTAAGATTATTCAATAAACTCTGCTCCTTTTATTATCATTATCACTACGTCTCTTGCTTCTGCTCTTCTCTGGCCTTTCTTAGTCAACTTCTTGGTTGATAGAAGGTCATGTTAATATGTCTATTGGACATTTCCTATCAGACGTCATATAGACATCTATTAGATCTCAGAAAAACAACTAAATTGACTCAAGATACTTATGCACATAATAAAGAATCAAAGTTAAAGGGTACATAACATACACAGTTTCACCTAATCTCATGTTAATCCTGAGTATTTACAGAGTAGTAATGTATCCTTAATATCTCCAAAAAGTCTTTGGTTTTCTTATATTTATAAAAGAAAAATACAGCTTTCCAAATTTTCTCCAGAAAAAGCCGAACTTCTGGAGGCTGCGCCGTGGGCTGAGCTAATTCGACGATCACTTGTATTAGGATTGCCAATAATGTTCGTCAGCAAACACACACTAAACTCCATTGCTGCCCCGGAAAAAGGAACTGCATCCACTGTCCACGTAACGCTGGGTTCTTCGGGAAGCTGAGCAAAGTTATCTTTGCCTTACAACCAAAACCACACTTCTTTAGAGACATTCTAAATCACTTGCAGCAGTGCACTGAGTGCAGCCGAATGAACCACGTTGATGTGCGCGCTCTCTCTCTCACGGTCTAGCCGCGGCACGCTTTTCTGGGAGAAATGCTCATATAACGAGTTCCACCACTGTCTACCTCATTAAAGCCACGATCGAAAAAAACCAGCCGAAACTTGTACCAACCCGGAAGTAAGAATCCAACTCTTTAACACTATTAACAACTCTGAATATACGAAACACCATTGTATCCCCCCTTTAAGGTCTTTTGCCTTTGCACAGCAGAGTTGTCCTGTACATGTGTTGCACCAAAAAACTGACACCTTAAAATACTTCTTTGGCATTTTGCAGATGCTGGTCTTCGCATAATTCATCAAAGTGTGTCTTAATGCGCCTTGCACGCTGTTGAATAAATGAAGATCTAATGCCTCATGATTCTGCCAGAGCTTCTGCTGTGGCATGTAGGCTCTCAATCTCCCCTCATAGTTTGGTGAGTGTGTCTAATGCTCCTTCAGATCCTAATTAGTTGGTTCAGTTTTGTTTGATCAGGGTTGGAGCTGAACTCTGCAGGAAGGTAGAACTCCAGGAACAGGGTTGGGCACCCCTGGTTTACAGTCTCCAAGACTATCATGAAGAGAATTTCGAACTTCTCCATTGCTTTCAAACCCATAGCTTCTGGACACTCATCAGGTTACTTAGAGATAAGTGATTTCACTGAGCGCATGTAAAACATCCACATAACAAAATCGCAAAGATGCAATTGCATAATTTCTGGATGCCCAGCGCGTACCAGAGAGATGTCCCTCTAACAGTTCCCACCTCTTTGTCTTCTTTAGTGGAAGCATAAAATTTTTGTATGGTGTTATAATATTCACGTACCTCTGCCACATTCAGATCGTTCAGAACAAGATTCAAGTTGTGGGAAGCGCAATGGGTGAAAATCGCTTATGAAGCGTTCACACCAGATGCGACTTGCGTAAATAAATCGCTTGAACAGCTTGAGTTTACTCGCTTCGTTTGCGAATGAAATTCACTTCACAACAGATGCAAATTCACGTCATAGGAGGGCTCCAGGTATCCACATAAAGCAACAATGATTTTGTCCTCCATTGTTGTTTCGGATTTCTGCTCACTATGTCGCAATCACGTCACTACTAGAGCAAGCTCCTGACTGGTTAATGTGGCGGGAATATTCAGCAAACTTCAGATTTTTAAACGGGAATCACGCATTAAGCACGCCAACTACCCAAAATGCTCAATTCACGTCATTCACTTCAAGAATTAATACACAAGTTCCGGTACTTACTTGTAGATTATTGCTGCTGCTGCAGCTACATCACTAACCAACAGCATAGCAGATCTATGCTAAACATTTTCTGAAAGTTGTCATGACAGACCTGGATTTGATGTAACATTTCTATTTTTTTACATTTTAATTGAATTCATTAAACAGTCATTAACACTTCCAGGTGGAGAAGGTAAGTGAATCCCTGAATTTAATAATGTCCCTCTCGACAAATTGGTTTCAGGTTATTTAGCTTAATTTGTGAGTAATTATTCAACACATTATAAAAAAGTAATATGATTACAATTTTTAATTTCATAAGTTATTCAAAGTGCAACTAACCATGAAATGTTAATCACTAACTTCCTTACAAAAATGAATTTCAAACCTTTACACTTGCAATTTTAACTAGAACTAGAAAGGAGGCGTAGATTCTGACACCTTTCTGGAGCATTTAGTGCTTTAGTTTGTCCGCCACAGTGTCCTCCACTTCCGCCTGCTGGATTCCAGGATTGGACTTACTTTTTATCATCGTCATTGTAGTCATGTTTTGGAGTGGTCTCTTCATAAAGGGCTGTTATTGAGCTCCTCATTGCCGCCTTCTCCCTCCCCATACTATTTTTGAGTGACTAGGCTTAAGAGATGATCTGGGAGAATCAATATTAATTAATTAATTCCAGTCATTTTGACCAGGAGAGGATTTTCTAGACTGGCTCAATATGATGGGCTGACTGAGCATCCGAAACAGCAGTGGTAATGGCCATCTCGTGGATGTTTGATTTTAGTCTTTGGGAAACTCTTCCTTGTCAAATCTTCAAATTAAGCAGCGTCAGTCCATATTAACAGCACACTTCACTGTTGCTCCAATACCATCCACTGCACCTTTGCCGTGGCTCATGGCAAGGAGGGTCCAATGATAAAAACAGCTCTTTGAATGTGTGTCAAGTGGCAATGCAAGTGCAGCTGTTAAGATTCGTCTCTGTGATAATTTTCAGCGATCATTTTCCAGGACTTCAAGGTCTTTTAATTTAATTATGGCGGGAATAAAAGTCTCTCAAGCAGTCTTTATACAGTTTATGGCCACTTAACTATAAAATCAGCTCTTTAAAAAGAGCTTTTAATCACACATTACAACAAATGATGACATTTCTACATCCTGCCTTCTTTTTATCTGCACAAGCAGCATCTGTTATTTCCAAACAGTAGTGACATGTCCAAACATGTGACCCTGGACCACAAAACCAGTCATAAGTCACTGGGGTTTATTTGTGGCTATAGCCAAAAATCATTAGGATATCAAAGATCATGTTCCATGAAGATATTTTATAAATGTCCTACTGTAAATGTATCAAAACCATATTATTTATTTATTTATTTAAGCAGCTTGAGTAGAAATGAAAATAAATAAAATGTGTTTCCTTACAGTTTTTCTCAGTTACTTTGATATATTTCTACAATCTTCCTTAACAGGGGGCAGCCGTGGCCTAATGGTTAGGGAGTCGGGCTTGTAACCGAAAGTTCGAGTCCCAGGTCTGGCAGGGATTGTCTGTGGGGTGAGTGATTAATCAGCGCTCTCTCCACCCTCAATACCACAACTGAGGTGAGACCCTTGAGCAAGGCACCGAACCCCCAAACTGCTCCCCGGGCACCGCAGCGATAGCAATATAGATGCCCACTGCTCCGGGTGTATGTATGTGTGTGTGTGTGTGTGTGTGTGTGTGTGTGTGTGTGTGTGTGTGTGTGTGTGTACTTGGATATCATCAGAATGAAAAATTATTGTGTCAATGTTCACAAACAAGATGTCAAAATTGTTTAGACATGTTCTCAATTTTTAGATGTAAAATTTAGCTGTTTTTCATGACGATTGAAAATGTAGCCACTTTTTCTGTATGGTATATATCAACTGAAAATGTTCGAATTTACACATTTTGTATTTGGAATATTGATTGAATATCTCTTGAAGAGACTGGACAGGAGACTTGAGTCATGGTCAAATGCTTTCCACGTCAATATTAAGACTTAAAAAGGTACTAAACGTCACTGTGACACAGATTATTGACTGATGCTTGCCTTTTTTTGTCGCATTTTGCAACACAAGTGGATCAAAGTACAATATGTGTTTCAATGAGGAATGTGTTTAGAGTTAGCAAATGGTATCTAACTGCATGAACTTTTGAATTTGAAAGAGTGACTTAGGCCACTGAGTGAAAGCCAAAAAAAAAAAAGCCAGAAAAGACATTTAAAACAAATACAAAATTGTGAAATGCTGCAAGCTCACTTTTTCCCCCTTTTGCACAAAACTTGTAACAGATGAAGTAGTGAAACAGCAGAAAAAACGGGTGTGCCTCACTTCATTGAAACATGTCTTAACAGTTTCTTAAAGTTGTACAAAAACACTGTGTGGTTAGTTCATTGTCACTGGGTTGGAGAACTGCACCTAAAAAAAGTTATTTGTACCTAGTTTTGAGAAGGTTACTTTGAAAATGTTGTAAATTACAGATTTATTGGCATCAATGGTTCTCTGAAGAACCTTGAACATCCATAGAACCTTTCAATTGCAGAAAAGGTTCTTTATAGTCCAAAAAGTTTCTTTCAGATTTTTTAAATGTTCTTCAAAATGGTTCTGTTAGGCTAAATCAGTTACTTTATTAAAGTAATGTAACTGATTACATTTGATTGCCCTTCTCAATTTCTAATAAATGTTTTCAACTGATAATCATTTTGAAACATTTAAAGCAGCGTTTACATCAAAAGTACTTTTCTAAGTTTAAAACATACAAATGTCTATAAATTGACATTTTTAGTTGAATAAAAACAAAACTCGTAGTGGATTACTGTGGTAATTGTAATTGAAATTTTATTCCAAGAGAAAGCAATTCAGCTCAAAAGCAGTTTCACAGACACTCAATATCAGAATAAAAGGGGTCAATAGTTAAATCAGAACTCTTGGACACTGATTGTCACTTCAACACATCAGGTCATGCCAACAGCTAGAATAAGATCACATTAACATACATCTGTTTGTGATGAAGTAAGAACATACCCTGATAGCACACTTACATCTCGGAGACGTCTATTTGACATCTGCAATATGTCTATTGGACATTTCCTATCAGATGTCAAATAGATGTCTATTAGATTTCTTTAAGATGTTTATGATTAGAATGGATGTAAAACTGACATCTTACAGATGTCTGCCAGACATTTGTACACAGCAGATGCTTTCCAGATCAAGAGATCTTTAACAGACATCTTGCAGACGTACGTGTGCTATCTGGGTAAGAGGTTTGTTGTCTGAGATCATGACTGTTTTTACCAATGAAAGCATAAAATTAATTCTAATTGTACTATTTAAAATGTTTTGCTGCCAGAAAGCATTATTAAATATCAGGAAGTTGAAGGAAGCAATGCTACTTCTCACAAATCCCTCTTTTCTTAATTGAGCACGGGGCGTCACTCCAGTTTTTCAGGACATCATGTGAAGGTATTAGGTCAACACAGTCCTCATCTCCACCAAAACTATCTGGCTGGCTCCCAGACCAAAACCTGAATGTGAACAACTCTATTTACTAAGTCGTGGAAGTATACAAAGAAAAACAGGTTTAAAACAAATGCATAAGCTATACAGTGGCTTTCTGTGAGTGTTTTAACACTTACCCTTGTTTCAGTGGTGAATTATCCACCCATTTCATTGTTCCCTCATTTTCTATGTCAGATAAACCGATCCACACAATCTCCTTGACAAGTGAAGAAATAAACCTCTGTGTATAAAACAAGACACCAGCGAAAATCTCAATGTTTGTGACCTTCCAAATATTTACAGAATTTAAAAGAATTGCCTTGTGCTGGTTTGCTCCTAAATTCACCTGCTTGTCTTCACTTTTGATCATGACCAGATCAGCTCCATGATCCCTGCAGTATTGCCTGCTGTCAGACCAGTTCATTGCTTCACTGGACCAGAACAACAAACCTGAACCACACAGTGACACACATATTAAAATGGATATGAAAAGACAACCAGCTGCTTTCAATAAACACAACAAAATACAATTATAGTTTTATTTGTACTGCATAGTAAACTGCGACTACATACAAAGACTTTAGTACAGACCTTTCTGAAATAACTTTTTCAGCTCTGTCTCTACCTCCAGATTCTTCTGGCTCAAAGAGTCAAAACTTCTCTGCAAGTGGGTCTTTTCAGAAGTGAGATTATTGAATTTATTTTCCAGCTCCAGTTTCATCTGATTCAAAGAGTCAAAATTTTCCTGTAACTGGCTTTGATCAGTGGAGAGATCATTGAATCTTCTCTGTGACTCCTGATTCTTTTGGCTTAAAGATTCAAAACTTGTCTGTAATTTTTTTTTTTCAGAGGTGAGATTATTGACTCTTTTTTCCAGCTCCAGTTTCGTCTGATTCAAAGAGTCAAAATTTCTCTGTAACTGGCTTTTTTCAGAAGTGAGATTATTGACCGTCTTTTCCAGCTCCAGCTTTGTCTGATTCAAAGAGTCAAAACTTCCCTGTAACTGGCTTTTTTCAGAAGAGAGCTGATTGACTCTTTTCTCCAACTTCTGATTCTTTTGCTTGAAAGAGTTCAAATTTCTCTCTAACTGGCTTTTTTCAGAAGTGAGATTACTGACTATTTTCTGCGATTCCTGATTCTTTTGACTCAAAGAGTCAAAACTTCTCTGTAACTGACTTTTTTCAGAAGTGAGTTTATTGACTCTCTTTTCCAGCTCCAGATTCGTCTGATTCAAAGAGTCAAAAGTTCTCTGCCACTGGCTTTTTTTAGACGCAGGATCATTGACTATTTTCTCCAACTCCTGATTCTTCTCATTCAAAGAGTTAAAGTTGTTCTGTAGCTGGTCTTTCTCAGTTTGACATTTTGAATTGGACTGCAACATGTGTGTAACGTCTATATCTTTATCTGCCATGAGCTTGAGATGCATTACTACAATGGTGGCTAACAGGAAAACACATATGAAGCCAAAGCATGCCGCACTCAAAACAACTCCTGCAAAACAGGAACAGCAAAATCAGTTTTTATTATTATTATTATTTAAAGAATACAGACTTTTAAAGCATGTCCACAAATACAAAGATCTAAAAATATACACTGGTTAAAAAGAAAACTGAAAATTACTAAACATATTCAGTAAAAACTGCCAAATCTCACCAATAAAATATCCAAACAGCTAAAATATTTTACATCTTCCGATTCACAATAAAAGAATGCTTACTGTGGTTTTGGGTTGTCACTTTATTCCTGTCCAGTTCCCTCTCACAGGAGCTGCTGTTGTTCGTTTGTTCAACATTTTGTTCTTGTTCCATGACGACTCCTGTGTCTCTTCTGTTGAGATTTAGTCAGTTTGATGTGTTCAAATACACATTTCCCTCTCAAAAGACGGTTGCTGTTCTGATGCTGTTCTTTTATTTTTACAAACTGCCAAGCTTGGAGGAAATGTCTTCACACAACATCTGTTACTCTGAACTATTATCAAGTGCATCTGAGTTCAAAAGGAAATCTGCTGAAATATGTATGTCACAACATTTTCATAAGTTCAGTATATGATAGTGGAGGAAAAGAACCAGTGGGTTTGGAAGACAGGTAAAGTTGAGTACCATAACAATGAAAATGAATACCATTTTTATATAAAATATTATATATATTTATATTAAAATATAACTGAGAGGGAGTATATAAATAATGAAAAGAATCGGGCCCAAAATAGAACCCTGTGGAACACCAGTGATGACTGTAGATGTTCTCATCTGAAACTTTTTGAATGAATATGCTGAGTGTGTCCGGAAAGATACAAACTAAACCAAGACAGAGGAGTGCCAGTAATCCCAATAGAAGCTAACCTGGAGTATAACCGAGAAACATATAATGTGAGATGGTATCAAAGCACTCATATCAAGAAGGACACGTGGTAGAAAAATTCATAGGGGATGATTTCTATATGCTTATGTGGTATGCATGTCTGGATGTCGTGCGAAGCAGCATATGCAACTGAGGGTCTCCAGGCCCATGTGGGATCAACTGGCGACTCTTAGTTGCCTTGGCGTGACCTAGGGGTCAAGGGAAGCTTAAGATACAGGTAAAAACATGTCTTGGAGGATGATGTATAGAGATGTTTTTCTATTTTTCTGTCCTTGTATGGGAAACTGCAGCTGTTCTTAGTTTGTAACCTTGGGTGTGCAAAGAGATATAAAGTGGAGGAGCTCTCTCCCTCCTTTGTCACACTCAGCAGGGACCTGTGTCTCTATGATTGTGAACCTTTCTTGCAAGAAATAAAACTTTAAAGGCAATTGCTCAATTTGTCTTTATTACAGAGAGTCGGTTTGCAGAGATTTTTACCTCTACAGACAAGTATGGTTAAAAGCCCAGAGTCAGCTACCAGCAACAGATCATTGGTTATTCTGACAAGAGCAGTCTCAGTGCTATGATGGGGATGAAAACTAGATTAGATTGTTCATACAAATTATTATTAGAGAGAAGTTCATGAATTTGAATTGCAATACACACTTTGCCACTATATTAGCGATAAACGGTAAATTTGAAAATCGGATGAAAATTCTAAACATTTAAATGGAACAGCCCCTGGCTTCTTGGGAGTAACACTAGCATATTTGAGAGATGAGGGTACAAAATCAGAAACAAGTAAAGCGTGAACAATTTCAATAGTCAATGACGACAGGCTTCATAAACAAACTTTCACTAAAGGAGTTGGTAGAGGGTCTAACTGACATGTCGAAGATTTAGATTTATTTATCAGACCCACTGTCTCTGAAGTAGTTGGTAGTGTAAAGGTAGAGAAAACAGAGTGAGGAGGTGCATGAGAGATAGACTGACAGGAGTCATGATGGAAAGTACTAGTGATGTACCTTAAGACATAAAACGATCAAAGTCAAAAATGACAAAAATCAGGAGGTTGCAGAATGGTGTTTACCACCGGGAAAAGAACCCTGGAGTTCCCATTACTGACTCCAGTTATGTTGGAATGAGCAGATTTAGCTTTAGATAATGCATTTTTGTAGTTTAGAATATGTTCAGAATACATTTCTTTGTGAACAACTGACTTTCAGGTTTCTGATGGGACAAGGCATCGCTATAGATGGTCAGAAAGGCAGCAACCTTTACAGGTTAATGTTGCTAAGGTCTGATGACTGCTCAGACATTAAAAACAAATAATCAATGAGATGATGAATATAATTTCACTCAATGTACTACAAAAGGTTTTGTCTCCAATAAAACACATTTCCAACAAATAACATCTTGTGACTTTGCTTTGCTTCACAAAACTTTTGATTTGGCAAAAGACTAAAAACTTTTACTACTATTTAGGAGAACTCTTAGAATTGATCTATGAAATAAACAGCCAATTCCAGATCAGTGGTTTTAAAATTACTGCAGTACAGGTCCTTCTCAAAAAATTAGCATATTGTGATAAAGTTCATTATTTTCTGTAATGTACTGATAAACATTAGACTTTCATATATTTTAGATTCATTACACACAACTCGAAGTAGTTCAAGCCTTTTATTGTTTTAATATTGATGATTTTGGCATACAGCTCATGAAAACCCAAAATTCCTATCTCAAAAAATTAGCATATTTCATCCGACCAATAAAAGAAAAGTGTTTTTAATACAAAAAAAGTCAACCTTCAAATAATTATGTTCAGTTATGCACTCAATACTTGGTCGGGAATCCTTTTGCAGAAATTACTGCTTCAATGCGGCGTGGCATGGAGGCAATCAGCCTGTGGCACTGCTGAGGTGTTATGGAGGCCCAGGATGCTTCGATAGCGGCCTTAAGCTCATCCAGAGTGTTGGGTCTTGCGTCTCTCAACTTTCTCTTCACAATATCCCACTGATTCTCTATGGGGTTCAGGTCAGGAGAGTTGGCAGGCCAATTGAGCACAGTAATACCATGGTCAGTAAACCATTTACCAGTGGTTTTGGCACTGTGAGCAGGTGCCAGGTCGTGCTGAAAAATGAAATCTTCATCTCCATAAAGCTTTTCAGCAGATGGAAGCATGAAGTGCTCCAAAATCTCCTGATAGCTAGCTGCATTGACCCTGCCCTTGATAAAACACAGTGGACCAACACCAGCAGCTGGCATGGCACCCCAGACCATCACTGACTGTGGGTACTTGACACTGGATTTCAGGCATTTTGGCATTTCCCTCTCCCCAGTCTTCCTCCAGACTCTGGCACCTTGATTTCCGAATGACATGCAAAATTTGCTTTCATCCGAAAAAAGTACTTTGGACCACTGAGCAACAGTCCAGTGCTGCTTCTCTGTAGCCCAGGTCAGGCGCTTCTGCCGCTGTTTCTGGTTCAAAAGTGGCTTGACCTGGGGAATGCGGCACCTGTAGCCCATTTCCTGCACACGCCTGTACACGGTGGCTCTGGATGTTTCTACTCCAGACTCAGTCCACTGCTTCCGCAGGTCCCCCAAGGTCTGGAATCGGTCCTTCTCCACAATCTTCCTCAGGGTCCGGTCACCTCTTCTCGTTGTGCAGCGTTTTCTGCCACACTTTTTCCTTCCCACAGACCTCTTGCTTGAGGGTGTCAATGATGGCCTTCTGGACAGCAGTCAGGTCGGCAGTCTTACCCATGATTGCGGTTTTGAGTAATGAACCAGCCTCAGGAATCTTTTGCAGGTGTTTAGAGTTAATTAGTTGATTCAGATGATTAGGTTAATAGCTCGTTTAGAGAACCTTTTCATGATATGCTAATTTTTTGAGATAGGAATTTTGGGTTTTCATGAGCTGTATGCCAAAATCATCAATATTAAAACAATAAAAGGCTTGAACTACTTCGAGTTGTGTGTAATGAATCTAAAATATATGAAAGTCTAATGTTTATCAGTACATTACAGAAAATAATGAACTTTATCACAATATGCTAATTTTTTGAGAAGGACCTGTATAGTTGTATCGGAAGAGCATGTTCTTTTGTGCCCAAATAGTGGTTAAATTCTTGTCTTTAAAAGCTACACTACCAGTCAAAAGTTTGGACACACCCTCTCATTTAATGCTTTTTAAATAAGTTTTTTATGCTTATTAAGGCTGTTTTCTCTTGATCAAAAATACAGAAAAAAGGTAATATTGTGAAATATTATTACAATGTAAATCAATGTTTTTCTCTATAAATATACACTAAAATTTAATTTATATCTGTAATTAAAGTTGAATTTCCAGAATCATTACTCCAGTCAAAAATCATCAATAATATGCTGATTTATTATCAATGCTGGCAACAGTTGCGCTACTTAATATTTTTTTTGGAGCCTGTAATACTTTTTTCAGGATTTTTTGATCAATAAAAGGTTAAAAAAAGAATTTATTTAAAATAGAAAGGTTTTCTAACAATACTGACAATACTGGTTGTAGATGAGTTTATTTGACCTGATAACCACTCCAGAAAGAAAGAGTTTTAGCCACTTTTAAAACCCAATTAGCAGATTTACTCAGAACTTACTAAAGAACAAATCATACATAAAAGTACATCAGAAAATAATGATGTATCCTATGAAAACTGTTAATGTAAGTAAACACACGATCATGTTCCTCACTCTTAATATCTGCTGCAGATGAAGTTGAGTTTGTGAGATTCAGGACGGCTGATCCAGCGCTGATCTCCTCCAGACTGAACTGCTCCTTTTCTGTTCTCAAGTTTGCAGTTTTCCTGAGTCGTTCCGTTCCCTGGAGCCCAGTTGTGATAGCACACCATCTCTCCACTCACCCAGAGCCACATGTTCATGATGCAGTAGTTGTGTAAACCCAACCACACCGCCGCAGTAGACGCCCCTTTAACCACGTTCATCACACGACGCTGAATCTCTTCTGAATGAACCGAGACCAGATCCACATGATTCTGTCTGCAGTATCTCAGAGCTTCAGACCACATCAGATTCTCTTTGATCAGAATCAGTTTAGAGTCAAGATCTGGACACAAAACAAACCACAAGCAGAAACTAGAGAGAGACTGATCAAAAACAACATGCAGAACAAACATGTCATGTCAGACATGTAGCGTGAACTTTAAGAGATCTGGAGGTGATGATGAATTGTGTGTTTTGTGAGGATCTACTCACCTTCATGACACACAAAAGTATATTGTTTGGTGCAGGAGATGTCATTCCATTGTCCCTGAGCATTCAGTTTAACACTTGTACAGTTTTCAACACCTCCAGCATTATTAGGTTCACCAGACTTCCAGTGTCTGAAAGAGGAGTTACTCTGATCTGACCACTGCCATGAGTCTCTGAACAGACCGATCCAGGTCCATGATCCAGATAAGTGTATATCACTAATGATCTGCTGAACCTGTTGATTGTCATCCTGGTTTCTCACACTGACCAGATCAATGTGATTCTGTCTGCAGTAACTCTGAGCATCTCTCCAATTCATCGTCTGATTGACAAAGACGAGTCCTGTGTTTGCTTTAAGAAAAACAAATGAGAAAAAGATAAGTGAAACCATTTGTTCATTATTCTTGCACTGCTTTATGGTTTGGATGTGAACAGGAGCAGCGGTGGGAACATCAGAAACCTGGCATTCATAGACTTGAGCTGCTTCTACAGCTGGTGTTTAATATTCACAGTGTTCAAGATATTTTACAATATGCCATGATCTGTAATTTCTGATTGGCTGGAACGTGATTTCAAACCATCAAAGGACACACACACACACACACACACACACACACACACACACACACACTTACAAACAAACACACACACACACACACACACACAGACAGACAATCAGTTGCACACAGAGAAACATTTAGACTCAAGACTCAAATTAATCTTTCTTTGAATAAAAACAAAGCCCTTGTAGGTTTGTGTTGAGATACTGAAGGCTGAAAATCTCAAGCTGAATCACCTCTAGTCACTTCTGTGTGATTATTATTAATAAAATAAGATCAGTTTAGATCTCTAAGATTTTTATCCTCTTAAATTGTGACAAATTATCATACAGAGGGACAACAAAAGAACAAATTAAACATATTGTTTAGAATCACAGTAAAATTTGGTATATGGTGCATCTATAAATTAACTCACTGTTGTTGCAGATGAAATGTAGCTGATTACTACATGACAAATCTTGCCATTGTCCTTTGAAAATCATAGCACAATCATCTGTACTGTCAGGTTTTCCAGTAGCCCAGTTCAGATAGAGCGCGGGTTCACCTGAAGACCACTGCCATTCATCACGACCCGTCTTCTGCAGCCCAATCCAGACAAGCTGAACACTTCTATCATTCACACTCTTGTTCAGCTCATTCATGTCGTTCATGTTGTCAACGGTGGCCAGATCTGTGTATTTCTCTCTGCAGTATCTCTGAGCTTCAGTCCAGTTCTTCCTCTCATTTATAAAGTGATACTGACGCTGAACACATTCAGATACGGAGCAGAGAACTGAGAAAGAGAGGCTTTGCTTTAATGCTTTTCATAACAGGATCAAACCTAATGAAACCATAAATAAAACCATAAACACTCACCAATGAGAAGAAGAGTGAAATATAGAGTTTGGTTCATTTCTGAAAAAGAAAAATATAGATAAACTAAATTCACCGTACACAGTGAATAAGACAATATTAATGTGTTAAAAGTCTAATTCTAGTTAAAGAATGAATGTGAGTTGTTCTTACTTCAGATGTTGTGTGTTTCTGTCCTGAGTCTGATGTTTCTGTCTGCAGCTTTAATGTGTTATTATTACATCTGCTCTCATCACTCATTCAGCATTACATCATTTGTTTATTACTCTAAACATAATCCCTTTTCATTTTTCTTCCTTGTTCATGTGTTTTCCTGATATTTTTCTCTGTGTTACTCTTTGTTGCTGTAATTTTCTGTATGCACACTGTAAAAGGACACATGCAAATGAAAGACAACAGCAGCAACACATTCACCTCTTTATTTATAGAAATCGTAGGCAGAGAAAAAATCCACATTATTTCACTATGTCCACAGGTGACATTGCTTCCTCTTCATATGATGTCAACTCACAGTCAACATTATAATGAAATTTACACTCTACAGTGACACCAATAGTTTAGTTAAAATAATGGTTTTTATTGTTAGTGTCTTGTGTGGTCCACATCGAAAATTCAGCATCTCCAGTGTTGTTTTTATTGTAGCTGTAGGTGGTAAGTTTCATAAACTTTGTTGAATTTTGCACTTTCTGAAAATCCTCAAATGCAAACTGTTTTTTTTTTTGCTTCAAGAGAGCAACTGTCACACCCCTTTGGACGTTTGTGTTGGTTTTCCCCCATGTGTCCATATATGGTTGTTCCTGTCCTCATCAAGTCAAAATTATTAATCACCATTACCTGTCTGAGTATCATTAGCCACCCTTTATAAGTTGTTTGAGTTCAATTTTTATATTAGTCAACTGTTGTATTCCCATTGTTTGTCTTTGAGTAAGAGATATGGGGGAATGTTTATGGAAATTCAAGGTTTATGGGATGTTGTTGGAAAAAAATTTGGTATAACAATATGTGGTGGGAGGAGTGTACGACAGACACAGTGGGTGTGGTGTTAGGGCTCGGAGACTCTTTTATTAAACACAAATACAAAATAAAGTGTCCAAAAAGGGAGAAAATAACAGTGTCCAAAACAAACAGGGGATCTGGTGTCCTTGACGTGCTCGGGTTTGATGAAGGAGGGGTAGTGTTCAATGAGGAAGGGTCCAGGTAAGGGGCGGAGTCTGGCCCCCACACGTGCTCCCCTCCCTGGTTCGGGGTGCGAGGGACAGTGGAGTCACCGCAGCAACGTCCTCCCCGGCATGGCCAGGAAGGAAATCGATGGCCCGACATCCTGGTCCGCGACCGTCTGTCAGTTGTGGCACTTGTCCTCATCTCGACGTTCCCTTCCTGGACCCACAAGGACACCAGTGTGCATGCACGGGGGTAGAGACTGGTCTTTCGAGGAGAGGCGCATGCGCCAGTTAAACAGCGGTGGTGATGAGGCTTCATCCATGTCAGATGCACCTCATCACACACTGCCAGACATGGCTGGTTTGGCACCTCTTCTCTCTCACACACCCGTTCCTGTCAGGAGCCTAGCGAAGGGCAGCGATTGTGGGACGGGGTGGTGATGATAATTGGGGGGGAGGCAGCTGACTCATCACACAATACTTCTTGGATTTGTGTTTGTCAGATGAAGTCTGAGTATTGTAACATATGCAACTAAGATTATTCAATAAACTCTGCTCCTTTTATTATCATTATCACTACGTCTCTTGTTTCTGCTCTTCTCTGGCCTTTCTTAGTCAACTTCTTGGTTGATAGAAGGTCATGTTAATAAGGTTTTGAGTACAAGGAGTTTGTCAACAGCCAGTGCTCCACACAGAGATTTGATCTCATCGTCATCATCCACCCTGATAGCACAAGTACATCTCAGAGACATCTGCAAGATGTAGTTTGCTCATCTGCAATGTCTATTGGACATTTCCTATCAGACGTCAAATAGACGTCTATTAGATGTCAAATAGACATCCGTTAGATCTCGGAAAAACAACTAAATTGACTCAAGATACTTATGCACATAATAAAGGATCTAAGTTAAGGTCTTTTGCCTTTGCACAGGAGAGTTGTCCTGTACATGTGTTGCACAAAAAACTGACACCTTAAAATACTTCTTCGGCATTTTGCAGACGCTGGTCTTCGCATAATTCATCAAAGTGTGTCTTAATGCGCCTTGCACGCTTATGAATAAATGAAGACCTAATGCCTCTTGATTCTGCCAGAGCTTCTGCTGTGGCACATAGGCTCTCAAACTCCCCTCATAGTTTGGTGAGTGTGTCTAATGCTCCTTCAGACCCTAATTAGTTGGTTCAGTTTTGTTTGATCAGGGTTGGAGCTGAACTCTGCAGGAAGGTAGAACTCCAGGAACAGGGTTGGGCACCCCTGGCTTACAGTCTCCAAGACTATCATGAAGAGAATTTTGAACCTCTACATTGCTTTTTTTTCCAAACCCATAGCTTCTGGATGCTCATCAGGTCACTTAGAGACAAGTGATTTCACTGACCGCATGTAAAACATCCACATAACGAAACCTATGCCCAGTGCATAGGACATAGTCGCTTTAAAGTACGCTGCCCAGAAGAACCAGAGAGATGTCCCTCTAAGAGTTCCCACCTCTTTATGTCTTCTTAGTGGGAGCATAAAGTTTTTGTATGGTGTTATAATATTCACATACCTCTGCCACATTCAGACAGGCATCATTCAGAACAAGATTCAAGTTGTGGGAAGCACAATGGATGTAAATTGCTTATGAAGCATTCACACCAGATGTGACTTGCGTAAATAAATCGATTGAACAGTTGTAAAGTTTACTCAGTTCATTCGCGCGTGAAATTCACGTCATAGGAGGGCTCCAGGTATCCACATACAGCAACAATGATTTTGTCCTCCACTGTTGTTTCGGATTTCTGCTCACTATGTCGCAATCACGTCACTACTAGAGCAAGCTCCTGACTGGTTAATGTGGCGGGAATATTTGGCAAACTTCAGATTTTTAAACGGGAATCACGCATTAAGCACGCCAAATGCCCGAAATGCTCAATTCACATCATTCGCTTCAAGAATTAATACACAAGTTCCGGTACTTGCTTGTAGATTATTGCTGCTGCTGCTGCTGCTGTTGCTGCTGCAACTACAGCAATAACCAACAGCATAGCAGATCTATTCTGCCAAGACCAAATATATTAACACTGCCATATCCAACCATGCTAAACTTTTCTGAAAGTTGTCATGACAGACCTGATTTGATGTAACCATTTCTTTTTTTTTTTTCTCTTTTTTTTTTTTTTTTTTACATTTTAATTGAATTCATTAAACAGTCATTAACACTCCAAGGTGGAGAAGGTAAGTGAATCCTTGAATTTAATAATGTCCCTCTCCACAAATTGGTTTCAGGTTATTTATCTTAATTTGTGAGTAATTACTCAACACATCATAAAAAAGTAATATGATTACATTAAAAGTGCAACTAACCATGAAATGGTAATCACTAACATCCTCACAAAATTAATTTCAAACCTTTACAATTACAATTTTAACTAGAACTAAAAAGGAGGCATAGATTCTGACACCTTTCTGGAGCATTTAGTGCTTTAGTTTGTCCACCACAGTGTCCTCCACCTCCATCTGGCTGGCTCCCAGACCAGACCAGTACCCAGAGCCGACCGGTCAAAGACCTTCCGAAGCTGAAGAAATTGGTGAAAGAACTGCAGCAAGCGTGATTTTTGTCCCACATAGCTGTTCCCCATTCATTTGGCGACCCCAGCAACGGTCCATAATCACAAAAGCAACTTTGGAGCTCTCAGTGGGGAAACAGGAAGGCTGTAATGAGAAGGTCAGTGAGCACTGAGACAAGTAGTAATGACATGAAGTGGGCTCACCCGTGTAGGGAGCCAGGTTGCAGAATGGTGTTTACCACCAAGAAAAGAACCTTGAAGTTCCCATTACTGACTCCAGTTATGTTGGAATAAGCAGATTTAGCTTTAGACAATGCATTTTTGTAGTTTAGAATATGTTCAGAATACATTTCTTTGTGAACAACTGACTTTCAGGTTTCTGATGGGACAAGGCGTCGCTATAGATGGTCAGAAAGGCAGCAACCTTTACAGGTTAATGTTGCTAAGGTCTGATGACTGCTCAGACATTAAAAACAAATAATAAATGAGATGATGAATATAATTTCACTCGATGTACTACAAAAGGTTTTGTCTCCAATAAAACACATTTCCAACAAATAACATCTTGTGACTTGCTTTGCTTCACGACTCATACAAAACTTTTGATTTGGCAAAAGACTAAAAACTTTTACTACTATTTAGGAGAACTCTTAAAATTGATCTTTGAAATAAACAGCCAATTCCAGATCAGTGGTTTTAAAATTACTGCAGTATAGTTGTATCGGAAGAGCATGTTCTTTTGTGCCCAAATAGTGGTCCAATTCTTGTCTTTAAAACTACACTACCAGTTGAATGTTTGGACACACCCTCTCATTTAATGTTTTTTGAAAATACGTTTTTTATGCTTATCAAGGCTGTTTTCACTTGATCAAAAATACAGAAAAAAATAATAATATTGTGAAATATTATTATGACGTAAATTAATGTTTTTCTATATTAATATACATTGAAATTTAATTTATATCTGTAATTAAAGTTGAATTTCAAGAATCATTACTCCAGTCCTCAGTGTCACATGATCCTTCAAAAATCATTTGAATATGCTGATTTATTATCGGTGCTGGCAACAGTTGCACCGCTTAATATTTTTTGGAATCTGCAATACTTTTTTCAGGATTTTTTGATCAATAAAACATTAAAAAAAGAACAGCATTTATTTAAAATAGAAAGTTTTTCTAACGATATACACTACTGTTCAAAATATTGGGGTCAGTACATTTTTTATTCTTTTTTTTTGGTTTTTTTTAAGAAATTAATACTTTTATTCACCAAGGATGTGTTAAATTAATTAAAAGAGATATATTTTTCCTTTTAGATGTGAAAGTGATTACTTGAGAACTTTTAAGGACTTTTATTGTGATATGATGAGGTGATGTCATAAGGCTTGCCAGGTGTGATTCAGCTGAAGAAAGGTTTGTGTGTTAGGCATTGATGAATTAATAACTGCTTCATTTAACATTAACAAAGGTGACCAAGGACCACACAACCAGTCATAAGAGTACTTTTTTTTTTTTTTTTTTTAAATTGAGATTTAAACATCTTTTGAAAGCTGAATAAATAGGCTTTCCATTGATGTATGGTTTGTTAGGATAGGACAATACAGTTATACAAAACTACAGTGTTGAAAGTCTATGCATTGTCTTTCTTCTGATCTCTGTGGAAAGAGTGGATGAACTTTATTTTTAATGAGTCAGTAAGAATTTGGTCCTTTGTTCACTTCATTTTACCACAGATTTGGCATAATTTCATGTGGGATTTTTAGAAAGATTGAAAATATTAACTAATTATCTGTGAAGGATGTAGGCTGTCAAACATACACAAATTTTAGCCAATCATAGCAGTGGGCATTTCCTTCTGAGTTTACAATCTGCCACGTCTATTCAAACAGCGTTCTGATGAGGGGGGTTAAAAACAGGACAGAGAATAGCCTATTACTTCTAAATAATTTTTAGAATCTTGATAGGATCATAAGCGGTCCTCAGAAAACAGTACAAAATAATAAAAAAGGCAGTTCATGACTCCTTTAAATTTTACACATTTGTTACATATAATTAACAAGGGGAAATCAGGAAACAGGAGACAGTACTGGTAGTAGATGAGTTTATTTGACCTGATAACCACTCCAGAAAGAAAGAGTTTTAGCCACTTTTAAAACCCAATTAGCAGATTTACTCAGAACTTACTAAAGAACAAATCATACTTAAAAGTACATCAGAAAAATAATGAAGTAGCCTATGAAAACCATTAATGTAAGTAAACACGATCATGTTCCTCACTCTTAATATCTGCTGCAGATGAAGTTGAGTTTGTGAGATTCAGGAAGGCTGATCCAGTGCTGATCTCCTCCAGACTGAACTGCTCCTTTTCTGTTCTCGAGTTTGCAGTTTTCCTGAGTCGTTCCGTTCCCTGGAGCCCAGTTGTGATAGCACACCATCTCTCCACTCACCCAGAGCCACATGTTTATGATGCAGTAGTTGTGTAAACCCAACCACACCGCCGCAGTAGACGCCCCTTTAACCACGTTCATCACCTCATGCTGAATCTCTTCTGAATGAACCGAGACCAGATCCACATGATTCTGTCTGCAGTATCTCAGAGCTTCAGACCACGTCAGATTCTCTTTGATCAGAATCAGTTTATCTGGAAACAAAACAAACCACAAGCAGAAACTAGAGAGAGAAAAACAACATGCAGAACAAACACTGTGGATGAATTTGTCATGTCAGACATGTAGCGTGAACTTAGAGATCTGGAGGAGATGATGGATTGTGTGTGTTTTGTGTGGATATGCTCACCTTCATGACACACGAAAGGATACTGATTGTTGCAAGAGCTGTCAAAGCATTGTCCCACAACATTCAGTTCAACAGCGCCACAGTTTTCACCAAGCCCATAATTATTAGGTTCACCAGACTTCCAGTATCTGAATGAGGAGTTACTCTGATCTGACCACTGCCATGAGTCTCTGACTCTGAACAGACCAATCCAGATCCATGATCCAGATAAGTGTCTATCACTAATGATCTGCTGAACCTGTTGATTCTCATTCTGGTTTCTCACACTGACCAGATCAATGTGATTCTGTCTGCAGTAACTCTGAGCGTCTCTCCAATTCATCGTCTGATTGACAAGGACGAGTCCTGTATTTGCTTAGGAAAAACAATTGAGAAAATGAAAAGTGAATCCATTTGTTTGTTGATACGACAAACAGTCATACCATTTAGTATTAAAATGTGGTTCCATCTATAAATGAACTCACTGTTGTTGCAGATGAAATATCGGTTATCGCTACATGTCAAATCATGCCATTGTCCATTAAACATCATAGCACAATCATCTGTGCCATCTGGTTGTCCAGGTCCCCAGTTCAGATAGAGCGCAGGTTCACCTGAAGACCACTGCCATTCATCACGACCCGTCTTCTGCAGCCCAAACCAGACAAACTGAACACTTCTATCATTCACACTCTTGTTCAGCTCGTTCATGTCGTTCATGTTGTCAACGGTGGCCAGATCTGTGTATTTCTCTCTGCAGTATCTCTGAGCTTCAGTCCAGTTGTTCTTCTCATTTATAAAGTGATACTGACGCTGAACACATTCAGATACGGAGTAGAGAGCTGTGAAAGAGAAACTTTGCTTTAATGCTTTTCATAGCAGAATCAAACCTCATGAAACCATAAATAAAACCACGAACACACTCACCAATGAGAAGAATAATGAAAAATAGAGTTTGGTCCATTTCTGAAGAAGAAAAATACAGATAAACTCAGATTTCATATATTCACAGATTAGTTTTGGTGAAAACACGATTTCAGCGATGATTAAAATTCCATCTTAACAGGAAGATAAATTCACCACACACAGTGAATAAGACAATATTAATATGTTAAAAGTCTAATTCTAGTTAAAGAATGAACATGTGAGTCGTTCTTACTTCAGATGTTGTGTGTTTCTGTCCTGAGTCTGATGTTTCTGTCTGCAGCTTTAATGTGTTATTATTATATCTGGTCTCATCCCTCATTCAGCATCACATTATTTGTTTATTACTCTAAACAAAAGCCCTTTTCATTTTTCTTCCTTGTTCATGTGTTTCGCTGATATTTTTCTGGGAATGTCTGTAAGTTCCTGTATGCACACTGTATAATGTCAAATGCAAATGAAAGACAACAGCAGCAACACATTCACCTCTTTGTTTATAGAAATCGTAGGCAGAAAAAACATCCACATTATTTCACTATGTACACAGGTGACATTGCTTCCTCTTCATGTGATGTCAACTCACAGTCAACATTATAATGAAATTTACACTCTACAATTGACAACAACAGTTTAGTTAAAATAATGGTTTTAATTTTTGTCAATTAGATGTTTTAGATGTGAATGCACCACTAGGGTTCCCATGCAAGAATGCATTTCTGAATGCCAGAATATGCTCCACTTATTGCACTTGCACTGTCATATCCCTGACCTATGCTCTTCTGTTTCTCTTAAATATTTCCTATTCATCTTTAGCCACGTGAATTAATCTTTAGGCAAGTGAAGTGTCTGCCTAGCCTGTGTTCCTTTTTTTAAAAAAAAAAATAATAATAATAACAGCACAGTGAGGGAAGGGTTGCACACTTCAACACTGACCACCATCACTGGACCAATGGGTAAATATCTGATGATGGTGATATTAATTAATTAAGAATTGACCTCCCTGCAAAGATTGCGATTGCAAAGTTTTAGCTCAAAATACCCAACAGACAATATTTTATAGCTTGATAAATTTCCACCTTTTATGGTATTAGCCAAAGCCCCCCATTTTTGTTTGTCCCTTTAAATGTAAATTAACTGGTGCTCCTCAGAAGAGGGCGGAGCTTCCAGAATTAATACACAAGTTCTGGTAATTGCTTGTAGATTATTGCTGCTGCTGCTACTGCAACTACAGCAATAACCAACAGCATAGCAGATCTATTCCGCCAAGACCAAATACATTAACACTGCCATATCCACGTTGTCATGACAGACCTGGATCTGATGTAACCCTTTCTATTTTTTTACATTTTTAATTGAATTAATTAAACAGTCATTTACACTCTAAGGTGGAGAAGGTAAGTGAATCCTTGAATTTATTAATGTCCCTCTCCACAAATTGGTTTCAGGTTATGAATATTTAGCTTAATGTGTGAGTAATTATTTTATTATTACTTTCTTAGACAAAATGTCATATTTAACCTCAACAGTGCCTTTATTGTCTATGCAGATATTGTGAAGAACAGCAACAAGCTATGACTGTGGGGGCGAAGTCGTGGTGGACCTCCAGGGCAGGATATTGAGCGCCACCTGGACTTCATGACACCAAAGGCAGAAGACACATAGCCCTCAGCGAAAACTTCCACTCATTGATGAACTATTCATCATCTTAACATGGACAAGCTACCTGTAACGTAATGCACTGAGACGGGTGGATCCATACGCAAGACTTTATTGTACAAACTCATAGTGGGACAGGTGAGGTCAAACACAGCAGACATGTGCAACGCATATAATCCAAATGGTAGTCAGTCGAAGCAGAATAGTCGCAAGGGGCACAAGCAAACAATCGTAAAACAAGGAACAGGCGAGGGTCAAAGGCGGGCAGAGAACAATCACAGGAACCAGGAACAAAGGAGTCGACAACGGGAAAAACAACCAGGGGAAAACGCTCGGAATTGGCCAGGGAATCTAACTCAAAACTTTGCAAATAACAGAGGAGAAACCAGTCTATTTATACTGACGGTGAGAGGTGAAAGGACACAGGAAGTGCACGAGAATGGTGTTGTGGGAAATGTAGTGAGTTATTAGTCCATAGAGAAATGAAGGCTCCCACTAGGGGTGAAGGGAGGGAGCCACAACGGCGCAGTTCATGACACTACCTTTACCAGGTTTTCAGCTCACTACCATTGTAGATGTGACAAGGGAGCAAGTGCAGGCCACAATGCCTGACAAGTTCAAGCTCTACTGCCCTCAGATGAGGGCGATAATAGACTGCACTGAGATCTGCTGTGAAACAGCATCATCTCTCTCATTCAGTCTGGGACCTTTTCCAACTACAAAAATCACAGCACCGTTAAAGGTTTAATTGGCATTGCCCCATGTGGGGTTATCACATTTGTATCAAAACTCTACACATTCTCCATCTCAGATACAATCGGCAATCACAGATCTTGCAATTACTTCAGCCAGGAGATGGTGTAATGACCGACAAGGGGTTGCTGACAGAGGTAGGGGCAACACTTATCATTCCTCTGATGAAAACATCTAATCAGCTCAGCTTGAAAGATACCCAGAAGACCCAGGCTATGGGGCAGCCATGGCCTAATGGTTAGAGAGTCTGACTTGTAACCCAAAGGTTGTGGGTTCGAGTTCCATTTACAACAGCAATTACAAAGAAGTTGTTACTTTTATTGCCTCTAGATGTGCATAAAACTATTCCATTTTAAAATTCTGCCTCAATGTAACAATACATCCATGTAGACTTTATGATAAAAATAATCTAGATTATAAAGATAATTTATAAAGATTCTTTCAACTGTGAAGTCAGTGTGCATATCCAAAATGAAATCGCATCGCTGAGGTCCACTTAAGGCCAGCTGGCCTTGAACCTGGTAATAATACTTTTGGCTCTTCTTAAGGCAGGCCTGGCCTCGAATTGTGATCAGGGGTCTCACTTGGGAAACATCTTCATCAGGGTGGATGATGATCCCACACTGCATCACAGAGACATCACAAAAATCAGAATACTGCCTTAAAATGTCAGGTTCTAGATTAGTCAGGGTCAATTTTCAAAAAAGATTAACCCCGAAGGCAAATCATGTTAATTTTTGGCATACAACATTTTTAGGGGTTTTGAAGGGTGCTGAATTCAAATCTTCTGTATGCCAGGCTCAAAAATGTCCCATAATGCCTCAAAATGGAGAAATCCAATATGGCCGCCGCCACCAGGTCAAAATCGAATTAATCACTTATTTTTTTGAATGTACAAGGTAAATACCAGAATGTAATGTGCTTTTATAGGTTTTCACATATGGGGAATTCAACGCCAAGCTCAGATTTAAGATTGAAACCACAGAAAATGCTTGAAATTAATGTACTTGGTTAAAATTGTTGTCTCGGTTAATGAATAATTTATGAACAAAGAGGACCATGAAACAGGTTGATGGCATTCTGAAGAATTTACTTGAAATACATCTAGGAACAAGGCTGATTACAATATTTTAACTAATTAGTTACTTATTTATCTATCTGTATTTTAAATGTATTTTTTAATTGAAGAAAATGCTTGGAACTTTAACCTTTTCAATAGTAGGTTTATAATATCTCAACTATACGCTGGGTGTGAAATTTCATTTCCATGGTGATGCATATCTCTCCTTGTTCAGGTAAATGGCCAGTTTAAATTTTTGAATGTGGCCGTTAACTGACATAACTGAAAATTCTAAATAATGTGTGACTGTACTCCCAGGGGCACTGAAATAACAATCCCACATATGGGACCACAGGATTCTCAGTAATAAAAGGTAGACTATAATATAACATTACCAACAATTTGTTTAAAACAATGTTATAAACAAGAAATAGCATGTGAAGAATGTTAAGTGAGGATTATGTATAACTGTATAATTAATATATTATAAGAGATATTCTCTTATAATATGTGACCCTGGACCACAAAACCAGTCTTAAGTCGCTGGGGTATATTTGTAGCAATAGCCAAAAACACATGGTATGGGTCAAAATTATCAAAAACATTTTTTTGCCAAAAATCATTAGGATCTTAAGTAAAAATCATGTTCCATTAAAATATTTTGTAAATTTTGTTCTGTAAATGTATTAAAACTTAATTTTTGATAAGTAATATGCATTGCTAAGAACTTAATTTGGACAACTTTAAAGGCGATTTTCTCAGTATTTTTTATTTTTTTGCACCCTCAGATTCCAGATTTAAAATAGCTGTATCTCGGCCAAATATTGTCCGATCTCAACAAACCATACATCAATGGAAAGCTTATTTATTCAGCTTTCTGGAGATATATAAATCTCAATTTTGAAAAATTGACACTTAAGACTGGTTTCGTGGTCCAGGGTCACATATAAGAGTCAAAATTACGTAATGACAATTTCAGAGAAGCAACTGACCGTCTCAGTGAAGTATTTGAAAGGGAAGTTTCTCAGTTTGTGTGGCACAAAGACTGTCGATCTAATTACATGAGTAAAGATAAATTGGAAAGGTTAAAGAAGATCGAATATAAACAGAATGGCCAAAGTCTATCTGCATCAAGTGACAATATTCAAAATGTGAGTTTGCGAAGCAAATTACCTTCAACAGATTGGGGAAAATGTATCTTTTGTCAACAAGATCGTAAAGAAGCACTTCATCTCATTCAAGAAATGAAAGTCAGCAGCAGAATACTAAAAGCAGCAAACTATGACCAATACTTAAAAGTTCGTTTAGCCTGTGTCAATGACCTGACAGCTGCAGATGGAAGATACCATCGGAGTTGCATCATTAAGTTTGAGCGTAGGACCAAGCACATGGAAGATATGTCACTCCAGAACACAGAGATGGCATTAGTTTGGCTTTGTCAGGAACTTGAGCAATCAGCACAGCAATCAGATATCCTAGATCTTGTAGATGTTTGGGACAGATACTGTAAAATAGCTAATGAATCTCAGCTTGATATACCACTTTCATTTATTAGTCGCAGGACCACTTTCAAGGAAAAACTTGCTTATCGTCTGAAAGGCATATATGACTTTGTTGTATTGCATGATCAGCCTCAAAATGAACCTTGTACGGTACTGGTACCATTCAAATTCCGCCATGTTCCAGTATCAGCAATGATGTCAGACAGTGCTGCAAATACTGAAAGACTCATTCCATCATTTAAACACCATAACGAGGATATGTTCCTGAGCATGGTTCATGTTGCATTACATATACGAGGTGACATGTTGTCACAACCCAGATCAAATGGGATAGACATAAGTGAAGAGAGAGCACTTGACAGCATTCCCAACAGCTTGTACATGTTCCTTAATTTGTTACTAGGTGGTCAATGTCTTCTGGACAAATGGCAGATGATAGGAGCACAGCTAAAAAACATCTTAGAATCATTAGCATTGCACAGGATCTTATGTACACAGCCAGTGGAGACAAGTTCCTCACTCCTAAGCACATAGGAATGGCCAGTGCTCTACACCAAGCTACACGTTCAAAAGCGTTAGTTAACATGTTTCACCAGGCTGGTCATGTCATGAGTTACCGTGAGGTGCTCAAGCTTGACACAGCACTGGCTAAAATGACATTACAGACCATGGGGCATGATGGAGCTGTAGTTCCCCAAAATCTAGTGAAGGGCCGCTTTGTCCATTTCTCTGCTGACAATATTGACATTAATGAGTGCACTCTGGATGGAAAAGGAACATTCCATGCCACTCAAGTGGCTGCCTGGCAACGAGGTCCACCTGAAGGTAACCTACTCAACAGAATTGATATTTTTTCTACAGGCCCCTTAAACATCCCTAGGTCAATGAATGACATCATACCTGCATCAAATAGAGGAATCACAGAGCGTCCGTACAGTGGTGTGTTAGCAGCCAGCAGCACAGAAAGCACATGCTATTGACATGGCTTTTATTTTGTCAAGGACATCTCACAATCCTATGCCATCCTGGACATTCTACAATCAAGTGGCAAGCACAGTCAATCCAGAGAAGACTACAGTAGGGTACTTACCTATCATACAGGCTCCTGCATCTGAACTTGATACATTGAACACAGTCATCAAGCGAGTGCTCTATGTTTCCAAATCAATAGGACAGCGGTATGCCGTTCTGACAGTGGATGAGGCTCTATATCCTAAGCTGCTTGAACTTAAGTGGTCAGTAGAAGCATACAAGGATGTGCTTGTTCCTTGCCTTGGAGGACTTCACATAGCCATGAACTTTTTGAGTGTGATTGGATGACACATGGCAGATTCTGGACTGAGGGAGCTATGGGTGGAGAGTGGTCTTCTGGGAGCTAATGCTGCCCAGCATGTCATGGCAGGAAAAGGGTATGCACGTGCCATCAGGACCCACAAAATTACCCTTCAAGCTCTTTGGCAACTTTTAACTCCACGTTTGTATGCATTCCTGGATAATGTTGATGATATGCTGACAGCCGAGCTTGCTGATATCTCCAAATCCATAGATGCTGATCACATTGCGGAGATGGTTGAAAAACTCACTACCAACAGATTTCAGCAGCTTATGAAAGAGTTCTCCTCAGCTCTCAACCCAAATGATGCATTCTGGTGGGGCTACATGACTATGGTGAGCATCCTTCTCTGCTTCACAAGAGCACAGCGTGATGGGTTATGGGATCTCCATCTGTATGCTTTCAAGCAAATGCTGCCATTTTTCTTTAGGTATGATCACATCAACTATGCCAGATGGGGTACTGTATACCTTGCTGAGATGTCAGCTCTCCCACCAGAAATCCTTCTTGAGTTCCAGAAAGGGAACTTTGTTGTTAAACGCACTGATAGACGCTTTAATCAGGTGTCAGCAGACCAAAGCACAGAATGGTTAAATGCCACTGGAAAAAAGAGTGGAGGCCTGGTAGGCATTACCAGAATAGAAACTGCGCTCAGCAGATGGACTCTGTCCTATAACCTGAGAACAGTCATTGCCTCTCAGACAACAGAACTGCTGAGATTGACCATGGAGAATGATGATGATGAATATATATACACAATGAGTGCACAAAAAGTAGAATGGAAAAAGATGAATCTGATGAAAACAGAGTAGTTGTGTCACTTAAAGAGCAAGGTGTTTTTCAAGATGATGGTGAAACATTGAAGAACATTATCAACAAAGACATGGTCACACCTGAAATCAAGGAATCTCTGCTTAATGCACAACATCTTGGACAACAACAACTCAAAGAGTTTGTGGAAAAACGTTTGTGTGAGCCACCAAACAGTGGAATGCATGTGGATCTGAGGTCACCCATTAGGAAGAATAAAGCTAAGACATTTGCTTCACTGCATGAAGTTGTGCAACTTTACAAGGGCAAGCAAAATACTATCAAAGTGAACAGGAGCATTCTACAAAGGCTCATAACAGCTTATAGAGCAGGGCGCAAGATCAACCTGGAAAACATCTTCCAGCATGAACTCATGCCCATTCCACTGTCTTTGGCAACAACTAATGGCTCTCTCCATTCCACTAACAAATCTATGATTATCAACATTCTGACAACACAAGTCCAAACCCCTGCAGATGTAACCCTGGCTAAACACAGCTGCCTGCTCATTGATGGCCAAGCACTTGTAATGGCACTTGGAAAACCACCAGACTTAACAACATTTGGTGAATATGCCTGCATGTTTTCCAACACAGTATGCAAGATGGGAGTGAAGTTTCAGAGAGTTGATGTAGTCTTTGACAGGTACCAAAAACAATCAATTAAAGCAGGTACAAGGATTAAGCGAAAACAGCGCCATCAACCGATACGCCGTAAAATTGAAAATGAGTCAGTGGCTTTACCAACAGATTGGTCCAACTTCATGGCACTTGAGGACAACAAAACAGATCTTGCTCTTTTCCTCTCAAGCCATCTCATCAAACACAGCCCAAAAGGGGGACCTGTGATTGTAGTGTCTGGGGGGTTTGCAGATGCAACCACTGTTATGTCATCAGATCCCACTCTCACAATCTCCTCTCTACAGGCTGACCATGAGGAAGCTGACACACGTCTGATTTTACACTGCATACATGCTCAAATGGAAACAATTGTTGTGTCAGCACAAGATACAGATGTATTTCTTCTTCTTCTGGCACACTATGAGAAAATGCAATGTAAATATCTCTACATGAAGGCTGGCACCTCAAAGGCTCCAAAGTATTTGCCAGTGCATGAGATTCATAAGTTGCTATCGCCTGACCAGTTACAAACTTTACTTGCTTTCCATGCTGTCACTGGTTGTGATAGTGTGTCTCAGTTCAGTGGCCACAGCAAGAATACAGCCTGGCAGGTGTTCCTCAAACATCATACTGATCTTCTTGGCCTTGGAAAGGGCCCTTTAACAGAAGACACACTAAGGTCAACTGAGGCATTCATCTGTAAGATCTATGGTGTGCCTGAGGTTGACACTTGTGATAAAGCAAGAGTCAAGTTGTTCTGTGTTGGTCATTCACAAGAAACTCTACCACCAACCTCTAATGCAGCAAAATTTCATATAATGCGTGCTCATTATCAAGCCACACTTTGGAATCAAGCTCACGTGTCACACCTTGATCTCCCTCCAGTGACTGAAATGGGATGGAAGAATTTGGATGGACAGTTAGTGCCAAAACTACTATCTCTGCCACCCATTCCTAAAGCTTGCAAGGAGATCATTTCCTGTGGTTGCCTCAAGGGGTGTCTCAGCCAGCGCTGTAGTTGCAGAAAAAGTGGCATGCAATGTATGGAATCATGCAGTTGCAGAACATTTGGCAACTCCTGCCAGAACACTGGAGAGGAGGAGGAAGAGGATTGGGAATAATTAAACCCATGTGTGTAGGTGTAGCCTACTTCTCCACATCATGGACTTCATGGACATTGAATAGTAGATACTAAATTCTACACTAAATAAATATTTAAAATACAGATAGATAAATAAGTAACTAATTAGTTAAAATATTGTAATCAGCCTTGTTGCTAGATGTATTTCAAGTAAATTCTTCAGAATGCCATCAACCTGTTTCATGGTCCTCTTTGTTCATAAATTATTCATTAACCGAGACAACAATTTTAACCAAGTACATTAATTTCAAGCATTTTCTGTGGTTTCAATCTTAAATCTGAGCTTGGCGTTGAATTCCCCATATGTGAAAACCTATAAAAGCACATTACATTCTGGTATTTACCTTGTACATTCAAAAAAATAAGTGATTAATTAGATTTTGAATTGCAGCTGTCTGGGGAGTTCCTCTTAGAATTCGAGCTGCTAAAGCTTTGACAGAAGACTCTATACAAACATGGCATATTTTACCAAACCTGCTGGTTTATATATTTGGGTCCACAGCTGGCACCAGATATGTGCCTTGACACTTGAAGGCTCACTAAGTGGCAATATTGCTTGTAGCCGGTGCTAGGTCTGCAATGAGCTGGTGCATGATAGTGGCAAAGATACCGTCTTGAATCCCATTAAACTGTAGAAGTGCTTCACCAGCAGACACAACATGCATTTCAGTACTACGGGGACCTCTTTAAGTCGAATACACTTAATGCCATCTGCTGAACTGCTGAAGTGTGGTCATTAGAAGTATTTGGTCTGTGTTCATATTAATAAAACCAGGTCACCTTGATTTGTTTATCTTCCTTGGGGATAAGTGCTTGATATTGCTGCATTCAGCACAATCTCCTTACATGCAGTGGGACTGTCTTGATTGCAGGCTACAGCTTCAATAAAATTCAGTGTGCTCTGGTCTGCTTGACTTGGAATGACATGTTACAGGGCTAACTTAATATTTTCATGATATCAGCGAAGACACATTTCTTGGGGTGTCTGAACACTGGAGCTCAGCAAATTTAGATTTCACAATTATAGACTCATTTTTGATATCACAACATGTTAATTTTTAAAATATGTTAAGTGCTGTTTCTGGGTTTTCTTTTTCCTGTCTCTCTTACTGTGTCACTTCCCTCATCCCAGTGTTTGCCTTGAGATGTCATTTCTCTCATAGATTACCTGACATAATCATATGTGGTAGTTGTGTTGGTCACAATGAGTTTCTTTTTCTCTGGACGAAGGCACAGTGATGTTGCCATTTTAATTTATTTATTTTTATAATGGTACTTTTTTGAGGGCTGCTAGGTAAAGCTCAGAGTGCTCGTTTTACTGAACTGCCTAGAGACTGTCTTGTTTTAAATGGTAAACTCTGATGGCTTCGAACCTGGGACCATCTTTTCCTCTGTCTTTGTCCTTGTCCTCTGCCTTTTGTTTTGATTGTGTTTCTTTCTTTCTTAGTCTTTTTTTCTTTTCCTCTCCTTTTTCTTGAAATTTTCCTTATTTTTCTTCCTCTCTGAATGCCCTTTGTCTTTCAGCATTATTTTTTTCCCTTGCTCTGTCTTTCTTATGATTAGCTTTTGTGTAATTTTGCTCAGTGTTGCAAAGGTTCCAGCTATGCTATTTTGTGGACGTTGCCATCTGTGATCTTTTGACATTGGTTGAGACATTGGGACATTCCAAGGTTTGATATTCAAAGATAACAACCGGTAAAAACTAATAACACAGGCTCATCCGGGTGCTATGAATCGTTTTTAACATTAGTAATTATACGTATCCTTTGGCGCCATCTTGCGGCTTAAAACGCTTAACCATGAGTTAAAATGGAGGACTTCAACATTAATTTCAACATGTATGGAAAAAAATAAAGTTTTCAACAGTGGATAGAATTGGATGACTTGACTGACTCATTAAAACAAAAACTTAACTCTGAAGAAAAAAAAAGAACCACATTATGGGCAATGAAACTTCTCAAAGATTGGCTAATTGAGAAAAAAATGTTCATCACCAGATATTTAAAAGTTTGACATCCTTAAGACCTTTAACTCCAACAATGCCGTTTTTAAAAATACCATTAAACAAATTCGCAAAACAAAAATTCAGACACGCTGTCACCAGACACAGCCATCTGCCTCATTCGGAAAGTATGGTTTGATGCAAAGACGCAACAAAAAATATCAACTTCAGCATCCCCAGCGGCACCACATTTACACTGAATCAGTTCACAATAAACAGGAATGTGCAGTTTAATATACAAGTAAATATTATGCTATGTGTTATTAATTGGGCATATTTATATCTCATACAACATATAACACATAAAGATTATATTTCATACAAATTATTAAACCAAATTGAATGTTTAGATTTTTTAAACTTTGTGTATTGGCTTAAACTGCTTTAAGGAACTGTTTTTCTTTATGAAAAGTTGTTACAAATTACCTAATAAAATCTTTAAGTCTGTAACGTATGAGTCTGACACAAGAGGATCCATTCACAAACTTTATTAAAGATCGTAATCGTGGTCAGACAGGCAGGGGCAAACAGGAACAGCGTGGAAAATACAAAGGGGGGGTAGTCAATGTCCGAGCGGGAAGTCGTGGCAGGCAGCTAGCATCAAACGTAATCCAACAAACAAGCGAGGGGGTCGACAGGCAGGTGGAGAACAATCAGGAACCAGGGCACAGACAGAGACGGCAACGAGAAAACAAACACAGGAAATATTGCTCAGAATTGACAGGGTGAACTAATCAAGACTTTGCAAGGATACAATGCAAACATTAGTCTATTTATAAAACAGAGATAATGAGCAAGATGGCCGATAGGGGTAAAGGTAATGGGTCAAGAGTCACTGAAAGGGATTATGGGAGATGGAGTCCACAAAAGAGTTCAGAGAACATGGGAAGGCTCCCTCTAGCAGAGAGAGGAGGGAGCCACAACGGGATGATTCATGACAAAATCGCTTTGTACCCATTTTTTTCTCACGTAGAAAGTTGCCACACAATAAGTAAGAGAGTGCACACTGTATGCAGCCATTTGTTAGGAACTATTTTTTTTTTGCAGACACTTTTTTTTAATTACAGAGCTAGTAAATTAACAAAATATTACAACTCTGATCTATGTTTTGTGTCTAATTATTTACTTTTGTGGCAAGAAGCCATGTAATAAGCGAGATAATAATCCACATTAATTGGTGCAGTGCAAACAGCTAACACTTGGTTATTGTAGGCTATTTAGAAATCCTGTGCTAACTGTGTCCCCAGGAAGTGGCAAGTCTGGTCACTCTATATTAAACAGTATCTTTGTTTCAGTCTCAATTATATATTAAAAAATATAGATATGTTTACGTGGAAATTGCTCATAAATAATATGTAAGTCATAAAATATGTAAGCTGATGTTGTGGTATGAGGTCAGTTTAGATTAGAATGCTTGCCACCGGTTTAAAATGAAGGGAGTCTGGTTTATTGCAATTTTCAATGACCAGCTGGTATCTAAGCTTGTATCATCTTGAATCAACTAATTTCTTGGTTGGACCCGATTTGGGCAGTTATTGACCTGTTTATAACAAATGTATTACATTTTCGAAAACCACATTAAGTAAGATAGAAATTGTACTGGTCTACGCTGTCTGTGTGTGTGTGTGTGTGTGTGTGTGTGTGTGTGTGTGTGTTTTAATAACAATAACAAATGTTGTTTGTGCAATGTCCACATTTCTGTTGCTTGTAAAACCTGCAATCACTATCGACAAAAGCAGGAAATTAAAACATATGTGAAAGCTGTCAAAATATAAATGAGAAATAGGTTAAAAAATATGAAGATTGCAAAGAATTAAAAAAAAAAAAAAAATCAAAAATTTCATTAAGTTTCCTGTGAAAGGAAGGTTTAGGTGTATATGTAGGTTTTAGGGTAAGGGGATAGAAAATATAGTTTGTACAGAAGAAAAACTGTAGAAAAACCATTCTAACTATTATGAGATGAACCAATAAAATGGAATGGGAACCCAACATATATATGTGTGTGTGTGTGTGTGTGTGTGTGTGTGTAACTGTTGATGATTATCATTTTTCTGATTCTCACATCCCTACCTGAAAACCTGTTTCACTTGTTTTAGGGAAGGGAAATAAACTTCACAACTGCTGTTCAACACAACAGTTACAGAGGAGGAAATAGAAAGGTCTGCAAATATTATTTGAGGTGAGTGTTTTATCTTTATTTAGTTATTTTCGTGTATGAGTGTTGTCTTATGATGTGTTATTGGTCACTTTGAGCCTCTGGGACTTTAATGCCTTGCTGAAGTCATCTTGATGATATTATTTAAACCTCTTTAATTTGGGGTTAAACAGATGATCAAGTGTGTTCTTGTGAATCACAGAAAGATTCTGATGTTGTTTACACTTTATTAGTGAGTCTGATTCTCAAACAGTATTTCTTATCATGTGCTCTTAACTCTTTGAGGTAAAACTATCACTCAACATCTTCATGTGTCTGCAGACAGTTTTAATGTAATATTGTGTTTATATGGTAAACTCTATAACAGTAAATTTAAGTGAAATTGATGTGTTAATAGAGTAGAAATGCTGCTGCTTTTACTGACTGTGTTAAAAACAACAGTTATATAATAACTCCCAAGTATAGAAAACTCACGTCACAATAATAAAGAGTTCATAAACTTTTTTTTTATTGTGGATCTGTGAAATATGAGATAGCTCAATAGCTTTAAATTACAAAAATACTTTAGAATGTAATGTTGTATGTTCTGAAAATCACCAGTTGTTAACTATTACAGCAAATCATTTATCTTCCCCACAAATTAAGTAAATAAAAATATTAGAAGCAGTGAAAATATTCATGCATTAATTTACACATTTAAAAGGGTAAAATACACCTTTTTTGGTGGGGTTCCCCTGGTAAAATTAGCATTCCAGGGGCTAAATATTACGTTATTGGGGTATTCAACCCACGGACATTAAAAACAACCTTTGGCAACAGTGGTAAAGTAGCCCAATTCCATGGGAAAACTGTGGACTTGGCAACACTGCTTATGTGACAATGCATCAAACTAAGACAGGTAAAGACGACTAGTCAATTTTTAACAATCTGGGATAATGTCTTTTTTTAGAGAAACGGAATGAAGCAGACAACTAAATATTGGCTAGCATTAGCATTCAAATAAGTACAGATGACTATCAGCATGACTGTCTGTGAGGTACATTGATACTAGTGAGTTTTAGGCCGTGGTCTACCCACTATTTTGGCCAAAAGAGGAACATTCTTTGTTTGCTTTCCATATATAATTAAATATCTATTTAAATAACAGGTAACAATGTGAAGTTGACCATTTAGTCGCTGACTTTAATTCACTGTCACGACATGGTTTATTGTGGCTTTTATGTTAAAGAATGTCAGACAGTACATTAGAATACTTTTGAAGATAATTTTATTTTTAGTTTTGTAATCCCAATCTAATTGTTATTTAGCCTGTGCATACAGCATGTGAGTGGCAGGAGTTCATAACTACAGTAAGTTTGCACTGAACAAACCTCAAGTCATTATATATACAGTCAAAATTATTTAGACACCAGATATATGTATAATTGATTTTTTTTTTTTTTAAACTAGTGGGTGCAGAATACTAGTTCATTTATGTAAGTGAGGATAGCATATATATATATGGGAGCAAAAACTATTCAGACACTTTGACCTGACCATGTTTTAACTCCTTGACTAAACCAGTTTTCCAAAATGGTTCTAGATTAACAGGTTGAAATTCTGAAGAAAACCCCCTGCACAGTTTTGCAGAAAATGGAGAAATATAAAGCAATTCAGAACTTCTGCTCAATATGCAGTTCAGTTGAGGAACGGGAAACAATTACTTTGTCATTATTCACGGTTAGTAAATTACTTCATGAAATAGTAACATATATAGATCTAAAAGTCTCTTGTATCTGTTAATTCTGGACTTCTCAGACATCACTGAGTACATCAATAGTTTATTTATGGTAGTTAACAAGGTAAATATTTTATCTTTTACAGTAATTATAGCAGATTTGTTCAACACAACTTGATGCTCATATGCCTCCTCTCACATCTTAATTTCATAATCCAAATAAAAATCGTACACTTGAGTTCATGTTTGAGTTCAAGAGTGAAACTATTACACATCTTTTTCTTCTCGTCCTGCAGCTGTGAGTCAATGAAGAATGATGGCGTCTGTTGAAGAGCTTCTCTTGGACTCACTGAAGGAGCTGTCAGAAGCTGAACTGAAGGAGTTTCATTGGCGCTTAATGAAAGCATATCGTAAGCGTATATCAAAGTCTGAAATGGAAAAGGCAGATATTTTCGACACAGTGGATAAGATAGTGGTGTGTTTTGGACTAGAAGAAGCTGTGAATATCACTGTGGACATCCTGAGGAAGATGAATCAAAATAATCTGGCTGAGCAGCTGGAGAACAAACACAAGCAAGGTAGCATTTAATTCACGGTCACTGTAATGTGAGTGACTACGTACAAGTGTGATTGTTTGATTTAAATCACTGAGAAACATAAATCACATAAATCAGCAGAGCAAAGACAAAAGTTTGTTTCTCAGTGGTTCTCTCATTCTTTTTCTCTCTCACAGCTCAGGCTGAGGGCCAAATTAAGGCATATGTCCCTGTTGAAGCTGATTCACAACAGATAAGTGGTAAATAACACTTACTATCTATATATGGAAACGATAAAATATAACTGCCACAACACTTTCACCCAGTTCTCCTCTGAATTATTCAGATGTTCATTGGCAAACTTCAGACAGGTCTGTACATGTGCTTTGTGGGTGCTGCAGGATTTCAGTCCTTCACAGTGTAGTGTGTGACCAATTATTTTCTTAGTGACTATGGTGCCAGCTGCCTTGATATTATTGACAAGATACTCCCATGTAGTTCTGGACTGATTCCTCACTGTTCTTATGGTCAGTGAAACTCCACAAGGTGAGATCTTTCATGGAGCCCAAGAACAAGGGAGACTGACAGTTATTTTGTGTTTCTTCCATTTGCTAATAATTGTACCAACTGTTGTCACCTTCTCACCAAGCTGCAGGGCAATGATCTTGTAACTAGGGTTGCAAAAATGTCCAGTAAATTTAGGGAACATTCTAGAAATTTTGGAAACCTTCCAAACTTTTTCTTTGCAACAACCCTACTTGTAGCCCATTCCAACCTTGTGTTGGTCTACAATCTTGTCCCTGACATCCTTGGGCAGCTCTATGGTCTTGGTGGAGAGTTTGGAATCTGATTGATTGCTTTTGTGGACAGCTGTCTTTTATACAGGTAACAAGCTGAGATTAGGAGCACTCCCTTTAAGAGAATGTTCCTAATCTCAGCTCGTTACCTGTATAAAAGACACCTGGGAGCCAGAAATCTTACTGATTGATACTGTTTAAATAAACCTACCATTAAAATTATAATTTCTTTGTCAGTGGGCAAATGTACAAAAATAGCAGGGGATCAAGTTATTTTTCCCTCACTGTAGATATCACTGAAGTTATCAAACATACTGCCCACTGCAAGTGCAATCAATTTCAGAATAATCAAGGCTGATTATGCACGTAAACACTTGCAGTATGCAAGTAATTACAATTGCAATTAATATGAATATAGTAGAAGTACAGTTTTTATTATTTTGTTATTTTTACAATGGGAATCACAGACCAGGTTACAATAATATAGCTTTTATTTTGAATTTATTCAAATATGGTCAATTAGTCTTTGCTGTTTGTTTTTTCTTTCTCAAAGGATCAACTTCAGAGGACAGTAAAGCTTCCCTTTATGATTACACAGAAATCAACTTTAGACTGAAGAAAAAATAAAATACAGAGCTACAAGAAGATATTGGTTGGTAGTTCTCAGAGAGGTCATCGGAAATACTTGAACAATATTTACACTGATTTATATGTGGTGGAAAATGAGACTGGTGGAAGAGTGAACGACCACGAGGTGATACAGATTGAATCAAATTACAACCGATTAACTGCCAAGAAGATGCCTATCAAATGTAATGACTTGTTCAAAGTCAGTTGTGACACAGGTCAACAAAATGGAAAAGTGCTGACATTGGGGATTGCAGGAGTAGGAAAAACAGTCTCTGTCAATAAATTCATCCTTGACTGGGCTGAAGGGAAAGAAAATCAGGATATAGTGTTCATATTTCCACTTCCATTTCGTAGACTGAATTTGATTAAAGAAAAGTACAGTGTCATAGGACTGCTTAACACATTTTTCTTTAGCAATCCTGAAGAACTGCCTTCACTTCCTGAAGGTGATGGTAAAGTTATGTTCATCTTTGATGGGCTGGATGAATGTCGCTTCCCTTTGAGCTTTAAAGAGGGTGATAAATTTACAGATATTAATGGAAAAACAACAGTGAGTAATATAATAACAAACATGATCAAGACACATCTGGTTCCCTCTGCTCTCATATGGATCACATCCAGACCAGCAGCCGCCAGTCTGATACCCCGAGACTACATTGATCAGGTGACAGAGGTGCGTGGATTCAACGATGAGCAGAAAGAGCAGTACTTCAAAAATAACAGCAGTCCTGAGGTTGCTGGAAAGATCATCCACCACATTAGGAAATCCAGGAGCCTGTACATCATGTGCCACATCCCTGTTTTCTGCTGGATCTCTCTGACTGTTCTTCAGCCTTTATTGGCTCGAGAGAGAAATCCCAAAACACCTACAACTCTCACAGGGATGTATACAAACTTCTTACTTACTCAGCAGCAACAGATGGAGAAAAAATACAGCCATGATCCTGAATCTAATTCCAATGCCAGGTCTTTTGATAAGATTCTTCTAAAGCTTGGGAAACTAGCTTTTCAACATCTGGAGAAAGGTCAGCTGATTTTCTACAAAGAAGATCTTGAAGAATGTGGACTAGATGTCAGTCAAGGGTCAGTGTACTCTGGGTTATGCACTCAGATCTTTCAGGAGGAAAAGGCTGTTTCAACAAGAAACATTTATAGCTTTGTACATCTCACTGTCCAGGAATTCCTTGCTGCACTCTACGTGTTTTTGATTTGCAAAGCTAAGAAAATTAACCTATTTGTTCAATCGTGGAGAGAAAAACTGACTTGCAAACTGTCCAAAAAGCCACTATTTCTGGTTCATAAAGCTGCTGTCAAAAAAGCTTTACAAAGTGAGAATGGACACCTAGACCTTTTTCTCAGGTTCCTCCTGGGTCTCTCACATGAATCCAATCACAGTGATCTGAAGGAACTACTGCCAGGACTGGAACTGAAAACAAAGAATGTCAGAGACACTACTGACTACATCAAAAAGAAAATAGAGATGGAGAGATCAACAGAGAGGACCATTAATCTCTTCTACTGTCTGAATGAACTGAAAGATGACTTTGTGGAGGAAATCCAGAAGAATCTGAGCTCTGGAAAACTTTCAGCACAAAATCTCTCCTCTGCTCAGTGGTCTGGTCTGGTATTCATGCTTCTGATGTCAGAAGAGACTCAAGAGAGTTTTGAACTGCAGAAATACAGAAGATCTGATGAAGCACTGATGAGACTGTTGCCAGTGATCAAAAACACCAGAAGAGCACTGTAAGTCTTCTTCACTTTCATTTATATGCAGCCATTTTAATTGGATTAATTTTACGTGAGTCACATGTTAGCCAAGACTGTTGTGACCAAAGTGGATTAATGTAAATGCATTATTGTGTGTGAAGACATTTGTATCACAATGTATCTTCACCATCAGGTCGGTTGTACTCAAGTTTTAGCAAATGTAAAAAAATTTGATTTGTTTGTTGACAAGCTGATTTATTTAAGAAAATAAGATTATGTGACGTAAAAGAAGCAATTTATTTTATAGCCTTACATTCGCTATAGCCTTCTCATTCAGTAACCACTGAATAAATTGGATTGTTTTAGAGTTGCTTCAGAGTATTAACCCTACCTAACATTATATTGTTATTTGTTTTTTCTGTACACAGGCTACAGTACTGTAATCTCACTGCTCAGTGTTGTGAGAGTTTGTCATCAGCTTTGCAATCCTCACAATCTGTCCTGAGAGAACTGGATCTGAGTAACAATGACCTGCGGGATTCTGGAGTGAAGCTTCTCTCTGATGGCCTAAAGAGCTGTAAGCTGGGGATAGTGAGGTTTGAGTTACAACATTTTTCACTTTTTTTGCATTAAGTACTAAAATCACACTGCCAAGATTTATTGAGTATGCAATTACTTTGTTTTTCTTTATCAGAATTTCCATATGTAATCTCACTTGTCAGTCTTGTGAGAGTTTTTCATCAGTTTTACAATCCTCAAACTCCCTCCTGAGGGAGTTGGACCTGAGTAACAATGACCTACAAGATTCTGGAGTGAAGCTGCTTTCTGATGGACTAAAGAGTCCAAACTGTAAACTGGAGATATTGAGGTTTGAGTTTCAAGTACTTTGTTTTTTCATTGTTAATTTCTAAAAATCATACTGCTAAGATTTATTCTCTGTGCAATTACTTCATGCTTTACTTGTTCAGACTTTCCATATGTAATCTCACTGCTCAGTCTTGTGAGAGTTTGTCATCAGTTTTACAATCCTCAAACTCTGTCCTGAGAGTGCTGGACCTAAGTAACAATGACTTGCAGGATTCTGGGGTGAAGCTTCTTTCTGATGGCCTGAAGAATTCAAACTGTAAACTGGAGATGCTGAGGTAAATGGTTTTCTATGAAGTAATTATTAAAATACTTCCTTAGTAAATGGCTGTTAAATGTTGTCACCAAATGTAGCATCTGCTCTTAAATGAATGTTAGAACAAGGAACAAAAACATTTTCTGGCATGTGATATTTTCCCTTATTTATACAGACATCTGTGTATTTCACCCTGAAAAATATGATATGTGTATTGCAAAAATCAGAGAAAAATATATATTTTTTTAAGGTGGGGGCTGAGTGGATTGTATTGACCTTTTAACATGCATGCATTGTCAGCAGCACTGTATTATTGTTGTTCAACAATCACAACAGATATTTCCAATAAGTCCATCCATCCGTTCTTCAAAAACGCTTATCCTCTGTAGTTTTGCAGAGGGCTGGAGCTTCGCCCAGCATCTTGAGCCACCCTGGACAGTCCATCTCAGGGCTCACACAAATTTACACCTATTGACAATTTATAAATTATTATATAACATAGTTTTTATATATCTCTTTACATATCTCTTTGTTTTTTCCCTGTTCCTTTTGTTTCTTTTTGCTTTACTGATTCTGCTTGATCATTACATGGTGATACAGTTATGGTCAGTTCAAAATGATGAGTGAATGAAGAGTGTGTCTCAAGCCATAACTGTTACAGCCAATTCTGGAGCCATGACCAGATTGAAAGGCAGGCGACAGCTTGCAGTCAATATATGAGATTCATTGACTTCAAAACTTGTGCACTTCATTAACATATAAACAAACAATGAATAAATAAATAGAAACCCCAGCTCTGACCCTCCTCACAGACTATTCTCCAGAACTCACTTTAGACTGAAAAAAATAACCCTTTGTATGTCAGGGGTCAAATCAATTCACACTCCTACTGGAGACAGAAATCATATTTTCGTACATAAATACATAAACTTAACAATTGACAATAAAATTCTAAATTAAGTTTTATTAATATCACAATAATATCACCCTTTTGTGCTGATTCGTTGGATTAACATTCTCCTCCTGAATTTGTTCCATAAACTTCATTATGAGGCTACACATTGCATATAAAAAATTAGGGGTTAACTTATGACATTGTCACAGCTGGAGTACAAATGTTTCTGTTGACTTTACCTTATTTGAGACTGAAACTACAGAAAATAACAGCTACCATGCAAATGACTTTGTGTTAGTGACATCTGACTGCCAAATCTATGTCATGTAGACTGTTGATGTGTGTATTTGTAGATTGTCTGGCTGTATGGTGACAGAGAAAGGCTGTGGTCATGTGTCTTCAGCTCTGAGTTCAAAACCCTTACACCTGAGAGAGCTGGATCTGAGCTACAATTACCCAGGAGATTTAGGAGTCAAACTGCTCTCTGGAAAACTTGAGGATCCAAACTGCCCACTAGACAAACTGAAGTATGTCAAGCAAAAATAGTTTGTAGGTTTTATTATTTCAACCCAATATCTCTGTATAAAAATGACAGATTTGACAGAAGTCATAAAGTGTATATAAAGTGATCTGTCACTTCACATGTGTTTTGTTTAAGAGGAGCTGTATGTGTGCAAAACAGAGCTACATATTTCTGGATACATTGAGAATCACTTTTTTTTTTTTTAAATAGAGGTCATAGTTCTCTCACAATTCTGAAGGAAAAAAACAGGCAACCAAACAAAATAATGTAATTTATGCATTCAGGATTTATCTATTGAATAAAGGATTCAACGACAAAATACATTTTTAACAGTCACTTGTTGCCACCTATTGAAAACTTAATTTAATTTTTTCAATTGGAATTGTCAAGTTACTTTTTTATTTTTTTAGCACAACAGACAACACTATTTCCAAAATTGGAACTGATTTCTGATACCTAAACATATTCCCAAGGATTGTGTACTTTTTTAGTCTTCTGATTGGCCAACATGACTTTATGGTTAAGCTTATATCTCCACCTGTTGATTTGGCATGTTTTTGCATTTCTATGTGGACAAAGTTTTTTTTTTTTTTAATGGAGAAAAACCTTAAACACTCAGATAGGTTTCTCCTAAATGTACATGTGCCATCAGGGAACTGATTGAATGTGTTTTCTAGTGTGGATCATGGAGGTGAATCCAGGATTACAGCGGGATTCAAAAAATGTACGTCTACACACACACACACACACACACACACACACACACATTTGTACAGCTTTGTGGGGACCTGCCATAGTTTTCACACTGACCTAACAATATTTTTTTCTATCCACTAAACCCTAACCTAACCTAGACAGAATTTTTAAATTTTCATTTAGTACATTTATTTTTTCCCCCTAGTGGTGTTTTTCCTCACAAGGTCAAAAATGGCAGGTTTACTTTTCTCTATTTGGATAAACTTGTACACACGTATCTCTTTTCTTGTCTTCAGATGTCTGTTTTCTCACACTGGATCCAAACACAGCAAACAAGCATCTCATTCTATCTGAGGATAAGAGAAAGGTGACATGTGTGGAAAACAAACAGTCGTATCCTGATCATGAAGAGAGATTTGGTCGTGTGTATCAGGTGTTTTGTAGAGAAAGTGTGTGTGGACGCTGTTACTGGGAGATTGAGTGGAGTGGAGAAGATATTGTGTTAATATCAGTGTCATACAAGAGCATCAGCAGGAAAGGATGGGACGATGAGTGTGTGTTTGGACGTAATGATAAGTCCTGGAGTTTGATCTGCTCTCCTTTAGTTTACTCATTCAGACACAATAAAATACAGAATGATCTCCCTGCGAAGTCAATCAGCAGTAGAATAGGAGTGTATGTGGATGAGAGTGCGGGAACTCTGTCCTTCTACAGCGTCTCTGACACAATGAGCCTCATCCACACAGTCCACACCACATTCACTCAGCAGCTCTATCCTGGGTTTAGTGTTAATATTGGTTCATCAGTGAAACTGTGTTGATGTATCAGAATAAATAGCACAATAATACTGCAGCTGAACTTCTGTCAATGAAATAACATAAACCCTCACATAGACAGTAAAATCATTGTGTGTGTGTGTGTGTGTGTGTGTGTGTGTGTGTGTGTGTGTGTGTGCTCGAGTCATGCTAAGTGCCAATGTGTAACTGTGCTTTTCTTAACCTCTGTTTGTGTGATGGAATTACTGTCATTTAGTTTTATCATAGTGTCACAAATAATTATTACTATTCAAATTACATTTTAATCTTTGAAATAGCTTTCACAAACATGATTTAACCCTTTAAAACCGAACGTGTCGGCGCCGACACATTAAACCAAGCTGTATTAATGTGACCATAACTCTTCAACCGTTTGCACTATCAACATAACAACATAACAGCAAATTGCCTGCGCTTTTCAGTATACAGCTTATTACGGTAATTTCTTGCGCTTCGTCAGCAAATGCCGGCAAATTGCCGGGAGAGCGGGAAGGATGAATTTGAATGGAGAGATAGGGAGCGCAGAGATTCGGATCGCATAAAACAATAAACGAAACAAACGAAAACATGGAGAAGGAAGAGTAAACAACACAAGAGGCGATTGGGATGATTTTTGATGAGACTTAGGAGCAGGCTGAGTTTTTGCATGTGTTTGCACGTGTAAATGTGTGCGTGTATAAACAAAAAAGCCTCCTGAATGAAAACCGTGAAACCCAGTGTCACAAAAATACTTGTATATATGTAATATAGTTGAATTTTGAAGTAAGAAGTGTTGAATTATTTCGATCATGATTTTTGTCTTTTTTTTCAAAATAAAAATCAGAAAACATATATTTTTTTGTCTATTTAAATTTTGTTTACAAATTCACCAGACAATATTAATGGTCAATAACTGTACTTTTTTTGAAAGCCATTTGTTTTCTGAAAAAAATGTCACCTTACACTTGAAAATAGCACATTCTGTTAAAATTTTACAGTCAAATAAACAAAATATGTGAAAATTACCTATTTTACCCTTAGGTCTTAAAGGGTTAAAAAAACAACAACGTATAATTCTTATATTTTAGTTCATAAGAGTTTTTTTCTATTGTTTGCAAATAATAAAACTGACAAATCAACTTCATAATTGAATCTATGTGGAATATTTTAAATGTCTAAATGCTGTACATATCATTATATGCATCGTAATATAAAAAATATAAAAAATTATAAAAAAATAAAAATAAAATTCTGATGGTAATATCTGAACCCAGGTAGTTGTAAGTATCCTACTCAATACATCAGAAATTTTGAGAAGTAGTATTAGAAAGTGTGCTAAACCCTGTTCATCTTCACAGGACAGAGGTAATGTTTCTACATATTCACATTTTTGGTCAAATTTTTACATGGAGTAATCTTGAGTGTAAATTTATATTTAAATATAAATGTTTTTTTGTTTTTTTTAACAGCATGACAGAACAGCAAGAGGAGTGTCCATCAAATTCTGCAGCACAGATAAACACAGTTCAGCGATCTTCAGTAAATGCAAGAGTTTAATTGAGTAAAATTCATGTAGAACTACATGTTTTAACCTCATTCTTGTGTATTTTGAGTTACCAGTTAAGGAATGATTTAAATTTCATTTTATACAAAAAGAAGAAACATGCACAATGAATGGATGTACTAAATGAATGAATGGTATATACAATCTTGAATTAAGTACTACAATCTGCTTCTCATCAATGTTGTTTCCAACACAGTTTGTGGCACTGGCCCTGTCCACTTTTTCCGTGGAAAAAAATGTGGATTTGGCAACCCTATACCCCTGTCACAAATGAAATATATTTTTTAGTGTTATTTTTTTTATTGATTTTCTAATGAACTATTTTAAATCAACATTTTTATGACTTCATTAATTATTATCCTAAACAATAATCTCACAAACCCCCTGCAGTTCCCTCACAAACCAAGATTTGGGAAACCTTGATGTAATATAATGTTTAATGCACTTCACATTGTTAATAACATAAAATGAAATAGATTTTCTTGTATTTTTACAAGATTATCCTTTTTAAATCAATGCGATAAACAAGTTAGGTCAAAAGTAATCTAAAAGTAGTCTGATCATATTGCCTAAATTGTGTAATGTAATGGATTATGTTACAAATTTTTTTTTGCCATGTAATTTGGAATCAGTAACTGAATACAATATGTATGTAATCTACCAATCTACCAAGCTCTCCCCTTTGAATACCTGATTTTAGTAGTTTCACCAGTTTGTACATGTGTTGTCCCATCCATGGACCAAATCCAGTATATGACTAGATGCATCTAACAAGCTATTCAGAAGTAACCGAAATATAGAGTTTTTGAAGTTAGTGTAATTTATGTACCGTAATACTAGCAATATCATACAATGTTGAAAGTGTGTTGAACAGTTCTCCTTCTGTCCAGTGTGTGTGTGTGTGTGTGTGTGTGTGTGTGTGTGTGTGTGTGTGTAAAAACTGGTACAACTGCCATGTAGTATGTATGTTTTTCAACATTCCATACTTGGCTATTCTCAACTATAGAGCCTTACCACTGTACAATGGTCTTTCGGTGGCAGAAATTCCCATAAATTAAAAACTGCAAGCATGTAAGCACACTTGGTTATGTCTTAAGTGAACGTAAAAACACTTGGGAAAATATTGTGTATATGTGTATTCGTTTTTGGATCCATGTGTTGAGTCTCAAAGGGATAGCAGTCTAATTTAGTTGCATTTGTCTGTGTTATTAGTGTTAATCAAACAGTTAAAGACAAAGACTGGTGAACCAAACCTTCAGAAAATCTAAGTACAATGCAATCTAAGCATACATTGGGGATGACGTAGAGAAGGTAGAGAGCTTGGTGTGTAAGTTTCGTGGTATGCACATTGCGACTGACCTTACCTGGACAATTCAGATCTCTTATCAGATGAGGAATGAAAACAGCTTTCTTGACACAGCTGATTTGCGTCCAGTGGATACTCTCCAAAATGGAGCTACAGTGACGTGTGAAAGAGACAAATTATTGAATAAAGATGTTGTTTTGTTTTCTTTGTGTACAAAGAGTATTCTCATAGCTTCGTGAAATTGTGGTTGAACCACTGATGGCAGACGGACTATTTTGACGACGTCTTTCATACCTTTCTGCGGCTTGACAGTGTTATAGTAGGAGGAACCTACCACAGGAGCTGCCAAAACAGTTCTACTCAGCTGTCATCTATGTTATGCACGTCAGTAACTGTCTGGTTTGGCTCAGCTACAAAATCAGACATCAGAAGATTACAGAGAACGGTTCGACTGCTGAGAGGACCATTGGTGCTCCCCTGCCCACCCTTCAAGAACTATATACATCCAGAGTGAGGAAAAGAGCTCAGAAAATCACTCTGGATTCCTTACATCCATACAACTTTTTCCATCTGGCCGGCACTACAGAGCCCCAAATACCAGGACTACCAGGCACAGGAACAGTTTTTTCCCCTGGGCAATCCACCTTATAAACAGCTAAATGTTCACCCCAGTGTGCAATAAAAATATGCGCAATAACCTTATATTTATTTGTTACACCTCCATCCTAATACATGCCTGCATCTATAGCACACTGTACTTATTTATTTTCTTAATTTTTATATTTACATATGTGTATTTTTTATTCTCATCCTATTTTTATTGTCTGTGTTGTTGTCTCTGTGTATTGGAAACAAATTCCTTGTATGCACAAGCATACTTGGCAATAAAGCTCTTTCTGATTCTGATTATTTACTTGGCAATCAATGGGACAGCCACAAAGCTCCCAATTTTCATCCAAAATATCTTATTATCAAAATATCAAAAATATTATTCATAAGAAAGTGCAGTTATGAGCATGAAAACACACCAACTAAAAAGCTTGGTATAGGTCTATTACTTTTAATAGGGAGTTGTTCTTCACATTTTAAGAGTTCAAATACACAAAAAAATTGTAATTAACACAATATTTGTGTTAGAATGACCTTCCCATATTTAACTACAAATATGATATTGAAGTTTTCACATAGGCTACTTCACATTTTAAGTTGAATAAACGTAGGGTGACCATACGTCCTCTTTTCCCTGGACATGTCCTCTTTTCCCTGGACATGTCTTCTTTTTGCGTCCGGGATTTCAAAATCACCTAAAATGTCCAGGATTCAGCTTGTGCGGGACTGTTTACCTAATCCCGGTTCCACAAACATTCTAATATTGAATATAATTTTTCGCTATCAATATGCAGAGTATTTAAAACGCTTTGGATGCAGCTCGTGTTGGATATACAATTCAAAATCCACATTTTTTCCCATGGAATTGAAATATTTGAATTGGGTTTGAAATATTGCATAAATTATATTTGACTGAAATGCTTGCATTAAAACATTTTGCATTTTGCATTCCACCTGTGAAAAACTGTGGTAGGTATTCGTTTTGTGAAGGATGGCCACTGCGGTATGAAGCCTTTTAGTGTTTATGATCAATCTGCAAAATATGTAGTTTTGGTATAGAAATGACATATTTTGATACCAAAACCAGGAACTCAACACCCCGTGTTTTGAATGGAAATGGGTTTCCTTTAAGTGCAAAACTCTTGTCACAGTGATGACACATTAAAGGCTTCTTCTACGTGAAATTTTACATGATTCTTAAGGTGTTTCTCTCTTTATGATTCCTGACTCGCTGATTAAAAGCTGCTTTATATCAGAAACCTTTTCCACACTGAGCACATACAAACGGCTTCTATCCAGTGTGAATTCTTATGTGGACTTTCAGGTTTCCTTTTTGATTGAAACTTTTTCCACACTGTGGGCAGGTGAATGGGTGTTCTCCAGTATGAATCCTCATGTGGTTATTAAAGTGTCCTTTTTGGCTGAAATGCTTTCCACACTGTTGGCATGTAAACAGCTTCTCTCCAGTGTGAACTCTCATGTGCCTTTTGAGGCTTGTTGGTTGGTTGAAACTCTTTCCACACTGTTGGCAGGTGTAAGGTTTCTCTCCTGTGTGAACTCTCATGTGCACTTCCAGGTTTGCTTTTCGATTGAAACTTATTCCACACTGTGGGCAGGTGAATGGGTTTTCTTCTGTGTGAATTCTCATGTGAACTTTCAGGTTTGCTTTTTGATTGAAACTTTTTCCACACTGTTGGCAGGTGAATGGGTTTTCTCCAGTGTGAATTCTCATGTGGTTAATAAGGTGCCCTATTTGACTGAAACTCTTTCCACACTGCTGGCAAGTAAACAGGTTCTCTCCAGTGTGAATTCTCATGTGCCTTTTGAGGCTTGATGGTCGACTGAAACTCCTTCCACACTGGTGGCAGGTGTAAGGTTTCTCTCCTGTGTGAACGCTCATGTGGACCTCCAGGTTTCCTTTTTGATTGAAACTTTTTCCACACTGTTGGCAGGTGAATGGGTTTTCTCCAGTGTGAGTTCTCATGTGGATAATAAGGTGTCCTTTTTGACTGAAATTCTTTCCACACTGCTGGCAAGTAGACCGTTTCTCTCTAGTGTGAATTCTCATGTGCCTTTTGAGGTTTGTTAGCCGATTGAAACTCTTTCCACACTGTTGGCAGGTGTAAGGTTTCTCTCCTGTGTGAACTCGCATGTGGACTTTGAGACTTCCTTTTTTAGTAAAACGCTTTCCACACTGTTGGCAGGTTAAATTACTTCTAGTTGCAGTCTTTTGTGCTCTTTTTTGCGACAAAGTATTTTCAGTCTGTGAGCAACTGAAAGACTTTCTTCTGCTATGGAAGCTTGTTTTTTCATACCAATCTTTATGTTCTTCTTCTTTCAGTTCTTGATTCTCCTCCTTCAGCACCATTGGGTCTAAGATGAAAAAAAGACAAATAACCCCATCAAAACCAACCACTTGTATGCTAGATCCTACATGCACAAAGCTGCTCTCAGAAACTCCCCATCATAGCAATGAAGCCTCATTATAGCACAGAGACTGTCCCTGTAGATCAGGGATGTGTAACTATGGTCTTTTTAAGGCCACTGTCCTGCAAAGGTTTCAAACAGTTTGTATGGCAGACAGACTTTTTGGATGGATGGATGTAACCCGGAAGGACGTAACATTTACACACAAGGGTTTAAAATGACCTAAAGGCTGGTTTATACTCACCGTTTCCACATTATTTCATTACATAGCTTGTCTAAGCCTTCTGAATTAAAGTGTTTTATTTTATCACATTCAGGGGAGGTTTCCCGGACAGAGATTAAACCTAGTAGTAGACTAAAATGGCCCTTTAAACAAGATTAACAGAAATCTGCTCTCTCTATTTAGTCTAGTCTAGAATTTAATAGGCTGATTTCCTGGAGTAAGACTAGAGCTATTTTAGCTACTTCAGTATGAATAAGAATAGCAGAGATTTTACTAATAATAATTTCTAGGACTACAAATAATTGTGGCCAATATGTATTAGAGAAAAAAAGGTATTTTCATAATATGATTTTTTTTATTTGATTTTTTTTTTCCTTACAAAGTCATATCCCCAGTTCTGTAGGCATATATGGCTTTAGGGAAAACTAAAAATGTATATCTTAAGCTTAGTACAACACGGTCCAGAACTCAACTTTACTTAAATGTAAACTAAATATGCTAACACTTTACTTGAAGGGGTGTGCATAAGACTAACACGACAACTTCATAATCATGACATGACACACGTCATAATTATGAAGGAGGTTTTATGCACGTTTATGACAGCTGTCATTAAGTGTCATTCACTCAGTTATGTCATTTAAAATGCAAAGGTGATATTGTTTGAGATGCCTTTCTTATGACAGCTTGACATAAACCAATACATCATAAATTGTCAGTGTCTTTGTCATGGGAATTTGACATTACCAAGACAACACAACCTGTCATAAATCTGTCATAAACATGACATAGCAGATTAATTGTCAAACTTAAAAAAAATACTTACCTTAATGGGTTAACATTATATTAAACTCATGTGGTTGGCATTGGTTTTGACACTGGCTGCCATGAGACTATTATAATTGTGTCATGAATATTTTTCTGACCACTTTTTTTTTTTTTTCTCAGTGGTACAAATTAGGGATGTCAGCGATTAATCGATTATTTGTCAATAATCCTTTTAATCGATAAACCTTATCGACGGTCGATTAAGCATCACATCATCATCATTAACGTGCATAGTTTGACACGCAGCGCGCCAAAACACTTACAGCAGTGGTGAGGGAAAAATGAAGCGAGCACGTAAGAGTTTTGTTTGGGATCATTTTATTTCAAATGGCGCTAATACTTGTGACTGTGTTTTGAAATATAATACAACTACTAGCAGCATGATATATAATTTGAAAAAAGTGCATTCAATGGTCTCCGTAACAGGATTTGATTCGACACAGCCTACAATACCTTCCGTTTTAGCTGGGAAAAAAGTAGGAGCGCAGAAGGAAGAACAAATAACTGAACGACTGTGTAAAATGATAGCAAATGATTTTTGTCTTCGATTTTTCAGTAAGTGTGACCTGCCAATTCCAATTTTTTTAAAAGAACTGTAATGAAAGCATATACAGAAAGCATATATTTTCTTCATTTTTTTTATTATTTTAGAATAAAATAAATTATTAAACATTACAGGATCTTCTCACTACAAAATAACTTGTCATTTCCCTGCAGGTTACGTCTGGGTACGATCTCGTTGGACCCGATTCCTCCGGTAGAATTCCTACCGGGCCAATCAGCGAACAGGAGGAGGGGTGTTAATGATGACGTCAAGCAAAATGCGCTGTATTTGCGTTGTAGTCTCTAAGTTAGCTGGTTGTAGTTTCGCAATGGCGGCGCAGACGCAACTAAAGGAAGCCATTCAATCTGCTTTGGCTAGGCACCCAAATATCCCGAAATTAAAGTCGGAGCAAGAGGAGTGTTTGGAACATTTTAATTCTGGAAAAGATGTCGTGGCTTTACTTCCAACTGGCTTTGGAAAAACCAATGATAAAGATGATAAAACCGAGCTTGGACAACTGAGATGCTACGTTACTAACCTCCTTTCTGTTGAATATTAATTTGCTGTTTGTTAGACTTCCGCCAACTCTTAAATTTGTGTCACAAAGCCTGCAGCTGTCGTTCACAGCCATCTTCGTTTCTACGGATGGCTACGGCCAGCCTAGGTTGTTTACAGCTGACGCAACTTTCTGTTCCTGCTTGCTTCACGAACAATTCTGCGCATTACATACGTCACGACCAAACGTTAGCGATTGGGTAAAATCAGATCCAATCGTTTCGAACTTCAGCAGAGTTCACGCCTCCCGCCTGGAATCGGTTCTCAATTATGCATGTCCAGACCCTCTGTATGAAATATGTATGAGGGTATGGTAAGACCAGGCTAGTGTTGTGCCTTGAAAAGATATAAAATGAGTTCCTGTATATAACTAACATAGTAGCGTTATACTAACAAAAATCTTCTTTTCCTCAATGAATTTTTTTATAATAAAATAAATTAATTAACAATACGGGATCTTCTCACTACAAAATAACTTCAACAACTAAATAAAGTGCTGTGTGCCTTGAAAAATGTAGAAATAATATATAACTAACAAAGCAGTCACGACAATAACTTTAATAACAAAAAGTGCACTGTCTTAAAACAGGTAGAAATAACAATGCTAGTACTAAATGCTATTACTTTAACATCCCAATAAAAGACAGCAGAGGCTGCTGACTTGTGGCTGACGAGATTTAGCTTGGACACGGTGCGCTAGCTTTAGCCTCTTTCCCCTTTTCGAACTGGGCATATTCAGCTGAGTGATAGTGTTTTAAGTGTCTTATTAGGCCCGGATCACACCGAACATGCTTTTTATGCCTGAAAACGCGAGGCGCACCACACTGCCTTTTTTGGAGCCGTTCAGTTCACATGTCGCATCTTTTCGGCGCTCAAGTTCGTTATTTCAAATGTAGCCACGCTTTATGCGCGCTCATAATACAAGCGAGGCGCTCGTGACATGCAGTGCAATGCGCTCATTTTTCCAGGCCGTTCCAAATGTTTTTGTGGTAGTTCCCCCACGTTGTATTTTAGCCTTACAAATGTTACAAACTGTGATTTTTGTGTCATCTTCACTCACAGAAAAAACTTCCAATGGCATGTTTACACCAGACTGTGAGTGTGCGCGTGGCTGTGATGTAACTGCCTGCGCCGCTGGCAATAAAAGGACCTGTCCGACCTCCGTTCATCTTCAGACACAAATGAAGATATTATGGATGTAATCCGAGAGCTTTCTGATCCGTCCATAGACAGTATAATCACGAATGGCATTCAAAAGCTCAGAAGTGTAACAAAAACATTCTCAAATATATCCATGTGACATCAGCTGTTCAGTCGTAATTATATGAAGCTACGAGAATTCGAAGTGGTGGTTGTTGTATCGCATATTTTCGATTTGCAGGCCTTGCAGACTGCTGTTCGTCTCTTCTTCACATCGTTTTTAATGTAATCCTGGTATCCAAACTAAACGGCTCCTAACATTACATATTACAAACAAACAGATATTTATTAAACAATAGACAAGTTATTTCGAGTCATTTACCTTAAGTCCGAGTCAAGTCTCAAGTCATGAATATCATTGCATATTTTATGCATTATTGTCAAGCAAGTCTCAAGTCCTAAATTTTGCGACTTAAGTCTGACTCGAGTCAAGTCATGTGACTAGAGTCCCCCACCTCTGGTCTATCTCCAATATCTATCATATCACGTACGGCCTCTTACATTCACATCTTAAGACAAATGAAGAGGACAGCGCTCAGGTTTTGGATTTCGAAGCAAAAGCACAATTCATTGGTGCAACGAATACAGGTAAGAGACGTTTTAAGAAACATTCATTCCATACAATGTAATTTCAAAGGAGATGTGCCACCTAATCGCTTAAATTTATTACTTCAGGGTCACTCTAGCGCACTCCCATCAAAGCCATCGATGATAGCGACGATGCTGGATGCCAGACGCAAACATCTAGGGCCCTATTTTAACGATCTAAACGTGAAGTGTGAAGCGCATGGCGCAGACGCGCTCAGGGCGTGTCCAGATCCACTTTTGCTAATTTAACGACGGGAAAACGGTCCGAAATGGGTTGTCCCTATTCTCTTAATAAGTAAGGGGTGTTTTTTGGGCGTAACGTGCAATAAACCAATCAGAGTCTCATCTCCCATTCCCGGATCGCTATTTACAGGGACGGACGGATATGAGGACATCGGCTGGTAGATCCTATGCCTCCTCCGTCTTTCAATACTTTGGCCGAGCAGGTACTCCATTTGGCTGAACAATTCGAAAATATGTAACGTTATAAAACACACTGACTTATTAAATACACTGATTAAACTGAGGAATTCAACAAGTGATGTTTTGCTGACATTACCTGTTAAGTGGCCAGTCAACATTTCATTCATCTGCGTTGGATGCAGGCTTTCAAATATCTCCGTGCGAGGAGTCAGTTAATATATATGTGTGTGTATTGGCACGATTGTTCAATTAATTAGCCAATTTCATTCATCATTATAAGTACTGCAAATAGGTAGCCTAATTCTACTACACGCAGTGGCTATCCATCATTACATTTTCATAGTTATGTAGCCTACACAATAATATTGTTTTTAGTGCTGTCAAACGATTAATCGCGATTAATCGCATCCAAAATAAAAGTTTATGTTTACATAATATATATTTGTGTACTGTGTATATTTATTATGTATACATAAATACAAACACATGCATGTATATATTAAGGAAAAATATTTTAGATTTATATATAAAATATATATATTTATTTATAATCTAAATTGTATACAGGTATAAATATATATACGTATAAATATTTTGTTTTAATATATACATGTATGTGTGTGTATTTATATGTACATAATAAATATACAAAGTAAACACACATATAGTATGTAAACATAAACTTATTTTGGATGCGATTAATCACGATTAATCGTTTGACAGCCCTAATTGTTTTACACTGTAATCCTTTTGTTTTTAATATTTGGCATGTTTGTGTGATGCGCATCCCTGTGTGTAATAAGCAAAGTTAACGCACGTTGTGGACCTGCCCAGAGGCGCATTATCTACCAATGCGCTCTTTAAATAACAAAAAAATTAAAAAAATATTGCGCCATTGACTTTAGACCAGGTTTGAGTTGGTCTATGGCGCAGTCTATTTTCAGTTCCTCAAAATAGCAACTCGCCAACAATGCGCTTGAACACACCTCTTTTTTAGACCAGCACACCCATGGGCGCACAAACGGGCGCAAATGCATTTGCTAATTAAATGACGCGACGCTGGACAGGAAAAATGCAAACTGCATCAGACTTAAACTAGCAAACACACTTGCGCTGCGCCTTGCGCCACATTGCGCCGGGTGTATAGAATAAAAATTATTGTCTTGTTTTCAGAAAAAAGAAGTCAAAATTAAGTGAGTTTTTGCTTGAAACAAGCAAAATAATCTGCCAATGGGGTAAGCAAAATAATCTTATTTCAAGGAGAAGACCTAGATTATTTTGCTTACCCCATTGGCAGATTATTTTGCTTGTTTCAAGCAAAAACTCACTTAATTTTAACTTCTTTTTTCTGAAAACAAGACATTAACGTGTACTTGCCTAGAAAATAATTCTTGATTTAAGAATTTTTAGATCTTTTGGCTGGAAACAAGACAAAAAATCTAAGCTAGAAAAGCATTTTTTGCAGTGTAAATGCGAGTTTATATCACAAAATTCTGACTTAACTCTCAATTGCAAGTTTAAGACTTTATAACTCGCAATTGTGACTTATCTCACAATTCTGACTTTATTTCTCAGAATTGCGAGTTGATATTTCACAATTCAGAGAAAAAAAGTCAGAATTGCGAGTTTGTATCACGCAATTGTGAGAAAGTAAGTCAGAATTGTGATCTGTGAAGTCGCAATAACCTTTTTTTTTTTATTTAGTTCCGGAAACCGACTTTTTCTGTAGCATTTCTACAGAAATTAATTAGTTTAATTAGTTAAACAATCTGAAGGATTTTCTGTTTGTAATCAAGTTCATCATCAGTTTTTTTTTCTTCACATCTAGTTTTTGCTTTTCTATCATCTACTTTTCATACCCAGTCTTTGAAGTGGTCATTTTGTAGCCAAAGCACTTGAAATTTACATTTTTCTGACATGTTTGCCTTAGTTATCTTAGCCTGGTGACTGCATTTGACTTCAGTGTTTGCCAGTTGATGTGCCGGAAGGGAATAAAATGGCACTGAAAAATACCCTATCCATAAAAATAGGCAAAACGTATAAAACAATGCAATAATAATAATAAAAAAAAAAGGTTATAGAAAAATTACATTTTGATAAATAGAAACTAAAATTTAAAGCAACAAACAAAAATCCCTGATATTCCATTACTTGGACCAAAAAAAAAAAAAAATTCCCTGACTTTCAATGACTGGAATAGACCTTTTAAAATTCCATGATATTCCAGAAATTCCACGACCTGTGGGAACCCTGTGTTAAAGTGTTTTAAATATTTTTTAAACAAAAGTGTTGAAAGGATGGGATGGGGAAATTAAGATAGTTTTAATGCATCAAATTTATTAAGTTATTTGTTATCTTCAAAGTGTAAATTGGCACAAAATAAATGTGTTGAAACTTTGTTTTACAAGTACAAACTGTTTTATTGGAAAATGACAGCAAAATAAAGCTTTATTTGAAAAAGACACCAATCCGTTTTGTCATTTAATTAACATTATAGAGGGAAATTAAATTAATACCAAAACAAATTAAGTACTAACACGGTACTATGCTTTGAGTGCGTCAGAAACAGAACGGGGTATCAGTTTACTGTCGGGTTGTTGCATTGCGTTGCGAAAGTCGAGCTGCATCCAACAAAGACTGCATCACCAGATCGTTAATTATTCTATACAGTTTTGCATATCATTTAACTCAACTGGTACATTTAGCTCATGATCATGTAATACATGCAATACAAATGTTATCCATGTGAGGTAAGTAAAGCTCAATTTCAAGACCGCTTCAAGTGGGTTAATAACTAAGTGACAGGTCTTTAACACGAAATGGGCATTTACGAGAATATTCTATGCACATTTGGAAGAGAAATGAACAAGAAATTAACACTTACAGATAACAAAAACTTGCTGAAATGGACTCACACATGCATGCAACAGTTGCTAGAGTGCGCATCTGAGACTGCGTTATATTAGTCATTAGTATTTAACTATTATATAGTTATATTAAATGATCAATAGATGAATTACATAATATTACTAGCTGCCCTATTAAACTTAACAATTAATCGATTAATTGATCGTTCATTTAAACGGCGATCGATCATGAGAATTTGCGGAAATTGACATCCCTAGTACAAATTGAATTTGTCATAAAAATGTCATTAAATGTTAATATTCTGTGAAATTATTTCATAATGTCATGATTTTATTTTTTTATTTTTTGACCTTAACTACAGTGATACAAATTGAATTTGTCATTAAAATGTCATTACATGTTAATAATCTGTCAAATTATTTTATAACAACGTCATGGACATTTTTCTTTTCATATTTTTTTTAGTTTCCTCCAACAGAAGGTCCAGCCTGGTCTCATTGTTTATACGTAACGTTAGACATTAATACATAACGTTTACAAGCACAAAACGTACATTTTTGTACATTTTTATTGATGCTAAAACATTCTAGTAACAATATAGCATTAAACATTTTTATAGTCGCTAATCCCACTCCTACCTCTAAACCTAACCATAACTATTTCTGTACAGTATAAAGAAAAACATGGCAGACAGATAAATGCAACTACAATCATTTATTTATTGCAGAAATGTCAAAGCAGTACCAAACGTAATCCAAATGACGAAGCTCTCTGGCGGAATACAGTAGGTTTGAGTGAGGTGCAGAGCAGAATTTAAGTTATTAAATGCTGAAAGTATTATTCAGATTATTACCCAGATTTACTCCGTCAAGGTACCCATGCATCATTCAAACACACCACACCAGAAATACAACATGTCGCAATCTGTGACAAATGCATGCGAGAGCCAATGAGCGTTCATCTGTGCTGCTCCAGATAAAGTCTTGCAGTCGTATGGATTCTTAAGATTTGGAAATAAAATTGTTTGATTTTATAATTATGCTGCTTTTTTGGTTTAATGTTACTCTATGGTTCAAAAGAGTGGTGGAACTATGACGTCACTTTGTAGGCAAAAACCCAGAAGTGAGTTAGCATTTTAGCACTTCCGGTTCCATCGTCCCAAAGTCAGATTTTGGTTAAATCCCTTAAATAAGTGGTTAAACACAAGCTCAAGATACTTTTACAATTTATTCTACTACATAAAACACACCAGTTACACCACACTCATGATTTTTTTTTTAAACGGTTACTTTCCTTTAAAAGGACGGTTGCTAACAAGTTGCTAAATGGGACTACAGGTGCTGTCGGAGACATTAAACGTCATTGTCATCACGCTGAACAGATGATCAATTTATAGTATTTTAGAATTTTTGTATACTTTGTACAGGATACTTGTAGAATAACCAATTACTAGTTAGCCGTATTTTATATTGTTGTTCGACAACGCTTTTTTTTGTGTGTGTGTGTTTTGCTTTGGCCTGAAATGCAACCACAAGTTTCTTATGGAAGATGCTCGTTTTATTACTGAACCAGTGGAGACTCTGGGTTCGTACCATAAGGTAAACTCATATTATGATTATTGCATGTAAACACCACATTTACCTGCTTTTACGTGGTCGCAGTGAAACTTGATGCATAGTGCTTGAAGCCACATTAAAATTAAATGTTTACAGCCACATGAAGCTGTCAGAAAACAGAAAGACTAAGGATTTTCTAGAAGCAAGGATAAAATAACATTTTGTGTAACCACCCTAACAAAATATGATAGCTGAAACGTGGTCCTTTTTGTATCTAAAATGAAATTAATTTTACCATAATCAAAAACTCACTCACACTGCTGTTATTTAATCATTTCCTGCACCAGATTATTATTAAATACTATGTGGAGACTTGTTTTCATTTAAATATTATTAATTAAGGATATTGACTTAATGCACCTTATTTCAAAATGTACCAAAATACTTGCTTTCATATGTGTTTTAGTTATGGTTATTTCATTTATTCTCTCCTTACTGTTTATGACTAATGTTTCATTTCAGTTTTAGTTTGGTTCTAGTTTTGTGTTTATTCCAGTGTAAACACCACATTTCCCGGCATTAAGTGGTCGCGGTGAAACTTTAATGATGCATAGTGCTTGAAGCCATGTTAAAATTCAATGTTTAGGGCCACATGAAGCTGTCAGAAAACAGAACGAATGAGGATTTTCTAGAAGTAAGGATAAAATAACATTTTGTGTAACCACCCTAACAAAATTACAGCGGAAGCGTGGTACTTTTACGTTAAAGTGAAGCCTTGCTTAAGCAGGCCTATTCTTGGAAACGAGCTGGCAGCAGAAATTACACTGAACGATGAAATGTGATCAGTTCATATTAAGTAAATGAATAAACTATTTAATAATGCGAGCATAAGGTCATTGATGTTACAACTAAGAAAAACAACAATAATAACATTAATGCAGTGAATTTAATATTCAAGATTAGTATTAGGTAAGTATTATATGTTTAAATGTTAAAAATAAGTATTTGTATGTTTAGATGCTGAAAATATGTCAGTATTGTACATTTTAGTGCCTGTAAAAACTTAAGTAAATGTACGTTTTGTGGAACCACATTTTACATAAAATGCATACTAATTATCATGAGATCACAAGGTCATATAATAGACTGTTTCAAAATATGAAACTGTAGTTGAGATCAAAAAAAAAATTAAGGACAGTAGGGCTGCATGATTTGAGAAAATATTGCGATTGCGGTTATAATAAATGGTATTGTTAGTCAACTTGATGGGTTTTTAAGGAAAATGCACACACAGGTTAGTAATAATGCTGAAATGTATACTTGTAAAACTAAACATTTCAAAACAAATACATTTTTACAAAATTAACATTTGCATTAATGTAAACCTCTCAAAAGTACAGCTAAATTAAATAAAACAATAAATAAAAACATACATTTTCACAAAAATAAGATATTTTAAACATTTTGTCACAAGCAGGGACATTTATGCAGGATGTAACATACTCTCTAGAAACTCTTTTGAGAAAAAAAAAGGATATAAAATTGTCTTTCAACCCAATAAATCATTTTTTGTTTGTTTTTTCCTTTTTCTTTTCTTTTTATGTTTTGTTTTGTTAGCGGAAAATCTGCTAAATGTTCTCAGAAAGCATGTGTTCTCAAGTCCACACACTTATTTAATATAACTGCAACATTTTCCTGTCATATAACTGCGCAGGCTGACAGTTATAAAACTATTTGACAGAGTGTTAACACTTAACGACATTGTAATCACAAATTCATTTTGTACCACTGTAGTTGAGGTCAAGAAAAATATTCATGACATTGTTATAAAATAATTTCACAGAATATTAACATTTAATGACATTTTAATGACAAATTCAATTTGTACCACTGAAAAAAAGTGGTCAGAAAAATATCAATGACACAATTATAATCGCCTCATGACAGCCAATGTCAAAACCAACCACATGACAGTTTAATGTAATATTAACCCATTAAGGTAAGTGGTTTCTTAAGTTTTATGACAGGTTTATGACAGGATGTGTTGTCTTGGTAATGTCAAGTTGTCATAAGACAGACATCTCAAACAATGTCACCTTAACTGCATTATAAATGACATAACTGAGTGAATGACACTTAATGACAGCTGTCATAAACATGCATAAAACCTCCTTCATATTCATATTAATTAGTCTTATTAATTTTGTTATTTAGGCTACTACTTTTATTTTTCCTAATTCTGTAATTTTGCTAATTTAACATGTGACATGTTATAATAACAAATGTCCAGCTTGGAAGTAGAGAAAAAAAACACACAATATAACCACTTATGGTATTCTGCAAAAATAGCATTCATTTCTGTTTCTGACTTTTTCATAAGGATCTAATGAGTGAGTTTAGCTTTGAGAATGAAAACCAACCTGTTTGTTCCTCAGTATCTTCATGTTTGACTTTAAACGCTTCTTCAATCTTCATGTCTTCACTCTCCTCTTTAATAAATGCCATCTTTATAGAAAAGAAAAATATAAATATAAAGAAAAATAAATGCAAACTTAATCTCCAGTCTCTGAGTCAGAGTGAGCCTTAAATGACCTGATTTAAAAAAAAAACTGCACATTTTAAATATATTTAATGTTTAGTTATGAATTTGCCGTTTGTTCATTGTTCTCGTTGCATTTTCACTGATTTGAGCAGCAAACAGCGTGCGCTGATTCGAGCGATTCAAACCAGTGAATCATTTAAAGTAATTGATTCAATTGACTCGAAAAGGTTTAGGAAGCTCCGTTTCTTCATCACTGCTTGCCAGTGACTGAATTCGTGTTTATTAATAACAGATTCGCGATTTTGAGACCGAAATGAGACGCACCTTTTCTGACACTCACACAAAATACCGTTATAAAACAATAACATTAAAGTTTCATAAAGCATTAAAAAGCTATTATTTGAATATTCAGTAACAATTAAGCCATGCCACATTGCTCATAAAATTGGCTTAACTGGTTGCTTTGATTTAAACACTTTACATTATTATAAACACATACCTTCATCCGAACCAGAGACGCAGGAGCGCGGTGTGGCGCTGCCGTATGACGTCACATCGCCAGTACAAAATAAAAGTCTTTCGAATTTGCTAAAAAATAATTGAAATTCATAGAGAAGACACATTCAAACAATATGATAATGGATGAACTCAATGGAGGAATCGCAGATTCCCAAAGCTAGTAATACTAATCAGCTTTTTCAAGATAAACAAGTGCAAATGCTTTCAATTCATGATAACAAACTGCAAAGAATTTCTACTGAATGTTAAAATAATTTCTACATCAAAATTAAATGTTGTTGCAGAGATCAACCTAATTTAGCCATAATTTATTCACTAAAGAGGAATCCTTCTCACAATCCATAGGAGTTTCTCTTCAGAATATAATAAGCCAATAAGCATAATATGGTTAAAGTGAATTATATTAATGTGCCATGACCCTAAAATATTACATTTGTGTGTTTTAAAACGTGATTCTGACAGTCCGAATGGAAAACATAAAATGGTTAAAATATTTTCTTATAAATGGCAATGAAATCTGGTTTACCAGATAAAATAAATCATTTATAATGTCTAGAATTACATCCATTACAGGAGTATAAAAATAGACATAAATGTTATATTAGTAAAGCTCTGACAACAAAAGAGTTACAATATCCAAATATATGTCTAAGAAACTGAAGAAGTGATGATCAGACTGAGTGAATCTTCAGCAGGTTCTTGATTGAGATGGTAGTGTGTGGCGCTGCAGTCATCAAGACTAAATAAAGCAGTGAATCACTGTAGATTTATACAGATTTGAGGAGGCTGTTCTTACAGGTGAAGACAAAGCACTCAGATCACGAGTTTAAACAAAATAATATAAAGGATGTGCTTATTTCTAGTTCAATCGCTCAGCTCTAAAACAATCAGCAGAACTATAACACTCATTATCACAGAGACCAGGGAGAGTCCAGATACATTCACACTTAATTCACATACTGATTAGCATCAACAATGTTACAAATTAAAGAAATGAGGCAGAAGCATTATAAGCATTACACTTACATTTGTATTCACACACCTAAAGCAAAAGAGATTCACCGATATCACAGATTGGGAAAAACAAACACTATCACAAAATTACAATCACTCACAAAGACTTGAATGAACAAAGATGGCAAAAGTTCAAAGCAATGTACTACAAAGTCACATATGATGGCACAATCATGGCAGAGGTTGAGCGTTTGGGGCAGTCCTTATATCTGGGTCAGGTGAGGAACCAAGAGGAGCCTCCAGCAAATTATCTCAACGAACCGTCCACCTGAAACACAAACATGCACATACACAGAGAGAACACAAGGGGGTAAAATGGAAACAGCAAACAAATGAATGAGGCTCATAACAATCTTGCATGACTTTTCAGGTGCTAGTAAAATACAGTTTTACTACACTGATAATTAAATCACCTTCTTCCAGAGTGAATGTGCAAGGCCTTTTTGTTAAAGGGTTAGTTCACCCAAAAATGAAAGTTAGCCCATGATTTACTCACCCCTAAGGCATCCTAGGTGTAGATGACTTTCTTCTTTCAGTCGAATCCAATCGGAGTTCAAGCTTTATAATTGCAGTGGGCAGGTGTTTCTGTTCATCGGTCCAAAAGAAGTCCAATAAAGCACATCCATCCATAATAAAACAGTGCCTCACATGGCTCTGGGTGGTGAATAAAGGCCTCCCGTATCAAACTGATGTTCATTTGTAAGAAAATATCCATATTTAAAATGTAGTAATCACTTTTTTCTAGCTTGCTCTAACTGTTGTTCCAGGAGAATGACGTAGGACAGGGGTCAGTACACTTGGTCCTGGAGGGCCGGTGTCCTATAGAGTTTAGCTCCAACCTTAATCAGACACACCTGAACCAGCTAATCAAGGTCTTAATAGATATACTTTAGTTGAGGCAAGTTGGAGCTAAACCAGGGACAGGCAACGTCGGTCCTGGAGTGCAGATATCCTGCACAGTTTAGCTAGTAACCTAGTAATCCTGTAGAACTTGATTGGCTTGTTCAGGCTTGTTTGATTAGAGTTGGAACTAAACTCTGCAGGTCATTGACACTCCAGGACCGACGTTCCCTATCCCTGAGCTAAACTCTGGTATACTTGTGTTGAGCCAAGTTGGAGCCAAACTCTGCAGGACACCAACCCTCCAGGATCAAGTTTGGTGACTCCTGACGTAGGAGATTCGCAGATCTTGCATAAACCGGGAACAAAGGAAGCAACGTTTCCTTACTTTAGCAAAGGAAAACCAGTCTCCTCTTGGCTTATATTGAAATCCTCCAGGCTTTTTACAAGGATTCTGCTTTGTCATTACAAGCACTTAATATTTCCTCCTTCCTTTCAACCTACCAAAGCTGAGCTGTTGGAGGATATGAGTAAACATCTAGAGAGGGGCTCCCCATCACCTGTGCTTTGCCCGCCAAGCCAGCGGATACTCTATGGCTCTTTCTGTTGTAGGTGAACAACGCTCTTTGGCTGAATCTCTCTGTGATGACAAAAAGGAGGAGGAGGAGGATTTCAAACTTATGCCTCCCTAGGAAGGACACACCACTTCAGACCTAACAGTCACTGTGGTTGAGCTCCAGAAGAATTACAAAAAACCTAAAGAAAAAAACCTGTACTCAGTGCAAGACGTATGAGCCTAAAGAATTCTCAGACTGTGAAAAACACTATTTTCTGGTCTGATGAACCTCAGTTCCAAGCTTCATGTCTGGAGGAAACCAGGCTTTGCTCATGACCAGTACACTACCATCTCAACAATAAAGAATGGTGGTGAAAGCATCTTGATTTTGAGGTGTTTTTTAGTCGTGGAGACTGAGGTACTGGTCTGTGTAGAAGGACAGCTGAACGCACCGAAATACAGACATATGTTTAATGAAAACCTGCTCAAGAGCACTCAGGGCCTTAGACTAGGCCACATGTTCACCTTCAAGCACACAGCCAAGACAACATTAGAGATGACTCTGAGAATGTCCTTTAGTGGCTTTGCTCATGACCTGTACAATACCATCTCAACAATAAAGAATGGTGGTGAAAGCATCTTGATTTTGAGGTGTTTTTTAGTCAAGGAGACTGAGGTACTGGTCTGTGTAGAAGGACAGCTGAACACACCAAAATACAGACATATGTTTAATGAAAACCTGCTCAAGAGCACTCAGGACCTTAGACTAGGCCACATGTTCACCTTCCAGCACACAGCCAAGACAACATTAGAGATGACTCAGACAAAACTCACACCTGAACCCAATCAAACTAATGTGGAGAAAACTAAAAACTAAAAATATTCCACATGTCCTTGTCAGCGTCAGTAGCTTTGTGGGCAGCATGTTGACATTTAGCGCTGCTGCATTACTGGTGTCCCGAGTTTGAACCCCGGCTTGAGGACCTTTCCTGATCCCTCTCGCTCCCACTTTGCTTCCGGTCTCCACTACACTGCCCTATCATAATAAAAAGGCAAAAACGTCAAATGTATATATAAAAATGACCTGCAGAAAGGTGGTTAAAAAAGAGCCTCTGAATACTTCTTAAATGCAGTGTAGATTTATGGAATTTCAAACTGCAAAGCAAAGCAACAACTCTATACATTTAAAATCATAGGGCAGCTACCATAACTGCTCAATCTTTTGAAACATTAGCAAAAAATGATGAACAGATGTGGCCATATAAGTACAGAACCAAAGAAAATAAAAAAATTGAAGTTAAAAGTTTAAGAGAAGAAGAATGCAGATGAACCAGCTGAACATGGCCAAATCATTAGGACCTGGAGCATCTGAATTTGGGGCGCATTCAACTCCGGTGTGAAATATAGTTTTGATTTTACACAGACACTTTTTCTGGTGCCATTTTTAAATCAGTGAGCCATTTAAAATTCTTAACATAACAAAGGACTAGAATAAGGTCTTCCATATGCATGAATTTCCATATCTCAAAATGAATCTTTTGTGACAGTGATCACAGTTCAATCAGATTAATCTAGAATGAACATGCAGGTCATTTTTTAAATTGTTCCTTTTCGTAAACCTCATTTCTCACTCGGAACTAAGCAGTTTTTGTCCAGAATGAGTTTGCAAATGACTTTTCATGTCTCTATGACATGTGAAACTTCTTGCATAAAGAAAACACTTAAAGCCTCTCTACTGTAACCAATTTTCCATCCAATTTTTATGACATTTCTTTATCGACAGAGAATATGCAAAAATGTGGTGTCTGCAAACTGTTTCCATTCAATGGCCATTTACAGATAAAATGGTGTGCTTTTTAACAAATTTTTGGACACTATACAGAATGCAGTGTGAGATTTTCATCTTTTGAACAAAATTAATAAAGTTTATGTAATCAAGAAGTAACAGGCGGTTTCTTACCATATACCAATAGTAACCACATATAGACAGGCACCACACTTATTTGCGTTAAACCCTTTTTCCTTGACAATTTGACGTATCAATAAAGAATACATGTGCTAAAGTTAAAAACACTGTGATTGATAATGGCACTTCCATCAACTACAACAGTAAACAATTTAAAGTGATGCATTTTTTGGGGGGGGGAAAATACTTGAATGGAAACCTGGCTAAATGCCCCCATGTGAGTCAAGTGCAAAACTCTTTCCACAGTGATGGCACATCAAAGGTTTCTAATATGTGAATTTTCACGTGATTCTTAAGGTTTTTCTCTCTCCTCATGTGTTACTTAAAAGCTACTTTATATCTGAAACTTTTTCCACTCAGCACTTTTATCCAGTTTGAATTCTTAGTGGGCATTACTTGCTTTTTGAGTCAAGCTTATTCCATACTGTGGGTCGGTGAATGGGTTTTCTCCAGTGTGAATCCTCATGTGGTTAATAAAGTGTCCTTACTGACTGATATTCTTTCCACACTACTGGCAAGTCAACAAGTTCCTCTCCAGTGTGAACTCATGTGCCTTTTGAGGATTGTTAGTTGACTGAAACTATTTCCACACTCTTGGCAGGTGTGAGGTTTCTCTCTTGTGTGAACTCTCATGTGGACTTCCAGGTGTCCTTTTTGGTTGAAACTATTTCCACACTTCTGGCAAGTAAACCATTTCTCTCCAGTGTGAATTCTCATGTGCCTTTTGAGGCTTGTTGGTCGACTGAAACTCAGTCCACACTGTTGGCAGGTGAATGAGTTTTCTCTCATATGAATCTTCATGTGATTAATAAGACTTCCATTTTGAGTGAAGTTCTTTCCACACTGTTGGCAAGTAAACCATTTCTCTCCAGTGTGAATTCTCATGTGCCTTTTGAGGCTTGATGGTTGACTGAAACTCTTTCCACACTGTTGGCAGGTGTAAGGTTTCTCTCCTGTGTGAACTCTCATGTGGATTTCCAGGTTTCTTCTTAGATTGCAACTTTTTCCACACTGTTGGCAGGTGAATGGGTTTTCTCCAGTGTGAATTCTCATGTGGTTAATAAGGTGTGCTTTTTCACTGAAATTCTTTCCACACTGCTGGCAAGTAAACGGTTTTTCTCCAGTGTGAATTCTCATGTGCCTTTTGATGCTTGATGTTTGACTGAAACTCTTTCCACACTGTTGGCAGGTGTAAGGTTTCTCTCCTGTGTGAACTCTCATGTGGACGTCCAGGTTTTTTCTTAGATTGAAATTTTTTCCACACTGTTGGCAGCTGAATGGGTTTTCTCCAGTGTGAATCCTCATGTGATTAATTAGGCATTGTTTTTTTATGAAATTCTTTCCACACTGCTGGCAAGTAAACAATTTCTCCCCAGTGTGATTACTTACGTGCCTTTTGAGGCTTGATGGTTGACTGAAACTCTTTCCACACTGTTGGCAGGTGTAAGGTTTCTCTCCAGTGTGAACTCTCTTGTGCACTTCCAGGTTTCTTTTTATACTGAAGCTTTTTCCACACTGTTGGCAGGTGTAAGGTTTCTCTCCTGTGTGAACTCTCATGTGAATTTCCAGGTTTCTTCTTAGATTGAAACTTTTTCCACACTGTTGGCAGGTGAAATTACTTCTAGTTGCAGTATTTTGAGCTCGTTTTTGTGACAAAGTATTTTCAGTCTGTGAGCAATTAAATGATTTTCTCCAGTTATGAAAGCATGTTTTTTCATACCAATCTTCATGTTCTTCTTTCAGTTCTTGCTTCTCCTCCTTCAGTGGCATTGGGTCTAAGGTAAAAAAAGACAAACCCCAGTTTAAATGGCACAAAGCAACATTAATAAAACATTTTGACATGTAAAGCATCAAAACCAACCACTTGTATGCTAGATCAGTATTGTTTAATACTTTTAGCTTTTCAGTGAGAAATGAAGCCCCATCATAGCACAGAGACTGTCCCTGTAGATCAAGGATGTGTAACTATGGACTTTTATGACCATTGTCTTGTAAAGGTTTGTTCCAACCTAGATTGTTTAAGTGTGTTTAATTCTTTTTTGCTGGCCCTCCAAGGCCCTGTTTCAGAACGGAGGTTAAGTGAAAACTCTGAGCATGTCAACGATGAAATGAGGAAAACTCGGTTTTCCATTTCAGGATGTGAGATTTGTCAAACCTGAGAAAGGCAGGGTAAGTAAAAGCCCGTTTCTGAAAGAGAAGTAACTAACTCTGTGAACCTAACATAGGGAACGTTTCCCAAAAGCATCATTAGCTAACTATGATCATTAGTTCCATTGAACTCTATTGGTAACTACTGAATTTGCTACCATAGTTGCTTTTGGGAAATGCACCCGGTCAGGAGCAGGTTTTCTTCGTTAACCCCAAAGTTTCTTTCGGTCACCTTCCACTTTTTAAAGTGTACTAAATACCTTTTGTACTCTTTATATAGAAAATGCATCTTGATTTAAGAATCTTTAGATATCTGGGTTCATACACATTTTTACCAATAAATTTCCATGACTTTTGAGACAATATTCATGATTTAATACTTCGGTATTTTACAATAAGAATAAGAATGTTCATAAAGCCATGCTTTAGAGCCCTGCATTTCAGCCCTAGCCTGGTGTGCCCAGACTTATTTACAACTTGTTTTAAGCTTCCTCCTTTTTATAATTTAGATATCCCATCAGTTATTATGGCGATGAAAAGGATTTGCAGTGATTTTGGAAACAACACAAGATCAGGCTACCGTTACTATAAAGACTGGCATAGATGATGTTTAGTGTCCTGTCAGCAGCAGCAGCAGCAAGTGTGCCTTTAGCACAGCTGAAAGAGTTTTGCGTCAAAGGGCACACAACAGGATAAAAATTGCAGCAAAGCCCCAGCAAAAGTAATTACCATTAATGTGTCGGGAGAAATAGTAAGGTGATATTTGAATTATTTATTAATAAAATAGTGTTTATGCTGATGCTGACTCCACATCTCCTTGGCTGGATGTGCCTTTAGAGCAGGGGTGCCCAAACTCGGTCCTGGATGGCCGATATCCTGCAAATTTGAGCTCCAACCCTAATTAAACACACCTGAACCAGCTAAGCAAGGTCTTAATAGGCATGCTAAAACCTCCAGGCAGGTGTGTCGAGGCAAGCTGGAGCTAAACTCTGCAGGACACCGGCCCTCCAGGACCGAGTTTGGGCACCTTTGCTTTAGACAGAGAAATACATCTTTACATTACATAATGAAAGAGTTCCCTTTCTGTTGTTTACTTCAACTTTGTCTAGGGGGTCACTCTTGGGAGCCCAAAACACCTTTGTCTAGGGGATCACTCTTGGGAGCCCAAAACACCTGATATCTTGAGAAAAGACCAGTGAAATTGGGGTGCAGAATTTGCAGTGCTGGCCATGCCCCGGACATCCAGGTATAAATAGGCCAGCGTGGCATCTGCTCACTCGTTCTATTCTTCAGAGCCGAACGCAGCGTTTCTTTGTGAGAAGCAGTTCCACTCTACTTTTCGTAGTTGGATCTATAGCAAGAAGCAGCATTTTCTCCCACCTCAAACACAGCTGAGTATTGTTAGAGAACCCCTGGGTGCTTCGACTGCAATCTTTGAAAAGCAAATTTCCTCCTAAAAGAGCAATTTCTCTGAAAGGGCTGACACGGATGGATTGTGTTTGAAAAATGCCTTTCCTTCCTTGTCCTTCTGGTTGCGGTTCCTACCACGATTGTTGTGTTCAGCGTTGGGCCATTCTCACGCTGAAGCAGCGTTCATTGATGTTTCATGTTCTGCTTGTGAGGACATGACTATGGGTATGCTCTGCTCATGAGTCACATTCTTTTCAAAGAAGCCACGGCTCACCTCGACTGCTTTTCGTTCTGGTCCTGCTACTTCCAGGAATGAGGCCACAGCGATGTGCGTCGACAGTGAGCAAAGTTGTCTTATTACAGCTTGACTTTCTGTTCGGAGCCCCCAAGGATGAAGGATGGCTGCAGCATTTGAGGGAGGGCATGAGCCATATGAAGCTGATGCATCAGCTGAGCCAGCCTTTGTGGGCCAAGTCTCAGTTGCAGCCGGATGCTGAAAATGGTGGCAGTGCTTGAGGTAATGCACTAGATGTTGATGAAATCATCTTTGCTCGGCTGAAACACGGTACACCAGCTCCTCCTCTCTCATCTCCCTCGATGGCGCAGGGGTTTTCAGAGTTTTCCAAGGTGGGCACATCCTGGCGGGATTTGCACAAGGGTGATCTCGACTCTCTCGTTGTTGCGGGAACCACACTCTCTGAGAGGCGAAGGCCACGGCACAGGCTCTGGGAAGAGCGATGTCCACCATGGTGGTCCAGGAGCAGGTCTTTTTGGTGACACCGTGGAAAAGTTACCAGTAACTCTCCATGGTGAAGGAGCAGGCTGTAAAGTGTTCCTCCCGTCGTGTGGGTCGGGCTCAAGCCCTGCTCCCCCTAGACAATGCTCTTGTCTGTTCATTACCTAAGACGGTAAAGGCTGTTGTGGCCCGCAACAAGCCAGACCCACAGTCAGGCCTGTATATGGCCAAAATTCTTGCAGGAAGGTGGCACCACCAACCCGTCCCAGGCAACCAGGGCAGAAGGTTCAACTAAATTGCACAATCAAACCTCTACAAATGATTCAGAATGCAGCAGCACGGCTGGTCTTCAACGAGCCCAAAAGAGCCCATGTTACACCTCTCTTTATCTCCTTGCACTGGCTCCCAATTGCGGCTCGTATCAAGTTCAAGACTCTGATGCTTGCATATAGGACAACCACAGCTACTGCACCTGCTTATCTGCACTCGCTATTGCAAATCTACACCCCCTCCAGAACTCTGAGATCTGCTAGTGAGCGACGCCTTGTGGTACCATCACAGAGAGGTGCGAAATCACTATCCAGAACATTTTCTTTTACTGTTCCTGGCTGGTGGAACGATCTTCCTACCCCTATCCGGAATGCTGATTCCCTGACAAGCTTCAAGCGACAGCTTAAAACTAATCTCTTTCAACTCTATTTGCTGTTACCATAAAAAAAAAAAAAAAAAATGAATCTCTTTATTCCTTCCCTTTCTAGCTTGTACTTGTCTGAAGCACCACTTGAAATCTGGTATTATAGCACTGCCTGTGTCTGTTTGTCTCCTTAAGAAGAATCGCTCTATGTTCTCCCAACTGTATGTCGCTTTGGACAAAAGCGTCTGCCAAATGCCTAAATGTAAATGTAAATGTAAATGTAAATCTAATAAAGGATTCTCTCTTGACAGGGGGGATGTGAGGTGGATTCAGCTTTATTCAATGGCCTTCCCCCCAGCGCATCACCATGATATGGTCTAAGAACCATTCCTTCTTCCCTAGATTATTATCACAGCGTTTCTGTCCCTCCACAAGACGGCCATGCGCTGATGTTTTAACCAAAAACATGCTTGGACACACAACCTGTTGTCTCTACATGTTTTACAACCCCAAATTGTTCATCCAGATGATCTCCTTTGATCCTCTGGTCGATGTCCATCTGATAAATTCATCAGGCAAAACTCCAGCCACTGTGTTTTTTGAGTTTGCTGGCAGAGTCTAAAGGATTGGCCAATCCTTCTCATTCGTTTCTCAGAACCATCCAACTCAGCTACACAACCCAGTTTGCAAGGCGCCCACCCAAGTTCGGCAGAATTCTATTTATCTCGGTCAAAGACTATAGAATACCCAAGACCCGCCTTTTTAATGATTAATCATTGATTAGTACAGTCACTGCAGCTGCCGTTAGAAGTCCCGGTTGCTATAGAAACAGTCAGCGTTCCAAGACGTGTGCTCAGTACTGCGCACATCTTAGAGGTAAGCCTGAAAAATAAGCATTGTTTAACACTACTGGAGCACAAGGAACCATATTTATGAGGCAGTTCTTGTCAGATTTCATTGGCGATTTCAAATATGAAATTTAATCATAAACTTGGTGAACAGATTTGTAGAATTTGATGTTTCCCCATTCAAAGAGATAAGAGTTGCACTTGCATGCCCGAGAGGCATTTCAAAGATGGTCGCCAAGTAGAATGACTTGCCTTAAAGGCACTTTGTCTCGGTTCAGGGTAAGAATGCTGCGGGGTCCTTTGAATGGAGGTTGCAAATCAAAGGGTGTGATAGAGCCAGTCCCCTCAGCCAAAATGAAGAAAGGGTTTCTCATCCCCTACATTGTACCCAAAAAGGATGGCGGACAGCCCCTCACACAATCTGGGACAGGAGCTCCTAAAGAGAAAGCTAACCATGGTGTGAACGATACGGAAAAACAAATCTGAGATTCCACCCCAACTGCTGACTACAAAGAACAGGCCTGTCAAGTCTTCCAAGTTTGTGTACACGCCTAACACATCCCTGTTATCTTAAGTGCCAAAGAAAGGCAAGAATGTGATACTCATGAGTACATTTGTATTTGTACATTTGTTGATTTTTTCCACTTATACCTTGATAAGTGATTTTCTTTTTTTTAATGACATTTTATAAAAAAAAAAAACTAACAAAAACTAGTAGGACTTTAAGTGATCTAACAAAGATAAAGGGCAAATATTAAGCATATATTCTGCATATACAACATCTGTTGAGTATTTTAACATAAAATTGTTTAATTGTGTTGAATTAAAAACCCCAAAATGCCACGGGTCCAACAGACCCACGAACACTGGCTGAGTAACAAAAATATGAACACCACACAAGGGTTAAAGATGAACTATTGTGTACCTATAGCAATCCTCGCTGTCATTAAAACATAGTATGCCACAGGAAAAGTGATCAAAGGCATCCACTACAAAAAGCTTCCACTACAAATGTCTAAATTCATATAATATTTGCTGAACGTCTGTGTAATGAAGTAATTTTAGTGCTTATCTTTAATAAGAAAAGTGGTGTATTTAATGTAAATATGTCATTTTAAATGGTTATTTATATTGATATATTTGCTAAATTTACTTGTTTAATTCCATTATAAGACACTTCATAACATCTTTGAATAAATAGAATAGATATACTAGCAGATTACAGAAATCAGACTTTATACACACTTATATTATATATACATACATATATATATATATATATATATATATATATTTTTTTTTTTTTTTTTGTATCAAAATATGTCATTTCCATAACAAAAAAATACATATTTTACAGTCATCATTATGCAGATTGATCATAAACTCGGCTAAAATGCTTCCTACCACAGTGGCCATCCTTCACAAAACTAAGATTTACCAGTTTTATCACAGGTAGAATGCAAAATGTTTCAGTACAAGCATTTCAGTCAAATTTAACTCCCTGAAAAAGTAACTAATTACATTACTTAGGTACTTTTTATGGAAAGTAATGCGTTACATTACTTTTGCGTTACTTTTTAAATCTGGGCAGGGCTTACTTGTTTGTTTTTAATATAAAAATGTTAGATTTTTAGCAAATGTAAAAGCCCTTTCACACCAAAAGGAAATGAAGTGCATAAGGCTAAGGCTAAAGGAAAATTTAATTTCCGTCTGTACAGTAGAACTGTAGGAAAAGAAAGTTCAACACTCTTCAGCAATGAGAAAAAAAAGCACAAATGTTAGTTAATCTAAAGTAAGTTTTGCTTATTAGTACATTGCAAAAAATGCTTTTCTTACTTAGATTTTTTGTCTTGTTTCCAGCCAAAATATCTAAAAATTCTTAAATTAAGAAGGGTTTTCTAGACAAGTAAAAACTGTCTTGTTTTTTTCTGAAAACAGGTTAAAATTAAGTGTGTTTTTTGCTTGAAACAAGCAAAATAATCTCCCAATGGGGTAAGCAAAATAATCTTGTTTTCTGTTTGAAATAAGATTATTTTGCTTGTTCAAAGCAAAAAACTCACTTAATTTTGACTTGTTTTTTCTGAAAATAAGAAAATAATGATTTACTTGTCTAGAAAATCCTTCTTGATTTAAGTGTATGGTTGAAATGGAACAAAAAAGGTCAGCAGCAAGTCATTGGTTAATAAAATGAGATTAAATACATAAAAGAAAATAAAAAGTAATTCAGATATTTTCTTGTAAATGAAAAAAGTAATGTGTTACCTTACTAGTTACTTGAAAAAAGTAACATTATTATGTAACTTGCGTTACTTGTAATGCGTTACCCCCAACACTGTGCCAATATCATGGACCATAAGCATCACTTGGCCACTGAGTGTACTTTGGGTTCCTTCTCAATACATACTATAAATGCTGTCATATGTGTTTCACACAGATAGTGTTGAATTTTATGTTTAGCTCCTTGCATTCTTTCTTAGCATATAGACAACAGGTTTAGTAAAAACATTCATGTGCAATAGCGCATTAGTGCAAATGTTTCAAATGTAGCCGCGCGGTATTTGCGCTCATAATGGAAGCGACACACTCATTTTTCCAGGTGTGTCCGCAACCGCATCGAGATAAAACCATTTACTGAAACTTCTGCGTCTTCATGAAGAGTGTGAGTCACTGTTGCTTAGCAACGGCAAACGCCACGGGAGCACAAGCTACAGAGCGCTTTGGTGCACCTAGCATTTTCCACACGTTTTAGGCACGATATGAAAGCGATCGATCATTTCAAAGCTGATACTTAAAAGGTAACAAATCTCAAAGTTTTATTGCGATTACTGCGCGGCAAACGTGCTACAAATAATACGAAGCTCACGCATTAACAGAACACAGCATCTTGATAACAAGATTAGTATCGATTATAAATGAATACATTTAACGATATTGCTAATATCCACACACCTGACAGCTTTACCTGTTGTAGTTTCTTGAAATTGACACTGCAGCTTCTCTCTCATGCTGAACAGCTGGAGCTGTGTTTATCAGGTGTACTGTTAGCGCTGCTGTTCGGCAGAGAGGCGAATTGTTTGAAAGTCTTTTTTTCCACAAAAACTTTTATGCGCATCATTTCAGTTTAATACGTGAACATAAAATATGTGAACGCAAAACAATCCGGAAAAAAAGTTAAGTCATAACCAAGCGGCAACCTCCCGTTCTTGCTCTTGAACCAATACGGAAGTGACTGAAGCTGCAGTTCATCGGCTGGCTCCAAAAGGGAGCAACACTCTCGTGTTAAAATGCTCAACTTTATAACAGATAAAAACATGTTTACAGCCTGGTGCAAAAAGTGGTTTTGGTTTTTACAGCTAGTTTTGTCCTTCATGACAACTCTGAGGGGGGTGAATTTTTTTCTAACTCACCCGTTTAAATTATATTAAGCATTAAAATTCTGCATAATTAAGGGCGTGGCCACTTGAGTGAAAGGTGTCAGGCAGCTGTCACATTACCTCAGCTTATTCCAGCAGTTGAACTTGGCATCTCAGCTGAGTTATTGCGTTTGTTTTTTCTTAGGGTGTTACTTTATCAGAATTATTTTAATAAATTTGAAAAACAGACATCTTAGCTCCACCCACGTCCCGCCTCTTTGTCCATTTTCTATTTTCCTGGAGTGACGCACTTCCAAAATGGCGACAACAGGCCCCGCCCAACTTTTGCTTCAAAAATGCTCTTCAGAAACCTACGGGTGAAGTCACTGACACTACGTCCATGTTTTTTACAGTCTATGGTCATAACATGTAAATTTACATAGTGGCCACAGGCAACCTCAGCAAAAATTCCGCTCGCAATTTAATATTTTTGGTTGCAAATGCGACCATTTTAGTCGCAGTCTGCAGCCCTGCAAGTGCTGCGCTATGAAACCATTTTGGTTGCTGCGTTGACCAAAGTGCACACGCAGCGGAGTGCACCAGTGGTGCGCACACCGCGCTCAAAGTTCAAAATAGTTTAACTTTTGCCACTGCGCTCTGAAGGGCTGTGCTGAACCCCGTCTTATTTTATAAGATGATGCTGCAATTATAAACCAGGTTTAAAGGAGTATATAGTCAGTGATTCCTGGTTTACATGTATTAATAATGGGTTGTGCTTACTATTTATACTTGTTTCATGTATGACAACAGAAAAACATGCTTTAACAGCTTTATTGGGCATTCATTTGTATTACAGTATGTGACAGTTTATAGAATACAACAGATCTGAAGTGCCCAAACTCGTCTGAAAGCAAACTTGACGCGATGACGTCATAAATATGCAAATTAATATGTGACGTCACTTGCCACAACAAGTTCCACAAAATCCTGCGGAAAAAGAAGATGGTCACATTTCTTCTCATCCAGCCCTCACCCTAAAATGAGTTTGAAACCCCTGGGTTAAACTGAATGCCCTAAACCCTAGATCACTAGAAAGCCACTATGAAAATCATATCTACTTTTTCCTTATTAGTTTGTCATATGCCCTGTTCACACAAACAATACAATTAACCATAACCCTGAAATAAAAAATCTAAAGCTTAGTACATTTACTTAAATGTACACTAAATAAATATATTTTTTTATTTAGGTTACTACTTTTATTTTTTTTGATTCTGTCATTTGTGCTGTCATTTTTAATAATGTCATAAATTTCCAGCTTGGAAGAAGAGTAAAAACCACCCAATAAAACCACTTATGCCATTCTTCAAACATAGCATTTATTTCTGTTTCTGATATTTTAATAATGAGTGAGTTTAGCTTTGAGAATGAAAACCAACCTGTTCGTTCCTCAATATCTTCATGTTTGACTGTAAATGCTTCTTCAATCTTTATGTCTTCACCCTCCTCTTTAATAAATGCCATCTTTATAGAAAAGAAAAACGCAAATGTAAAGAAAAATAAATGCAAACAATCTGTGAGTGCATCTCAGTCAGCACACTGGGAAGGAAGTCAGTCAGAGTGATAGTTATTGGCCTTAAATGACCCCATAAGACAAGCAATTCAAACCAGTGAATCATTTAAAGAAGTGATTCAATTGACTCGAAAAGCTCCGTTTCTGAATTCGTGTTTATGATAAACAGATTCGCGATTCTGAGAGCGAAATGAGACGCACCTTTTCTCTTACTCACACAAAATGACGTTATAAAAACAACATTAAAGTTTCATAAAGCATTAAAAAACGCTATAATTACAGTTTCAGTAACAATTAAGCCATGTCACGTTGCTTATAAAACCACAAAACTGCTTTAGTTTTTTGTTTTGATTTAAACATACCTTTCTTCATCCGAACCAGAGACGCAGGAGAGGGGTGTGGCCTTGTGACGTCACATCGCTAGACCAAAATAAAAGTATTTCGAATTTGAAATACATACATATATAATATATATATATATATATATATATATATATATATATATATATATATATTGCAGATTCCCAAAGCTATTAATACCACTCAGCTTTTTCAAGATAAACAAGTTTAAATGTTTTCAATTCATGATAATAAACTGCAAATGATTTCTACTGTTGTCAATCAAAGATAAACTCAAGTATCTTGGTTCTTCATATTACCAAGAAAAAGAAAAACTGTTGAATATTTTAAACTAATTAATTTCTAGATCAAACTTAAATATGTGGTTGCAGAGAGATGGACCTAATTTAACCATAATTTATGAACTAAAGAGGAATCCTTATCACAATGTATATATCCATAGAAGTTCCTCTCCATAATATAAGGGCAATAAGTCAATCACATTTAATTTTGGTCAAAGTGAATTATATTAATGTGCCATGACCCTAAATAATTACATTGGTGGGTTTTAAAACTCAGATTGGAAAACATAAAATGGTTTAAATTTCTTCTAAATGGTAATGAAATCTGGTTTACAAGATAAAATAAATAGTTTATAATCTCTAGAATTATACCCATTACAGGAGAATAAAAAATAAAAATATACATAAATATTATGATATTACTAAAGTTTTGACATCAAAATATCTACAATGATGATTGACAGACATTCTGATAGGACCTAAGAGCAGGGAAGCAGAGCAAAAGAGGAGACGAAACACACACACACACCAGTTTATTTCTGCTTTGTAAATGCATTTAAATTCATTACATTTGTATTAACAAGGTCTCTTAATCTTCAGCAGAAAAGTGAATCAAACTGATGCTGTCCATATTCCATCTGATTGGCTGGTAGCCGTATATGACACACTTTCAGGTTAATAACAAACTCTTATGTCAAGTGACTTTTTATTTATGCTTTTAACAATACAGATTGTGTCAAAGCAGATTTACAGTATTAAACAGGAAAACAGTGAGTCTATAATGCAAAAGGACAACAGGAAACACAATTTTCAATTAAAGGCAGTTCATCGTTAAATTCAGTGATGTCATCATCCAGTTCAGTTCAAATACTATACGATATAGCTGGAAATTAAATGTTGACAGGGAATGTTTATATTGAGCTTTGTGAGCCCGCTAAACCTGATCTAAACAGATTGGATTTGTTTGGTTTTGTCTAGGGGTGGGCAATATGGCAAAAATATCATATCACTTTTTTTTTCTTTTTTTTTCTCATAAATGTGACCCTGGAAAACAAAACCAGTCAAAATGAACAATTTTTCTTTTATGCCAAAAATCAAAAATGCCCAAAATAGATCTGGTCAGTTAAAGGAACTCCACTTTTTAAAAATAAAAAATAGGCTCATTTTTCCAACTCCCCTAAAGTTAAACTGATGAGTTTTACCATTTTCGAATCCATTCAGCCGATCTCTGGGTCTGGCGTTAGCACTTTTAGCATAGCTTACCATAAATCATTGAATCTGATTAGAACGTTAGCATCACGCTCAAAAACGACCAAAGAGTTTCGATATTTTTCCTATTTAAAACTTGAGTCTTCTGTAGTTACATCGTGTACTAAGACCAACAGAAAATGAAAAGTTGTGATTTTCTAGGCTGATATGGATAGGAACTATACTCTCATTCCGGCGTAATAATTAAAGGGTACATAACATGCACAGTTTCACCTAAGCTCATGTTAATCCTGAGTACCTATAGAGTAGTAATGTATCCTTAATATCTCCAAAAAATTTTTTGTTTTATCATATTTATAAAAGAAAAATACAGCTTTCCAATTTTCTCCGGAAAAAGCTGAGCTTCTGGATGTAAGTTTGACGATCACTCGCACTACGATTGCCAATAAAACACACATTTGATGCCATTTCACTTACCATCTACAGTTCTGAATCTTTTATAGCTGGGACCGCTCCATCTTTCAGGTGTCCAAATATTTAAAAACCTAAACAGTGCAGCAAATGTATATATATTTTAGTACGCTTGGTCTTATTTTACACATTACACTTTTGGTCCGTATTTGTGACAAAACCAGTTTTAAGTAGCATGGATATGTTTGTAGCAATAGCTAAAAATACAGTGTATGGGTCAAAATGATCGCTTTTTCTTTTATGCCAAAAATCATTAGGATACTAATTAAAGATCATGTTCCATGGAGATATTTAGTAAATTTCCTACCATAAATATATCAAAATGTAATTTTTGATTAGTAATATGCATTGCTAACAACTTCATTTGGACAGTTGTGACCCTGGACCACAAAACCAGTCATAAGTGTCATTTTTTCAAAACTGAGATGTATATATCATCTTAAAGATGAATAAATAAGCTTTCCATTGATGTATTGGTTGTTATGGTAGGACAATATCTGGCCGAGAGACAACTATTTGAAAATCTGGAATCTGAGGGTGCAAAAAAATAAAAATACTGAGAAAATTGCCTTTAAAGTTGTCCAAATTAAGTTCTTAGCAATGCATATTACTTATCAAAAATTACGTTTTGATATATTTACGGTAGGAAATTTACAAACTATCTTAATGGAACATGATCTTTATTTAATATCCTAATGATTTTTGGCATAAAAGAAAAATCGATAAATTTTGACCCATACAATGTATTTTTGGCTATTGCTACAAATATATCCCAGCGACTTAAGTTTTGTGGTCCAGGGTCACAATTTTCAATGCTATTTTCTCAATATTATTATTTTTTGCACCCTCAAATGCTGTATATTCAACTGGAAAGCTTATTTACTTATAAAAAATGTACCTTTATGACTGGTTTTGTGGTCCAGGGTCACATTTTCTCTTCAATTTAAATTTCGCTTTTTTTTGGTTGCACTTGCATTTTTGAGTTTTAAAAAAATCCTTTCATGTTTTTATTTTTGTTTATATACTTTACCTTTTTTCTAAGTAGATATAACTTTTCAAATTATACCTACTTAAGTGAGGCAGTATTAACAGAGTAAATATTTTCTGGAGTAAAATAAAAGAGTAAAATTTTTGTAGAGCAGGCCATTTTAATAAGGATCAAATGAGTGAGTTTAGCTTTGAGAATGAAAACCAAGCTGTTTTTTTCCTCAGTATCTTCATGTTTGACTCTGAATGCTTCTTCAATCTTCACGTCTACAATCTTCTATTTAATAAACAATATCTTTATAGTAGTGTCACATGGATCTCAGTTTCTCCAACAACAGCTTTTCTGCTTTTCAACTTTTCAGTCCTGTTTAAGATCAGAATAATTAACAAAAAGAAAAAGAAATCCAAACTAAACACAAGCACACTTGTGAGGGAATCAGTCAGAGTGAGAGTTATGCCCTAAATAAAACTGCTGTATCAAATGATTTAAAGGTTTTATTAAACTTGCTTGTGTTTATTGTTGTCGTTGCATTCACACAGTTTTGAGCAGCAGATTTTATCACTGTGCGCTGATTCGAGCGATTCGAATCACTGAATCATTTGGTGAATCATTTTGTTCAGTTGATTCGGAGTTTCATAAAGCTTCGTTTCTCCATCAGTACTTGCCGTACTGGATTTACAATACAGCGAAATGAGACACAGCTTTTCTGTTACTCATGTGCAGATGCGATTTTACTTACAAATATTACGTGCATTAACGTTGGATAGAGCAAATAATTATTAGTTACCATCAGATCACTTGTAAAAACACAACAAAACTACAAAATAGACTGAATAGATTCCATAGATTTAAATACTTTAAATGTATAAATGTTTAAGTCTGTGCTTACCAATAACTAACACTAATTTTATTGTCAATAAACACAGATTGTCAGTAAAATTAAATATTTATTAGGGCCACATATTGTAAAATAATAATAATAATAATAATATATTAATAATAATAAACATGACTTAAAAACTTATTTGAAAAAATATATATATATTTTATGGCTAGAACATAATGCATACCATAGAGGGTTACCCAAATAAAAGCTGAAGTTTGATTTATTGTTTTTATATTCTAGGTAGAAAATTAGATGGAATAAGACAAATTGACATAAAGATTTAGTATCAGCTAATAAATTAATAAATAATTTAATCTCTTTGCAACCACAAATTTAATTTGGGTCTACAATTTCTTTATGAGTTTGTAATATTCATATGTTCTTTCTGGTTGAGTAATTTGAAGACCAGATACTGAGGTTATGTTTGATTTAAGAAGATCAAAACTGAATTGAAAGCACTAGAAATATGACTAGAAATAAAGCTGAACTCTACAGATAGTTTTGGACAGCTCTTCAATTCATCCTATTATTATTATAATTATTATAATAATTATTATGTAAAACTATTATTTCTGCGAACAATACTTTTATTTTGTCTGGCGATGTGACGTCATACGGCTGCGCTGCGCTCGTCATTCGGCTGAAGAAAGGTGTGTGCTTTTAATCATTTAAAGTGTTTAAACAAGTCGTTTAGAGAATCGTATATGGATCTGTAAAATGGCGTATAATGTAGGTTATTCTCTGTGAGTAAAGCGCAAAGACACATGAGTAATATAAAAGGTGCGTCTAGAAACAATTTCTTTATTTGTTTTGGAGGATATCTTCTTTTTTAAGTATGATTTAAATTCTCTCTTTTCAGATGTTGTCAACTTTGTTTTATTGTTGGGTAAATATCATATTCATACTTGTAAGTGGAAAAAATGTAAGCCTTCCTTTAATGTTTTTCTCGGTGAGTTTGTGAAAATGTTTCAAAGTTTTAAATATTTTAAAAAACTAAGCAGAAAGTCTGAATCTCTACGCCTCTCTATCTTAAAATATGTATTATTTTAATATTATTATATTATATTATATATGTCAAAAGTCTTGTTTATATATACATATTCTTGCTCCTTGTGGTGTTGTATTTGGTTTTATTTTATTTATTTTACTTTTTTTTTTAATCCTTTTCTGGACGTGCCTTATGTTGTTTGAATGTTTTCCCTGTTTTGTTCTATAAATATTTTCAATAAAAAAAAAAAGAAAAAAAAAGGTGCGTCTAATGCCCCTCTCTGTATCATAAGTTCATCATAAACACGAATTCAGTCACTGGCAAGCAGTAATGAGATTTTCGAGTCAATTGAATCAATTGATTCGCAAAATGATTCATTGATTCGAAGAGCGCGAATCACCGCTCGCTGACGACATTAGCTGTTCACAACAGTGTAAATGCAATAATGACGTTTACAAATCAACTGTAAACATGTTCAAAAAAGTGGAATTTATTAAATATAACGTAAAAAATTAGTGAATTGCAAATATAAATATTAGTACAAACATGAGTCTTCTATATAATTTGTTTCTTTATTATTTGAGTGCTAGTTTTGATCAAGTCATTTAAGGCCTTTAACTCTGATAGGCTTCCTTACCAGTGTGCTGACTACTGAATTAGGGAGCTTATTGAGACGCACCCAGAGATTTAGTTTGCATTTATTTCTATTTATTTTAATTATTCTCATCTTAAACAGGACAAACAGAAAAACAACTGGTGAAGCAACTGCAACCCACATGACACTGTTATAAAGATGGCGTTTATTAAAGAGGAGAGTGAAGACATGAAGATTGAAAAAGCATTCAGTGTCAAACAAGAAGATACTGAGGAACAAACAGGTTGGTTTTAATTCACAAAGCTGAACTGACTCATTTGATTCTTATCAAAATATCCAGCTCTACAGAAATTAAAGCAAAGTTAAATTAAAGATGTTCTCAACTGGTTTGCCCATGGGACTCACATTTTTGCATAGTCATTAAGCTGTGACTCATACAGTTGCATCTTAATAAATTAGATTGTGGTGGAAAAGTTCATTTATTTCAGTAATTCAACTCAAATTGTGAAACTCATGTATTAAATTAATTCAGTGCACACAGACTGAAATAGTTTAAGTCTTGGTTCTTTTTATTGTGAGGATTTTGGCTCACATAACAAAAACACACCAATTCTCAACAAATCAGAATACTTCATAAGACCAGTAAAAAAAGAGAATTTTAGTGAATTGTTGGCCTTCTGGGAAGCATTTAATTTACTTGCATATGTACTCAATACTTAGTAGGGCTTTAGCTTTAATTACTGCCTTGATTCAGCATGGAGGTGATCAGTCTGTGCCACTGCTGAGGTGGTATGGAAGACAAGGTTTCTTTGACAGTGGCCTTCAGCTCATCTGCATTTTTTGTCTCGTTTCTCATTTTCCTCTTGACAATACCCCATAGATTCTCTATGGGATTCAGGTCTGGTGAGATTGCTGGCCAGTCAAGCACACCAACACCATGGTCATTTAAACAAGTGTTAGTGCTTTTGGCAGGTGCCAAATCCTGCTGGAAAATGAAATCAGCATCTTTAAAAAGCTGGTCAGCAGAAGGAAGCATGAAGTGCTCTAAAATTCCTTGGTAAATGGGTGCAGTGACTTTGGTTTTCAAAAAACACAGTGGACCAGCACCAGCAGATGACATTGCACCCCAAATCATCGCAGACTGTGGAAACTTAACACTGGACTTCAAGCAATTTGGGCTATGAGCTTCTCCACCCTTCCTCCAGACTCTAGGACCTTGGTTTCCAAATAAAAAACAAAACTTGCTCTCATCTGAAAAGAGGACTTTGGACCACTGGCCAACAGTCCAGTTCTTCTTCTCCTTAGCCCAGGTAAGACGACTCTGATGTTGTCTGTAGTTCAGAAGTGGCTTAACAAGAGGAATACGACAACTGCAGCCAAATTCCTTGACACGTCTGTATGTGGTGGGTCTTGATGCCTTGGTCCTAGCCTCAGTCCATTCCTTGTGAAGTTTATCCAATTCTTGAATCAATTTTGCTTGACAAACCTCTCAAGGCTGCAGTTCTCTCGGTTGGTTGTGCATCTTTTCCTTCCACTCAGCTTTCTGTTAACATGCTTGGATACAGCTTCTTTGGCAATGAATATTTGTGGCTTACCCTCCTTGTGAAGCGTGTCAATGATTGTCTTCTGGACAACTGTCAGATCAGCAGTCTTCCCCATGATTGTGTAGCCTAGTGAACCAAACTGAGAGACCATTTTGAAGGCTCAGGAAACCTTTGCAGAGTTGATTAGCTGATTGGCATGTCACCAGATTCTAATTTGTTGAGAATTGGTGGGTTTTTGTTAAAGCCAAAATCATGACAATTAAAAGAACCAAATACTTAAACTACTTCAGTCTGTGTGCACTGAATTTATTTAATACACAAGTTTCACAATTTGAGTTGAATTACTGAAATAAATGAACTTTTTTAATATATTTTTAAATATAACTAATTTATTGAGATGCAGCTGTGTGTGTGTGTGTGTGTGTGTGTGTGTGTGTGTGTGTGTGTATACTGCCCTCTGTGGTGGAAATGACATGTATGGTTACAAAGTACATTGGAATTTTAAAATTTCACCCTCATTTCCTGTAATAAATCTATTTTACAATAGGTACAAAAAATAGTTCCTCTCAGCCCCTTTTTGACAAAAATGTCCTCATTGAATGCCATTAAAACTGCGATTTTTAATCCTAGGGCCGTTTAACTATAAAATGATGCAATATTTGTTAATAGGCTTTTATTCTGTTGACAAGTTAAATTTTGACTACTTTTTACACTTTAGTTTGGCATATAAAGCAAACTACTTGCTTTATTCCTGTTCTCTGCAAAACAAAATCTTACTAAAAGCTATTTTTTGATATATCAACCTCAAAATTGGAACACAACTTTTTTAGAATCATGGCTTTGATTTTCTTTCCATTTCTAAGTTGTTTCATTCAAAATGTTTTATAAAATATATATTTTATACTTAAAAAATGCTCATAAATCATTTCCATAAACCTAAACCTCTCTAACTTTTTTGGTTTAAATGTTTTTTTAGAGCTTTTTAACTTCAACAAAACCAAGGGTATTCTTTAAAAATGAGACCACACTTTAGTGTACTCCCAATATTCAATATACATTTTTGTCCTCTATGAACCTGTGTAACTTTTTTAATTGATGCACAAGGGTTAATGACTTTGTGAATCGAGTTTAACAAGTGTGATGAGTTTAAGATTTTTTCTAATAAATATCTCTACTGTTTCCCTTCATTTCCACAGCACCCTGTCATTTCCATCACCACACACATTTTTAAATATATTAAAAAAAAATATTTAAAAAGTTCTCATCACACATTAAAAATGTATCCACAGTTGATTAGAACATGCTCTACTTAATATAAAAATTGAAGTTATTTATTATCTAATAAGCTCTTACCCAAACCAATATTTAATTTCAGAGTGTGACAGGTGTACAGTTCAGCATTTGGTCCTTAGGGCAGTTCATTTATCTCATTGACAAATGTTTAATTATTATATATTGTGGAAAAACTGGTAAAACTAGTTACAAAAATGAAGTGGCATAAGTGATTCTATTTTGCAATAACAGCTGTATGTTGAGATGTGGTGGAAATGACATTTGTTCTTTGCATGTCAGAAAAAAATGTAAATATTAACAATAGGGATGCACTGACACCGATACCAGTATTGGGTGTCAGGCGATACTTTGTTAAAATACTCGTATTCGCACAGAAATTGCCAATACCGTGCACTGATACAACTCAACAATATTTCACTATGCGGATGTGATTTGTTGTCCTACCTGACTTCAATGTCTAGGGGGAGACAACGAGCTGGAAACTTGGCTTTGGAGATTCTGCCCAAAAGCTCATGTGTGAAAACGCGTTTTTCCATTCCAATGCATTACTTTTCCATTGTTTTTCTATGTAAACGCAAACATACAGAATTTACTGGTAAATTACCGGTAAATTGCTGTTACAAGATCATGTGTGAATAGAACCTTTTCAAAAATACTAGTAAATTCACTCAGGTAATTTAACAGTAAGGGTAATTGTAACATTACCAGTAAATTGCCAGAATGCTGCTATGTGTGAACACGGAATGAAGATTAACGGTATGAGCATGTAGAACGCCTGACAAATAAAGCCTGCTTTGGTCCAAATTCAGAACTACTTGTGTTTCCATCAAAAACATCGTTTCATCACAATTTTACCATTAAATTAGGCACATCAACCATAACTCCTTCAAAAACAGCCAGAAACTTTGGAGTTGTGATTGATGATCAGCTGATTTTCTCAGACTACATTGCTAAAACTGCTCGGGCCTGCAGATTAGCTTTATTCAACATCAGAAAAATCAGGCCTTTTCTTTTGAAACATGCTTCACAACTCATTGTTCAAGCTCTTATTCTGTCCAGGCTGGACTATTGCAATGCTCTCTTGGCAGGACTTCCAGCCAGTTCTGTCAAACCTTTACAATTAATCCAGAATGATGAAGGCTGCAAGAGTCACACTTCATTGATTTGCACTGGCTACCAATAGCTGCTCGCATAAAATTCAAGGCATTAATTATGCCATCCCAGAGAGGCACAAAATCGCTTTCACTGATTTTTTCCTTAAATGTTCCCTCTTGGTGGAATGACCTACCCATTTCAATCCGAGCAGCTGAGTCCTTAGCCATCTTCAAGAATCAGCTAAAAACTTTTCCATCTTTATTTGACCCTCTAAATCTTGCACTCTCTATTCTATTTCTATTCTTAAAAAAATAGTAATAATTATTTTTTTTTCTTTCTCAATTTTTCTTTTTTTTAACTAAAAAACTTAATCTCAGCTAATCTGAGACTTGTCATATCAATTGTCAGAGCATTGCTCTTTTGTTGATTTGGATTGCTTCCATTGTCCTCATTTGCAAGTCGCTTTGGATAAAAGCGTCTGCTAAATAACTAAATGTAAATTGGCCAATCATAACATTCTTATAGAGATGATGTTATTAGCACTGAGCTGTTTACAAAGCTCCACTGCTTGTTTAAATTAGTTCTTCTATGTAAATATGCACTTGATGGATATCTTTACCATTGAGCCTCAACTTACAGCTGTTTCAAGTGTTGCACTCGAGACCCGGCCTTCTTTCTCATTCATCTAAAGTTGGATACTATAATGCGCGTCTCGGGTTTATATGAGCAAAAACGTGTTTTGTTTGATCATCCCCTTATGCCGCTCACTCTACTTTGTTGTCAAATTGGACAGATAGTGAAACTAAAGTGTTTCTGCTGACATCACCGAATTTACCGGCATGTTGGTGCTGTTGTGTGAATGGTCGCTTACCGTTAAAAAGCCAGAACGCCGTTGCCTGTGTGAACAGCATATTTCTGTATTTACCAGTAAAGTCGTACTGGTAGTTTTCCGGGATTGCTGTGTGAAAGGGGCTAATGTCAGTTCCAAAGCAGTGGACCAATCAGAAGAACTCGGAGATGGAGCAAGCATTGCAAGCTTCTGTTTACATTAGCAAGTTGGCATAACAACTGTTTTATTTGATGGCATCATTGCAGAAGAATCGCTCATAGTGGCTGTGTCCGTATACCCTGAATTATATAACATTTCTTCAAGTGATTATAACAACTTGTTACTTAAAAAAAGGAGCTTGGAGAGAAATATCTCTGTCACTGAATATATATGCATATATACTGAAAATGCCCCTTATTGTCGTTATTGCATCACATTTCAAAAGAGAGAAACTGTCCAAAGACAGCCCACAGGCCATAAAAATAACAGAGGCACTTACTCACTTTATAGCGCACTTATAGCGATGTAATGTTGCCAAATGTGTACGATGTGTAATGGAATGCTAATAAGTAATAGTTCTGCTCACTTTTTGTTAAGTTGGGTGTGTTAACTATGCAGCACTTTTCATTTACTTTTATCAGGTTATGTTTACATTTTATCTACAGTGATGACAAAACCAAAAAGATGTTGTAACCAGCGGGACTCAACAACAGCGTTGTTAGATCCAATTGCGAGCTTTATTGGTACAGATCGTGGTCGAGACAGGCAGGGTCAAACTCCAAACAAACAATAATATCCAAGGCAAATCAGAAGAGTAATCCAAAAATACAGGCAAGGGTCAAAATCCAGAAGGGCAGTCCAAAGTAACAAAGAAATCTAGACAATGAAAAACCAGGCAAAACTATGGCAAAAGCAATGGAAATGGCAAAACAAGACAATGATACAAGGAAAGGAGGGGCCATGCCAAACAGGAGTTCGCAAAGTATTGTTTTGCTGTTAGCGGTAGAAACCAAGGAAGCAGCAGAGGGAGCAGTAACAGTCAGTACAATGGCAAGGGCTCCCTCTGCTGGCGTGGCGTTATAGATGTGTATATTTTTGGCTTGAAATAGCTTTCTGTTAAAGATTTTTGTATTCATCCTTGCTAAAGGAAACAAATAAAACCTCCCTCTAAATTCTTTGATAAGAAGTATCAGGTATCTGTACCGGTACTCTGTATTGGCAAGTACACAAATGAAAATACTCATAAAACTCTTGTATTCTAAGTTTGTCCTCTTACAGACCTTAAAACTTTAAAATTCTTTAAACTTATGAGACTGTGTTACATGACTTTTGATCAAGTTTTTTTTATTCAACTTCACAAGGCTAAAAGTGCCCCTAGTTGAAGAAACACCCCACTACATTTTAAACCATATACAGCTTATTTGTTGATAGTGCAACACTTCTAAGGGGAAATCAATTGCTGTCAACACAACAGCCAGGTTCTTGGGCGCAAGGACTGTAATTGAGAATCGCTGGCTTAGTGGGTAGTATCAAACATACATGTTGCTGGTTTTGATGTATGTTGCTTTGTGCCACTAAAATGAGATTAACTTTTATTTGTCTCTTTCTGCTTTAGACCCGATGCCGCTGAAAGAGGAAAGCGAAGAACTAAATGAAATGGAAGACAAAGATCAGTACAAGAAACATGATTTCACTGGGGAAAATTTTAGTTGCTCACAAACTACACAAAAGAGAGCTCAAAAGACAGGAGCTGGAGGAAGTGGTTTCATTTGCCAAGAGTGTGGTAAGAGTTTCACTAAAAAAGGAAACCTTAAAGTCCATATGAGAACTCACACCAGAGAAAAGCCTTACAGCTGTCAACAATGTGGAAAGTGTTTCACTAAAAAGCAAAGCCTTGAAATCCATTTGAGAATACATACTGGAGAGAAGCCTTACACCTGCCAACAGTGTGGAAAAAGTTACATTAAAAAGGGAACCCTTAAAAGGCACAACAGAATTCACACAGGAGAGAGACCGTACACCTGCCATCAGTGTGGACTACGTTTCACTCAAAAAGGGACCCTTAGCAGTCACATGAGAATTCACACCGGAGAGAAGCCTCACGCCTGCAATGTCTGTGGAAATCGTTTTTTCCGAAAAGGAAACCTTAAAATCCACATGAGGATCCATACAGGAGAGAAGCCTTTTACCTGTCAACACTGTGGAAAGAGTTTCTGTCAACAAGGAAACCTCAAAGTCCACATGAGTATTCACACTGGAGAGAGCAAATTCAGCTGCCAACAATGTGGTAGAAGTTTCACTAAAAAGGGAAACCTGGAAGTCCACACGAGGATTCACAATGGAGAAAAGCCATTCGTATGTCTTCAGTGTGGAAAGAGTTTCTCTCAACAAGGAAACCTCAAAGTCCACATGAGAATTCACACTGGAGGGAACCCTGACCCCTGCCAACAGTGAGGAAGTAGTTTCAGATGCAAAACATCCCTTAATAACCACACAAGGATTCACTCGAGAGAACGGATTTATATGTTATCAGTGTGAAAGGAGTTTTCACAGACAGAAGCCTTTCATTTGCCATCACTGTGGAAAATCTGGCTTAAACAAAGCAAACCTTGAAATTCACAAGAGAGTTCACGCTGAAGTGAAGCTCTTTATATGGGCTATTTGACATCTGATGGGAAACGTCCAACAGACGTATTGCAGATGAACAAACTACGTCTTGTAGATGTAAATGCAGACATCAAATGTACGTGTGCTATCAGGGATGGCTTGGCAAACTATATGTTCAGATAATGTGTTTTTTTTTTTGGCATTCCAAATAAAGTAATACCTGTGGAAAATATTGCAGCCATTTTAAGCGCAAAACCATTGAAACATGCTTTTTTGGGGGGCACTTAATAATGGCGCAAATACCAGTAATTTGACGAACGCAAACATTAGTAAATCGCACTACGTGATTCATTTGAACACATATTCATTCATTTGAAATGCATATTCGATAAGGTCAAACACAAATAATTGTGTCCAAGCCTTTTCAGTGCTAATTATTCACATAAATGTTGACAGTAGTATTTTAATGCCAAAACAAAAGCTGTTAGTAAAAATACCTAGTTCTGCCATGAAACTCTAGATGACGCAGGCTGATGGGTTGTTAACGTAACTAATGATATTCAGAGTATATGACTTGGCACAAGCTGATTGGCTCATGTTGCATAAGCAACCAATGAGCTTGCAGCTTAACATTTAAATGGCTGGTAGAATTCACTTGGGCATTTGGCAGCGTGCTTTCAGAGTTGTCATGTGAGTTGTCATGACCAGTGTTGGGAAAAGTTACTTTAAAAAGTAATGCATTACAATATTGCGTTACTCCCTAAAACAGTAACCAATGACGTTACTTAGTTACTTTTTATGGAAAGTAATGCATTACATTACTTTTTAAATCTGGGCAGGGCTTGCTTGTTTGTTTTTATTATAAAAAAGTTTGATTCTTAGCAAATATAAAAGCCCTTTCACACCAAAGAAAAAAATAAGCACAAATGTTAGTTAATCTAAAGTAAGTTTTGTTTATTAAAAATATCTAAAAATTCTTAAATCAAGAAGGACTTTCTAGACAAGTAAAAAATTATTCTTTTTTTTTTATTTTATTTTTTTGAAAACAAGTCAAAATTAATTGTATTTTTGCTTGAAACAAGCAAAATAATCTGCCAATGGGGTAAACAAAGTAATCTTGTTTTCTGTTTGAAAATAACCCCATTGGTAGATTATTTTGCTTGTTCTAAGCAAAAACTCACTTAATTTTGACTTGTTTTTCTGAAAACAAGAAAATAATTTTTACTTGTCTAGAAAATCCTTCTTGATTTAAGAATTTTTAGATATTTTGGCTGGAAACAAGACAAAAAAATCTAAGAAAAGTATTTTTGCAGTGTACGGTTGAAGATACTGGTTAATAAAAAGGGATTAAATACACAAAGAAAACAAAAAAGTAACTCCGATATTTTCTTAGAAATTAAAAAGTAATGCGTTACTTTACTAGTTACTTGAAAAAAGTAATATTACTTAACTTGCATTACTTGTAATGTGTTACCCCCAACACTGGTCATGACAGAACTGGCCCTAAGTCTTGTTTTCTGAGAAATTTATCAAAATTTTGTTTGTTTTTGCTTAAAACAAAGGCAATTGTCTTGGGTGCGGGGTAAGAAAAATAATCTTAATTTCTCTTGCCCCCTTGGGAGATATTTTTTCTTGGTTTAGTCAAAAACGAGCAATTTTTTTGTATCAAATTTTCAGAAAACAAGACTTAATATCTTAAGTCACTTTGCTTCTTAAAAAATGTATCTTGATTTAAGAATGTATAGATTTTTGTAATGGAAAAGACAAAATACAGAGTGAAAAAAAAAAAAAAAATCTCACAGACCTCTGGGGTCATGAATCAGACAGGCCCAGCAAGTTTTGTTCTGATGAGCCTCTGTTAACCTAGGGGTTCAAACTTTATTTGAGGTACACGAATGTCCTCATTAGACAAGCATGGCACCTTGAACAAGAAAAAAAAAATCATTTAGTTATAGATTTAAATTACTATTTTATTAAAAGTTCCCACATCCATGAAATGTTTTCACCTGCTGCTATGAATGTGAAACATGGGAATTTAGAATTTTTTGATTATTATTTAGTTAACATTGATGCTCCAGAGAATCTTTCTGCACTGCTTTGGTTCTGATCGAGTGAAAAACCTAAGAACAGTCCGCATAAATGTTTTTTAACACACACATATTGAGCCAAAGATTTATGTTAGAGTTATGAGTGATTTGCTGTAGCACAACTGTCAGGCTAATATTGGAGTTGAGAACCACTGCTCTAGGAAATACTATTTGGAAACATATTTCTTTTCAATTCTTTGCTGATGACACTCGGCTATTTGCCTTTGAAAACTGGTGACTTTATACTAACAGCAAAATCTGGATGTATATATATATATATATATATATATATATATATATATATATATATATATATATATATATATATAAGGGGTGGCACGGTACATGAAAAAACACCCGAACCCGTTCGGTTCGCTTGTCTTGGTTCAGTTCGTGTGTGCACCGCACGGTTCGACGTATTGGCCTCAGACAGTTTCGCGTGAACATACTGTCGCAGGGCGAAGAAACACAGAACAAGGAAGTGCAGTAACGGTCCCCGGAGGGTGGATTTATTAATAAATAAACAGGGTGTAAAAGGTGGCGGTGCTCCGTGGCTCGTGCTCGCTTCCCTTCTGTGTTCTCGGTGCAGTCCGGTCCGTGCTGTGCTCAGTGGCTGTGCTGATCGGTCAAGGGCTGCTTTCTGAAGAGAAATAGAGAAAAGACAAAGCATGTGAGTCTGGAGACGTGTCTCCACGTCATGTGTGTCTCCGTGGCTTATAAAGCCCTCGGCTGATGAGCCGCAGTCGTGACCGATCAGCCAGTGATGAGGCATGGCAGGTGTAGCTCGTCCGTTTCCAGGGCGACGCTGATGAGTGCTCGGGACGCTCGTCACAATACATATAAACAGTAAAAGTGGAGTAAGGAGTGCTGCAGAAATGGCAAGTGGAGGAGATAATGAAGGATACCGGAGTTACAGGATGCGGCCGGGTCGTTCAAATCTGGTGTGTGGGAACATTTTGGATTTCATGTTACGATGACAACGGAAATAAAACAGTAGATAGAGCTGCCAATGTGTTCAAGCATTGTGCAAAATGCATTCAATATGAAGAGCTCTTTTCCAAAACGCGATTAAATGCCATTTAAAAAAAAAAAAAAGTTATTGTTATTGTCAACATTACTATTGTATCTGGTCGGTATTGAAAAGTCCATTATTAATTTTACACAAAATGCAATATGTGCAGTGTTATTCTGTCATGTGTTCTCCCTTTTTCCCAAACCGCGACAAACGCGTCTCCTTTCTCTGCAAAATGCGATAGATCCGCTCAACCAATCACAGCGCACCATTACACGCACTGTAAACAATAAAGGGAGTTTGTAAATGAGATATTGATTTAATACAACAGTTAAATAAACAAGAAGGTAAATATAAGTTACTTACATTGTCTGACTCTAACACTATTGCCCGATTTTGCTCCATTTCTTTGTGAAAAATTAGTTTGAAACAATGTCACAACTGAACCGCAGCGCATCTCCATTCAAACACAGCTGTGTTTTTTTATGAATGAACGTGCGTTTTTATACTAATCTAGTGAGTCAATTTCCCATTCATAAACAGTCACTTGCTTTATTCCTTAATGAATCAGCGTTCAAACGAATCAAATGAATATGATTCAATAATTAAATAAGTGACTTGACGCCACCTACTGGCTTGTAGTTTCATTTTTAAAGTATATTTTCAGTGATTTAAATCATTTAATATTTCTATAATTAAAACATTAATCTCAACATTCTTTTTTTTCTCTCTCTCTAAGTTTTTAACAAAAAGTAAGCAGAGCCCTGCTGGATTTATTGCATAAACGAAAAACATGTCATCATCAATGTCTTCTCTCTTGCACTATCAAAATCTCACCTAGCTTTTACTTAGAGATGGTCCAAATAATGTGCTTAAAGTCAAGTCTGATTCAGTTAGTGCATGATTATATTACAAAAATGTTAATACTATATCCTAAATTGTGGATAATTAAGCTAATAAGCTATATATCATATGCTGAAGCAAATATCTGGAGTGTTAAGGATTAAAAGAAAAAATAACATCAAGAACCTTACAGAACCGAAAACCGTAACCCTAAATCCGTGATACGAACCGAACTGTGGGTTTTGTGAACCGTGCCACCCCTAATATGTATATATATTTATCAGTATCTTTTTAGGATCTGAATAAAGTTACTTCCTCAAACTTCTCTCATGCCTACAGATGGTCCAGAAGGCATTGGCTAAAAATACAATCATGTCACTTAAATGGCTTTTGGTTTATTCTAGGATGCAGTTTACGATTGTTTTTAAGCCCTGTATGATCAAGCTCCATTTTATATTAAAAATCGTATTCTCCCTCCCTCATCTAGCAGATATATAAGGTATTTTTCTAAAGCACTTTTTCATGTCCAACAACCCTTCTAAAGTTAAAGGATGATACAGTTTTTATGGTGCTTTTATGTTTTGTTTTGTTTTTTTCTGTGACTCACAAATTCACCTTTTAATGTGAATACCCACCAGTGTCCAGTCAAACATTACACAACACTATACACATTTGGGACTGACACTTGAAACACTTCCAATATTCAAAGCAGATTCACAAACTTGTGGCAACTTGTAAGTATGTTCAAGTAGAGCAAACCTTTCATGACTGTCATTTTTCTCATTCTTATATCTGTACCTGGTAGAAGTGAAATAAATTTCAGAGCTGCTGTTCAACACGACTCTTTAGAGGAAGAAAAACACTGCACAAACACTAAGGTGAGTGTTTCATCTTTGTCTAGTTTTCATATGTGTGTTTTCTTATGATGTGTCATTGGTCACTTTGTGCTTCTGAGCCTAATGCTGTGCTGAAGTCAATTTAAACCTCTTTATATCGTGATCAAACAGATGATCAAGTGTCTGACTCATTCGATAAAAATCTAAAGCAGTTTTCTACTTCATTGCCATGGTTTTACTTGATTTTACTGTAATTGTTAAACATAATGAACTTAAAAAAAAAATTCAAATAACTCAGAAGTTTAGGACACTTTCATTGTTAAAATAAAGTGTTCATAAATATAGTTTGTTCACTTTTCAATGTTGATCTGTGAGATTGGAAAAGTATAATAGCTTTGTATTATAATAATGATTTTAAAATGCTAAAAATGTGAAATTATTTGAAAACATAATCACAATCAAACCGGTTTCATTTGTTTTCATGAAATGATCTTGGTTTAACTGTTTCTGAAGACAAACATATTTTAGCAGCAGTTTCAAAGTCACCAGTTTATTAAGTATTACAGAAAATCATTTATGGTCTCATACAAATAAATAGAAATATTAAAAGCAGTAAGAGCATATTCATGGATCGTTTCCATTCCACCTTTACATTTCATCATGTCTCATCCTGTCTGTGTTGAGCTGCTGTAGTGCAGATTGATAGAAATAATATCAAACACACAAACACCCAGCTGAGCTTCATTTATGAAGGTAGATCAGTAGCTAAACTCGAGAGCTTGTTGATCTGAATGTGAGAACTTGTCATATTAATATTCGTATTTGTACGTTTAAATTTACACTCACAGCTCTGATGTGAAAAGCTGAATCTTTCAATTTGCACACACGGACAATAGCCAAAACACCCGTGTTTTGAAATCGAAGTTGCAGATTAATAGTTACAAATGTGTAGAATGGCATTTGAATAAAGAAAATGACACACACAAATGTGTGCGACATATCTACTTTTGCACTTTACTAAGTAAGTCAGCACTTACAACCTCTCAGATCTGACAGTACAAGTTAAAATCCTAGCGCTATGACTTTTGCTACTCCTTTTGCGCTATTCCTGTTGCAAAACTCACTTGTGCACTTGTAAATGCAGATGTGAGAGAGCAGAGCTGAGGGTGGGGCTGGGATGCAAATGAAGCCATTTTATTGGTCGATGCCTGACCAATGAACAACACCATGCCTTGCTACTTGCATATGTTGTTGTTTTTTTTAAACACTGGAAACTATGAATATCCTTAGCTTTTAGGGGATTTTAAGACACTGCATTCATCTTTCCATTCAGGTATTATCTGGTAGGTGACTATGCTTTACAATAGCATTTTATTCTGGTGAATGAGACAGCATTGATATGTTTTCATACTCCTTGGCAGTCATATGTGAGCAAACACCTTAAGTGTAACTTCTAACCAATAATTGTACTACATTTTAGCTCAGTTTAGTTAATATTTTGAGGAGATTTTGGTACTAAATAATATGTGCAATGATTCATGAATGGCCACTTAAAATATATCATTTCTAATGTGCATATTATTTATATTGCAATTAGTGTAGTATTTAGGGATTAAATAGAGAAAATGTTTTTAATTTCCAGTCCAAAGAGGCATTTAGTGACCAGAAAGAAATAATATTTGTATGCAGTAATGCCATGGTTTAACCACTAGATGCCCTTATGGCTGTTTGATAAATATACGTATTTAGTTATAGATGCTCAAAAAAGTATTGCTGGTCATAACTGCTTGTTTTTTTAGGTTTCGCTTTTTAATGTGCAATTTGACATTATCAAAAGCTCAATTTTTATAAGTTTGCATTTTTGTTATGTTAAATGTAAAAAGGTAAAAACTATTGACATCCCATATACATATGAAATATGTTTCATTATTTGTCTACCAGATAATACTTGAATGACAGAATTAATGTAGTCTCTTAATATCCCATAAAAGCTAAGGATATTCATAGTTTCCAGTGTTTAAAAAAAAAAACACATGCATAAAAATGCAAGTAGCAAGGCATGGTGTTGTTCATTGGTCAGGCATCGACCAATAAAATGGCTTCATTTGCATCCCAGCCCCACCCTCAGCTCTGCTCTCTCACATCTGCATTTACAAGTGCACAAGTGAGTTTTGCAACAGGAATAGTGCAAAAAGAGTAGCAAAAGTCATAGCACTAGGATTTTAACTTGTACTGTCAGATCTGGGAGGTTGTAAGTGCTGACTTGACCTTGTACAACGAAACTCAAGTAAAGTGCAAAAGTAAATATGTCGCACACATTTGTGTGTGTTATTTTCTTTATTCAAATGCCATTCTACACATTTGTAACTATTAATCTGCAACTTCGATTTCAAAACACAGGTGTTTTGGCTATTGTCCGTGTGTGCAAATTGAAAGATTCAGCTTTTCACATCAGAGCTGTGAGTGTAAATTTAAACGTACAAATACGAATATTAATATGACAAGTTCTCACATTCAGATCAACAAGCTCTCGAGTTTAGCTACTGATCTACCTTCATATTCACTTGTCATCCTTATTGTTATCCTGAGTCCAGTGTTGTCACTTTACTAGAACTTTTAACTTCAATACTATACCTTATAAAATATACATATTCAGTATGTTTTTCAGTACCACTGAGGAAAATCCCCACTGTATTAAATCCATAAAATTTGATGCAGAATTACACACAGATTTTATGCATCAAAATTACAGAAATAAACAGATTTTTGTACATATTTACGTTTTCGTACAAGTTAGTGTAAAAACTAGACTGTAAAACTTTCACTATGATCTACTCAGTTTTTTCGGTGAAACATTTCTACACTTAAAAATGTTGAGTAAATTTGAAAGTTTTGAAATCATTGAAGTATACTTTAAAAATCAAGCAAATTTAACTAAAAAATTAAGTAGATTCCAATAATTTGATTAATTAAAAATTGAGCAAATATAATTAAAATCTTTAAGCAATACAACAGTAATTCTAACTCAAAACACTAAAAAAATACATTTACCATTACATTTATTCATTTAGCAAACGCTTTTACCCAAAGCGACTTACAATTGGGGAATACAACAAGCGATCCATCCTAAAGAGGACTGACAGAAGAAGTGCTTATAATACAATATATCAGGCATTGTTTAGATAAGTACAAGCCAAAAAGGGAAGAATAAGAAAAAAGATTTATTTTTATTTTATTTTGTATTTTTTTTTTGAGTCAAATATTGTTTATAGTCGCTTGAAAATTGGCAGGGAGTCAGCATTTCCTGTAAAACTGAAGTGTCCAGGTATCGATAGTCTATATCCATCATTCAAAAGTAGAAACTGAAACAAGGATTTACAAGATATATACAGATATACAATCTTGAATATCAGTTTTGTTGATAACTTTAATTTTAAGCAGCTCATGTTGTAATGAAAATATTTATTTAAATGCTGGGGTGAGATAATGTAATAGACCAGTTTTCTGTCTGTGCCATTTTGAATTGCTTGTTTTCATCAATTTCACTTTATTTCTTGGGCACTGACTTTTTCTGTAAACTGAGTATCCAATCAGAGTTCTCACTCTCACAAATGCTATGAACAGGAACCTGACAAGAGCTGATGGGATGTGGTGTGTCCTGGCCTTTACAAAGCAGATTTCAGTTTTCTAAAACCAGACAGAATATATATATATATATATATATATATATATATGGGTCATTCTAGAATTGCGGGTACATTTTGCGTCTCCGAGATAAACCTTTTATTATTTTTCAAAAACAAAAAATTTATTGAAAGAGTTTTGAATAATTACACAAATTATATCAAGCTATCACTAAAAATAATGTTTATATGTATATTTAGGAACATTTTGTCTTGAAAATATTAAATTAAAGACTCCCTCTATACCTATTTTTGACTGTCTATGCCTCCTGAATCATAGATTCAGCTTCAATTATCATTAAATAATTACGTCTAATTTTAATCTTTTTTGTGTGTTTACTCTACTAATTTATGTAAACAGTTGCATAAAACATCTATTTTCTGAATTATTTGTAATTTTAGTGATTAAAAAATACATTTTGTGTCTGTCCCTACGTTCTGGTCAACTCTGTTAACTCTGTTATAAAAAGGCATAACAATCTTTAAAGCACTGATAGAAAAAGCATGTGACTTGCTCCAAGTGATGTCACTTCCTCTGGCGGGAAAATCTGGAAGGCACTGAGGTATGTCATTATTCCTCTCTCATTAATTTGTACAAAATGTTTAGGATACACCAATAGTAGATTAATTATTTGTCAAATCTGTTATTGTGATATTTCAGTGAATCTCTCATTCACTTTTTTAAAAACAATAATATGATGAAAATACATACATTTCTGTTTTAGACATGCCATGTGGTATCTGGTTAGAGGTTAGCATCTTGAGCTAAAGCACAAAATGGTGGAAAATGTCAACTCTGTTATTGTCAACTCTGTTAGTGGTCTAAAAAGTTTAATGATAACAGAGTTGACTATGATTAACAGAGTCAAATGTTCCATACCACATTTAAGCATTTTGTATTATTTACAAATATGGATTCATTTTATTGTAAATTATACATTTGTTGTTGTATATCATTACAGGTTAAGAAAATGAATGATAGGTAAATGAAGCTGTCAGCAGCAGAAAGGCAGCGGCAATACAGGGCACGGCGAGATGCCGACCCTGTAAGGAAGTCAGAAAATTTGAGAAAGGACAGAGAAAGATGGCACAAAAGGAAAAATGCAGGGCAGACAAATGAAGTGGCTGATCTGTGTGAAAGGGAGAAAAGGTACAAGCGCAGGTATTGGAGAGAGGCACAGCAGAGGTGCAGAGCAAAAAGACAGAGACTTGTAGAGATGACACCACCACAAAGTCCTGAACTAGACCCTGAACCACAGATATCCAGGTAACATTAGGTCCAAGAGTAGAATTTTATTTAGGTTATGTAGACACATGCAGATTGAGGAAAGTTAAGTTCTGTGTTAGGACTGACAACATAATAACTGAACTGTTTCCTCCAAGATGTTGTGTCTTAAAGGTATACTCCATAATTCGCATTGTCTGTTTACACATTTTAATAAATAGTTCACTGTGCAACTTTGGAACTGCATAGGAATTCTCACCCCACCATTACTTAAAGGTATACTCCACCCCAAAATGAAAATGTTGTCATTATTCACTTACCTCTATGTCACTAAACCCGCTGGAGCTTTGTTTGTCCTCGGACAACAATTTAAGATATTTTAGATGAAATCATTGACTACCTGTTAAATAACACTGTCAACATCCAGAAAAGTAGTAAAGACATCATCAGAATACTCTATAGTGGATTTTATCTAAAATATCTTAAATTGTGTTCAGAAGACAAACAACGCTTTTACAGCTGTTGAATTTTATTTTCCAGACACACAGTTAATTTTCAAGTTCATGAAAGATCTGTAATTAGTATTTAAGATTAGATAGTTGTTTTTACATTTTAAATGGTTTCAAAAGTTTCAGAGTGTGACAGAAAACGTTGTTTTTGGACTTTAACTATGGGTGGTCAACTCTGTTATTAATATCAACTCTGTTACCATCAGTGTCAACTCTGTTTCTTTGAGATTTTGCTTTAAAAATATCATTATATGTGTTTTATTGTTAAAAAAAATGATTAGAAGCTGATTAGCCTAAATAGTTTTCTTACTACATGAAATGTTGTAGAATTTCAGTCATTTTTAAAGCTATGTTTAGAGAAAATGCACAACATCTTGGCAACGTTTCAGTTAAAGGTGTTGATATTTTTTACTCTAAAATAAAAAGTCAAAAATTTATCAGGCTTAAAGTTGAATTAATTGATGAAAAGACATAAGTTCTCTTAGGGCAGACAGTGTTTTAAATTTTGTCACATTTGTTAACTGTATATATTTGACCCAGTTTGTCTATAACAGAGTTGACAGATTTTTCTGTTCGTACTTTGATTTTCAGAATAATTTCTAAAAATCTTACAAGTTTAAGATCAGCAAATATTGAAAATATTAAATTTGAAGTGTGTTCTATGAAAATAAAAAAGTTTAACATAAAAAGAAAATACTATTTTTTGTCTTCTTTTTCTATTTGAAATGTACCCGCAATTCTAGAATGACCCATATATACACAAGACATTTAATACAATACAATAATACAAGTGAGTTTTTCCTTTGAAGACATAGAATTTGTTTCTTCTTCTGCTTTCTCTTTCATTCACTTGTTTTTCCTTTTGTGGTAATACCCACCAACAACACATTAACACAATTATATAAATACCCTGAACAAAATTATAAATGCAACACTTTTGCTTTTGCCCCCATTTTTCATGAGCTGAACTCAAAGGTCTAAGACTTCTTCTATGTACACAAAAAGCCTGTTTCTCTGAAATATTTTTGACAAAACTTTCTAAATCTGTGTTAGTGAGAACTACTCCTTCCACCTCACAGGTGTGGCATATCAAGATGCTGATTAGACAACATGATTATTGCACAGTTGTGCCTTAGGCTGGCCACAACCGCAGACCACGTGTAACCACACCAGCCCAGGACCTCCACATCCAGCATCTTTTTTTTTTTTTAAGGGAGAGTTCAACCAAAATTTAAAATTAGCCCATGATTTACTCACCCTCAAGGCATCCTATGTGTATATGACTTTCAGACAAATCAAATCGCAGTTGCATTAAAAATATTCCTGGCTCTTGCAAGCTTTATAATCACAGTAAATAGTTTTTTTTTTCAGTAGCCCAAAAATCCCATAAAGTGCATCCATCCATAATAAAAAGTGAATAAAGACCTTCAGAAGCAAATAAATGCTAAAAATATGCAGATTTAAAACTATTTATTCAAAAATCTCTAGGATCTGCTAACTGTTGCTGTTCCACACAAAAGTGCAGATGAGAGAGCAAAACAAAACACTGGTCACAAAATGAGGATTTGTAAAGAAAAATATCAGAGAATTTTGATATAGGCCAAGAGGAAACTGATTTCCCTTTGCTAAACAAAGGAAACTTTGCTCCTTTAACCCTCTGGGGTCTGAGGTGATTTTGGGGCCCTTGAGGTGAGTTGACATGCCCTGACATTTGTGCTTATTTCAGCTACTTGTAACATACTATTTGCTCATATGTATTTTTTTTGTATTCAGCACAAACTGTGCTACAATAATATATAAGAAAGATAAATGTACATGTTTCCTTTTTTTAGAAAAAAAACATTATGCGTGGTTAGTATGTTTAGGAAAAAACATTTCGCTGAAATAAGGCCTAAAAAACACATAATAAATAGTTCTGACGAAATCTTTTGAGTAATCAGTCTTGTAGGCTAGAATATTTACTTCACAATGATGTGAGAATCATTCTGACCACTTCATCACAAACAATGATATAAAGATTTGAATTTCAGAAGTCAGTTTTTGTGCTTACATTGCTTTATTCGTGGGAGTGTTAATGCCCATGAATATGTATGTAATTCACACCTGGGAAACAAAAGACACTCCCACAATGGCTAATGTTCCCCCATCAAGAGTGAGGCAGGTTAAGGAAACAATGTGAGAATGCTTAGATTTTCATGTTCTATTTTAATCCCTCTGTGTGAAAGTGTTGTGCCTTGCATGTAAGTGCTACATATGTTAAGATATATGAACAACAAAAAAGAAAAATATATAACCTATATAGTTTTACATGGTATTGTACATAAATACTTTACATGTGTCATATGTGCATCCAAGTATATGCTACAAGTTTTATTTTACGAAGTGGTACAAAAGATGGTATAAAAGATACATTTAGCTCAAAACAGTGCAAACAGGGACAATGCAAATTACAAAAAAATAATAGCGTCCATTATACATAGGAAGAGAGACAAGAGTATTACAGAAGATGGGTGGTTTGTAAAAGCCCACTCACCCACCTATGTGTAACCTACTCGTTTACATGGTAGTGTACATAAATACTTTACATGTGGTGTCATGTGTCCATCCAAGTATATGTTACAAGTTTTATGTAGTGGTACAAAAGATACATTCAGGGCAAAACAGTGCAAACAGGGACAATGCAAGCTACAAGAAAAATAATAGTGTCCATTATACATAGGAAGAGAGACGAGAGTATTACAGAAGATGGGTGGTTTGTAAAAGCCCACTCACCCACCTATGTGTAAGTCACACATTTTTGTGCCACTCTTGAAAACAGTTCCTGTTCAATTGAAGACACAAGTGAACATTGCACGCCAGACATTTCCATGGTGTTAACTGCTTTTTGCTATGCACTGCTTTGCAATGCACACAGCTCCGGCGACCAACAGTGGCAACACTTCGTTCATCTGAGGTCAGCTCTGCTCCTGGAACTGGAACATGATCACTATTTGTCCTTTTCGGTGCTGTTTTCTGTGATACACCACAGAGCTCTGTGACAAGTTGTTCCATAAACTCTTTGTGGGACATGTTACCATACAGCTCTTTGTGCACAATGAAAGCGTTGGTGGCAGCAATGTCCAAGAAGTGCAGAAAAATCTTTCTGTACCACTTCATAGCTTTGTGCTGTGTTGTGTAATACTGCAACAGCTGATCAGACAGGTCAACGCCCCCCATGTGCTGGTTGTAGGCAGTCACAGGTGCAGGACATGGAAATGTTTTCGTCTTCCATGTATCTTGAGTTTTCACCCTCCTCTGCACAGTGTCTCCTGTATAAGCAGAATGGATAGTAGAACAGACAGATACCTCTCGTGTGTCCATCCACTTTGCAAATAGAAGAGGTCCATCCCGAATCCACCTGATGGATCCCCTGGCAGATTTTTTAGTGAGGGAATTATCTGCATTCCGGGGGCAGTCCTTCCTGTTGTCTCTGTATGTCCCACATGCACCAAACTGCATTGCAAACAAGGCTTTTAGGAGCTTAGGACTTGTATAAAAATTGTCCATGTACACATTGTACCCAGAACCCAAAAATGTACGGTCCAAAAGAGACATCACAGCGTCATATGACAGTCCATGGCCTGTGGGAAAGTTGTTCTTTCCGGTGTACACAGAAAAGTCCACAGTGTATCCATTTGAAGAGTCTGCTACAACAAACAACTTGAAACCCCACCTGGTTGGTTTGGCTTTCATGTACTGTGTCATTCCTGTGTTTGCTTTGCATGCCACCATTCTCTCATCCACAGCTAGATTTCTTCTAGGATGATAGATAGCTCTGCAAGCATGACGAATAGTGTCCATAAGAGGTTTTACCCTGAAGAGGCGATCATGTTCTGCTGTGCCCTTCTTTCTGTCATTCTCCTTGTCTGCATCTGGGTGACTCATGTGGACATTCCACGAAATTGTCCGGTATCTGTCCCTTGACATGACTGTAGCTGGAAAAGTCATGGAAAAAATACTGTTCTGTCGCCAGTAGTCCCTGACGGAGCTCAACTTTACCATGGCCATATAAAATATGAGCCCAATATACTGGTACATGTCACTGACACTTACATCTGTCCATTTATATTTGCATCCCTTAGCAGTTGCTTTGGCAGCCTGGGCATTTGTGTTGTGGCACAGAGTTGACACAGCACTCTCTGAAAAAAACAGTTTGAATAGACTCATGGGAGAATGTGAGTCAGCAGATCTAAGTTGTGGTCCAGTTTCCCGTGTAGGCTGGAATCGGAAAGTCTGTGGAATCACATCGGCATCAGTTTCTGTGTTCCATGTCAAAGTGGACTGCCTATAGTGCTTTTTTGCCTTAGCTCTCTTCGAAACAGGTGCTTGAAAATTTTCATTGACAAATCTGTTAAAACAGAGTGAGAGTTTGAATTACGACCATGTAAACAATTAGATCAGTAACATTATGTCAGTACACTTACAATTTCTGATAACAAAATAAAAGAAACTACATTATTATTATCAATCACTAATGGCCATGCATAACAAAGACAACAGTTTTTGTAATGTCATACAGGTATATTCTTTAATATTATGATGTAAACACCTATATCAGTAAAATATTACATATGTGCACTTACTCGATATGGTTCTCAATCTCACTGAAAACTGAACGACGTCTGCGTGTCCCTTTGCGAGGTGCGGTTGAAGGCGAGCTTGATGCAGGCACATATCTAAAAAAGAAGATCAAGAAAACTCTTAGCATTCAGTGTCCAAAGTAAAACAATGAGGTAATGATGGTCACTCGGTATATTTCTATATCTGTTGATGGCCCATATAGGACGGACAAATATCTGTTAACGGGAAATAGACGGTGCATATTATTTCAAACATTCACACCCGTGATATTCGTGAAAGCCATCAGCCCATATTTTAGCAGAAGATTTACAGATATTTGTAAACACAAGCTACGTTGTTTAGGCAGTATTATAGCTCAAACTATCCCGGCCTGAGGGAAATACATTATAAGTACAAGATTCCCAAACATATGTAAGTTAACATTACAAACGCATTTAGCATGATGCTAGGCAAAATATAGTATATATAGTCCATAATAATAATAGTCTAAAAATGCATGTTTTATGTCATCAGAAAAGTATTATATAGCTAACACTTACTCGTCAGAGTTTGCATCCTCAGCAGGATCAATTCGCTGCTCAAAATGCAACCGTTCTTCATCCGAGTTGCAATCTTCCTCAGAGGAAAATGTGAATTCTTCCTCACTGTCCAGAATCATCTGAAGGGCATCTTCACAGGAGTAGCGTGCCATCCTCAAAACGCGCGCGTTCAGTGAATCGGACGTCAAAACATAACACTTTTTATGGCATTGACCGGGAGGGCGTGAGCAAAACCGAAACTAATTACCATGTGAATCGCGAAGGGGGTGTGGCGGTCTCAGCTCATTTCAGGTAATGAGGTGAGACTGGAAAGTTTGTACTTCTCTTTAGTTTCTTGCGGATTACATAAATATGGAATATTTGTTTTTGATAAGATTTACATCACTTTAAAATAGACATTCTAAGCTTTCGGCAGAAGTTTGTTTCATGTTTGTGTGACAAGTTATCGCAAAGTTACAGTGCATTTTCAAATGCGTTTCAGAATGTACTTCACTGAGAGAGAGAAGACAGAAAGCGCAGCCTGTTAGTTTTCTTCATTTTTTAAAAAGCACAATGTTTTCTTTTTATTGTGAGTGTAAAACAATAAAAGTAGACACTTCACAGTTTCGAATGATATGTATCACTTATCTGTGTGACCAATATCGACAGAGTATTTTTAGTGTCTTTCGCACTGATCTTAAAAAAAGTGAGCTGGTCGCGCCGGCGCGACCGTCGACCCCAGAGGGTTAAACAAAATTTGGTTCTCGCGAGACTAGCACATTCTTACTGGCTTACTCTACGCCTCTGTCCTAAGTTATCAGCTGGAACACCACTCTACTGTGAACATGTGGGAAGCATTGAGGATGAGCAAATCATGGGGTCATAATCATTTTTGGGTGAACTATCCCTTTAAGAAAAAAATATGAGAATAAACTTTTTTCAAGACCTGAAATGAAAGATAGCTTCAAGATGGTTTTGTATTATTCAGATCATGTTGCTTGTTTAACAATGGCTAGACTACAGTATGTTTAAACATGGCAGGCACAACTCTATTTTCTAGGGAGCTATAAATATTGTCAGTAACAGATGAAGTTACACCTGGAAAAACTTCTTTAAAAATATGTGAAGGTAGAATACCTGAGGGACAGTTTGTGGACATAATAGCGGAAGCAATGTCAGAAAGTATTCAAGTCGACACAGGTTGAAAATGATGTAGAGAGACCTCTTGTAAAACAGCTGTTCAGCCCAGATCTAGCATCACATAGTAAATGGAATTACGGCACTTCGGCACTCCATTTATTTCTTTCATATGTCTGCAAGTTGTTACTGAGAATTACCAGAGCTTCAGTTCTAGTTAATGTTTTCTGAAAAGTATACGTTTCAAGTCATCATTATGGTGATTAATGTTCCAATCTATTATGTGCTTGAAAATTTGCATTGTGTACTGCAAATAATGTTGCTTCTTGTGACAAACTGCTTGAGTTTCTTTTTGGATAAAAGCGTATGCTAAATAAATAAATGCAGTATAATGTGGACTTTGATATTCTACACTCTTAAGAAAAATGGTTCTATATAGTACCAGAAAAGGGTTCTTTGGCTTGTAACAATAGCAGAACCCTTTTTGGTGCTAAATAGAACCCTTTTTATAGGGTTCCATAAAGAACCATGCTTTGAAAATGCTATATAGAACTTTATAAATAAAAACTTTATTATAAATAACCTTTTCAATGCTAGTTTATTTTCACTAATATTAGTATATTTATGTAATTATTAATATTATTTGAATATACTATGTATTAATGAACTGTTTTATTGCTTTTTACTCTTCTGTCTGGTATTTCAGTATCTTGTAGTGTATATACAACAACAACAACAACAACAACATGTGTCAGTTAGGTACTTTTTATTTTTTAATGACATGAATTGGTAGCAAAAAATGACAGCACTATAACAACAAGAAAACATTAATAGATGCCTTTCACATTGAACATAAATGCTTAAAGAAGTAAAAATAGAATCAAAATAGTGAAATGAAGACCAGGTTCCAGTGAAATACTGTATTTTCATAATCCTCTATGATGCCTGTAAGTTCATCATGATGTGTTTTGATGTGACTGAGTGGCAGTTTCTCTCTGCAGATGTCGAGGTTGTATGTGACAGCATCTGAAATACACAATTGAGTTTAGATTTACAGTGTGTCTCCTTCTATTTGTTTTTGTAAAAACAATAAAAGAACCATAAATTAAACATTATTGTTACTTATTAAGTGGTGAAGAGGTATCCTTAAAAAGCATCCTTAACTGAACAGGGATGGTCACTTACATGTTCTCTTACACTGAAAAGAGAAAAAGACATGATTGGAAAACAGGAATGATTTAAAAGGTAAAAAATTATAGACATTATAAGAAACAAATATTTACCTGATAAGAGTGTGTTGGCAGTCTGTTGGATAACTGAACTGAAGAAATGAGACAACTTTTTTTCTGTTAATAAAACATAAGTAATAAAAAAAAAACAATATGGATACAGCAGTGAAGAGGATTGTCAGAGCTGCTCACACTTTGAATTTATGATTTAAAAAGAAGAGAAAATAACATATTTGTTTTTGGAAACCAATACAATTTTAAATTACATTTTGTATTTAAAAGTAAGAATGAAATCATTTACCTGTTGAGAGTGTGTTGACAGTCTGTAGTTGGATCGCTCAGCTCCAGAAACTCACTAATAAGGTGCATTGACAGTTACAGATTTGAAAATCAAAAGGGCGGGAATAAAGAACCCTAACTCTAACTCTAAGAACCATTGCAGCATTAAAAGAGTTCTTCAGGATGCTATGGTTCTAAATAGAACTGTTACTACATGTAAAGAACCTACAAAGAACCATCTTTTTTTAGAGTGTAGGTACCATTAATAATCTAGAGAGCTACACCATTTAGAGCTTTATATCTAAGCAGTCCTTATAGAAGTAAAAATGCAGTCTTCTAGATGCATATGACCCTCTCTGTGAAATCTAGTCTCAAAATCTAATTTTGAGATAACAAGCATCAAAGTTGACATTGGCTTACACAGTCAATGTTAAAGATATCACGATTACATTTTCACAGCATGTTCTTCACCTTATGAAAGATGATTTTATGTAGAAAACAGTAAATCACAAAAAAATTACTTCAGCTGGGTTTTCAGTTATATGTATATAACTACTTATTATGCATAGAGTTTGGATCATGGATTTAACAGAAGGAAATTAATGGTCATCCAAATGGTGAAATTTAATCTGGTCTAAAGTTAATTGCGTAATAAATACTCAAATAAAAAAATGATGACCTGAGGTTGGTGGTTATCATTTTTTGAATCTTCAGCATAAAAAATGACATTTGATGGCATCTGTTAAACAACTGATTTATGACACACTAGATGATGTGGAAGAAGAAAAATTGAAGAGATTTAAGAGCTTTTTAAGAGAAGATGAACCTATTCCAGCTTCTGCACTGGGGAAAGCAGATGCAACTGACACAGTGGATCAGATGCTGGATCGTTTAGGACCAGAAAGTGCTGTGAAGATCACACTGGATATCCTGAAAAAGATGAACCAGAACCATCTTGCTGAACAGTTAGAGAACAAACACAGAGAAGGTAATAAAGAAAAATAATTATTGTAATGTCAAACATGTAATGTAAAAAAGTGATAAATCTCTTCATCTCTCTTCCAGTCATGCTAATCAGCTGTGCTCAGACTGAAGTCAGAGTTGATTTGAATACTGAAACAGGTGCAAAAGTAAATGTTACAACAGTAAAAGCATATGTTGGTTTACCCACATTTTCAATTGTTTTAAAGATTGTGTTTTAAAAGTTAAGTTTTTGTGATATTTTAAATAAAAGATCAAATACATTAATAATGCAGATTCATTTTCACAGGATTTTCTCTTTATATTTGCCAAGCCTATGACTATATATAAATTCAAATTCATGAGAAATAATTTCAATTATGAAATGCCTCATTTTTGTATTATATTAAACAGTAATTAATTATAACAGTTTTTCTCTTTTTCATTTTTATTTTTAACAGAGGATTGTATGCTGCAGAAGTTCACAAAATGAACATGAAGAAAAAAGCTGAACGTATTTTTGAGTGCAAGAAAGAAAATGAAGTTCATCTCAAGGCTGTTTACACAGAACTGTTCATCACAGAGGGTGATATGAAAGATGTCTATCAGGAACATGAGATTCTGAAGATTGATGATGCTTTCAGGAAGAAACAAACCAATCAATTGCAATAAAATATTTACATTATTAAGGGAAAATAATGAGGAAAAGATTGTGCTGACTAAAGGCATCGCTGGGATTGGAAAAACTGTCTCTGTGCACAAATTCATTCTGGACTGGGCAGAAGGAAATGCCAGAAAGACAACGCACAAAGCTCTTGCATTTAAATAAAGAAATTATTTTAAAGCTAGCCAAACTAGCATTTGAACAGCTGAAGCAGGAAAACGTTGTGTTCTATGAGGAAGATCTGGAAGAATGTGATATTGATGTGAGTAAAGACAATGAGTTCACAGGAATGATCACTGAGATCTTTAAGATAGAAGATGGACTTCATGAGACAAAATTCTACTGCTTTGTGCATTTGCATAATTTGCATACATTTCTAGTACAAAAGTCTAAACTCTGGATGAAGTCAGTTTCAAAATACTTGTTTAATTATTTTTGACATATTAGAGTTAAATGTAAAATATGAATTTTATTTTATTATTATAAGATGATAATAACATAAAATGTTCTAATTGCAATATATAGGGAGGCAATAATAGCCATAGATCACACTTTCTCTTACTGTTGGCTCTGTTTTGTCAAACACCGTACTTCAAACTCATCAGTGTAACTTTGTTAATTTCTGAAGTAAACTTCTATATTTGATGTTTTGGACTGCTGTCTTGAATTTGGTGCAATACCTGTGAGTTGTTCTAACTAGTTGATTTCTAAAGAAAATGACATAATTTCGTATTTTTAGTAATCCACCCGTAGGAATACAGGAAGACACAAAGCAACCAATAGCACTGTTAAATGGGCTGAGATACTGAATATTGCCACAGAAATACTGCCACTATTGTAGAAATACAGTCGGAAGCTGATTTCTTACAAAACACAAAACAATTCACTAAAAAGTTTATTCATTCAAAAGTTTGCGTTTTCATACTACTACTACTACTACTGCTAATAACATTAATATGAAAGGGTCACAACTCAATGTAATTGTGTATGACTGTTCATTAGTAGTTACTTCATAGCTATTTTTCTTGAACCTTAGCTAGTAGATAATTAGTACTTTTTCAGGAGGTATGACAAAATACATTAGTTACTGATTAGCTAACTGTTACTTAACACAATCATAAAATTGTATTACATACTGATTAGTTAACACATCTTCCTTAGTAGTTAACAGCAGTGAGTGTTAATGAATTACCTGTTAGTTCTTCAATAATTCCTTGTTAGTTATGCAGTAAGTAAGAAACAGTATTCTAAGGTGTTAGTGATTTCTTTTGTGGAAACTTGTGAAAGAAAATGAGAAATTCTCGCCAACATACATAATCATATGCATGGTATTGCTATTACATTTTCGTTCACAATTGAACTTTTGTAATAATGTGCCCAGCTTACTAAGTAATGTGGGTGCCACTCTCTTCCTCTCACTCTTAGTTAACACAGGTAACGTGGCTAACTAAGAGGAAAACTGCTCATTAGTTTGCAATGCTAATTTACCAAAGTTACTTTGCTGAAGTCCAAATCTGAAGAACGTGTGAAATCTTGTTGGTTTCTAATGCCGAAACAATGTCATTCAACATTACTGTAACATATTTACTGTAGAATTTACCCGCAACATGCTATACAGGTTCTAGATTATATCAACCAGATAAGGATGTGCAAATGTGTGTACAGAAAACTGATTGTTCATTACTTCTGTAATGGTCTGAATGAAGGGTTATTTTTATCTTCCGCCCTCACATGTTTCTGTACTTGTTTTTCGTGTTAGGTGATGAAATGTGAAACAGTAATGTGGTTATGTTATTATTGTTTTAATAAGCAACAATACACACATTGACTTGAATGTTTGATTTTAAAAAAATTAAGCCGTGCAGGCAAACAATATATATTCAAACAAATATATTCAAAACTAAACTGCAGTATTTGTTGAATTTGTAATTGATAAAAAAATAAGTTTTCTTCTACCTCATTCCCATTTTCTGAGATATTTAATATCAAATAAGGACAATATAAAAAAAAAATCCAAATGAGAATGTCCAAATGTAAAGATTTTTGTCTTTACAAATATAGAACGATTCCTATTAAACAACACCCACCTTTTAACTCTTCTTTACTATGGTTTTGGAGTTATGAGTCATTATTTTTGTGTATGTCACTCAAAAACAACAGTTCAAAAAATGCTTTCAGGGTATCAAGGGCTAAAAAATCTCTCTTTTGATCCAAAATACTTTAACTTTTGGATACTTTATGCTATCACCACGAAATTGGAAACATATACAGCTAACACAATAGAAAACATCACCAAAAAATATATTTATTTTCTGAGATACTGAATGTCAAATAGACACATGTGACATTTCCCTTGAGCACACAAATTTGACTTTCATTTTTCATGTTCAAACCTAAAAATACATAAAGTTTTCTATCGAACAATATCTCCCTTTGTCTCTCCTTGCTACAGTCTTGGAGTTATGAGTCATTGTTCTTGTGTATGTCACTCAGAAAAAAACAACACCCTCAGGGAGGCAAAAATGCCTTCAGGTCATAAAGGGTAAATGTGAAATCCATCAGTGTTCAATCAAACATCACACAACACTAAACATATCTGGGACTGACACTTGACACACTTCCAACATTCAAAGCATGTTTACAAACTTGTAGCAACTTGTAAGTTCAGCAGCGTTTCCTGAGAGCAAATCTTTAATTTTAAGTGACTGAATAACAAAGCAGATGAAATGTTTCGATGTACAAACACTGAGGTGAGTGTTTAATTTTTCTCTAGTTTGTGTTGTCTCATGATGTGTCATTGGTCACTTTGTGCGTCTGAGTCTAATGCTGTGCTTTAGTCATTTTGATGATTTAATTTTGAACCTCTATATATTGTGAGCAAACGATGATCAAGCGTGTCTTTGTAGGTAAATCACAGAAAGCTGCATATTTTGGTATTGCTTTTATTGTGCTTATTAGCGCGTGATTCTTTGAGAAACTATTACTCCACAGCTTTGTGGCACCTGCAGACAGTTTTTGTCTCAGACTTGTTCAATAAAAACAAGAGCAGCATTTCTACTTCATTAACATGGTTTTACTTGATTTTACTGTACTTGTTAAACATAATGGAGTTACAGAAATACAAATATCTTAGCAATTTAGGAAACTTCCATTGTAAAAAAAATAAATAAAGTGTTCATAAATATAGTTTGTTACCTTTTGAATGTTGATCTGTAAGACTGGAAAGTATAATAGCTGTGTACTATAATAATGATTAAAAATGATGAAAACTGAATGTGCTGACAGCTTAGAGATTTTTAGCTAATAAACTAACCCTGAAATATGATTCAGAGACATAAAGCAGCTTTTTTTGGAAACCATCCAGCTGTAAACAGTGTTCATGTGAGTCAAACAGGTTTTACTTGTTTTCATAACAAACATATTTCTGCAGCGGTTTCAAAGTCACCAGTTATTAAAGTCCCCCTGTAGTGAAAACCAAGCTTTTTTATATTGCTTATTTGTTTATGTGGTGTTTTTAGTATGCTGTAAGACAAACCATGTGCAATTCCATTAATCAACAGCATTGCTGAGTGTGTTCTCCTTAAAACTGTAAGGCTGTCCTAGAATTGCCTTTTGAAAGAGACCTTTTTTTGCTACGTCACAAAATTCAATAAAAATGAATCAAGGGATCCTACTATTTGCATATCATTAACTGTGCTGCAAGCAGGGGGTCTAGTGAGAAGGCAGCCAGGTTAATACGATATATTTTTCTGTATATGTTTCACTAGCTGTTTAGATTTTTCACTATTTTCATGCCGGCATGTGCTGTAACTGCTTATTTATCAGTAATAAGAACTGCTAACTTTAACAACAACCCACAGCAACAGTGTAAAAGTAGCACGGAGTCAGACCCACCTCTCCCGCATTGGCGTCCACACTTCGTAACGTTATGCTCACGGGCGCGATTTGGAATTGCAAACTAGGCTACATTCGAGTATTCAAGGCTTTTTGAGGATACAACATCGTAAAATAAGTAACTTTAATGAATGTTGCAGTATCCACTGTAGTTGTCCGCTAGTAAAATTATCTGTGTATGAACCAGAACAAACAAATGATATTAACTCATGAAGTTAGCCTTCAGTTTCCTTGCTTACGGTGAGCATATCAGCTGTCTGGTTCAAACATATAACATTATGGCTAATTAAACCAATATTTCCACTTGTATCATGTTTACTCCAGTTTAGTTAGGCGCTGGCTGGCAGGCTGGCGTGAGTGAGTGAAGGCGGGGCTAATTTGCATATTAATAGATCCACATATATTAAATGAGGCAAAGGGAGTGGAATTACATTCAGGCTATTTTAAGGCATAAGAAAATTATTTTCATAAGAAAACACATTTAAGTATGTAATTTTAATGATCACAAATGTGTTTTAAGGGATAAAAATTTTGACTACTGGGGACTTTAGACTTTAATATTACAGCAAATCATTTATCTAGAAATTATTTATTTAGAAATATCAAAAGCAAGTAGGAACATATTACATATTACATCATGTCTCACTGTGTTGAACTGCTGTACTGCAGACTGCTAGAAATCTTAAACACAAGAATGCCCAGCCGAGCTTCACTTGTCATCCTTTTTTTTTTTTTTGGTATAAGTTACATGTTTGTAAAAGTCAATATGGTGCACTTTTTAGTCTTTCAAAAACTTGTACTATGATCTACTCAATTTTTTTACACCTAAAAATATTGAGTGAATTTTAAAGTTGTAAAAGATAACACCCAACTAAAATGGATTTTTGGATGAAATATCCCAATATCCCAGAAAGACTAGAAAGATGGTTTTGTATGTATTCAGTGTTTATGCAGTGTGCATAAAGCACACTTAGCTGGAACACTTCCAGTGTTTCAAAGTCATCATCGGATTGGTTAAATTATACTGGATATCCGGAAGATGCATATGTCACATTTTTTACCTGTCACAGGTATGTGGGGGATGAGCTCGCACAAGGATGAAGGTGAAATCAAAAGTCTTTAATATGTGACCCTGGACCACAAAACCAGTCTTAAGTCGCTGGGAAATATTTCTAGCAATAGCCAAAAATACATGGTATGGGTCAAAATTATCAAAAAATTTTTTTTGCCAAAAATCATTAGGATATTAAGTAAAGATCATGTTCCATTAAGATATTTTGTAAATTTCGTACTGTAAATGTATAAAAACTTAATTTTTGATACGTAATATGCATTGCTAAGAACTTCATTTGGACAACTTTAAAGGCAATTTTCTCAGTATTTTTATTTTTTTGCATCCTCAGATTGCAGATTTCAAATAGTTGTATCTCAGCCAAATATTGTCCGATCTCAACAAACCATACATCTATTGAAAGCTTATTTATTCAACTTTCAGAATATAAATAAACCTAATTTTTGAAAAATTTACACTTAAGACTGGTTTCGTCGTCCGGGGTCACATATATTCCAAACAGTTATTTCTACAACAGGTACATCCACAAGGAGAGTAGGAACACATGTATACAATGCTGAAACTGGACACAAAGCATAGAAGTTAAACAACTAATAAAGGGTGGCTAATGAAACACAGACAGGTGAGGGTAATGAATGTTCTGCCAGTAACAAAAATGCACTTAACCACCTCACGAAAAAAGAAAGCTGTTGTGTTTACAACTGTGACGGCGACTGCTTATCAGGATCAGAACACTGTATTTTCAAAAGTATGTAAAGTTCGCTGCATGGACTCTTTAAAATATGTCAGAGAGTTTTGCATGTGAGTTTGATGTGGCACAAAACGAAACATGATTGGTTGCTTTACCTGTCAGTCATATGGTCTCTTGGGCAGGCATTGGCCATTCAAAGTCTGCCGTCAGTCTAAAGGTCTGACTAGTCGAGACTAGGTTAAACGTTTGGGACTCTTTTGTTGTGTTTTGCTTTGGTTTAGTCCTGTTTGTCTTTGATTCCTTGCACTTCCTTTTTGCCCTTATTTGGTTTTGTTCCTGTCCCTCCCCTAATTAAGTCATTATTAGTTAATCACATCACCTGTCTGTGTCTCGTTAACCACCCTACTTAAGTTGGATTCTGTTCATTGTTTGGTTGTCCGTTCTCGTCTATGTGTGCGTGTCTCCTTGCCTGTCAACATGTGGATTATTACTGTGGATTTTGTTTTTTAAAGACTTGTTTTGTACCTCATCGTATCTCGAACTCCTTGTTTGTCCTCCCGCACGTCACTTTGTGACAGAAGAACGGACCAAAACAGTTTTACTTCGTGTTTTGTCCTTGTTTTTTCAGTGTTTCTTTTTGTTTTTTGTCGTTTTCCCCCCCACGTGATGAACAACCCAGCTGTCCTCGTCCTCCTGTTGGCGCAGGGGGATAGGTCTCTCGAGGACCACACAAGGGACTTTGTAGCCCTCGCTAACTTATCCGGACGACTGCCTCTGCGCATTCTACTATCATGGACTGAACACCACCACCAGAGCGCAGTTGTCCGGAGAAGGTCCTCGAGAGAACCTCGCCACCTTCATTGAGTGGGTGCTGGTGTCCTGCAATTCGGCAGTGACTGTAGACATCGTGGATGACACCAGCCCCACTCCAGACCCAGAGCCCAGTCGACCACCATCATGCTGTGCGGAGCTGCCCGAGCCCACCGCGGACGGAGAGCCAGAGCCTGCTGCAGTTGAGCCATCGCCATCAGGAGCGATCGAGCGGACGACTCCCCCGGAGCCAGAGCCCGAGACGTCTGACCAGGTGTGTGAGCCGGTAACCGTGGAGATTGCGGGGGCTACGGAAAGCCCCGCCCACACCGCCACTGCTGAGGGTGAGCTATACCTGGACTCAAGGGAATTACATGACTTGGACACTGGATTATCTATCTCCCTTCCTTCATCCTCTGAACATTTGCAAGAACAAAAAATCCCACCCAGCCTCCCTCTCCCACCTCCTCTCATTGACTGTTTTCCTGCCTCAACACCCACTCCACTAGATCTCATCAGTCCCGCCGCTCACCCTCAGCTCACCATCTGTGGCGTGGGCTCGTTGAGTCCGGAGGATCCCTCAGCTCCACTTCAAGCCTCCGATCCTCGGACTCCGCCTCGGCCCTCTGACCCTGCGGCTGCACCATGGCACCTAGCTCCCTCATCTCCACCATTGCCCGTCGATCCACCAGCCCTTCCTCCACCATGGCTCCTCCCTCCGTCGGCTCCACCGTTGGCCGCCATCTCGGCTGTGGCCTGGGTCTCACCTGGCTCCTCCTGCTTCAGATCCCTCCTTTCTTCTCCCTGGCTCCTCCCTCCGGCTGATCCACCCTGGACCTTCCTGTCTTCTCCCTGGCTCCTCCCTCCAGCTGATCCACCCTGTTTTGTTCCTGTCTCTCCCCTAATTAAGTCATTATTAGTTAATCACATCACCTGTCTGTGTCTCGTTAACCACCCTACTTAAGTTGGATTCTGTTCAGTGTTTGGTTGTCCGTTCTCGTCTATGTGTGCGTGTCTCCTTGCCTGTCACCATGTGGATTATTACTGTGGATTTTGTTTATTAAAGACTTGTTTTGTACCCGATCGTATCTCGAACTGCTCGTTTGTCCTCCTGCACGTCACTTCGTGACACATGGCAGGCACAGCTCTATTTTCCAGGGAGCTATAAATAATGACAGTAAGAGATGAAACCTCTTATATATGAAGGTAGAACATTTGAGGGACAGGTTGTGGATATCATAGTGGAAGCAATGTCAGAAAGTACTCAAGCTGACACAGGGTGAAACTGATGTAGAGAGAGCTCTAGTAATACAGCTGTTCAGCCAGATCTGGCATCACATAATAAATAGAATGATGACACTTGGGCACTCCACTCCATTTCTTTCTTTCATACGTCTACAAGTGGTTACTTAGAATTAAGAGAGTTTTTGTTCTAGTTTATGCTTTACTGAAATTTATTTGTTTAAAGACACAGTTGTGGTGACTAACGTTTTCAAGTTCTAATCTAGTATATGCCTGAAAATTTGCATTGTGTAGTGCAAATAATGTTGCTTCTTGTGACAAACTGCTTGTGTTGATTTTTTTTTAAATAAAAGCATGTTATAAATAAATAAATACATATAATGTGGACTTTGACATTCTAGGTGCCATCAGTAATCTAGAGAGCTACACCATTTAGGGTTTTATGTGTAAGATATCCTTGTAGAAGTAAAAATACAGTCTTCTAGATGCATGTGACCCTCTCTGTGAAATCCTGGATAAAGTCTCAAAAAAACTTTGAGATAACAAGCATCAAAGTTTGAATTTAACTATTAATTTCACAATGATTTCAATTTTTGACATTGCCTTACTCATTTTCACAGAATGTTCTTCAACTTATGAAGGATTATTATGAAAGGCGCTATAATATGTAAATGAAACAACAACTTATGCATTGAGGTTTTTGGTCTTATGGATTTAACAGAACGAAATTAATGGTCATCAAAATGGTGAAAATTCATCTGATCAGGAGGAAATATTGTAATAAATACTCAAATTAAAAATGATCTCCTGAGGTTGGTGGTTATAATTTTTGAAACTTCAGCATAAGGCCCTATTTAGTAAGTGCCCAGTAAGAGTTGACCTATTGTAAAACATTTTCCTCTGTTCAACAGCAGCCAGTGAAGAATGATGGCATCTGTTAAACAACTGCTTTATGACACACTGGATGATCTGGAAGAAGAAAAATTGAAGAGATTTAAGAGCTTTTTAAGAGAAGATGGACCTATTCCAGCTTCTGCGCTGGGGAAAGCAGATGCAACTGACACAGTGGATCAGATGCTGGATCGTTTAGGACCACAAAATGCTGTGAAGATCACGTTGCATATCCTGAAAAAGATGAATCAAAACCATCTTGCTGAACAGTTAGAGAACAAACACACAGAAGGTAATAAAGAAAAATAATTATTGTAATGTCAAACATGTAATGCAAAAAAGTGATAAATCTCTACATCTCTTCCAGTCATGCTAATCAGCTGTGCTGAGACTAAAGTCAGAGTTGATTTGAATACTGAAACAGGTGCAAAAGTAAATGTTACAACAGTAAAAGCATATGTTGGTTTACCCACATTTTCAATTGTTTTAGAGATTGTGTTTTAAAAGTTAAGTTTTTGTGATATTTTACATAAAAGATCAAATACTTTAATAATGCAGATTCATTTTCACAGGATTTTCTCTTTATATTAACCAAGGCTATGACTATATATAAATTCAAATTCATGAGAAATAATTTCCAATATGAAATGCCTCATTTTTGTATTATATTAAACAGTAATTTAATTAAAACAATTTTTTTTCTTTTTCATTTTTATTCAATTTTATCAGTCTTTTTAACAGAGGATTGTATGCTGCAGAAGTTTTTGGAAACTCACAAAATGAACATGAAGAAAAAAGCTGAACGTATTTTTGAGTGCAAGAAAGAAAATGAAGTTCATCTCAAGGCTGTTTACACAGAACTGTTCATCACAGAGGGTGATATGAAAGATGTCTATCAGGAACATGAGATTTTGAAGATTGATGATGCTTTCAGGAAGAAACAAACAGAGGACAAACCAATCAATTGCAATAAAATATTTACATTATTAAGGGAAAATAATGAGGAAAAGATTGTGCTGACTAAAGGCATCGCTGGGATTGGAAAAACTGTCTCTGTGCACAAATTCATTCTGGACTGGGCAGAAGGAGAAGCCAATCAGGATATACACTGTGTGTTCCTGCTTCCATTCCGAGAGATTAACAAGATTAAGGATAGAGAGGTCAATCTTCATGAGTTCCTACAGGAATTTTATAATGAATTGAAGGACCTTGAGAAATCAAAGTTATATACAGAATATAAACTTGCATTTATTTTTGATGGACTTGATGAGAGTCGACTGCCTTTGGATTTTGAAAGTAAAACATTGAACACTGTTGAAGAAAGATCATCTGTAGATGTTCTGTTTACAAGTCTGGTCAAAGGCAAGCTGCTTCCATCAGCTCTTATCTGGGTGACATCACGACCAGCTGCAGCCAATCAGATCCATCCTGAGTACGTAGGTTTATTTACAGAGGTGCGAGGATTCACTGACCAACAGAAGGAGAAATACTTCAGTAAGAGGATCACAAATGAGACTCAGGCATCCACAATTATCTCACACATTAAGACATCTCGTAGTCTTTACATAATGTGCCACATTCCTGTGTTTTGCTGGATAACGGCCACAGTACTTCAGAGTATTCTCATCAAGAACAGTGAAGAGCACATCAACACAACACTAACTGAAATGTACATTCACTTTCTGCTGATACAGATGAACATGAAGAGCCAAAAGTATGATGGAAAAGCAGAAAGACAACGCACAAAGCTCTTACATTTAAATAAAGAAATTATTTTAAAGCTAGCCAAACTAGCATTTGAACAGCTGAAGCAGGAAAACGTTGTGTTCTATGAGGAAGATCTGGAAGAATGTGATATTGATGTGAGTAAAGACAATGAGTTCACAGGAATGATCACTGAGATCTTTAAGATAGAAGATGGACTTCATGAGACAAAATTCTACTGCTTTGTGCATTTGAGTGTTCAAGAGTTTCTTGCTGCAGTGCATGTGTTTGTCTGCTACCTGAAGAAGAACATGCAGGAGCTTCAGTTTTTCTTTGATGAGCCCAAGGAAAATATCACATTGCTGGAGCTACTGCAGAAGGCCGTTGATAAAGCCTTGAAGAGTCAGAGAGGACATCTGGACCTATTCCTGCGCTTTCTGATGGGCATTTCACTGAAATCCAGTCAAAACCTGTTCAAAGGCCTGTTCACACACAGTGAAGACACCACAGAAAGCATCACAAAAACAACTGAATACATTAAAGAAGTACAAGATAAGAATAATGTCTCTGATGAATCTGTAGTCAACCTATTCTACTGCTTACTTGAGCTCAAAGATCATTCATTATATGAGGAAATACAGAGTTACCTCAGTTCAGGTGTACATCCAGGAAGAAAACTCTCATCTTCAATGTGCACAGTTCTGACCTATGTACTGCTGATGTCAGAGAAGGTGCTGGATGAGTTCAACCCAAAGAGGTTCACATCATCACAAGCAGACAACAAGAGACTTGTTCCAGCTGTGAGATGCTGCAGAAAAGCCCTGTGAGTAATTTCACTGATTGCTGTTCTACCAAACATTTTGTTCTACATCACTAAACAATTCAATCTTAAATTACTGTGCTCTTCAGTGCATTTGGGGAAATTATTTTTAATATTTATAAATATCAGAGTAAGTTATTGCCAAAAAAACCTGAACATTACAGAAAATAATCTGGCTAAACTTTCTGATGTGGCAGATTTGACAGCTGTGGTCTTGATGAAACATGCTGTGAAACTGTGTCTTCTGCTCTACAATCATCAAACACACATCTGACAAAGCTGGACCTGAGTAGCAATCACCTGCAGGATTCAGGAGTGAAGCTGATTTATAATGGACTGAAGAGTCCACACTGTCAACTAAACATATTGAGGTTTGACATTCTCATTCACTGAATCACTATGTTCAAATATGCAGATAAATAGGTGCTTCATAACTATAGCTAGCAGATATTTCCTGCCTATATTGTAGTAGGATTGTTTCAGTGGCATTTTCTCCAAGAACACAAGGCAGGCAAAGCCTACTCAAAAAACCTCATTAGAAAACAGTTCAGAGTTCCCAACTATCCTCGATAACCTGGAATTTAGTAATGCAACATTCCAGTTATGAGAATGAAATAATAATAATACTTTCTTTATGACTTCTTTCAACAGTTTATTTATTTATTTATTTTATTTTTTATTTTTTTTATTAAGGATTTTCAAACATTTTCAAACAACAAAGACAGACAAACAAACAAACAATCCCCAAGCACTGCAAGTTGAATAAAATTAACAAATATATGAAAAAAAAGAAAAAAAAAAAGAAAAACCAAAACTCTCTTAAAATAAAACATTCAGGATTTACATAGAAAGGTTTCAAGGGGTTCCCAAATTCTTCTGAATATGTCCTGTTTATGGTTGAGGTCATAAGTTAATTTCTCCAAAGGAAGAAAAGTTGACAGCTGAGAAATCCACATGGAAATAGTTGGGATCTGAGATGTAGACCATTTTAATAAAATACATTTCTTAGCTAAGAATGTGAGGGTAGTAAACAAAGGTTTGAAGTCAGAATTGAAGAGGTCCTTAGGAATGTTATTCAGCAAGAAAAGTGAGGGGGATAGACTCAAACGTTTTCCAGTTATCTCCTGAATTGCAGAGTGAACCCCTCTCCAAAATGGTTGGATGTGAGTGCAGGTCCAGAAAACATGAAAAAAAGTGCCCTTACAAATTTTGCATTTGAAACAGAGGTCGGAACAGCCAGGAAACATTTTATGCAGACGAACAGGTGTAAAATAAATTCTGTGAAAAAATTTGAAGTTCTGTTCATGTATGGAGATTGAGGTACATTTTGGAAAAATACCAGTGCAGATCTCAGTCCAGTCCTCTGAGTTGAACAAAACTCCAAGGTCCCGTTCCCACAGTGGCTTCAGAGAGTCATAAACTGAGGAGTCAGAATAAGCTAGTAAGGCATAAATTTTGGAAGTTAGCCCTTTAATGGAGTTGACTGACAGTATGGTGTCTTCCAATTCTGATAATTTAAATCTAAATTTGTTTTGCTTTAAAAGAGATTCTATAAAATGGCGAATTTGAATATACTTGAAAAAGTCTTCAGAGGGGATATTGAACTCTGTTCTTATTTGTTCAAATGATTTCAAAGTTTCAGAATTAAACAATCCTGAAAAGTCAGGCAAACCTTTAGAACTCCAGTCCAGCAATCCAATGCTCCTGATCTGAGAGGAGAAATCTGGGTTCAAAGCCAAAGGGGAGTGAATGGATATAACTTGAGGGATATTCAAATATTTTTTCACATCATTCCACACCAAAAGTGTATTATAAACAATCACATTGTCAGAAAGAGAGTTCATCTGGGTTATGTTGTTAATAAACCATAGAGTATCTAATCTTCTTGGGTGACAGAATGAGGATTCAAAGTCAATCCATAAAGCGTCCCGCCTAATCATAACCCAGCTTGTTAACGTTTTCATCTGAGCAGCCCAATAATAAAGCTGAAAATTAGGTAAAGAGACACCCCCGAGCTCCTTTGGTTTGCAAAGTTTAGAAAGACCAACTCTCTGCTGCTTCTTGTTCCAAATATAATGAGATATGTAAGAGTTCAAAGATTTAAAGAATGATGTAGCTAAGTAACATGGAAGATTTTGAAAAAGATAATTTAGTCGGGGAAGTATGTTCATTTTAATAACGTTAATTCTCCCAAAGAGGGAAACTGGTAGGGAGGTCCACTTTTCCAAATCTTTTTTGATTTTTTGGATTAAAGGAGAGTAATTTGTTTCAAACAAAACGTTCAGATCAGGAGTGAGGAAAATGCCCAAATATTTAAAACCCCTTTTAGAAACCTCAAAGGGAAAATGCATCGAAGAGATTTGGGAGTGATTAAAAGACATAGAAACAGACTTTCCAATATTAACTTTATAACCCGACACAGTGCTAAGCTAACGAACGCAAAACCGCAGGAGTAGAGACCTGCAAATTCTCTAAATATAAAAGAACATCATCAGCATAAAGAGAAATTACATGTTTCTTGCCATTAATTAGAATTCCAAATATATCAGGATTAGTCCTGATAGACTCTGCCAGAGGTTCAATAAATAACGTAAACAATAAGGGTGACAAGGGACATCGCTGTCTGCAACCTCTACGTATTGGAAAACTTTCAGAGCAGACCATTTGTATTGACAGAGGCAGTAGAATCTGCATAAAGATGCTTAATAACACTAATAAAGTTAGGGCTTAATCCAATTTTTTCAAAAACAAAAAAGGCCACTCCACGCGGTCAAAAGCCTTTTCAGCGTCCAAAGATAATATCATTGATGCCTTTTTCTGAGTGTGGAAGTAATGAATAGCATTAAGAGCACAATGAACATTATCTGAACCATGCCTAGATTTCACAAAGCCTGATTGGTCAGGATTTATCACCTTAGGAAGGATAGATTCCAATCTGCGGGCCAAGACCTTTGCCAGTATCTTATAGTCCACATTAAGAAGGCTAATAGGTCTGTAAGATGAGCAATCTAGAGGATTTTTATCTTTTTTTAGGAGTAAACTAATTGATGCATGTCTCCACGAGGGTGGGATTTCACCTTTCCAAATATCATTAATCGCAGGCATGAAAATCGGATGAATATTAGGCCAGAATTTTTTTAAAAATTCCAATGGAAAACCATCTGGGCCAGGACATTTCCCATTTGGCATAGACTGAATAGCTTCCCAGACTTCCTCTACTGAGAATGGAGCATCCAAACTGGAACAGTCTTCCTCAGAACATAATGGTAATGTGATATTACTTAAAAAGTTGGCAATGTCCGAGTCTGTCGCTTTTGATTCAGAACTATATAGAGATTTATAGAATTCCTTAAAAGTGCTATTTATCACTAAAGGATCGCTCGAAGTGACACCGTTTATATCCCGTATCTTATTAATTAGCCGGTCATTATTTTGATTCTTTAATTGGTATGCCAGTAACCGGCTAGATTTATTGCCAAATTCAAAATATTTTTGTTTGGTAAAGAGCAATAGCCTCTGAACATGAGAGGTGTGATCCATGTTCAGCTTAGTTCTTGCATTCACCAATGCTTTTAAGTTTGAAGCTGAAGGAAGTCGCTTATGTACTTGTTCCAATCTGTATACTTCACCCTCAAGATTTTTCCTATTGCTATCTTTAGCTTTTTTAAGTGAGGAGGTATAAGAGATAAGATGACCGCGTAGAGTGGCTTTGGCTGCATCCCATATCATGGCAGCAGACACTGGAGAGTCTTTGTTATCAAGCCAGTATTGAGACAGATTATTTGAAACAAAAAACAAAAATGGATCACTATTTAAGAGAGATGTGTTGAACCTCCAATTTGAGGTTCTGGGAATACTGAAAGCAGGATTAATCTGTAGGAATACTGGTGCATGATCTGATAGAACAATAGAGTCAATATGACAAGACTGGACTGCCTGCAGAAACTGATTAGGAAGAAAAATATAATCAAGTCTGGAATATGAATTGTGAGGATGAGAGTAGAATGTATAATCTCTCACTTTAGGATTTAAATGACGCCATACGTCTATCAAACCTGAGTCTGAACATAGATTATTGAGCACCTTAGATGATTTAGGGTTGGAAACATTTGCAGAAGAAGATTTGTCTAGGGAAGCGTTCATTATACAATTAAAGTCTCCGGCTAGAAAACCTAAACCTTTACAATGGTAAGTGAACAGTAAGATCATCTGGGATATAAAGTTAGGAGAATCATAATTTGGAGCGTATACATTGAGAATTGCTATATGATGATTGAGAATTGTTCCTGTAATCATAATAAATCTCCCTTCAGGATCTGATTCTTTATGTTCTAAAATAAAAGGCAGTTTTTTATTAATAAAAATGGCTACCCCTCTTTTGTTCTGTGAATAAGAAGAAAAATAAACTTGGCCTACCCAATCTCTCCCCAACTTCGCGTGTTCAATGTCGGATAACTTGGTTTCCTGAAGCAGTGCTATATCGGGTTTTTGTTTTTTCAAATGGGTTAATATTTTCTTCCTTTTGATTACATGTCCAATCCCTTGAACATTCCAAGTGATAAATTTAAGTGAGCAAGCCATAGAGGGCGCGAGTTAATCGCAAAAGCGAAACTAAATTTCTTGACAAAATAAAACAGCAGAGAGTTGGCTTACAACAGACACACAGAACGTCAAAAAACAGTTTGCAGCGCATACCCACCCCGACTCTGTCCCCGAATGACAGAGTAACACCCCCCATAGTGAAGTCAACTAACATGACAGTTAAGAATCCAAACTCAGTATGAAGACCACAATAACAATTCAGTCGCTAGAGACAGCGGCCAAACCACGACGAGAATACAAATATAGGAACACGGCGGAAGGAAAAAGCCCTTAGAAATAAAATATAAACTCACTTTTGCAAAGGCGGAGCTATAGGCTGCCTAAAATTTGTCAAACCTCATATAAATATTATATTGTAACTGGTATAAAAGGAAGAGAGAAAGGAAGAGAAAGAAAATAAAATAAAATAAAAATAGCAGCACGTTTATAAATGTATAATCATAGCTCCGTTAAATAATCATAAGGAAATAAAAGATGATGACAGGGACTCGCCATGGATCAATGCAAACGGGACTATAAACAAAAATACCTCAAGAGAGAGTTTCCAAAAAAGCAGTGGCAGATTCAGGGGTGTCAAAAAGACGAATTTTCCCATTGTGAAGGCAGCGAAGCCGCGCCAGGTAGGCAAAGCCGCGATACATATTGCGACGGGCCATCAGTTTCCCCACGGAATCAAACTCGCGGCGTTTGCGCAGGACCTCCGCCGAGAGATCGGAGTAAAACCTTATTTTGGATTCATTTTAGAGGATGTCGCGCTTCTTCAAGGCTGCTTTGAGAACCGCTTCTTTCTGGGAGTATCGAAGAAATCGCACTAGAACACTCCTTGGTGGTTTGTTCGCGTCCGGGCTGGAGACCAGAGCGCGGTGAGCGCGTTCAATCTCCAGAGGTGGAAAGTCAGCAGGCAGGCCGACTAAGGTTGGAATGGAAGTTTGGAGAAAGTCCGCGAGTGAAGTGGCGCCCTCCGCTTTCTCCGGGAGATTGACAATCTTTAAATTCTTCCGACGTCCACGGTTTTCCAGGTCGTCAACCTTCAGTTGTAACATGTCCACTATCTTTTGCATAGTTGATATTTGGGCTTCATGGTTATCGCAACAGTCCTCTGTAGTTGAAATCCGAGTTTCGGCTTCATCCATCCGCCTTTCCAAATCTGTTGCCCGGTTAGATAAGTTGGAGAGAGAAAGCTCAACCGACACGACGGATGTTTTTATGTCGCCCAAAGCACTGTCTATCATATCCAGACGAGACTCGACAGATTCATCCATGCTATTGACGCGTGAGGCTACAGTTTTGATTTCTGTCAGAATCTGATCCATGGTTGCCGTGCCGATAGCCTCCGGGTTGTTGGTTTCGCCATGTTGGTCCTCAGCGGCAGAGCACGCGGTTGGGTTGAGTCGAGGCTTTCTTTCTCCCGGTAGACGGGCCAGATGCCGAAAATATAGGAAAATCTTTGTCCCGAGCAGGCTTAGGCATACTTGAGATAAACATTAGCTGACTAAGTTACGTTTGCTAGAAAGAAAAGAGAATTTAGGCCGCGGTTTAGCGAGGAGCGAAGTCTCAAGCGTCCATCTTGCTCCGGGTCACGTGACGTCCCCCCAACAGTTTATTAAAAAAAAACAGTTTCATGTTAATTTAAAAGCATGTTCCTTTACCTTATGGATTTGATTATTACAATAATGTGGACGGATCATTGAACTTGTTAGTTGCTTTGTAAACAACTTAACCACAAACAGTTTCACTTTAGATTAGGTAAAACCAAACTTTATTGGTCATTAACTGCATTGGTATTCAGAGTTTCTTAAAATGTACAAATAAATAAAGCCTATGCCCAAAATTATACATAACCACTTAAAAATTAAGTAGCAAATTTCAAAAATTTGTTTGAAATGCAAACAAATACTTATTAGATCACACTGTTCAAATACATCAGTTAGGATTGGGGGTAGGCTTAGTGGGGACAGGATATAGAGTTTATACAGTATAGTTGCTACAATATTCTATGAAAGGTCCTTATACATTACATTTCACCAGGAGGGAAATCCAATGTGTATTTGTGCTTAATGTGTTTGTAAACATTTTAAGTATCAGGAATATTAATGCAATTACTGTCCAATAAAACCTGGCTTAAAGCACATAATGTATGACATTTTCTAATTTTCTGTGAACTAATCTAATGGGAGAACAATCTGCGGTCAATCTTGTTGTCAACAAAGCATTATCTAATTCTTTACATATGAGTAATTAAACATGTTAATTACAGTGCCAATCAATGATGAACTCACTATTTGTATGTAGTCTGTTGATGTATCAACTACAATAATATATAAACTACTAATAAACTATAATAGTTTTTCAAAGTACTTTGTTATTGTATTCTTATTATAAATTGTTATTTGGTATAAACATGCACTCCAGATTATAAACTATATAACCTATCTGATAAATTCACAATAATATGGATGTTTGTTTTGCTCTCTTCACAGGCTGTGCGGGTGTCATCTCACTGCTCAGTCCTGTGAAAGTTTGTCTTCAGCTCTACAGTCCCCAAACTCTGTCCTGAGAGAGCTGGACCTGAGCAACAATGACCTGCAGGATTCTGGAGTGAAGCTTCTTTTTGATGGACTGAAGAGACTAAACTCTAAGCTGGAGATTTTGAGGTTTGAGTTTGTAAATGTTGGTACCTTCTTTCTTTGACAAATCACACTGTTAAGATCAATTCTGTATGCAATTACTATGTTCTTCTCATTCAGATTTTCCGTATGTAATCTCACTGCTCAGTCTTGTGGGAGTTTGTCATCAGTTTTGAAATCCTCAAACCTGAGAGAACTGGACCTGAGTAACAATGACCTGCAGGATTCTGGAGTGATGGTTATTTCTGAAGGACTAAAGAGTCAAAACTGTCAACTAGAGATACTGAGGTAACTGGCTTTCTATAAAAAATGCTAACACACAATAAATGGCCATTAAATTTTGTCAACAAATATTTAATCTGCTCTCAATGCAATGCCAGATCAAGAGACAAAAAAAAATCCAGATAGCATCTGGATGTGGACCACTGAAGGTAATGATACAGCACTGCTTGTTATGGCCTGGACAAAATGGATGTAAACCTGAAGTGGCCCACATGTAAAAGAGCAAAAATAACCCAAATGTATCAAATCACATACGGGCCTATTTAGGCAAAGATGTGTCATCTATGGCAATGTGTAATCTGAATGTGACCCTAAAGTCAGGGTTCCTATGGGGTTTGGAATAGTATGGAATTTGATTTAAGTATTTTCCAGGTCTGGAAAAGTTGCTTGCATTTTTCATGTTTCTGTATATGTGGATTGCTCCCCCTCACATGTGCTCTTGTGGTCTATGGATCTCAGCTAAGGATTCACATCCTCTTTGTATGGCAAGCATGACTGTGACAATCTGCGAGTGGCTTCTTAATTCATTTTAGAACATGAAGTTTTGTTTTTAAAGCTTATATTTATATTCCTTTTTTTCACTACTTTGTTGACATAAGATTTCAGGAGAAGTATTGTGCCACTATTGTTTGTGTGAGAGATCTAATGCTTTACTTTTGCATTTAATGCAAGATATATAATGTCCAATGATTTGGGGGAATATTTGTTTCTTCCTGATAATGGTAAATTAGAACAAAATGATATTTTTTTACTGAATAATCAGTTCAATATAAAAAGGAACAACAAACACACTAATGTGATATGGACTGTTGTATGTTTTTGTAGGTTGTCTGGCTGTATGGTGACAGAGAAAGGCTGTCATTATGTGTCTTCAGCTCTGAGTTCAAACCCCTCACACCTGAGAGAGCTGGATCTGAGCTACAATCACCCAGGAGATTCAGGAGTCAAACTGCTTTCTGAAAAACTGGAGGATCCAGGCTGCTCACTGGACAAACTCAAGTACGTCAAGCAGTCTATACGAGTCTAGGAGTTTCTATAGGATGCAACAATATAAAGTATTTAAAGAGTAAAATCTTCAAGACCAGAAGAATTAAAAGCCAAATGAACAACAAAACAATACTTTAACAATATATACATACTTTAATTTATGTTGCAAACATTAACAACTAAAGTAAGGAACAAAAAAAGACCTAATAAAAAGCCCTAATATTATTAGTTAGATGTTGGGGTTACTATTACAGTAAATTAGTTGACTTACTGATGACAGCTTTCAAGTTATTTTCATATTTTATTATGTGATGTTTAAGGAAAACATTTAATTGCAGGATCACTATATACAGTAGTCAACATTTGAATTGGATCCAAAAAGTTAATCAAAGTTGTCCTAAGACAAGAATGGTTATTGTTTAGGTTTTAGGACAACTTTGTTGAAAGGTTTTGGTCCACTTCAAATGTTGACTACTAGATTGATATATAATGTTTGCACTGCCAGAAGCTATAATTACGCAGCTCTTGCCTGGTCACCTACTGAAACTAAGCAGGGTTGAGCCTGTTCTTGTTCAAATTGAACAAATTGTTCTGTTCTTTAATATAACTCAGGATGAACGTGTCATCTTAAGAAATAATTTATTCATTTCGAGTTGACTGCACATGCATACCATCCTATTGGTTTTTTATAGGAAACAGAAATGATTAGTTCACCCCCGAGTCAAATCGAGTTGGATTTGAGTAATTCGTTCGTTCGTTCCGTGATAGCCCTACTGACACTATGCAGTCTGTACCAGAAGGAGAAATGATTAGTTCACCTCTCAAGTCTTTGGGTTACAGTCATTCGTTCTTTTATCATGTGACATGACAGCATGTAACATGACAGCAGTAGTGGATAGAGAAATGAATGAATAATTCACAACCCTCCTTATAAACACATTTACAGTGGTGCATTTCTGGTCTCAAACTGTAGCTTTTTATTAAATTTTTCACAATTTATATATTTGTGAATTTCTGTAAATCAGTTTGGGGAAAAAAAGAGGCTTTGAACTATTTGTATGATGAGGAAAAATCACTTTGTTGCCATGTACCGTCAAATCTTTGTGAGAACCTCCTTTCCTCAGCCAGGGCATTGAAAATGTCTTACTGGAATGCTCATCCATGACCCAATGGCCCAAAACACAGAGCCAAGGCAACAAAGAAGTTGCTCAAGAAGAAGCACATTAAGATCCTGGAGTGGCCTAGCCAGTCTCCAGACCTTAATCCCATAGAAAATCTGTGAAGGGAGCTAAAGGTTCGAGATGCCAAACGTCAGCCTCGATACATTAATGAATTGGAGAGGATCTTCAATGGGAGTGGGACAAAATCCCTCCTGAGATGTGTGCAAACCTGGTGGCCAAATACAAGAAATATCTGAAATAACTCATTTGTTTAGTCTTGTCTAGCCTACAGCCTGTCCTGGAATTATCGCCTGTTTGGATTACTCAACGTCTTGTTTCAGACTCTGTTTCCCCTAAATTGAACTTAGGACACTATATTTGGATTACCCGTTGCTTCAATCGACCCTCGCCTGTAACAGATTACTCTTGTGTCTTGCCCTCATATACCTGTTTACTGATGTCGACCCTGCCTGTCTATGACCATGTCTATGTTTGTGTAATAAAAGCTTGTGTATGGATCCACCCACTTCATGTCTCTGTCGCTCCGTTACAAGTCATGTCAAATACTCATTACACTCATTAAAATGCAAATCAACATAACTTTTTTGAAATGTGTTTTTCTGAGTTTTTTGTTGTTACTCTCATTGTTCAAATAAACCTACCATTAAAATTATAGCCTGATCGTTTTTTTTTTTTTTGGTTTGTTTTGGTTTTTTGTTAGTGGGCAAACATACAAAATCAACAGGGGATCAAACTTTTTTTCTCCTTACTGTAACTGAAGAGAACAGAATGTTAACTGTAAAGGTTTTGTTTACGGATCAAAAGAGGAATGTCCCGCTGTACAATACAGTACAATAGAGAGGTTAGGGTAATGTTATAATAACGGTAAGGGAACGTTAAAAATATAATTTTTCTGTTAAGAAAACTTTCCTGGCTAACCAAAAACTAACATTACGGGAATGTTAGAATAACGTTCTAAAAAAACCAAAAACTAACTTTCTCAGAACCAAAAAACATATACTAAAACATACATTCTGGGAAGTAGCAACTCCCTAGCAACCAGTCATGTACCCTGGCAACTGCATAACAACAGTCTAGCAACCACCCTAAGCACCTTAGCAACTGCATAGCAACCACCCAAGTACACTGGCAACTCAGTAGCAATCACTCCGAGTACATTGGCAACTTCATAGCAACAGCTTAGCAACCACCGCAAGTACCTTAGTAACTGTATAGCATAGCAACAGTTTGCTGACTGACTGAATGTGTCTGTGTTTGTTTTCTAGTGTGGACCATGAAGGAGAATCCAGGATTACAGCAGGACTGAAGAAATGTATGTCTACAAACAAACACACACACACACACACACACACACACACACACACACACAGCTGTAGTGATTGTTGTTGTTGTTGTTTTAAATATCTCTGTTTTTGTGTTCAGATGCCCGTTTTCTCACACTGGATCCAAACACAGCAAGCCCTAAAATCAGTCTGTCTGAGGACAACAGAAAGGTGACACATGTGTTTGAGAATCAGTCATATCCTGATCATCCAGACAGATTTGATTATTGGTCTCAGGTGTTGTGTAGAGAGAGTGTGTGTGGACGCTGTTACTTTGAAATTGAGTGGAGTGGTATATTAGGTGTGGATATATCAGTGTCATATAAGAGCATCAGCAGGAAGGGACGGGGTAAGGAGTGTTTGTTTGGACAAAATGATCAGTCCTGGAGTTTGTTCTGCTCTTCCTCCAGATACTCATTCAGACACAATAACATAGAGACTGATCTCTCTGTGAAGTCAATCAGCCGTAGCATTAGAGTAGGAGTGTATGTGGATGAGAGTGCAGGAACTCTGTCCTTCTACAGCGTCTCTGACACAATGAGCCTCATCCACACAGTCCACACCACATTCACTCAGACGCTCTATCCTGGGTTTACTCTTTTTGCTGCATCAGTGAAACTGTGTTGATGAATGAAAATAGACTGATGAGAGATTGTACCCATAATGCTTTGAGCTGCTGATAAATCAGTAACAGTGAGATGTTACAGAGTCTCTTCATGACATTAATACTGCAGCTCAACTTCTGTCACTCAAATAACAGAATAAATGTGTCATAAATTCTCATATACACAGTAAGATCAGTGTGTGTCTATGTTTTTGTTACTATCAAAACATAAAAATGTCACAATCATGATTAATGAAGATGTAATAAATGTCTCTGTTGTTTTGGTACAGAAATAATAAAACACTGACAGATCAACTTGAGATCAGATTTTAATTGATGTTTAGGGATTGATTGTATGTTTTTATTTGATTATAACTGTTTTTATTTCGTTTTCGTATATTTAATTGATACGAACAAGTGTAATATTATATATATATAAAATGCAAACATTACTTCAGCTGACATCAACACTTTTTATAAATTTACTTAAATGATTAATTATTAAAACCAGACACTGCAGGTGAATAGGGTAAAAAATAAAAGTTATTTAATGGAATATGCACTAATTTGCATAATTTTCTAGTACAAAAATCTAAACACTGGATGAAGTCAGTTTCAAAATTTTGTCCCACTTTATATTAGGTGGCCTTAACTAATAACATTGAGAAAAAAAATGTTGTACTTATGTACTTATTGTGTTCATATTGTATTGCTAAACACTTTTGCTGCTATTGAGGTGGAATATGGGTAAGGTTAGGGACAGGTTTAGTGGTATGGGTAGGTTTAAGGGTTTAAGGTGTAGCTATAAATGTAATTACAGAAATTAAATACAGATGTAATTACATGCAGGTCTTTATAATACAAGTGCAATGTAAAACGCATACGTACACAAATGATTAATTTAAATGTACGTAGATTGTAGTTAAAGCCACCTAATATAAAGTGGCACCCAAAATTCTTGATAATTTTTTTTGACATATTAGTCAAATGTTTTTACAGAGGGAATTTTGGGTATCTCATTTTGTCACTCCATAATTCAGAAAATACTTAGAACAGACAGAAAACTATATTTTTGCAATTGTGGGGGAAATAAAATGTATATAATCACAGCATGTATAAAAAAATTTAAGTCACTGCAATAAGGCCTAGTCACTGGAACTTGTAGCCTAGTTTTTGCTTTAAAATGAAATGAAAATGATATGAAAAATGAACTGAAACTCAGCGAATACTTGACACAAAGGCATGAGAGATATATCTATACAAAGCTTGGCATGTGATGTTCATTTAAAAGAACATCACATGCCAAGCTTTGTATAGATATATCTCTCATGCCTTTGTGTCAAGTATTCGCTGAGTTTCAGTTCATTTTATTTACATGTTTCTAAATGAAGATCAATGAAGATAGATCGAACCCCCATAAATTGCCCTGCATTTTCATATTTCAGATTTATTTCCTTTGGTGGCCATATATATATATATATATATATATATATATATGTATATATATATATATATAATGATAAATGAATAGCTAATTTGTTAAATACAGTAATTTAAAGAATTATGTTTTAGTTCAGTTCATCCAAAGAGGTCAGAACCAGAGCTCAGCTGTGTGTCTATGAGGAGTAACAGGTCTCAGGTATAACTGAATCATAAAATTTATGTAAGAATTAGAGCAGGTAAGTGATTACAATTTTTAATCTAATTAATTACATGATGTGGTGATTAATTAATCTAATTAATCGTAAATTAATCGCACATCAAATTTGGCTGAGAAATATTTAGTTTGATAACATTTATTACATATACTCTTTTGGGCCATGAGACTTTGGGTGGCTGAACTGTATCTTTAATCATTTCTTTTATTAATGTTACTAATATTACTATGGAAATATGAAATTATTTCTTTAATTAAATGATACTTTAAAAAAAATAAACTAAAACTGCCAGTAGGTGGTGATAAATTCATTTTAATTATTCAAATGTCTAAATAAATTAGGAGTGAAGTAAATGGTTCTTTATAAATGGTCCATTGAATAATTTGGCTTGTTTGAATTAAAGTGGATCATCACCATCAGACCGATCAGTGTTTCACTTTTGAATTGCTCTTGCAGTTCTTTGATGTCATACACCGAAAGGTCCAGTTCATTCAAAATGTGTATTAAGAAATTAAATGCTGCTGTGCGTTGCTCATAGATGAACAGTTCTGCTTGTCTTTATATTTTTCAGTGGCAAAATTGAGCAAAACCCACAACGTTTTTATAATAACACAACATTAATTTCTTACTTATTGAACTGTTGTATAAGATCGTTATCACATTTGCACTTCTGTGAAACTGCTTAACCTTATGATTTAAATATGAGACAAAACTCAACCAGGGCATTTTTGCCCCATATCTTGAATTTTAGGAACATTCTAACTACTTTTTCTAGGCTCAGTCACGCAGTGAGTTGTTACCCTGCCTCATATTTGTCAACAATCAACTGTATGAAATGCCGGATGACCCACGTAGATTTTGGGTGGGGCATTTTTTTGCGTTATTTTTCACTATGATTAATTAATCAAATTAACGTGTTAAATTACTAGCCCTAATAAAAATATTATAGAATATTAAACTCTTCTTGTGGTTTGTAATTTTTTATCTTTATCAGATAATGTTTCACACACACACACACACACACACACACACAGCTGATCATCTGACAGATAAGATGTGTATCTTCAGGTGTTGTGTTGAGAAAATAGAAATATCAGTATTTTAATAATATTAATATAGCTTTTGACATTGGTGGTGTCTGACAGTTTCATGCCACTCTTTATTTATAGCTTTTGGTATAACTTATGGTTGTTTCAATGTTGTTTTTTATTTTGTGGATATTTCAGCTAATGGTTTGAGTTTGATTTGTACATCCAGTTGAACAACCTTAAAGTTAAAGAATGTCTGCAGTGATTCAGGACGCCATTCCAAATCCTGCTGCACCACAGAGTCCCATTTAGGCTACATAGTTTACAATAATATGGTTTTAATGGTTATAATGATTTTATTCTGTGCTGGAAGATTGTGTATCTTTCTGCACAACCTTTTTCTGTCCGTATGACTTATATAGGAAGCTAATAATAGCCATAGCTTGCGCTCTGTCTGTTTACTCTGTTTTGTTAAACACCGTACTTCAAACTCATCAATGCAACTTTGTTAATTCCTAAAGTGAACTTCTATATTAAATGTTTTGACTGCTGTCTTGAATTTGGTGCAGTACCTTTGAGTCGTTCTAAACACGGCGCTGCGCTTCTCCTTTGGTGTGCAACTATGTTCCGCCCATGTATTAAATGCCAAAGTCCTTGAAAGCACGCAGTTTTCCAACGTAGCCTGTTTACTTTAACTTCTTAGGTAATATCAATGGTATGACATATCAGATGTGCAGGCTTCTCCGATCCAGATGGTTTTGGTGTCATCTACTCTAAATCCACAACACTTGATGTTGTGAGTGTTTCCTTCTCCTATTTCGCACCTTCAAACAGCACAAGACTTAATGTACCTGCTATGAAAACTTTGGAACCAAGATAAATGTGAGTATGCTATATTATGTTTTCTATACAAAAGAATATATATTGTCAAAGAGACTTACATTATTAAATATAAAAATAACAGCATTTTTTTATACTTTCAGGTAGGCGAGCTGGAAAGTTTCACCCCATGCTGCCATCAGTAATTTTATGCTCATGAAACAAGAGGAGTGCAAACTGAAGGACATATGGGTCAGTGACCGGTGAAATTAAGCTTATGCTGTGGGACAAACTAATTTCACAGGCGTACTTCTCCAAATCTTACTCGTTCTCAAACTTGGCCATGAGAGCAATAAATGGGGACATTCAGTTAACAACTACTCCATGCATCCAAGACATAACTGACGGAGGCAGTGATGATCCTGATAATAGCATTTCTTATTCAACTTTGTGCAGCTTCATCTTAGGGGTCCAAACTAAAGCCAGCTATCGCTGTCCGAAGTACCACAGTATGCAGAATGATATTTCTGCCAACTCAATCACCCACAGATGTGATGTCTTTAAACTACTCCAGAGGTCATCATTGTACACCTGAAGCTACGGAGGAACCATCGTTCTTACATCGACTATAGGCGACTTTTGCTTAACCATGATTTGGCCAAGTACCGCATCATCTGTTCACCAAAAAAATAGATACCCAACCCAAAACTGATTGAAATTACATGAGACATGAGCTATTCAATTATGTCTGTCATGCCATATCAAAAAGCATCAAAATGTCCACAACCAGCATACATAGATTCTTAAACATGAACATGCTACTTTTCAGTTACGTTAATGAATTTAGTTACATTGATAAAAGCATATTATTATGATGAAACTAAAAGAAAAGGTGCAAAGGTTTCTCTAATGATGAGTAAATATGATGCCCATAGAGCAGACCCACAGAATATCAACAGGAAAACACAAGCATTTGTCATCTTAGAATGCTCCTATTATGCATTTACAAATATTAAATATGGATACACCAAACGCTTGCAAAGATTTAACTTTTTAGGTAAAAAAGTAAGCCACTTCAACCGGAGCCCAGTTGTGATAGCACACGGTCTCTCCACTCACCCAGAACCAGATGCCCACAGTGCAGGAGTGACGCAAACCCAACCACACCGCCGCAGTAGACGCCCCTTTAACCACGTTCATCACCTCATGCTGAATCTCTTCTGAATGAACCGAGACCAGATCCATACGATTTTGTCTGCAGTATCTCAGAGCTTCAGACCACTTCAGATTCTCTTTGATCAGACTCAGTTTATCTGGAAACAAAATAAAACAAGCTATAAACTAGAAAGAGACTGATCAAAAACAACATGCAGAACAAAAACTGTGTATGCACACAATGTAACGACACATGCAAATATAAGACAACAACAAGAACACACTCAGCTCTTTAATTATGGAAATCATAGGCACAGAGATGCTACTTTAACATCATTCTCTCTCTTCTTTTTTTCCAGACTCAGTATGATCTTCAGGTCTGCAATGATTAGCACTAAATGTGAAATGGAGTGTCAACGTGTGATGGGGATAGTCAAAACGATAAAAGATGGCTGTCAATTGTCAGATTGAGTGGCGTAGAGGATAAAAGTGTGCATTCTCCTCTGTTTTTCCTCCCTTTTCAAATCTCATATCATTTCAGAAAGGCATTTATTTTCAATAAAAATGATGGAAATAATCTAAAGATGTTGTAATGCATTACTTTTAAAAGTAACTTTCCCCAATACTGCAAGTGACATTGTACACTTTGTGTACTTTTCTGTGTAGTTTAAAAATTGTGTACTTTTACTTTTGCTTGAGTACATTTTAAGTGATGTATCTGTATTTTTACTTCTCTATTTTCCCTCCGTTTGTGGTCCTTACTTGCTTAATTTAGTTGTATTTTTATCTATCAGCGTGATTGGACAGAGAGAGTAATCGGTCTCGTGACTCTAGTCAAATCAGCTTGTGCTGCTGTTAATCATGGGTGCTGGCAGAACATTCTTCAAGCATGAAAATATAGGCAGAAAATATAAAAAATAGTCCCCAGCTATTTTACTATTAGCTTAGTGCGGTCATGTTGGAAGTTACCGAGCTGGGGACTATTTTCAGGCACTGCGTAATATCATTGCGCCTGCTGCACCCATGGTACAGCAGCAAAGTTCCTTGATTATTACGCCGGAATAAGAGTGTAGTTCCTATCCATATCAGCCTAGAAAATCACAATTTTTCATTTTCTCCCGGTCTAAGTACACGATGTAACTGCAGAAGAATCAAGTTTTAAATAGAAAATATATAGAAATGCTTTGGTCATTTTTGCACGAGATGCTAACGGTCAAATCAGATTCAATGATTAATGCTAAGCTATGCTAAAAGAGCTACCGCCAGAACCGGAGATTGGCTGAATGGATTCGAAAATTGTCAAACTCATCTGTTTAACACAAAATTAGCCTATTTTCAAAAAAAGTGGAGTGTTCCTTTAACACTTAAATATTAATTTCTTCATGAATTACTTTTACTTTCTGGTCTTGAGGAAACAGGGAAAGCTTTACATCCAAAGTGAGCACCATAACATGGAAGAAACTGCACACAATCCCAATTGGCTCTCATTGGGTCTGTCATCATTAGGGTTACAAACCCTAAAGAGACAATTGTGTTAAATAGGTGTATAACACATTTGACACAGACCTTATTTTTGGGGTTGTGTAACTATGTTATATATAAACATATAAAATCATTAAAGCTGCAGTCCATAACACGCATTGAAGATAATTCCACAATTAACTGCAATTACAGGTTTTCAGACAGAGATGGCGACAAAGAGGCAAAACTTACGGACTGCAGCTTTAAATAATTGATCATTTTGGGTTCTTCAGGACAATGTGGTTTTAAATAGAACTGTTACTGCATGTAAAAACCTTTAAAGGACAATTTTTATAGTGTAGCTATGTATATTATGTGAACATTAAAGTGTCCAAACAGCAGTTTGTTCAGAGCTTCTTTTTATTCTGATCTAAAAGTGTTCAAACATCAGAAACAGTAAAGTGATGAGTGTACAGACATCTGCATGACTCTAGGTGGCGCCATTTACACACTACACTCATTTACATCTATCTCTAGAAGAACATCAGCTCTCCTCACACAATATTTTATAGCCATCTTCACTTCTGCCATTTGAAGAATAAACCAGATTTATTTCTGCTGAGACACAAAGAATATTCTCCTCAAGAGCTGCTGCTCAGAGTCACATTCAACCATTTCTAAAGATGATTATAATACATTAAAGTCTTCAAACACAAGAGAGAGAAGTAACCACAACCAGCATACATAGATTCTTAAACAAAAAACATGCTACTTTTCAGGTACATTAAAGAATTTAGTTACATTGATAAGAGCATATTATCAAGATGAAACTGAAAGAAAACAGTGCAAAGGTTTCTCTAATGATGAGTAAAGGCTCCTCATAAAATGAATGTCTCATAATTTTGAAGTTACTAAATAAAGTAAAGGCTCTTAAGATAGAGCAAACAGACCCACAGAATATCAACAGGAAACACACAAGCATTTGTCATCTTGAATTAAATGTAAGTATATCCATGTACTCTTAATATCTGCTGCAGATGAAGTTGAGTTTGTCAGTTTCAGGACGGCTGATCCAGCGCTGATCTCCTTCAGACTGAACTGCTCCAGATCTCACTGCATGTTCACAGTCCTCCTCTGATGTGCCGTTCCCTGGAGCCCAGTTGTGATAGCACACGGTCTGTCCACTCAACCAGTACCAGGTGCCCAAAATATGGGAGTAACGTAAACCCAACCACACCGCCGCAGTAGACGCCCCTTTAACCACGTTCATCACACGACGCTGAATCTCTTCTGAATGAACCGAGACCAGATCCACATGATTCTGTCTGCAGTATCTCAGAGCTTCAGACCACGTCAGATTCTCTTTGATCAGAATCAGTTTATCTGGAAACAAAATAAAACAAGCAGAAACTAGAGAGAGACTGATCAAAAACAACATGCAGAAAAAACCCCACTGTGGATGAATTTGTCATGTCAGACATGTAGCGTAACTTTAAGAGATCTGTGGCCTGTAGCACAAAGCGAGATGAACAAACTCAGAGTTGCAGAGTAAGTTTTGAGTTGACAAAACCTGATAAAGCCAATCTGGTTTAGTTCTGGTTCACAAAGCTTGATATAAATGTTCTCTATCACTCAGAGTTTGTGATTTTTACTCTGGAGTGCATGCACAAAACAGTCAACAGTCACACAGAACATGGAGAGCATCAGCAAAGTGTCCGTTGGATTTACTTGAGAGTTGGCACAATTCACTTTTCTGCTGAAGATGTTGTTATTAAATATTTAATAAATATAAATGCATTTACAAGGCAGGAATAAACAGAAAATTAATGACTATGCAAATTAAATCATTTGAATTTAATTATTTATATATAGATTTACACAGAGCTCAAGAGGAAAACAGGTATATATCATTATAAAAGTTGGATGTATTAAAGCTATTTATATGTGTATAATTCATTTCATTTAAATACGAAGCTTAAAATTAATTGCCACTTCATATAATAATTAGACTGCCACTCAAACATTTGGGATCAGTACATTTTTATTCTTTTTTTTTTTTTTGAAAGAAATTAATCATTTTATTCACTAAGGATGTGTTAAATTAATAAAATGTGACACTGAAGACTGGAGTAACAGCTGATGAAAATTCAGCTTTGCATCACAGGAATACATTTTATTTTAAAGTATATTTAAATAAGAAATAATATATTTTATATTGTAACACCATTTTGCAATATCACTGTTTTTCTGTATTATTGATCAAATAAATGCAGCCTTGAAGAGACTTTTTAAAAAAACATTACAAGTCTTACTGATCCCAAACTTTTGAGTGGCAATGTATATGAGTATGTTATATCAAATTATAAAAAATTACACTTTATATAATATAAATATAAAAAATAAGTAGCTGCAAAAGTCGGGCAAGTTTGTCTCTAAAATTCTTTGTCTGTAAACTGCTTTCATTTGGAGCTAGAGATACAGGAGAGTGGCTTCACTGCATCAGATATATGTCACTTTGCTCATAGCTGATTGGTCAGTTTGTGTTTGCGATCTCTAACCCAGAATAAAACCTGCTCTGGAGAAGGGAGGCTGTGTAGTGTAAGTTACTATGGTGACCAAACCCTCTGAAAACCAATCCACCTTCTTGAGCCCGAAAACTCAGAGTTTGCTCAAACTAAACGTGAACATATCTGGACAAAACCCAAACCGGCTTCATGCTACAGGCCACTGGAGGAGATGATGGATTGAGTGTGTTTTGTGAGGATCTACTCACCTTCATGACACACAAAAGGATAGTGCTTGTTGCAAGGGTAATCATCCCATCCCTTTGGTTTAATCAGTGTGCAGTTTTCACCATTTCTATTATTATCAGGTTGACCAGACCTCCAGTATCTGAATGAGGAGTTACTCTGATCTGACCACTGCCATGAGTCTCTGAACAGACCGATCCAGACTTGTAATCCAGATAAGTGTCTATCACTAATGAACTGCTGAACCTGTTGATTCTCATTCTGGTTTCTCACACTGACCAGATCAGTGTGATTCTGTCTGCAGTAACTCTGAGCGTCTCTCCAATTCATCGTCTGATTGACAAATATGAGTCCTGTGTTTGCTTTAAGTAAAACAAAAGCAATGCTGAAATATCTCTCAAACACTTACAATAGAAATAGATATTTTAATGGCAATGTGACAAGCTTATAGTTGAGTAATTGAATAGTTTTAATGGTGAGTGATTTGTACGTGCAAACATGCCCTTGCAGGACCCATGCTGGCTTTTTGCAGGCACAGTGGGCAAGGGCCAGCCCACACCAAATCTAAACAGGCCCAGTTTAGGCTCAGGAGAGGCCCACAGCTTTGGGCCCACCGCAGGCTCTCTGTGAGCAGTCTACACTGGTGAACTATCCAAATTCATCCCATGATGCCCATTTAAGCCCAGAGCAACTTTTGTATCTTTTGCGCCGATGCAGGTTTTGTGTAGGCAGGCATGCCCTGATTTTGCTGAATTTGATGTGTTCCTGGGTCAACATATTTTGCTGACCCTGGAACAACATTTTAATCCAAAAATGTAGTCTTGACCACATGCCTACACCTAAACCTAACCTTACCCATGAGTAATCCCTAAAATCAGAGGAAATGATAGATGAATGACACTGATGTACAAGCACCAAACACCGATTATAAGACTAAATTTCACAAAAACTATAGACGGTTTTTTTTTTTTTTTTTTTTTTTTTCAAATCTGACTGGTTAATCATAATGTAGTTCCAGGGTCTTTTGTTGACCATGTTGATCCAGGAACATGTTGCACTTAAAAAATGAGGTAAAATTAGGTTCTGCATGTAGGCAGCCCTGTAATGCAACTATGAGAATACAAACAACATTGACCGTTTCTATAGCCACTCAAAAAACCAAAAGAGATGTTTTCGGAACCTGTTGTTTCATATAGACCTGTGGGGTGTTTCATAAAACAAGTTTACTCAATAAGCCAGGCTTATTTCAGTTGGTCTGGCTTATTTTGAGCCAAATCAAGTGACAATAAGTCAGACTAACTGAAATAAGCCTGGCTTATTTGGTAAACTTGTTTTATGAACACCCCTGAGGTATGCTCAACTCAGGCTCACAAGGTCCACTCTCCTGCAGAGTTCAGCTCTAACCTTAAAGGCATAGTTCACTTTGAAATTAATTTTTGATATGTTTTAGCTTACCCCAAGGGCATCCAAGATGTAGGTGTCTTTGTTTCCGCAGTAATTTCAATTTTGATATTTTTAGGTCCAACCGTTCTTGTCTGTCAGTCATATAATGCATGCCTATGGTCACCTCACAAAAGAAAACGCACAGATTCAAATTAAACAATTCCACATCATAAGTACACATTGATGACCTAAGACACGAAACGAGCGGTTTTGTGTGAGAAAATGAACAGTATTTATGTTGTTTTTTACCTTTTGTAAATAACCACGTCCAAGTTAAAGTGCGCGCGCTTCCTGGTGTGTGAGCGCGCCGGTGCTACTTTGTTTTCTCACACAAACCACTCGTTTCATGTCTTAGGTCATTAATGTGTACTTACAGTGGGGAATTGTTTAATTTGGACTGTTTAATTTGAATCTGTGCGTTTTCTTTTGTGAGGTGACCATAGGCATGCATTATATGACTGACAGACAAGAACAGTTGGACTTAAAAATATCAAAATTGAAACTACTGCAGAAACAAAGACACCTACAAATTGGATGCCCTTGGGGTAAGCTAAAACATATCAAAATTTAATTTCAAAGTGAACTATCCCTTTAATCAAACACACCTGAGCATGCTAATCAATGTCTCCAGGATCATTAGAAAATCACAGGTGGGTGAGTTTGATCAAAGTTGGAGCTAAACGGTGCAGGAAAGTGGATCTCATGAGCCATATTTGAGGTGTAACAGACTGCTAATAAGAATTTTGTTGGCAGTTTTCTTCCTTAGGTGTGTTTGATCAGGGTTGGAAATAAAATCTGCAGAAAGGTAGATCTCCAGGAACAGGGTTGGGCACCCCGTCCTACAATCTTGCTTTGTTTGCTTTTTTTGGTTTTTTTTTGCTTTTGTGTATTTACATATTTTGCTACAGCTGTATTAACCTGAATTTAATGTTTTCTATTTTATTTTGAATAAATCCATAGATGTGAAATCCCTTGACTACTGTACATTTTTGACAATACAGACATTAGTTAAGTGGTGACTGCGTCCATTTCAGATGTATATTAACAGTTTTTTTTTCAAAGACTAATTTATAGTAGCTGAAAAGTATTTAAAGTGAAACAGATTTATTGTTGTAGTAGATTAACAGTGGGGCCTAATGAGGGCTTCCTGGGGGCTAAGTGAGGGCTGCCCATGCAGGGCCAGCGCTAAGGGGGCCAACACTTTGCCAGTGAGCAAATTCTCAGAGGCCCTGCACTGGCAGCTCACTGGGGGCCCTTAGGCTAGCCCTAAGTGGGCCTGTAAAAGGCTAGTGCAGGCTTGTTTGCAGGACGTATTATTGCTGTTTGTAATATGGACACGTTACATTTACATTTTTCATATGAAGTATCCTTTGTTAAATTAATGTTTATTACATTAGGTGTTTGTACTCACTGTTGTTGCAGATGAAATGTCGGGTATCACTACATGACAAATCATCCCATTGTCCATTTGACATCATACCACAATCATCTCTGCCTTCAGGTTGTCCAGGTTTCCAGTTCAGATAGAGCACAGGTTCACCTGAAGACCACTGCCATTCATCACGACCCGTCTTCTGCAGCCCAATCCAGACCAACTGAACACTTTTATCATTCACACTCTTGTTCAGCTCGTTCATGTCATTCATGTTGTCAACGGTGGCCAGATCTGTGTATTTCTCTCTGCAGTATCTCTGAGCTTCAGTCCAGGTCTTGTTCTCATTTATAAAGTGATACTGACGCTGAACACATTCAGATACGGAGCAGAGAGCTGAGAAAGAGAGGCTTTGCTTTAATTCATAAATGTGATCTAACAAAGGTAAAGGTCAAATAGCAACAAGATATGCTGTTTATATTGCTTGTAATTGGGATGAAGTAAACATCTGTTGAATATTTTAAAATAAAATATTTAATTGTGTTGAATTAAAAACCCAAACCCATGAACACTGGCTGAGTAACAAAAATACGAAGAAAGAAAAAAAAAAAACAGGATCAAACCTAATGAAACTAGAAACCATAAATAAAACCACAAACACACTCACCAATGAGAAGAAGAATGAAAAATAGAGTTTGGTCCATTTCTGAAGAGGAAAGATATAGATAAACTCAAATATCAAACATTATCATTTTCATTTTGATGTAAAACATGATTTCAGTGATAATTAAAAATCTTAACAGGAACATAAATGCACCATACACAATCGATAAGACAATATTAATATCTCAAAGTCTAATGAACAAGTAAGTTGTTCTTACTTTAGAGGCTGTGTGTTTCTGTCCTGAGTCTGATGTTTATCTCTGTAGCTTCAAACTATCTGATGATTATATCTGCTCTGATCTTCATTCAGCACGTCACATCATTTGTTTATGACTCTAAAACAAGAGGCTTCTTTCATTTTACTTTCTCTTTCACATATATGTCAGCATATTTTCTCTGTGTTGGTCATTGTTGCTGTAATTATTTGGAAGGGTGTTCATTTGAATGTAATAGACACCTCGAGGGTCTGTATGTTTCCGCTTCACAGGAAAAATCCACCTCAACATTTGCATTTCTTCTCTTCTTGCTTGTTTTCCATGTTTTTACCTTGGAAACCAACAGCATGTTTCTGTATTCCAAACTTAACAATATTTTCCCAAAATTTAAGCATATTCTGTGTCTCCATTAGCACAGTATCTGTTGTGATGAGCGCTATGCACACATTGTAATGTCACATGCAAATATAAGACAACAACAAGAACACACTCAGCTCTTTAATTATGGAAATCATAGTCACAGAGAACATCCTCATTATTTCAATATGTACACAGATGACATTGCTCTGTCTTCATATGATGTCAGTTTATATAACAGTAGATTCATTCACTGGCATTACAAAACATGCTTGATGAAGGAAAAAATGAAGGAAATAACCTAAAAGTTGAAAATAAAGTATGGGTTAGGGTTATTGTCCCAGTAAGGCATCATCCATTTAATAAATTGAATTAAAACTATAATTTACAATATTTTAATGTACTACAATACCGAGGTGCAGATAATTGTGTCTATTTGCAATAAGTATTATAAATAGCAGAAAATCCTGCTATTATAGCAAAGTGTAAATAGCATCTATCTTTGAGAAAATCCCTGTGTCCACACTAATACATTTTCATTTGAAAACGCATTTTTTTCTCTCAGCTTTGGCCTTTTGTCCACACTGAGACAGCGTTTTTGTCAAGGAAAAGTACGCTTTTTGAAAACGCTCTCCATAAATGTAAAAACGCTGTTTAAACGCTGTGAAAACGGAGGCTTTTGAAAACGGTGACGCAGGTTCAGTCATGTGACGCATATTGTACCAATCTAAGTTTCATGTTTATACCGGTAATTGTGCCTTTGTTATTTACTTTGTACTTGTACTTGTTATTTCACTTTCACACTGCTGCTAAAGATATTTACCTTGTACACTCTTCATATTACAGTCCTAAAAAGAAGGCTTCAATGGCTGTGTGAAGTTGCTGGATATTAGCAGGAACTGGAACACGCTGTCGTATACACCGATCAGAGCATCCCAAACATGCTCAATGGATGACATGTCCGGTGAGTATGCTGGCCATGCAAGAACTGAGATATTTTCAGCTTCCAGGAATTGTGTACAGATCCTTGCAACATAGGGCTGTGTATTATCATGCTGTAACATGAGGTGATGGTTGCGGATGAAGTATTGTGTTTTAATTTACTCAGATAACTAGTTAACGTTTTCACTTGTATTTTTATTTTAGATTTTTTTTGTAGTGCTATCATGCCACAGGTAGTCTACAATTGTTGTAGGCAAATTTGATGATGCAGAAATATGATTTCTTGAGTATTTTGTATGCAAGTCCTGCTGTGTCATGTTTTCTAACCAAGATTGCAGCCCTGTTTTAATAATTTAATTTTTTTTTTTTCTTTTGGGACAGTTCTAGAGAAAATGGAGCTCCTGAGAAATGTATACATTTAATGAATGAAGTTGCTCTGTATTTTGTAATTTAAGTTATTGTAAATTAAGCAAAGTACTTTCTGTGCATTGTTTTATTTTTGCATTACAAATTGGAAACTTGTAAATAAAAGACAAGAAGTAGTTCTGTAAATTATTTTTGCAAAGCAAGTTATAATTTGTAAATGACAGAAACATTTTTGTTTGCCTGTAAATAACATTTGAAAATGAAAAAAATGTTGTATACTGAAAGTACTTTTTACCACTAATTACAAAATAACTAAAATAATTACAAAACATACAAATTTAGTTAACTATACTTTGACTGGGGGGACTTTTTTTTAATGTATGGTTTCATTCAGCTGAGCAGGGAGACGTTCAGGGTTGTTACATAAAAAAATACTTTAGTTTAATGTGCAACAGTGCATCATATTATTCAGGATCCAGTTATTTTCATTTTCAAATATCAAATATTATCTATGGCAGCTCTTATCTCATACCATTGCTACGTGACAGGAGCAGCAATCGGGAACACATGGTGGTGCAATTAGGAAATCCTGCGAAAGCTAGATTCCTTCACAGGCCAAGTCGGCCGCTTCCTTTGAATGACCCATCCTCTGAAGGCTGCAGTCTTTGAATCTGGACACAGCTCGTGGATCTGGAGGTCCTTGGCTGGTTGTGGATGAATCTGTCATGTCAGACATGTAGTGTGAACTTGAAGAAATCTGGAGGTGATAGGTGGATTTTGTGTGTTTTGTGAGGATCTACACACTTTCATAGGAGACTGGTTGTTACAAGAGTTGTGTCGTCCCATGCTGTCGTCCCTAAGCGTTTACTTCAACACTTGGACAGTCTTTACAATATCCATAATTATCAGGTTCATGGGACGTCCAGTATCTGAATGAGGAGTCACTCTGATCTGACCACTGCCATGAGTCTCTGACTCTAAACAGACTGATCCAGATCCATGATAACATATTACATACATACACTGTAACATATTTGAGCATGCGTTGTATGTCACAAGGCCAGGAAGAAGCAGACCGGTAAGAACGTCCCGTGACATACACTGTATCTGTCAGTATCTGACTTTGTTTAATACATTAGGTTAGGGTTGAGTGCCACCCCTTGTGCTTTTGGTTTTCTAATAGAAAGTGTAGTTTAGCTAGGGCATCTTGGACGCTGAAGACTTTTTCTTTCTACATTTTACTTTTGAAAGTCAGGATTAGGAGATTTTGGATAGGGGATTTTATTTACAGTTGAAGACAAAATTATACAATATTTCAATATTTTTCAAATAACTCCAAAGTGTTGTTCAACAGAAAGACGATTTTATCAACACAGCATTTTTAAACATAATACTTTATTCAGGAAGCTTTTAGGGGTTGTAATACAAATAGAAATAAATGTATAACCAAGAATTTTAAAAAGTCTACTGGTCAAAATGATTAGCCCTCTGATGTTAATAGTCAATAGTGTATCCCTTTTGCTTGATAACAGCCTTTAGTCGTTTGCTGTAGTTCTCAACAAGTTTCAAGCATGTCTCCTGAGGAATGACAGCCCATTCTTCCTTAGCAAATCTCTCAAGCTCCTCCAGATTTGTTGGTCTTCTGGCACAAACTCCGGACTTTAGTGTGCCCCACAGATTTTCTATTGGATTCAAGTCTGGGCTTTGTGCAGGCCAGTCAAGTACACTCACTTTGCTCATTTGGAGGCATTTCTTTTCCAGAAGTGAGGTATGCTTTGGGTCGATATCATGCTGAATGACAAAATGTCAACCAAAACCAAGTTTTCTTGCAGACTGTCTGAGGTTGTGTTTCAAAATCTTCTTATAGTCTTCTTTTTTCATGTTTCCTTCAACCCTGACGAGATTCCCAGTTCCAAATGCACCGAAACTGTGTTCTTGGGGTTGAATGCCTCTCCCTTCTTTCTCCAAACATAGGCAACATCTCTATGGCCAAAAAGCTCTAGTTTTGTCTTATCTGACCAAAGGACACGTTTCCAGTATGCATCACATTCCCCCAGGTTGTCCTTAGCAAACTTCATTCTAGCTTGGAGGTGTCTCTTTTTCAGAATTGGAGTCTTTCTTGGTTGCCACCTCGCAGTTCATTCCTGTGCAGGGCTCTAGTGACTATCTTCGTTGAGACATCAATTCCAGACTTAGCTAGGTCATTCACTAGTGTCTTGGCAGTTGTTCTTGGGTCTTTAGAAACCTCTCTCACTAGTTTTCTTTCCAAAATCTTTGAAATCTTTTGCTTCCTGCCTGTGCCCGTCTTGTTCTCCACTGTGTTGGTCTCTTTAAACTTCTTGATAATGCATCTCACTGCAGTTCTTGACACTTGAAAACGCTTTGATAAACGTGTGTATCCTTCTCCATCTTTTTGAGCATTAACGATTCTTTCTCTCAAGTTCAAACTAATTTCTTTTGTCTTTGCCATGATGACAGTGCATATTATTTTATTAGTTGTTTCGCAAGATACTAATCCTCGCCTTAAAGAGCAATTGAAAGGCTTAACTAGGTTAATTAGGTTAATTTGGCATGTCATTGGACAACAGTTGTTTGTTCTATAGCTAATCAAACTAATAATTTCTTAAGGGGGCTAATAATATTGACCTTTTTGTTTATTTATTTATTTATTTTTTAATTCTTTTATTCCAACAACTATAAGAAAACAGACTTTCTCTAGAAGAAAAAATAATGTGAAAACATTCTCTTGCTCTGTTAAACAAAAAAAAGTTAAATTTCACAGGGGGGCTAATAATTTTGTCTTTAAATGTATCCACCACTTTCTTTGTGTTCACCACAAACCTTTACTTTTGAGTACTTTTAATAAACCACTTTTATTGCACTGTATTTTGTCTCTTTGTTGTTGTTTTTTTATGTATATTTTAAAATATTCGATCCCTGTACCCTAGACTACTTTGGGGTTGTGACATTTACTGAAAACATCAAAACACAAAGCTTATTGGACAGGAGATAATGTATAGTAATAATTTATAGTAAATATTAAATCCTGCACATGCAGTGGTTAAAACAGCATTGTATTTGTTCGGTACACATACCAAACAAACATTTTTCTGTACGAATAAATGTAACATTACACTGCTAGAAAACATTAAAAACAACAAAACCACTTACCTGAATAAAACTGTGTCTGGGCAAAGACATATTTTCACATTTTTTATAATCAACCAATAGGAATACAGAAATACAAAAAGCAACCAAAAGCATTGTTGAATGGGCCAAAATGTGGAGAGCCACAAACCTGCCACACATGACTATAGTCACTATGTGTGTTTTTCCAAAGTAAAATCCAAATAAGTTAACATATTCCACAGCAAAGCTACATATTGCTCCCAGTTATGTGTCATCTGGGCCATATACCTCAATACAAATAGGCATCCAAAAGAAAATTGACCAGCCCTCCAACATCATTGATGCCCAGTGGATAAAAGTGGAGCGAAGACGCCACTCGCGAGGGCTCGAGACACTTGATTTTGTGTTCTGTGTATTCTCCGTGTTGTAGTGAATTTGTGTACCGTGTTTAGCAATTTACATCCCCTGTCTTGTCCATTATACATACTCCATTTGTTTACCTCTCGTTGTTGTGCTCTGGTCTCATACTGAGGTTGGAGAAAGGGACAGGTAAGAAAGTCACGCGACATACATTGTGCACACGTAGGTTTTTCATTATATTGTATTAGACACACTAGTTTAGGGGCGAGCTCCACACGCTGTAGTTTTGTCTTCTGTATAGTTAGTGTAGGGCAGCTAGTGTGTCACGGACACAAAGATTATTTTCTTTTTGTGTTTTCTTTTGGTAGTTAGGTAAGTGGGTTTGGGCCGCTAGTTAGGTTGGTTTTTGTTTTGTTTATTTCATGCATTTGGACGGCACCCGCATCTCTTCTCCAATTCTCCCCCAGTTGTTCCCATACTATGGCGTCATTTTACTGCCATTAATAGCCGAGCGCACAACTAATGCCGGCGTGCGCAGTAAATCACTTCCGCGAGAGGAAAACAGATCTACACGCGAGGAAACAGGAGCTCGCGAGCTCATTTCAAACCCGCGCTCGCGTGACATCTTCTCTACGCACAGATCAAGCTCTCCCGTGCTCGGACACAGCTCGCAGCACGCGCGTCATCATTCCCCACACTCTCGCGCTCGATCTTCTATTCCGCTCGCGCGAACACTTTTCTTTTTGTCAGTCGTGGGGCGGGGCTTACTTTAATATAATGTACAGATTTAAATTGTACTAATATATAATAAATTAATACATGATAAAATATAAAACTTAAGCTTTATTTAGATAATTATTTAAAGCCAAAATAAATAAAAATCTATTTTAAATAAATGCTGTTCTTTTCAACTTTTTGTTAAAGAATCCTGGAGAAAAAACAAAACAAAAAAAAAAACAGGTTTCAACAAAATATTAAGCAGCACAATAGTTTCCAACATTGATAATAAATCAGCATATTAGAATGATTTCTGAAGGTAATTGTAATTTCTGAGTAATGATGCTGAAAATTTGGCTTTGGACCACAGGAATAAATTACATTTTATTTACTTAAATTGAAATAATATTTCACAATATTAGTTTTTTTTTTCTGTATTTTGATCAAATAAATGCAGCCTTGATGAGCATAAGAAACGTCTTTAAAAACCATTAAAAATCATACTCATCCCAAACTTTTGAGCAGCAGTGTTACGTTAAATTATATATATATATATATATATATATATATATATATATATATATATATATAATTTTAATGCAAATGCATATATTTTATAACATTTTAACTTTTTATTTAGGTTCTTATTTATTGCTAAAATAAGATATTTGTTTAAAATATATTTTTAATGTATTGTATTTAAAATACACACTTACACACACACACACACACACACACACACACACACACACACATATATAAGTGCCTTTATAAATATTGTTAAATAATAATAAAAAATAAATAAATAAAATGTATTTTGGCATTAAATAAAAATCTAAATAAAGTTTAAGTTTTATAAAATCTATGCATTTTTATATATATATATATATATATATATATATATATATATGTATTAATTTATTGTATATTAGTATAATTTAATCTGTACATTATATTAAAGTAAGCCCCGCCCCACGACTGACAAAAAGAAAAGTGTTCGCGCGAGCGGAATAGAAGATCGAGCGCGAGAGTGTGGGGAATGATGACGCGCGTGCTGCGAGCTGTGTCCGAGCACGTGAGGGCTTGATTTGCGCGCAGAGAAGATGTTACGCGCGCGCGCGCGGGTTTAAAATGAGCTCGCGAGCGTCTTGGTTACGTATGGTAACCCTCGTTCCCTGATGGAGGGAACGGAGACGTTGTGTCGAAGTGACGACTAGGGGTCGCTCTTGAGAGCCCGAATACCTCTGACAGCTTTGAGAAAAGGCCAATGAGAATTGGTATGCAGTATTTGCATAGCCCGCTCCGCCCCGGAGATCCGGGCATAAGAGGGGGGGGGCTAGGCAACACTCATTGTTCTGATCTGAGGAGCCGAAGCACCCGGCTACACTCAGAGGCGGTCCGAGGTTGTGGCAAGGGGGACACAACGTCTCCGTTCCCTCCATCAGGGAACGAGGGTTACCATACGTAACCAAGACGTTCCCCGTCTGTCGTTCACGTTCGACGTTGTGTCGAAGTGACGACTAGGGGTCCCAGTTGAAAACGCCACAACCAGCGGACCGCGTCACGAGTGCATGGAGTGCAAATATTAACAGGTCTTGCGTGTTAGATAAATGTCACTCACCTCTACGTGACCTTCCAATGCCCAAGAGCTTCAGCCAGCCTTTCCTCACCTTTGGTTGAACATCTTGGAGAACATTGGGCCAGTGTCCGTCCTCCCCGGGGGGGGATGGGCACTACGGAGACCACACCCTGCCCGGAGGGAGGTATTTGTGTGGAGAATACACTTGAGGGCTCGCACTAGGGGAGCACAACAAGGGGACGATCCTGAGGCAGGCTCCGCATGAGGAGAGACTGCTGAGCTCAGGGTCGGAGACAAGTTTTGTCTTAAGGGAAACACCGCATCTCTGGGAGTATAGGTGGAGATACACACATGGGGCCGCATTAGGAGCCACTACATGTGGGGCACCAACCTAATATGAGAGTTCACAAGAGGCAACCTAACCTCATATTAGATTCTGATAGCTAGTTCCTCCGCTGAACATAGCTACGTTGCGGGTGCAACATGATGGAAATTGTCGTTCAGGGTTCACGCCAGGAAACTTACTGAACTGGGGAAGCGTCATCACCCGTGGGGAACGACGCTTCAGCAAGCTTCTACACCGTGTCAGCTTCAGGAGTTACTGGGCTTGCGTTCAGGACTCCCGAAGAGACTGGTTCTACACGCAGATTGTAGAACCTGGCAAACGTGTTAGGTGTAGCCCAACCTGCAGCTCTGCAAATGTCTGTTAAAGAGATCCCGTTCGCCAGCGCAACCGACGCTGCGACGCCCCTGGTGGAGTGGGCGTGCACCCCCAGCGGGCAGGGCACCCCTGTGGCCTGGTAGGCCAAACGAATCGCATCCACAATCCAGTGGGAAATTCTTTGTTTGGAGACAGCTTTCCCCTTCTGCTGTCCTCCAAAACAGACAAAGAGCTGACTCGACCGTCTGAAGCTTTCAGTACGTTCCAAGTAAATGCTCAGGGCACGGACTGGGCATAACAAGGAGAGGTTGGGGTCGCCTTCCTGAGAAGGGATAGCTTGCAGAGTGACCACCTGGTCCCTGAAGGGAGTGGTGGGCACTTTGGGCACATAACCGGGCCGGGGTCTCAGGATAACGTGAGAGTTAGCCGGCCCGAATTCGAGGCACGAGTCACTGACGGAGAGGGCTTGGAGGTCTCCCACTCTTTTGATCGATGTGAGCGCAGTCAGGAGAGCCGTCTTTTGGGAGAGAGCACTGAGTTCGACTGACTGGAGCGGCTCAAAGGGATCTGACTGTAGGCCCCGGAGGACCACAGACAGATCCCAAGAGGGGACAAGGCGCGGTCTGACGGGGTTCAGCCTGCGTGCACCTTTAAGGAATCGTATAACCAAATTGTGCTTCCCAACCGATCTACCTTCCACCAGGTCGTGGTTAGCGGCAATAGCGGCTACCTGGACCTTAAGTGTTGAAGCAGAAAGGTGTCTATCCAGTCCTCCTTGGAGGAAGGAAAGCACCGTTCGGATGCCACATCTCCGTGGGTTCTCCCCCCGGGAGGAACACCAGTTTGTGAATTTGCGCCATCTGAGGTCGTACAGCCGCCTCGTGGAAGGAGCTCTCGACTGCAACAGAGTGTTTACCACTGCCAGTGGGAGATCTCTGAAATCCTCCTGGTCGCGTCCAGGGACCATACGTGGAGGTTCCAGAGATCTGGGCGCGGGTGCCATATCGTGCCCTTCCCCTGTGAAAGGAGGTCCTTCCTCAGGGGAATGCGCCAGGGAGGAACGGGGGAGAGGAGCACCAGCTCTGAGAACCAAACCCTGTTGGGCCAGTAGGGGGCCACCAGCAGGATCTGTTCTCTGTCCTCCCTGACTTTGCACAGGGTCTGTGCAATTAGGCTCACTGGTGGAAACGCATACTTGAGGAGGCCCTGAGGCCAGCTGTGTGCCAGTGCATCTGTGCCGAGGGGCGCCTCGGACAGACCGTACCACAACTGGCAGTGAGTGTTCTCTATCGAGGCAAACAGGTCGACCTGGGCCTGACCGAAAAGACTCCAGATCAGCTGAACCGTCTGAGGGTGAAGTCTCCACTCGCCCCGAAGCGAAGTCTGTCGGGAGAGCGCGTCCGCTACCCAATTGAGTTCGCCCGGTATGTGGGTGGCTCGTAGAGACTTGACATTGTTTCGACACCAAAGGAGGAGATGGCGGGCTAGCTGTGACATGCGAAAGGAGCGTACACCGCCCTGGTGATTGATGTAGGCTACAGTCGCAGTGCTGTCTGTGCGGACCAGCACGTGTTTGCCCTGAACCAAAGGTCGGAACCTCTTCAGGGCCAAAAACACTGTCAGCAGCTCGAGGCAATTGATATGCCAATGCAGCCGAGGGCCCGACCAGAGCCCTGCAGCTGCTTGCCCATTGCATACGGCGCCCCAGCCTGTGTTGGATGCATCTGTCGTAACCAAAATGCGCCTGGACACTTGTCCTAAGGGCACCCCGGCCCGTAGGAACGAAATGTCTTTCCAAGGACCGAGGGTTTTTAGACATACGGGTGTGACGTGCACCCGGTATGAACCCTGGCGCCATGGCCATCTCGGGACTCGGGAACGCAGCCAGTGTTGTAACGGTCTCATGTGCATCAGGCCCAGCGGCGTGACGGCGGCTGCGGATGCCATGTGACCCAGGAGCCTCTGAAATTGTTTGAGGGGGACCGTCGGGCTGCGTGAGAGCTTCTGGACGCAGCTCAGCACTGACTGTGCACGCTCCGGGGAGAGCCGTGCACTCATGGCAACCGAGTCTAGTTGTATACCGAGAAAAGAGATGCTCCGTACCGGGGCGAGCTTGCTCTTTTCCCAGTTGACCCGAAACCCCAGATGGGCCAGATGGTTGAGAACCACATCCCTGTGTTTGCATACCAACTCCTGAGAGTGTGCTATGACCAGCCAGTCGTCGAGGTAATTGAGAATGCGGATGCCCCTCTCCCGGAGAGGGGCAAGGGCTGCCTCTGCGACTTTCGTAAAGACGCGGGGAGACAGGGAGAGCCCAAATGGAAGGACTTTGTACTGAAATGCTCGACCTTCGAAGGCAAACCGCAGGAAGGGCCTGTGTCTTGGAAGAATCGAGACATGAAAGTACGCGTCTTTCAGGTCTATCGCCACAAACCAATCCTGGAATCTGATGCACGTGAGAATGCGTTTGAGCGTTAGCATTCTGAAGGGGAGCTTGTGAAGGGCCCGATTCAGAATCCTCAGATCCAGGATTGGTCTTAAACCGCCACCTTTCTTGGGTACAATGAAGTAGGGGCTGTAGAACCCTTTCTTCATGTCGGCCGAGGGGACCGGCTCTATCGCGTCCTTCACCAGAAGGGTCGCGATCTCCGCCCGAAGAACCGCAGCATTCTCGTCCCGAACCGCGGTAGAGAAGATGCCGCTGAACTTGGGCGGGTTGCGTGCGAATTGGATAGCATAGCCGAGTCGGATGGTTCTGAGAAGCCAGCGAGAGAGGTTGGGTATCTCGAGCCAAGCTGTAAAACTCTCTGCCAACGGTCTCAGGGGGACCACCGACGTACCTCGGGTGGGTACGGTGTGACTGAGTTGTGGTGAAAGCCCTTTGTTCGGGGGCGTGCTGTCCCGGAGGACACAAGGTGCTTTGATCGCCATAACCGACATACAAGGATCCGTGAGAAGATCGCCTGAGCTCAGGGGATCGACTGACGGATGCGCTTGTTTCTCTGTCAAAGTATGCAGAAGCGCAAGTTTTGCGGTTGAGCATGCTTTGATGTGTTTTGGTGGCTGGGTACCCCGGAGGGACCCAGCCATGGGAGGATCGACCATCGGAACCGACAGACAAGGATCCATCAGAAGATCGCCTGAGCTCAGGGGATCGACTGATGGATGCACTTGATTCGTCAAAGCATGCCGAAGCGCAGGCCCTGCGGTTGAGCATGCTTTGACATGTTTTAGTGGCTGGGTACCCCGGAGGGACGCAGTCACATAGATTTTTTTCGCCCAGAGAAGAAAATTGCTCTTTTATTGACCATGTGGTGGCCGTCTGCCGAGAGGCAGACAGCCGGGGTGGAGCCGAAACCCACACTCGTCCCCTCGCCGAGTGTGGATCCAGACAGGTCAGCAGATCTCCCTCCTCCGGGCTGCTCGTTTCAGGAACGCTTCGAAGCCTGACGAGGGTTCTTAGCGGTCTGAGACTGAGCTAACGGCGCCACCTTCTTGCGAGAGCTCGACCGCAAGGCTGGTTTAGGTGCAGGACCAGCCTGTGGCGGGCCCTGAGCCGGTCTGGAAGGCGGTCGTCCTCGGCGTGAAACAGGCGGAGGCTGCTGCCTCGGGGGTGCGGGCCCGGGGGGCGGCGCCCGACGAGGCAAGATGTGTTTGATAGCCTCCGTCTGTTTCTTCACTGCGGAGAACTGCTGTGCAAATTCCTCGACAGTGTCGCCAAAGAGACCAGCCTGAGAAATGGGGGCGTCAAGAAAGCGAACCTTCTCAGCGTCCTTCATTTCCGCCAGATTCAGCCAAAGGTGGCGCTCCTGGACCACCATAGTGGACATCGCCCTCCCCAGAGCCTGCGCCGTGACCTTCGTAGCTCGTAGAGCATAGTCAGTCGCCGAGCGCAGATCCTGCAAAAGCTCTGGTTTGGGAACACCCTCGTGCAACTCGCTAAGAACCTTGGCCTGATAGACCTGCAGGACGGCCATAGCGTGAAGGGCGGACGCAGCCTGTCCAGAAGCAGCATAAGCCTTCCCCACGAGAGCGGAAGAAGCCTTACATGCCCTGGACGGGAGTTTTGGGCGGTCCCGCCAGGTGGCGGCGGTCTGCGGGCAAAGATGCACCGCGATCGCACGCTCCACGGCGGGAACCTCCGTATACCCCTTCGCTGGACCTCCATCGAGGGTGGTGAGAGAGGAAGAACCGCTAAGACGCGTTCTGGCTGAAAAAGGAGCCTTCCACGACTTAGTCAGTTCCTCATGCACTTCCGGGAAGAAAGGAACTGGGGTAGAACGTGGCCGAGAACCACGGTCGTTACCCAGATACCAATCATCCAGCCGTGAGCGCTCAGGATGGGGCGGAGACTTCCACTCAATCCCGATTGCTTTGGCCGCCCGTTCGAGCATGGCCGCCATTTCCGCGTCTGCTACTGACTGAGAACCCGCCCCCGCAGCGGGTGCCTCAGATAGCGCGTCTGCTTCAGATGGCTGCCCACTCTCCGATGCTGCAGACACTTCTTCCTCCCCCGCAGGAGCCCCGAATAACCAATCCAACCCGTACTGAGACGAGTTTTCAAAGTCATCCGAAAGCTCGACCGGCAGACACACAGAGCGCGAGGGACGCGGGGAATTACCCGGCGAAACGCTCGCGCTCTCTCGCTCTTCATCAACACGCGCCGCGGCAGCCTCGTACCCGGAAGTAGAAGGACGAGCCGCGGTAGCGGTTGATGCGAGCCGCGGTCTTTTAGTAAAGAACGCGACTCGCGAACGAAGTGTGCTGAGGGGCATGTCCTCGCAAGCAGGACATCCGCCCTCGCCGAACGCTGCTTCAGCATGGTCACGACCCAAACATTGAAGACAGAGCTCGTGCCGATCGTTTTGGGAGAGAAAGAAGCCGCAACCAGAAGGACACGGAAGGAAAGGCATAGTAAACACACAAACCCACCGTGTCTGCACTCTTTTAGAGAAATTTGCTCTTTAGATTTTATTAAGAGGAAATCTGCTCTTCAAGATTCGCCGTCGAAGCACCCAGGGGACTCTCACTGCTACTGCGTTCGAGAAGGAAGAGACCGCTGCCCGTGCCGTAGATCCAACGACGAGAGAGGTGAGTAACGCTGCTTCTCAATGAAGAGACGCTGCATTCGGCTCCGAAGAAACAGAACAATGAGTGTTGCCTAGCCCCCCCCTCTTATGCCCGGATCTCCGGGGCGGAGCGGGCTATGCAAATACTGCATACCAATTCTCATTGGCCTTTTCTCAAAGCTGTCAGAGGTATTCGGGCTCTCAAGAGCGACCCCTAGTCGTCACTTCGACACAACGTCGAACGTGAACGACAGACGGGGAACTCCTGTTTCCTCGCGTGTAGATCTGTTTTCCTCTCGCGGAAGTAATTTACTGCGCGCGCCGGCATTAGTTGTGCGCTCGGCTATTAATGGCAGTAAAATGACGCCATACCATACGTCCTTGGTGTTTCCTTGTGTTCAAACCCTGTAAATAATTTGTATATATTGTTCACAAGGATATACAGCCTGCAGTGACTTGATTTACTTTATAAGTAGGCTGGTATTTCTGACATACGCCAATGACTTATTGCTTGTTGGGTAACACTTTTTATATTACAGCCCACAATTTACACCGCAAGTAAACATAATTTACAGTTTACTTTTTTGTAATTACAGAGTATCCATACAGTACCTCCATGTAGGTATAAGGGAACAATATGTGAAGTTTGGGGAATAAAGGGGTAACAATCTGGAACATAATAATTATTTATGCTGTATGTATTTTGAAACTAAGGGGTACAAACTCTAATATTACATGGTGTGTATGACCTATATACTAAACAACAATTTTACATTTGCAAGCGATTTAGCAAGAACATACACAGTGTACCTTTTAAAAGTACACACACAAAAAAAGACACTGGGTTATTGTTTCAATCCAAACGCTAGGTTGAGACTGTTGGGTAAGAAAGCTGGGTTGATTTGGGTGCTGGGTGCTTATGACAGTGACTGAATTATTCATTAATGGCAATTACCATAACACTGGGGGAAAAAAAAGAAAAGCTTTTAGTTTGTTTTAGTTTTAGTTAGTTTTAAAAGTAATGCATTACAATATTGCATTACTCACTAAAAAAGTAACTAAATACGTAACGTAGTTACTTTTTATGGAAAGTAATGCATTACATTACTTTTGCGTTACGGCGGAGTTACATTTTAATCTGGGCAGGGCTTGCTTGTTTGTTTTTAATATGAAAATTTCAGTTTTTAGCAAATGTAGAATCCTTTTCACACCAAAAAAAGGTGAAATGAATAAGCCTAAGGCTGAAGAAATGCAGGAGAAGAAAGTCCAACACTCTTCAGCAATAAGAAAAATGAAGTATAAATGTTAACCTGGTGTAAGTTTTGCTTATTAGTATAGTTGAATTTGATCAACAAAAGGTCAGCAGCAAATAAATTGGTTAATAAAATGCGATTAAGTACATAAATGAAACAAAAAGTAACTCAGATATTTTATTGTAAATGAAAAAGTAATGCGTTACTTTACTAGTTACTTGAAAAAAGTTATATTATTACGTAACTCGCGTTACTTGTAATGCGTTACCCCAACACTGACAAAAAAAAATTGAAAACTGACAAAAAAATCTGAATATTAACTAGATATATAAAAATGACACATAAAATCATTTAGAAAAGGACATTGCTTTACAAAAGAAATCCAATAATATCAAGAAAGTAAATATTAAATATAAACAATATACAAATGATTAGAAGATTATGACAGCTGCTTGTAAATCAGTTACCATGACAATCTCCAGCCAATCAAAAACAGGTTTGCCTTTTCAAGCATCTGTTTGTGCTTCAAATATTTAAAACCCCTGCAAAAGGTTAAGGCCTTCCCTTATATTCTGCCCTCATAGAACGTAACTGTGCTCCACTAAACAGATTTATGAATAAAGTCCCATGGCGTACTTTTCTTGGTGCTTATCCTTTACTGTAAAACTGAACATACAAAAAAAAAAATGCAATCCGTAAATATTACATACAAGTTGTTTGCTCTTATTACAACCGTTTCTCTTCAATAACATTCGTTTTAACATCAAAGACGTTCAAATCACTTACATTCAAACTTTTATAACAGCTTGATTAACATCATAAATTACTTACAGTCAAATGTTTTCCAGAGCTAAACTGTTAAAAGGTAGCATTTCTAAGCTGTGCTGCGTCATCTTTGCTTCTCTTTCGTCTCTGAACATACCTGTCACTACTCGATCCGTACCGGTAACACGATTTGTACCGCGTATGCGCGGAAACTACCACTTCCGGTCACCGCCAACGCTTTTACGACAGCCCGCTGTGATAATGGATTCGTTGTGTTTTATAAACAGCTTAAAATCTTTCTTTTGAAAGGAGAAACGCCTGAATTTTCCACATATCGTAGGAAGGTGAGACGGTCCTCTTCAAATTTTATCATTGAAGGTTACCATAAGTACCAAGAGATTTTATAATGAAAAAAGAAAATAGACTGTCTGATACAACATGAGCTAACTTATGTGCTTCATTCAAAATTTGTTTCAAATATTATTAATTTTTATTAGTTTAGTTTTAATTTAGTTTAAAAATCCCTTACGAAAATTAACAATGGTTTTTATTATAAGTAAAAGTGTAGTAACCATGTTTATTTATTTATTTTTATTTTTTATTTTTTGCAAAATGATTACCATTTGTATAACCACATTTTTATTACAAATACCATGGTTGAACTATAAGTGTAACAATAATAATAATAATAATAATAATTGTAATATGTATAAGTGTAGCCAAATCATAGTTAATTTGTGATTACAATGGTTTAACTGTAGAATCCATGTTTTTTTTTGTTTGTTTGTTTTATTTGTAGTAAAACCGTGGTTACATTTCATAAGGGATGTAGTTTATTATGTCAGATATCAGATAGTAATTTTGATGTTTTTCTTTTTACTTTGCATTGCAACTAATTCTGACTTTTTCAATTTTCCTATTAAAGCAGATGACACACTCTTCTACGTCAGCCCCAGTAGGCAATAAATGCGGCTAGTCGTCCTGTCAGAGGAAGAGACAAACATTTCCACCAGCATCTACGTCATTAGATATAAAAAACAAAACAAAAAAAAAACAGCCAAAACTTGTGCCAACCCGGAAGGAAGTTTTTCGGCATATGTATTTTGTGTTTGCTTTGGAATTCTAGACACATTGCAACCTTCATTGATCAAAGATCCTGGACTTTAAACTGTTTAAACTGATGGAACTGTGCAACACTAATTTAAACTTCATCCTCTCCTCTCATAAATCTTTCTGATTATTGCTATTAGAGGGGCCTATAGGATCCCATGGATATTCTTAACTGAACAAAACAAATGTAACATGTAAACTTAGTCCAATTTGAAGCTGGAATTTGCTTTTCTGGCAAAAATCATCAGGATACTAAGTTCCATGGAGATATTTAGTAAATTTCCTAACATAATTATATAAAAACTTAATTTTTTCTTAGTAATATGCATTTCTAAGAACTTTATTTGGACAACTTTAAAGGTGCCAACCTTTGCACCCTCAGATTCCAGATTTTCAAATAGTTGTATCTCGGCCAAATATTGTCATAATAATAATAATAATAAACCATAATAAATCATAATTTCATAATAAACCATACATCATTTTTTTTTTCTAAAAATTGACACTTATGACTGGTTTTGTGGGTCACATATACAGGTCCTTCTCAAAAAATTAGCATATTGTGATAAAGTTCATTATTTTCTGTAATGTACTGATAAACATTAGACTTTCATATATTTTAGATTCATTACACACAACTCGAATTAGTTCAAGCCTTTTATTGTTTTAATATTGATGATTTTGGCATGCAGCTCATGAAAACCCAAAATTCCTATCTCAAAAAATTAGCATATTTCATCCGACCAATAAAAGAAAAGTGTTTTTAATACAAAAAAAGTCAACCTTCAAATAATTATGTTCAGTTATGCACTCAATACTTGGTCGGGAATCCTTTTGCAGAAATGACTGCTTCAATGCGGCGTGGCATGGAGGCAATCAGCCTGTGGCACTGCTGAGGTGTTATGGAGGCCCAGGATGCTTCGATAGCGGCCTTAAGCTCATCCAGAGTGTTGGGTCTTGCGTCTCTCAACTTTCTCTTCACAATATCCCACAGATTCTCTATGGGGTTCAGGTCAGGAGAGTTGGCAGGCCAATTGAGCACAGTAATACCATGGTCAGTAAACCATTTACCAGTGGTTTTGGCACTGTGAGCAGGTGCCAGGTCGTGCTGAAAAATGAAATCTTCTTCTCCATAAAGCTTTTCAGCAGATGAAAGCATGAAGTGCTCCAAAATCTCCTGATAGCTAGCTGCATTGACCCTGCCCTTGATAAAATTTTGGCATTTCCCTCTCCCCAGTCTTCCTCCAGACTCTGGCACCTTGATTTCCGAATGACATGCAAAATTTCCTTTCATCCGAAAAAAGTACTTTGGACCACTGAGCAACAGTCCAGTGCTGCTTCTCTGTAGCCCAGGTCAGGCGCTTCTGCCGCTGTTTCTGGTTCAAAAGTGGCTTGACCTGGGGAATGCGGCACCTGTAGCCCATTTCCTGCACACGCCTGTACACGGTGGCTCTGGATGTTTCTACTCCAGACTCAGTCCACTGCTTCCGCAGGTCCCCCAAGGTCTGGAATCGGTCCTTCTCCACAATCTTCCTCAGGGTCCGGTCACCTCTTCTCGTTGTGCAGCGTTTTCTGCCAAACTTTTTCCTTCCCACAGACCTCTTGCTTGAGGGTGTCAATGATGGCCTTCTGGACAGCAGTCAGGTCGGCAGTCTTACCCATGATTGCGGTTTTGAGTAATGAACCAGGCTGGGAGTTTTTAAAAGCCTCAGGAATCTTTTGCAGGTGTTTAGAGTTAATTAGTTGATTCAGATGATTAGGTTAATAGCTCGTTTAGAGAACCTTTTCATGATATGCTAATTTTTTGAGATAGGAATTTTGGGTTTTCATGAGCTGTATGCCAAAATCATCAATATTAAAACAATAAAAGGCTTGAACTACTTCGAGTTATGTGTAATGAATCTAAAATATATGAAAGTCTAATGTTTATCAGTACATTACAGAAAATAATGAACTTTATCACAATATGCTAATTTTTTGAGAAGGACCTGTACAAGGATTGGACAATGAAACTGAAAAACTTGGTTTTAGAACACAATTAGTATGGTGTTGGGCCTCCTTTTGTGACCAAAACAGCATAGTTTCATTGTAGGAATAACAAATACAAGTCATGCACAGTAGTCAGAGAATGTTTGATTTGTCAAAGCTAATAAATAATAAAATCAAAGTCTTACTTTGTTCTGTGTTTAACGGTTTTCTCTCAGCACCTGTCCTGTACCTCATTAACATTCAAGTTAACATTCACAGAGGTAAGCTGGATTTTCTCACAAATATAACATAAAACTACTGTTATGTCATTTTGTGTGTGTTTGCACTCTTTTAGGCAGAAATACCATTGATTTGATGTAGAGGTTTTGGATAGAAGGATATGACAAATTTTTTTAAAAAAATTTCAGTATCTTGGCTTTATTAAGTTACTGTTGGCAAAGTGATACTAGAAAGGTGTTATACAAATAGTGTGTATACATTTACATCTCTTACTCAGACATGGACAGATTTGCACAGTGGACAGAAGAAGCATCACAACGAATTCAGGGAATGTTTGAGCCTGTTTTTAGAGTCTCAAAATCCACCACCAAGCAGTTACGCAGCAGAAGTTGTGGTTGAAGAGGACACTGATAAGGTAAATGATTTTAGTGGTTAGTGATTTTAAATTCTTTGTGCCATTATACAGTTGTGCTCATAAATTTACATACCCATTGCAGAATATGCTAAATGTTACTAAAAAAATAAAATAATAATAAATACTAAAAAAATAAGAGGGATGTGTCTTGTTTTCCATTGGTTGGTTCTTGTTATGTGACCCTCATTGTTTGGTTTAAGTATCCCTCATTTAGCCATTGTCTCTGGTTGTGTATTATTGTATGTAACCTGGTGTTTGTCAGAATAATCCTCTAGCTCATGCACATTATTTGGCTTTTCCAGCATCTTCGACCTATTTGAACACTTTCTCAAAGTGACTCTCAAAGTGACTCATACATAACAATTACAAATGGTGGAAATCATTACTGATGCTTAAGAAAGCAACACAATGGATTAAGGGGTTTAAACTTTTGAACAGGATGATGATGTGCAAATTTTCTTTTTTCCTATTTATTATTGCACTTGAGAAGCAACATAAAAGTTTACATGTCCCCCCCCCCCCCCCCCCCGGCTCTTAATACATTGTGTTGTTTCTTGAGCATCAGTGAATGTGTCATCTTTTATAATAATTATGATTGACTCCCTCAGTTTGAAAAGATGGATCTCAAAATCATACATTCACTTTTAGAAATTATAAAAGTTGAAATATGCTGGAAAATCCTGCTGTATAACTGAAGAATGTGCAGGAAGGTTTTTCTGAAGAACAACAGGCAGCAGAACTGCTCAGGACAAAAGACCCATGAACAACCATTACAAAACAAAAACATTTGTGGGTCATCCAGGAAACAACACAGAGTATTGAGATTCAAGGTTATGTAAACTTTTGAGTGGAGTCGTATTTATAAATTCAGTTATTATTTTGTCTTGTGGAGTGTATACATATAGAAACACATTATGTGAAATGACTTATTCAGGACATGACTAAATAAAAATTAACATGCTATTTTCATGATCCCTCTTATTTTATTAAAATCTTTAACATTTTTGAGTACTTTAGGGGGTATGTAAACTTATAAGCACAACTGTACATATATTTTATATTATACTGTTCTTCACCAGGCGCAACAGCCAAGACCTTCATACTGTTAGGGTTTCATGGTGTAATGGTTAGCACTCTGGACTCTGAATCCAGCGAGCCGAGTTCAAGTCTCGGTGGGACCTGCTTTGGGGCAGCTGTGGTCTAATGGTTAGAGAGTCAGACTCGCGAAGCCCCGTTCACACTACAAGCGACAAAGCGTCACGACCCCATTAATTTCAATGGAGAGTTAGCGACTTCTGGCGACAAGAGCGTCACGGCCATTGGTCAAGTCAAGTCAAGTTTATTTGTATAGCGCTTTTCACGAAACAAATCGTTTCAAAGCAGCTTAACAGCAAATTAAAAGTTTGTACAATAATTAAAGTTTGTTAAATTAAAGTTTGTACAATAATTAAAGTTTGTACAATAACGTTTGTTAAATTAGAATTTGTACAATAATTAAAGTTTGTACAATTTGTATAATGTTAACATTAATGATTATATGTTGCAATCAAATCACTGTAGTAAAATTCGGTAGTGATGTATGGTGTTTCAGGGCTGATATCATCTAAAGTCCTCCAAGGGGTTGGCATCATCATCTCTTCTTCGGTGCTCCTGATCCAGACTGTAGCTTGTGTTATTCCTAGTTACCACGGGATGTCAATCCCGTGGCAGAAACAGAGAACAATAGGAACATAATTAGCGTAGCTGCTGTTCAAACCAAGCAAAAGGATTGGTGACCGGATGGGGCGTGTCCAGCGAAGTTGAGAATCCTTCAACTTTACGCAAATGAAGAGAGACTTTCAGGATCGACAGCCAATAGGATGAAAGATGGTTGAGCTCGTGTGATCGCTCTCCTCTCAACAGTAGATAAACATACGCAACAGAACAAAAGTAGGCTCTGTTTCTCACTCATTTTTGTTTGCTTGTACGGATTTAGTTTATATTTATATTATATTAAGTATTTTGCCTCCAAAATGTTTGTATTTAGAGAAACCTGATTCACTGTCAAGGCAACCAGTAGTGGGAATGCCCACTAGCAACCTCATCGCCAGCCCCAGGCGACCTAGTCGCTTGTAGTGTGAACGGGGCTTAAGACCCTTGAGTAAGGCACCCAACCCCCAACTGCTCCCTGGGCGCCACAGCGATAGCAATATGGCTGCCCACTGCTCTGGATGTGTGTTCACTTGGATGGGTTAAATGCAGAGCACAAATTCCAAGTATGGGTCACCATACTTGGCCACACATCAGATGCCATGGAAACATTTTTGTCATATTGTGTTGATGAACAAGGCCTGAAGGTCAATGCCGAGGGAGAGAAAAAGGCTCAATAATTAAATATGTTGAATAAATAAATATTTTGTTTCTTAGATGCAGACATTTGTTAAAGTATGTAGAAATGAGTAGAACATGAATGAATAAATGAATAAATAAATTGAATCAGTAAGTATCTTGTGTCCTTTTTTATTTAAATGTGTGTTATATATAAAATAATGTTAAGTGCACTGAATTAAGTACAACATATCTTTGAAAAATAAATGTAAAGCACACACACTTGTATACACATCTGTATTACCCAAATGGGGTCTAGTGAATTTAATTTTTATTTTATTTTTTAAATATAATAATAATGCTAATAATAAATATAAGAAAGCCTTTAAAACAAAATGTTTAAAACGTGTTCATGATTGTGAAGGTAAGTTGTAGATTTTTAGTTTTTTTTTTTTTATATATATATATGAAGTCTATCACTAGTAAAGAACTATTTCTGGTACAGATCGGATAGTGTCACCAAAACATGATTAGTACTATAACAACAGTTATATATATCATTCATATGCGTCTACTATTATATACAGGTCCTTCTCAAAAAATTAGCATATTGTGATAAAGTTCATTATTTTCTGTAATGTACTGATAAACATTAGACTTTCATATATTTTAGATTCATTACACACAACTCGAAGTAGTTTAAGCCTTTTATTGTTTTAATATTGATGATTTTGGCATGCAGCTCATGAAAACCCAAAATTCCTATCTCAAAAAATTAGCATATTTCATCCGACCAATAAAAGAAAAGTGTTTTTAATACAAAAAAAGTCAACCTTCAAATAATTATGTTCAGTTATGCACTCAATACTTGGTCGGGAATCCTTTTGCAGAAATGACTGCTTCAATGTGGCGTGGCATGGAGGCAATCAGCCTGTGGCACTGCTGAGGTGTTATGGAGGCCCAGGATGCTTCGATAGCAGCCTTAAGCTCATCCAGAGTGTTGGGTCTTGCGTCTCTCAACTTTCTCTTCACAATATCCCACAGATTCTCTATGGGGTTCAGGTCAGGAGAGTTGGCAGGCCAATTGAGCACAGTAATACCATTTACAGTAAACCATTTACCAGTGGTTTTGGCACTGTGAGCAGGTGCCAGGTCGTGCTGAAAAATGAAATCTTCATCTCCATAAAGCTTTTCAGCAGATGGAAGCATGAAGTGCTCCAAAATCTCCTGATAGCTAGCTGCATTGACCCTGCCCTTGATAAAACACAGTGGACCAACACCAGCAGCTGACATGGCACCCCAGACCATCACTGACTGTGGGTACTTGACACTGGACTTCAGGCATTTTGGCATTTCCCTCTCCCTAGTCTTCCTCCAGACTCTGGCACCTTGATTTCCGAATGACATGCAAAATTTGCTTTCATCCGAAAAAAGTACTTTGGACCACTGAGCAACAGTCCAGTGCTGTAGCCCAGGTCAGGCGCTTCTGCCGCTGTTTCTGGTTCAAAAGTGGCTTGACCTGGGGAATGCGGCACCTGTAGCCCATTTCCTGCACACGCCTGTACACGGTGGCTCTGGATGTTTCTACTCCAGACTCAGTCCACTGCTTCCGCAGGTCCCCCAAGGTCTGGAATCGGTCCTTCTCCACAATCTTCCTCAGGGTCCGGTCACCTCTTCTCGTTGTGCAGCGTTTTCTGCCACACTTTTTCCTTCCCACAGACCTCTTGCTTGAGGGTGTCAATGATGGCCTTCTGGACAGCAGTCAGGTCTGCAGTCTTACCCATGATTGCGGTTTTGAGTAATGAACCAGGCTGGGAGTTTTTAAAAGCCTCAGGAATCTTTTGCAGGTGTTTAGAGTTAATTAGTTGATTCAGATGATTAGGTTAATAGCTCGTTTAGAGAACCTTTTCATGATATGCTAATTTTTTGAGATAGGAATTTTGGGTTTTCATGAGCTGCATGCCGAAATCATCAATATTAAAACAATAAAAGGCTTAAACTACTTCGAGTTGTGTGTAATGAATCTAAAATATATGAAAGTCTAATGTTTATCAGTACATTACAGAAAATAATGAACTTTATCACAATATGCTAATTTTTTGAGAAGGACCTGTATTTTCCTACTTCTCTTGTTTTGTTCTGTTGTAGTATAATTCTGTACAGTATTGTTCCACAATTGTAGTTTTGATATCTGTGATTAGCACAATTACAATATTTTCTTTTTTTCTCCTACATAAGGATAGTTCTGGAGAAGATGGGCCTGTCTGGTGAAGTGACACCAGCCCAAGCAAAGAAAAAGTGGGACAATTTAAAAAAGAAATATAAAGTATGTCCATATATAGAAAAGACTATTTTTGTTAGTAAGAGTTAAAAAAGAGCAAATCCTAGGTTTAAGCTTACATGTTTTGTGAACAGTTTTGATTTTTACTTGTCTTTAGGAATGCAAGTATCCAGGGTCAGGAAAGGGAGTGAGTGGGAAGCCCACTGCTGCTACTTGGCCCTGGTTTGTCCAAATGGATGAGGTTTTAGGACAAAGGCCTTCAATTTGCCCCCCTGTCCTTATTGCCTCCATCCCTATGGACACTCCAGGGCCAAGTGCAGCAGTGAGTAACCAAGAGGAGAGAGAGGAAGAAGAGAGGGAAAGAGATAGGCAGCCAGCAGCGAAGAAGAGGAGAAGGGACAGTGACCAGGAGCTATTAGACCTCATCAGGGAGGACATGAGGCAGCAGAGAGAGGCTGAAGAGAGGAGGGCACAGGAGAGCAGGGAGAGGATGGACAGGCTCTTCTCCATTCTGGAGCGTTCGGTCCCCAAATAATTTTTTTATTTTTTTTTTCGGGGGGTGGGAGGGATTAAATTTTGTTCATTGTTAGCTTCAGTTGTTTGAAATAAATTGTTTGAAAGAAATACTTCACATTCATTGTATTTATTTTTTATTTTCCTAACTTTTCAAAGTAAAAGGAACATTTGTAAAGAAAATTAAGTGTATAATTATTTAATAACATTAAGAAAAAAAAACGAGGTAACAAATTCAAGAACATACAGAAACTATTAACAGAACTATTTACAGGACAACATATTTTAACAAATCACTGCAGGATTAATCTGAGTGACCAGGTATTGGACCATTTTTATGTTTAATTACAACGGGAGTCCCTGGCAGTGTTGCTGGAGCCGCTGAAAGGATGAGAGACATGGATGGAGTGCAGAAGGGATCCGTGGCTGGTCCTCTGGTTGGCGAGTGAAACATCACAGGGTGGTCTGCAGAGAGCTTCAGGATGTCTCCTCCCATTGTCCACCAGCAGGGTTTGCAGAGCGACTCAATCAATGGCTGTCACATCTGTAACATGCATTAATAAAAATGTAAACAGGAGAAATTGAATCCAATCCTCTCATGACAAAGTACTTTTTAAATAAGATATTAAAGTTATTGTTTACTTGCTTGTTAAAGGTAGTCATGACCTGGTGGTACAACCTCTAGGGCAGACACCTCAGCACAGAGTTGGTCCCGCCACTGAGCACCGCTGACGGCCTCCAAGTCAGCCTCCCCCTCATCTTCCTCCACATCATCCTCAGGCTCATCCTCAGGTGCCAAAACGTCTCCGGCACTGAGGCAGATGTTGTGGAGGATGGTGCATGCTGTCACAACCTGCAATAGCATATATAAATTTAGTATATTGTGATATTGGGAAAAAAAAGTTAAATATTTTAATATATAACACTGGTTGGTAACTTACATGAGGCACAAAGGTGTAGTGCACCTCCAGCGCTTGCAGGAAGATGGACCGGAACCTTGTCTTCGTCATTCCAAAAGCACGCTCTATAATGGAGCGTGCCCTGGAATGATGGCTGTTAAAGCGCTGGGCTCCCACACCTTGCACCTGCCTCTTGTAAGGAGTGATGAGGGGGAGAGGCCGTTGGAGGCATGGATATCCTCCATCGGCCAAGATGAAATGCCCTGGAGGAGGGTAGGATGACTGAGCATACAGTGGGCTGTGGCGGAGCACCCTGGAGTCGTGCACTGATCCAGGCCAGCCCACGTACGTATCGATGAAGCGGCCCTGATGGTCACAAACAGCCTGCAGGATTATGGATGGAAACAGTTTCCTGTTTCTGTAGCACTGACCATCAGGGCCGCTCGGAGGCTTGATGCGGATGTGACAGCCGTCGATGGCACCTGCAGCTTTGATAAAAGCTCTGTGGCGTGCCAGCCCTGCAAACCCGCGGGACACTTCTTCCAGGTGCTCCGGGGTCTTTGGGAGGAAGATGACCTTGTGGCGAATGGCCACCACCTCCTCATTCACTCGGTGGACAATGTAGTGGACGGTGGACCGGGGCATCCCAAACACTCTTGAGACCACCCTGTAGGATGCTCCACAGGCCAACCAGAAGAGAAACACCAGGGTCTCTATTGTAGCACCCCACCCATGTCTTCTCTCCTGGTTCAGGAGGTTCTGCAACACTGCCAGAGACTCCCTGCTCAGCCGAAAGTCTGGTCGGGGATCTTCCTGGTTGAAGAAACGGTCCAGAACTGGGACACTCAGGTTAATCCTGCAGTAACGGGGTCTGGTCTGGTTAAGGAAAAGTAGAGAACAAATACATAATATAATTAGTACATTACAATAAGTGTTTAACAGATAAAAGCATTATTCTACCTTAAGACAAAATTAAATATCAAAAATTATTTTTTAATACAATGCACATTATACATATTACATGAATAATTATATACATATTATATATACATGTTTTATATATATATATATATATATATATATTATTGATAGATAGATAGAAAAGAGTCCTTTTCCAGGTAGGGATGATTATACAACCTACAACTTTAGGGACTTATTAAGATCGGTTGCTGGTTGCACAGGTTTGAATTAATTTTGGAGTTTCTCTGACAAAACAAGCTAAAGTTTATGCTTCGGCTCAATTAATTTGTAGGGGAAATTAGCAGAATACATAAAAACATAAATAAAAATATAATGGCTTACCTGGATATGACTGTCTTGTAGTCTGAGATAAAAAACTCTCCGACAACGAGCATAGAAAGTATTTAATTTATTTAATTGCTTTAATTCTTCCAAAAGAATTAAAATGAGGAGAATAACTGTTTGTGCGTCCATTTTTCCAGCTTCTTGCTTAGCGCTGTCACGGTTGCTAGGCGACAGGATATAAGCAACGGGTAAGGGAGGGAACTGAAAGAAGAGTAGGCTGTCCAAATTCACAGACACCTACTTCCGGGTTTTGCGGTCCTCGGAGTACCCATCCTCCTTCAATCGGGTAGGAAGGATCCTAAGGAGGATGCAGACCCTGAATTTGGACACAGCCATAGACATCTATATAATGTCTATGGTGACAATAGAGGATGCCGGTGTGACGTCACGGCCCTAGCGCCGCGGTGTCTTATGGGAAAAATCGCCATTTTGTGAGGCCACTTGTTGATTGAGGAACGTTGAGGTTGTTGTGATCGTCGTCATGGGAAGAACGCGTTGTGTTGTTTTTGTAATGTTCGTTCACATGATCGACCGGGTAGAAAAATCGACGGACTTTCTTTTTATAGTTTTACAACCTGTAAAACGAACGAAGGGAGTCATGTGTCTGAAATAACAGCGGAGACGGATGACCTGGATATCCGCCATAAGACGCACGGACATGCACTTCGGAGACATCCATAGGTCATTGAAAGTGTGTTCCAGGCATTTTCATTCAGGAAAGTGTATAAATGTCAGTAGCAGATGATTGTGTTCTCGGTTTGTATATAGCCTATGTGATGCGATCTGGGAAAATCTGTCGGATGGCGCGCTGGGATGTTTTGAATGTCAGTTTTTTTTTCTACGACACGCAAAGTTGTATTTATTTATTTATTTATTGATACCGTGAGATGTCGGAGCGCAAGAGATACACAGTCGGAAGAAGCTGCTCACTCAAAACGATCTACCTGGCCTCAGTCTACTCAATCCTGGTGATGTCAGTGCCTTATACGATGCTACAATGGACTATTTCACATCCAGAGATGAAGGATCGGGTGAAGAATTTACTAAAGATGAAGAGTCCGGTACAGTAGCGTAGCCAGTATTCACAATATGGGTGTGCCCAGAGAAAACTGGGTGGGCTTAGCCATAAATGTATCTGTTATCAAAACTGATTAAGGCAACTACACCTGCTTGAATTATCAAAGTATAAGCCTGTGTGTCATTATAAGCAGAGCATAACGATAAGAACAGCATATGAGCAAGACCCAACACAACAATATTTTGCCACAAAGCACCGGCAAAAGTAATGACAATGAATGTGTCGGGGTAAACAGTAAGCTTGCTCTTACCTTACCTTAAGATTTATTGCTCTTACCTTTGTGAGCAAAAATGACGGATAGGCTAATTTTACATTTTTTCCATTGAAAAAATGTAAATGATCGCGCTGGTGCCTCCATGTACCTCAAAGCAGCTTCAGCTTTTTGGATATGCGCCTAATAGCGCAAATTTATAGGTTTAACGTGTAAACTAACATTGTTTCATATAGCTACTTGAACCAGGGACGTCGGCAGAAAAACCTCAATGGGAGAATCTTTCATAGGGGGACACAGCTATAAAAATGATAGTATATTTATATACAAATTATAAAATAAACCACAATTTACAATGCCATTCGTTATAAACAACATATATAAGTCTAACCAAAACGAATTTATTTAAGAAACAAACAAATTCTAAAATAAAACGCAAATTATAATGGCATTCGTTATAAACTGCATCTATAAGTCTAACCAAAACTAATTTAAGAAACAAATTCTAAAATAAAACACAAATTATAATGGCATTCGTTAATAACATATAAATCTAACTAAAACGAATTTAAAGAGAAACCTAAACTCACCAACATCTCTCATTCGGCACGAAAACAAATAGGCCTATTTCCCAAGTGGCACCGGTGCGATCGCTTAGATTATTTTTCTTATAGGAAAAACAACGGAAACAACTTAAAATTGGTCATATAGATATATAATACATTATTCGTTACATTAAGGTTAACTGTAAAAGGTTCAGAGCATGCAGATGAAATGCAGTCATGTTATTTTCGGAGTCTGTGTTTGGGAACAGTTTTGGGAGTTATAACGAAGCAGTTTGAGACTGTTCCATTGAATTATATACATAAGTTTGAAGTTCCATTCCTGAATATCATGCTATCAGTCAGCTTCAGATACGTGTCTCTGTATAGTACATTTGGTTATTTTAATCGACTTTTCAACATTGTTTTTCACACATTTACTGTAATAACCATAGGCAGTGGTGGCCTCACAATATGGCGGCGCCCTCTTGTTTACGTCCCAGAATGCATTGCGCAGTGACGTCGGTTTGCAAGCTCTATACCCAAACTTCTGCGCTTCCGTGGAATTAGATCACGATTTCAAAATAAAAGTCCCGGAGAAAATAATTCACAATATATACAATCAAGAGAGAGAAAATAACACACAAAATAACATTTCAATCACTAAGGGCAGCACACCTTATCATTTATAATACTTACGACTTTTCAGAATCAGAATGAGTTTTATTGCCAGGTGTGTTTAAAAGCTTCCACAGTGCAACAGAATGACACTGAAAGGACAAAACACATAATAAAACAATAAAATGACTTTTACGGCCTAGATGTTGAAAGTGAATTTAATGTTATTTTAGTCTTTCCACTGCTCCATTTTCTAAAGCTCTTACCACATTCAGAACACACTTTCTGCAATTTCTTGCCAGAATGTGTTTGCAAATAACTCTTCAGGTCTATTTGGTATATGAAACTCGCACCGAAGTTACGTGAAAAGGCCTCTCTGTGGTGTGAACTCTCATGTGGGTATAAGGGGTTCTTTTCTGTCTGAAACTCTTTCCACATTGTTCACATGTGAAAGGATTCTCTCCAGTGTGAATTCTTGTATGACTGTTGAGGTTTGCTTTTCTTGTGAAAGTTTTCCACAGTGATGACACATATAAGGCTCCTGTCCGATGTGAGTTTTCACGTGGCTCTTTAAGTGTTTCCTGACTGTGAATGTACTTCCACACTGAGGGCATATAAAACAGCTCTCTCTCGAGTGAATCTCCATGTGCTTACGAAGACCTCCCTTACGTACAAAACATTTCCCACACTGATCACATGTGAAAGGCTTCTCTCCAGTGTGAACTCTCATGTGAGCCGTAAGATTTCCTTTTCGCCTCGCCGTTTTTCCACATAGTTTGCAGATGTAAGGCTTCTCTCCAGTGTGAATTTTTCTGTGAGCATAAAAGGTTCTTCTATGTGGGAAACACTTTCCACACTGGCCACATACAAATGGCTTCTCTCCGGTGTGAATTCTCCTGTGAATCATGAGATTATCTTTGCGTGGGAAACTCTTTCCACACTGTTGGCAGGTGTAAGGCTTCTCTCCAGTGTGAATTCTCATGTGGATTTTAAGGTTTTGTCTTTTTTGAAAACTCTTACCACATTGTTGGCAGGTGAAATGACTTCTGGATCTAGTCTCTTGAGCTTCTTTTTGAGAGGAAGTCTTTTCAGTTATGATTTCATTAGGTTTTTCTTGCAGATCTTTCTCTTCCATTTCATTCAGATCTCGACTTTCTTCTTTCAATGCTATTAGGTCTAAAGAAAAAAAAGACAAATACATGTTAAGCCCAGTTTAATGACATAAAGCAATGGAGATCAAAACATTTAGACATTTAAACCATCAAAACCAACAATACAGTGCTAATTAGAGACGACAGGCTCAAGCACTGTGGGGCCATTCCCACAAATAGTGGGCACATGCATTTAGGTGCTTAAACAATGGAGGACTATTTTAAGTAAGTCTGTTGTACTTGACAGTTCCTTCTGCCAGTTGGTGGCAAAGCTAATAATTGTTGTTGAGAAAGTTGGTTGGGTCACTGAGAGCAACACAAATATGTATGCTATAGTCAACAACTGTGCTTCCGGCCATCCTGGGTTCGAATCCCAATGTATGGACCTTTGCCGATAACACCCTCAACCTCCACCCAGCAATTTCCTGTCAGTCTCCATTGTCCTGTCCTCTAAAAAGCATGAAAATGCTAAGAAAAAAGTTTCTAAACACGTAAAGGGCCCCCAAAACATCATAATAATCCTTAAAAGAACAATAGGGCTCTGGGGCCAATAGATAAAAAAGGTAATCATGGGCAATAAAATCCATACTTCAGAAAAACAAGCCATGGCCCATATATATATATATATATATAGTTGAAAATTACATGTACCTTGAAGAATCTGCAAAATGTTAATTATTTTACCAAAATGAGAGGGATCATACAAAATGCATGTTATTATGTATTTAGTACTGACCTGAATAAGATATTTCACATAAAAGACATTTGCATATAGTCCACAAGAGAAAGTAATAGTTGAATTTATGAAAAAGACCCTGTTTAAAAGTTTACGTATGCTTGATTCTTAATACTGTGTTGTTACCTGAATGAGCCACAGCTGTTTTTTTTTTTATTTTATTTTTTTTGTTTAGTGATAGTTGTTCATGAGTCCCTTGTTTGTCCTGAACAGTTAAACTGCCCACTGTTCTTCAGAAAAGTCCTTCAGGTCCCACAAATTATTTGGTTTTTCAGCATTTTTGTGTATTTGAACCCTTTCCAACAATGACTATATGATTTTGAGATCCATCTTTTCTTATTACAGAAGGTTCAAAGTGTCACTGATGATCCAGAACCATTACAATAATCCACCCTGCTGGTGATAAAGGCATGAACAAGTTTTGACTGGAAACAAAACATCTAATTCTTGCAATGTTTTTGAGATGATAGTATGCTGATTTAGTTGCTGCTTTGACATGACTACTGAAATTAAGATCTGACTCCAGAATCATTCCAAGGATTTTGACTTGATTTTTAGTTATTTGACCCCTAGCATCAAGGTATGCATTCACCTTAAGAACTTCATCTTTGTTTCCAAATGCAATGACTTCAGTTTTCTCCTTGTTTAAGTGAAGAAAGTTCTGGCACATCCAACTGTTAATTTCATAAATGCATTGGCAGAGGGAGTCAATGGGGCTGTAGTCATTTGGCAATAAGGCTAGATAAATCTGGGTATCATCTGCATAGCTGTGATATGCAATTTGGTTCTTTCTCATTATTTGACTTAGAGGGAGCATATACAGGCTAAACAAGAGCGGAGCAAGAATTGAGCCTTGTGGGCTCAATTCATGGATGTCATGGACGTCCACTTAGACTTATGCTCTTCTATACTCACATAATAGCCTTTCCCTTCTAAGTATGACCTGAACCATTTAAGGACCATCCCAGAAAGCCCGACCCAGTTTTCCAGTCTCTCTAAAAGAATGTTATGATCGACAGTGTCAAACGCAGCACTAAGATCTAGTAGTACCAGCACTGATATTTTGCCAGAATCAGAATTTAGGCAAATATCATTTATTATCTTTATTAATGCTGTCTCTGTGCTGTCTAGGTCTTGTCTAGGTAACCATTTGAGTTTATGAAGTAGTTCAGCTGAATAAAAACTACTTTAGAAGCTTAGAAGTGGAGATGCTGGAGAGAGGGATAGTGTGTCTAGTGAGTGGGGCTGTGGCTCTGGTGTTTCTGGTGGCTAAAATATGTTGTCCTGGCTGTTTTCCAGAAAGTCGTCCTTGGGTGCTGAGTCTTGGAGCTGTTGGTTGTTGTGGTTGTTGTTCACATCAGAGACAGTTGCTTGAGGAAAGCAGCAGTAGTTCTGCTACTGATATTTCTGATAATGGAGTCACCCACTATCAGAGTCCTGGGCTCGGCTGCGCTCTGAGCTGAATGCTGCTGTCTGCTCGAGCTTGAGTGTCTGTTAGTAGCAATGTTAGCTGCTGGCTGATACTATCCATGTTCAGTCACATTTGGGGATTCCTCACCCACATTCATTAATGCTTCAAATCTGTTCTCAAGGTGTATGGGGGGTGGTAAAATACCAGTGTTTGCAAGCCTTGTCATAGCCGTATCTGGGGTAGAGGATGCTATGGCAGCAATATGAGATACTCGTGACAATCTGATGTCTCGAGTGCCTTTGGGTCTTGCTCCCTGTGTGTGCCATAGATTTATTGTGTTGTTCAGTTGTGGCTTGTTCCTCTACACATGGTAATGACTGTTGGGATTCACTAGATTCACGGGACTCACCGGCTGTATGCTGAGGGGGTCCGTAATGACGCTCTGCTGAGTGTTCCACCTGTTTTGGAAATCCAGTAAGTAACTTTGTTTCAAGAACCGCAATCCTTTGTAGAAGTCTGTGGCAGTTTGTGCAGCAAATAGATTCCACAAGAGGCATTTTCTTTCTTGGCTATTTGAATGTAGACAGCTGGGTTTTCCCGTCTCCGGAATGTAAGCTGCTGGCAGTGGGAGGCAGAGTTTTCTATTCCAGTCCTGAAAAGTTTCAGTGTTTGCGCTCAAAAAAAATGTGTTGTTTGTGTAACCATAGAAGGTACAGCTGTCATAAAATCAGAGAGAAAGCCTGCATGGCTAGAAATTGCTGATCAACTGAATGTCCAAGTAGCAACCATGTTAAAATGTTTTCATGTATCTTAAAACAATGTCATTCAATTTGGGGCACAATACAGTTGTGTGTAGTCTATGGTTTTTATTTTATTTACATTTTACATTTAGTTATTTAGTAGATGCTTTTATCCAAAGGAAAAGTCAGTGAAAGTGATTTTGTGCCTCTTTGGGAATGCACAATAATGGACATTTGACTTGCAGAATGTAAGCTTGTAGAGGTGCATAAGTCTGAAGTAGTGAATTTAGGTAAAGGGGTGCAGAGCCAGTGGTGGTTTTGTAGGCAAACATTAATGCCTTGAATTTTAAGCGAGCAGCTATTGGTAGCAATGCAAATTGATGAAGAGAGGCGTGACGTGTGTTCTTTTCAGCTCGTTGAAAATTAATCTTGCAGTTGCATTCTGGATTAATTGTAAAGGTTTGATAGAACTGGCTGGAAGACCTGCCAAGAGAGCATTGCAATAGTCCAGCCTGGTTGCTCCAGTTGTGTGTGTGTGTGTGTGTGTGTGTGTGTGTGTGCGCCAACATCACTTTTTCACATTCAGTTTGTGAAAAATATTGCCTGTTGTCTTTTAAAGGACATATACTGATATGTGTGTGTTAATGATTATGTTTAATTATTGTTTTACAAAATTGTATATATAATGTTCCCTCAAATATAATTGTAATATTGTAGTTTTTTTGACAAAAAAAAAAACATTAAAAATTGAGTGATTTATGACTGTTTTCCACCCCATTTCTCATTCTCTTTTTGGGTATTTTCAGTTTAAAAGGTCAGTGTAACCACCCACTTTTATGATTGGCTAGCATCATTGCCCCCTTAATAAAACCATAGAATGAATGATGATGAATGTGATGAAATTTTCATCTGACGGTTGAGTGAAGAGTTTATCCCCTTTTCTTTTTTCCTCATCTCTCTCTCTCTATATTTGTTTGATTTTATCCCCTAGGAGACATAAAAATTGTGCATTATAATTGAGATCAGTCTTATATCTAGATTTTCTAAACTCTGTCATTAGATTATCTCTTTTTTTTTTTTTTTTATTAATTGTATAATGGACAGCTTAAACTCTGTAAGATACTGGCCGAGCAGGATCAGATTTAGACACCCTGCTGTAGGATCTATCATACATGCATTACATATCTACATGTGTTGATGGTAATTGTTTTGTGCCATTAAACTGGGGTTAACTTTTATTCCTTTGTTTTTTCCACCTTAGACCCAGCAGCGCTGAAAGAGGAGAGGGAAGTATTGAATGAAACTGAAGAGAAAGATTTGTATGAGAATCTTCATGATTTTGTAACTGGAGAAATATCAGTTTGTTCCTTGCAGTCTGAAAAGACTTCCAAACGAAAAAGAGCTCAAAAGACAGGAACTAGGAGTAATTTTACTTGCTTTCATTGTGGAAAGAGTTATAATCAACAAGGAGACCTTGAAGTCCACATTAAAATTCACACTGAAGAGAAGCCTTACACCTGCAAACAGTGTGGAAATGGGTTCACTCAAAAAGTAAGCCTTAAAAGGCACATGAATGTTCACACTGGAGAGAAGCCTAACACATGCAAACAGTGTGGAAAGAGTTTCAATCAAAAAGTAAACCTTAACATGCACATGAGCGTTCACACTGGAGAGAAGCCTTACCTATGCAAACAGTGTGGAAAGAGTTTCAGTCGACGAGAAAACCTTGAGCGGCACATGGAAATTCACAATAGAGAGAAGCCAAACACATCCCCTGAGTGTGTAAAGAGTTTTACACAAAATGTATAAAATGGACAATTCCAGTCCTTGATTCTGATTGGTTGAGCCACATTCGAAGCTGTTGCAAATTTATCTTGAATCTTTCTTCAAATTTTGAAGAATACTACTTTTTCTTTGTATGTATGACTAACCAATAGTTTCTTGCAGTTTGCTTAAACTCACCTTGATGTACATTGTTCATTGTTATGTAACCTACATTAGTGCACAGCTTTAGTGCAAACATTTCTAAGGAACTGATAAGATTGATGAAACAAAAAGAGAATAATCTGAAGTATTTTATCTCTTTCCCACCATTTAAAAAAAAAAAAATACAAAAAGGTTTCCAGAAACGGTCAGCATTTTTGATGATTTTCACCTAAATTTGACAGCCCTCAGAATACTTTCTGCTGTGAAATATGTGAACATATTACATATAAAAATAAAGAACCGAGACTGCTTTTATATGAAAACTCTTGACTTCACCACTTGAATGCAGAAACACAACATTTTGGACAAAAAAAAGGTCAATTTTTTTTTTTTTTATCAAAGTACGATCAAAGTATTTTTCAATAAAAATACATTCAGACGTCATATTCTTTCATATGTAAAATAAAAAACATTGAAAATCAATAAAAATTTAACTTGGTAAATAAAATGTTGGCACATTTGAGGTCTTCTTTTTCTTGTCTGTGTTGCTTTTTGGAGTTGGACACAATCAAGTGCACAAACTGCAAAAAGGTAATTCACCCTATTTCTAGGGTCAGTGTTGTATGGTGCTCTAGGAGTGTTTTCAGTTGGAGTGTCATCTCTTTCATCCCCAGTTTTCTTTAAGTGAACTTTACATCATACTTTAAGTATACTACTATGTCTACATTTGCTCTGGATTTTGTTCATCAATTGATGACCCAAGAGTGAACAGACAAAGCATTCGGATCCATCTGTAGCGCTTCATTCATGGGCATGGTTGGAAAAGGGCATGGTCAGCACACCATGGAAACTAGAAAATTAGAACAGGCTCCGTAAAGTAGCTATCAAGTATGACAGAGATAAATGCTAAACAATACTCTGTGATAAGAACAGGGATAGCTTATAAAGTGTGTGTGTGATTGGTTGCAGCTGTGCGTGTAAATCAGTGCAATGAATGCTGGGGAAGTCTAGTCCGGAGTGACATGCAACAGATTGTGTAGTGTGAGTCAATGTTTTGTAACCACCAAGAGTTTGGTTACCTGTTTGTTTTTGATGCAGTTCTTCCCCAACGCACTAGGGGGCTCTAGGTAGCATTCTACTTAGCATTTAACCAGGTATGGGTGGGAGAAGAAGTTAGTAATGTTTGGTGAATGGGAAGCGTGGTTTTTCTCTTGTTTCATCCAAACTGCTCAGAGTCCTTACTGAGAAACTTTGGTTTCAAGCTCAGTCAAGATTCTTTATAGTAGTGATGGGCAAATGAAGCCTCATAAAGCACTGAGGCTTTCCTCTAACGGTTTCAGGAAAAGATTCGAAGCTTCGAGAGTGTTGAAAACAGCACCCTCTGGTGGTTAGTAAAAAATAAAACAGCCGTCAGACAAAGCAGCCGTCACACATTCCATATATCAATTAATTTTTCGTGCACAAATAAAAGCTTAACAGTATGTGTATGTATGGTTGTTGAATTTATGTCTCTGATAGATTCATTTACCCATTAAACACTGGCATTTAATGCAAGTGCGAATAAGAATGTGATGTAGTAGAAGAATAATGTACACATATGAATTGCTTATGGTAAATATTTCGTTTTCCTGAAATTATAGTATTCTTCATATTACTTGTATGACTGGGTACTTAAAAGTATAATTGAATATGTCTGAATAGAAACTTACTAGTAAAGTAAGATCTGGGGGTTCGAACCTTCTGACACGCAAAGTGAATCGTTCACGTGATTGGACAGAAAGTGAGGCTTCATTTGTCATCAATCACGTGACTGAGAAACCAATGCACGCCTCGAAACTGGGTTTCATTAGAAATTGTGTTGCGTGCGCGATACGCGCTTCAAAGATTCAGTGTCATACATAACATCACTACTTTATATGTCATCTTAATGCATTTCACTGTCTTTGGGTTTGTGTCCTACTGTTTTAAACTGAAGCACAAGAGCACCGGGAATTGAGGACTATGGACATCAAGGCCTGACTGCATTTGGTATGTGGATTCTTTTTGACTATCCTTCTCTTTCATGTCATACCTTGGACATTGCTTTAGTCAATCTTCAAAACTTCAATCTGCAAGCAGTACTACTGATTCTAAGCTACAAAACATTTGGATTACTCTATGAATAACAGAAAAATGGACAGCTAAGTTTTTTGTTTTTCCAACTACATTAACGAACTATAGTTACAGTTTTCTTGTGTGTGCCTCTTTGGTGTTTGTGTTACTTTTTGTTTTTTGAAAAACCTGTTTTTCTCCGAAGACTGAAGCACTTTTCAATAACGCAGTTTAACCCTCTGGGGTCTGAGGGTGTTTTTGGGCCCTGAAGAAGTTTTGACATGCCCTGACATTTGTGCAGTTTTCAGTATCTTAAAAAACATATTCATGGCTAAAGTCAGATTACATTGTAATCAGCACAAACTGGGCTACAATAATATGCAAGCAACATGAATGTACATGTTTGTGTTTTTGAGAAAACAACGTTTATGCGTGGTTTGTGAAAAAATAAAAAATAAAAGTCACCTAAAAACAGCAATGAAACACAGACAGAATATTTATTCACAAGGCTTTTGAGAACTGGATGTGGTAGGCTAGAGTTTTTTTTACACAATGATGTGAAAATCATCTCATTCACTCATTCAAAGAAAACAATATATTGATGTAAATTTACCAAAACATGTTTTGCGATGGAAAGACAATATGTAAGAGATTGACAATGGTCATGAATATTTAGTGATTCACACCTGAGAGACACAAAGAGCCCTCCCTAATGGCCCATCAAGGACACTGTGACGCTCAGGTAAGAAACAATGTGAGAAGATTCAGAGAATGGAGTTTTAGATTAGTTGTATTTTATTTAACACAGTATGATCAAAACATAATGAAGGTCAAAGACACATTATTGAGTACTCTGATCTACAGATATGAACAGACTTTGTGTCATTTGCGTTTTTTTTTCTCCTGAATTCTGTTCAACAAGTGAAACAAGTAAATCATACCTGACATTTAAGTGCTTGCAAAACTCATCATCAGTGGTCAAGAAACTTGTTTTGCACTAGAATATCAGTGTAGATGAACATCTGAAGCTGCATCTGAGTTTTATATCCGAGAAACTAATTTATTGTTTAGCAGATCGCGATCAGAGTATTACTAATAAACATGGTCTAAACATACACTCAGTATAAACACGCATAGGCTATTTTTTTATTTTATTTAATTCATTTTGCTATAAATAAATAAAATACATATACAAATACGATCTTATAGCCATAAACACAAGCATGTTTTGTATGCAATACATGCTGTCTAAACATTCTTAGACTCTATCATTCAGTGTTACAGTGTAAACGCCATTACTTTTATATCGCATCTTTTTCTAGAACGTTAAAAACATTCTTGCGTCGTGAGACATTTAGATGCAATGAAATGAAACCTACATCATAACGTTTCACTTGATGAGGTCAGTAATTATAGTTTGAAAAAAGTCTAACTAGTAAAATCTATACAACTTAGTCTGTCACAGTAACACAATAACAGCGAATGCAACCAAGCTAATAAAATAAAGTCTTACATCTAAATGTAGAATTTATTTTCTGTTGAATCTGCTGGCGCCACATCGCGTTCTTCTTCTGATGAGATAAATATAAGATTTATTCCTCTCAGCACGTCTTCTTTCAGAAATGAACAGTAATCCAGATAAACTTGAAGTCTTGCCGCTTTGTTGATGGTGATGTGGGCGTTTAACTCCCGTGCTTCTCACGTGGCTAATTGTAATATGAAAGCGAAAGAAACTTATGGGCGGTGACAAATTAAAACTTAATTAGATCCAAGGGGGAGATTGGACATCGCGTTGTTTTCATAAGGATTACTTTATCACAGAATATTTGTTTTCGATAAGACTTACTTCGTTCAAGAGTAGAAATATCAAGCTTTCTACAGGTATGTGTATAATGTCTCCATGTGCTGTTTTCGCCAAGTATTTGATCATTTAAGTGACGCGTTTCAAAATGAAGAGCACAGAGACCAACGCGGCACAGAGCACTCCCTGTATATTTTCTTTATTTGTCAAAAACTCACCGTTTCATTGTTATTATGTGTCTGTGCAAATAAAAGTAGACCCTTTACAGATTCGATTGATGTATTTATCTTACCTGTACGATCAAAACTGACGAAGTAATTTAAGTTTATATAGAGGGCTTTTTAAAAAAACGCACCAAACGTGCCGGCGCGGTCTTCGACCCCAGAGGGTTAACTGCAGGGCTATTGGCCGAGACAGTGCTAACTGAGCGAACCAATGGCAAAGCAGCCCGCCGAATTCCCGCACGATCCTGCCGAAATGGGCGGGGTAATCGGCTATATAAGCAGGTACTTTGCGGTGTGAATCAGAACCTTTATGAAGCGAGGACTGATTCGGCCGCGATAGCGCGGCAGGAGCGCAGTACTCGTTCCCGTATCTCAGGGAACCGAGGTTACGTTAGTAACCGAGTACGTTCCCTTTTGATACTTTCACTCGTACTGTGGCAAAAGCCGCTATGGGGAACCAGTATAATCCCGCTGCGCTATGAGGACGACAAGTGATTCTAGACGTTAGCCTAAAGACTAAGAGGTTGTGACCGATGTCAGTCCAAGGGGTACAGCCTCGGCACTCCTGAGAGGGCTAAGAGCGCAGCTGTATAAGGGTTAAACAGAAAGGATCCGGGACTGAAGGGCCGGGATCTCTAGGTTATAAAATCTAATAAATGTGGACAGAGGGGCCCAGCCTGCCACCTCACATATATCTGATATGGCTATGCTGCTAGACCACACCCAAGATGAGGCCACGCCCCTTGTCGAATGGCCCAAAGGGGAGTAGGCCAGCATGATGGCCTTGACTATCCATCTGGACAGTCTCTGTTTCGTGACCGAACGTCCCTTGGAGCGGTCTCCAAAACATACAAAAAGCTGCTCCGACTGCCTGAAGGTGGCGGAACGTGCATTATAGGTCCTAATGGCCCGGACAGGGCAGAGGAGAATTAAGTCCTGGTCTTGCTCTGATGGAGGAAGAGCCAAGAGCATTATAATTTGGGCTCTAAAAGGACTGGTTGGTACTTTAAGTACATATCCTTGTCTTGGCTTCAGGACGACCTTGGAGTCGTTAGGCCCGAATTCCAGACAGGAAGGACTCACTGAGAGCGCCTTTAAGTCACCCACTCGTTTCACCGATGCTAAGGCAAGTAGCAGAGCGGTCTTGAACATTAAAGGGCGCAGGTCTGTGGACCAAAGCGGTTCAAATGGGCTCCCTTAAGGGCCCTCAGTACTCTAGGCAGGTCCCAGAAAGGGAAGGCCTAAACATACTGCTAGCATTTCTAGGCAGTTGATGTGAAGGCTTTTCTGCTCTTCCGACCATAGGCCGGAGGCTGGACTGCCATCGCACAGTGCCCCCCAACCCAAGTTGGAGGCATCTGTCGTGACCACCTTCTGTCTGCAAATCACACTCAGGGAAACGCCCTTCTTCAGCCACTGAGATTCTTTCCAAGGGGCGAGAGCTGCGATGCAGGCCTATGATTTATTAATAAGGTGTGTATTCAGTTTGGTCCTCCAGTGTAGCTACTTTTTTGTACATACGGCATCCTCTCTAACTGGGGTGCGGGACGAAGTGGGCGCGGGCACAATCATATTTCAATATTTCAAAGGAAGCTGGTCGCTACGGTCCTGACCACTTCTCTTTAATAGGCACAGTACAGGGAGTTCACAATAGTCGTGAAGCCTGTGTTTCAGACCACTGTCTTCTCAAGGCTTTGTTTGCCAGACTTAGTAGCAATTCTTTGTATTAGTCTTCCCCTTATCCTATCATGCAATTCTAAGAAAAAAAGAATGCTAATTGCTTCAGTTGTAGCACGATACCTGTCGTGCTACAACGGAATATAAACCCTGTCCATCATTGCATACACAGAAAATAGGCAGGTTACTTCCTTTTACACTGAAATGCCTTCCAGTTGCACTGAAAAGTTCACACACATCCACATATAAAATCACTTATGTATACACAACTAAACCATGTGTCTTTCTTATCAGAATTTTATACATTTGTGCATTTTATTTGTATGTTTGCATGAGTCTTTATATGCGCATCGAGTTTGTATGTACAGGGGTTGGACAATGAAACTGAAACACTTGGTTTTAGACCACAATTAGTATGGTGTTGGGCCTCCTTTTGTGGCCAATACAGCATCATTTCGTCTTGGAATTGACAAATACATGTCATGCACAGTAGCCAGAGGGATTTTGAGCCATTCCTTTTCTAGAACAGTGGCCAGGTCACTATGAGATTCCGCTGTAGGAAAACGTTTCCTGACTCGCTCCTCCAAAATATCCCAAAGTGCCTCAATAATATTCAGATCTGGTGACTGTGCAGGCCATGGGAGATGTTCAGCTTTACTTTCATGTTCATCAAACCTCTCTGTCACCAGTTTTGCTCTGTACCCTAAAGGTGGTGCCATGTATAAGGATGATAATTCACTAATACACAATGTCTGAACCATTGGGTGCACATAGTCAACCTTCACACTTTGCTCTTACTGGTGGAATGTGCAATAAGTGAAGATTGGCCATCAGGCTGTGCAAATATAGCCATGAAACCTCCAACACTATATTGACCAGTGTTTCAGTTTCATTGTCCAACCCCTGTATGTGCGTGTGTTTATAGGTGTATATGCATGGATCGAGTTTATATGTACAAGCAAGTGTCTATAGGTGTATGTGAGCATCAAGTTTATATGTAAACACAAGTCGTTCAAGTGTGTATGCATTCATTACTAACAAAAGATGTATTGGTATGGATTTCATATTAGTGTGCACGTGTATTTCATATATATACATTTTGAACATACAATAGTATACATATATGTGAGTAATTTATAGGTGTATATGCACGTTTTATGTATGTATTGATAAGCGAAGTTTGATTTAAATCCTACATGGTGCCTCATATCCCAGCCTCAATCAGAAATACCATTACTTGCATAGAAATCTATACATCAGAGCCTGATAAAAATGAATTTTTTTTAAAGAAAGATGTCAGATGGATTTAGAGGCATTTGCATCTGAACTCTTCAATTATCATTGCTTCTCACATCAGGCATGCATGTTTGAGCTTCCGTTTACCATTTTCAATGGGCATAAGATAAAATACAATTTTATGTACTTTTCAAGATGAAATATAATTGTAAGGAGTAAAAAGTACAGTTTTTTCTTCAGAAATGTAATCAAGTAAAAGTACATATACACTGTAAACCAGGATAAGTTGAATTTACTTAAACTTAAGGAAACTGGTTGCCCTAAAAAATTTAAGTAATGTTAACTTAAAAAACATCAGTTTACTTACCTTAAAATGTTTCGTTATATTGATTACAAAGTTCAGTTCATTTAACTTAAAATGTTTAGTAATATCACAAAACTAAATAAATTGCAGTTATTATACCTTGTGTATTTAAGTTAAATACTATATTTTTTTAAGTTAAATCTTTATCTATTGTTTGTTTGTTTTTTTTAAACAAACAAATAACACAACATTCATGCAATTTTCCATTTTATTTGAATTAAATTCCAAATGTTAATTTGAAAACAGAACAAAACATACATCATGACATTTTTCACATCCTGAAAACATTTCCCCATAAAACATGAAACAATAGTTTAAAAATTAACTTACTGTTAAGCACATAGAGTTTTTTTTTTTCCAAGAATCACACAAACAGCACCACAACTATGGCTTTTTTCATAATATTGGCAGTACAGAATTTTAAATGCCAGCTCACCTTTTCCGAGGTTGAGCATTACCTGCTGAATAAATATAAAGTGCTTTTCATACAGTTAGGATAGTCCACATGCAGACAGGCAAATCAGTCTGAAAACTTTGGACATAGAAGGTCTGAGATTGGTCAGTTCATCCATTACCAACATTTCTTCCAAGATGATTCCCACTCTAGATGAGTTGAGCTGTGGACATTCTAGATCAACGCTGAGGATTCTTACTGGAGTTCGTCTTGTCGGCTACATCCTAACAGAGGAAGAAACAGAATGACAAATACATTATCAAGTCAGTTAGACAATGGTTTTGTTAAATAATCAAAGTCATATCGTCGCTGTCGGGCGGAATCCTCGTATCTCCAAAACCGTCATTTTTCAGGAAATGAAAAAAACTGCATATTTTTTGAGTTATTAAATATTTTATCGTTAAAGTTGGTATTATACCATATATTGCTATCATACACTGTTGTGTACCAACATTAAGACAACATTTCCCCAAAATCATGTTTTATCGGAGATACGAGGTTTTATGACTTGGGAGCCGGGAGATACGAGCTTATGCTGTCATTGATAAGAATGGTACAGACACAGACTTCGCTGCTGCCAGCAGTGTTCATCAAAGTCTGCGGTCGCGTTGAGCCTTTTGACAAGAGAAAAGACTTCAATAGTTAACCAAATCTAATGACTGTGGTTACATACATTTTCCTAAACTCTATTTTAAAGGTTAGAGCTATGAGTGATGCAATACCAAAATAAAACGATAAACTGTCTAATAGGCGGAAATTAATCTGCAGGCAAACAAAGTCTGCGGTCGCATTGAGCCTTTTGACAAGAGAAAAGGCTTCAATAGTCAACCAAAGCTAACGACTGTGGTTACATACATCTTCCTAAACTCTATTTTAAAGGTTTAAGAGCTATGATGCAATACAAAAAAACTGAGTCCGTCTTTTTTCCCCTTAATTCTTCCAGAACAGCTTATACTACTGTTTCAGCTATTAACATAGTTACGTTTTGTATGTAATGCCAAAGTGGTTATATTTCGTTTCGTTTTCTTATTAAGTTAATTTAGAAAAACGTTTGGAGCATTTTTTTGTTCGTTAAATATCAGTTTGTTTGTTTGTTTTTTACGAACAGCGGCCAGCGGAAGACTTTTGCCTTTTAAATCATTACGATTTGCATAAAATAAAATCTATAGATCTAAAACAGTTAAAGTAGCTATAGAACAATGTTAGTTTAAACATTAAACCTAGATAAATGTGCGCTATTATGTGAATATTGTTTTTGAAGAGGAGAAGCTGAAATCGCTTTGCAGGACATGAGGAGTCAGCGCGATCACATTTTTCAGCGAATAGGCTACATGCCTCACAAACATGACAAATAAATAAATAAATAAATAAATAAATAGAAAGCTTTAAATTATTACTTAACGAAATAAAACAAATCAGAAAAAAAAAACGCTTTCATTATGTAATCCGGAAAGATGCTTTCCTTCAAAAGTTGTGTCGAAAAAAGAGATTGCGAGTCAGGGTCTTTGTGACATTATCTCAGAATACACTAGTTTATTAATGGATCATTCAAATATCTCCTTACTGTTTCCCCCGACACATTCAATGCTAATTATTTTTGCCGGTGCTTTGTGACAAGAAAATGGAAGGGGACATATGCCCCGACGCTCCAGCGGAGTGGAGATACGAGCTCTTCTCAGACAGTTGAAGTGTTCAAATGAGTTAAGAGATTTGCTCTCAAGCTATTTTCAACACTTTAGATTGGTTAATAATTTGTAAAAATTACAGATCCACGTGGGCACTGACCAATAGCATCGATTTGTGAAAAAATATGAAATTGACAAAATTTGGACATACGAGGTTTCCGCCCGACAGCGACGATATGCTACATTCACACCATGTCACAATTACTGTAATTCTGAGATTACATTATTCTACTCTGAGCTGTTCATGTCCTTGAAGTGGGAACTGTGCTTTTTTATGGCAACACTATCAACGCCTAAATTAATCTGGAGAAGTCAGATGCAGTGGTCAGGTGGTAAATTTCCAGTTTACAGATATTAATTGTAAGTTCTAAAAGGACATGAATGTTTTTTTCAAGTTGGAATCTTGTTGTTGTGGTAATTACAACATTGGATGAATGCACTTACACATACCTGGTTTACTGTAAAAAGAGCAGGCCTTTGAATGATCATCTGGATGATGTCAGGCTTGTCGTTGACAACTTTTCTGTGAAGAGCAAAAATTGAGGTTACAATCTTTATAAGGTTTAAGGTTTACATTTAATTGTACAGTGTGCCAATCAATAAAGTGATCATCCTCAGAACAGGCATCAGTTAATGATCCATATGACATACAACTGATCTGGAGGTTTGTGTGATGGTGGTGTAAGTATACTGTTCATAAAGTGATTTAAATGCATGTACATGACTGATGAGCACAAGAAAATAGTTTCATTCTTGTATGACTTCCATGTTTCAACATAGAGACAGGATTTCACATATAGGGCTTAGCTTAAGCAAAGACTAGGCCTTAGTTAAACTAAGACATTAAAATAACTTTTATAAATGGCACTGACATATTTTAAAATGTATCATTACAAGTTATTTTCAATGAAGACAGCTTGAACATGCATTTTACTCTGAGACTAGCCTTTAGCCTTGTCCTTGAAACCGAGGTATAATGTGTAAACAGTTATGTTATCACAGTTATGAGGATCATACTTACATTTCCAAAGCATCTGTTTTATTTCTTCTTCCTTCCAAAACAAGATAGTTTTTAAGAGGACTCTGAACCTAGATAGAACAGAAGTATTTTCATCCATCTTTGTATTTATACCGCTAACGTTAATTAATTTAAACGTACTCTTTCAAACAATAGCCGTGTCTAAATTAAACAAGGTAAATTAACGTAACGTTACAGCACTCACCATATTAACGTTTGCTCCATCGTCGTTCCTCCTCTGCTGCAATCGCAGCTGCTGTATGAGTAAAACTAGATTTACACGCCTCACAAACAACAGCTCCTCCAGTAAAAAAAAAAAAAAAAAATCATTAGAAAAGAAAAGCCAAATAAATGTCAGTCGAACTCGCTGGTCAGGAATTCAAGTGCGGTTATCCACAGAAACACTAGCTAACGTTAGCTAACGGATGAGAAATGCTCTGTTGTTCAAACGAACAACAAACTTCGCCGATCACAAACAGTTTCTCGACGTGATAAAGAAGGTAAATAGCGGAAAATAACGTCAATAGAACTATATAAAACAAAATGTCCACCTTCTCATCCACAGTTCATTGAATTCAGACGTAATCACAGTGACAAAATGACGTTGTTACTCGCAGCGTGAGTGTGGGAAGGGGGCGTGGTCAGGAGCTAAACTTCATGATACCAGTTAATTAAACTTAAGTTTATTCACTGGTTCAACTGTCTACAAATTAGTAGAATATTCTTAGATTTTATAAGTAATGCAGTCAAACTTAAATATTTTATTAAATTGTAATTAAATCGTTTAAGTATATACAAAATCTGGGCTTACAGTGTAGTCAGTTTAAATTGTACTTGAGTAAAGTACAAATCCCCCCAAAATAATACTTAAGTACAGTAATCAAGTAAAATTAATGGAAGTATTTCGTAAACTACACTATTTTAGTAAAAGCAATGACTGGGAGACTTGAATGTTTTAATTAAAATCTGTTACGTACACTGTAAAAAATTACAGTGCATTTAATGGTAAAAAACTGTAAACATGCTACAGTAAAAACCTATTAAATTGTTAATGGTAAAAGACTGTAAAATTTTCAGTGAATAACCAAATTGACATTCCCAAAATTCCCTGTGTTTTTTTTTAAATGGGATGTTTTTTGGGGGGTTGAAATAACGCTTTCTTCTTAGTTTTTTCTTAGCAGGTTTGTACGTTAGGGTTGTATGCTACATCTAATGTTGTTAAATTAATGTTTATTGCTTTATGACACTGTGCACCTTCTATATATGTTAATATTTAAAGGTTGCTTTAGATGGGCTTTGGTTCATCATGTGACTTCCTCATCACCACCTGCTTTAGATGTTTATCAGTGTATTACAAAGGTATAAAAACAGATTTCAGTACTTCAATAGGTATACTATTGAAGTACTCCTCTATTCTCTAGTCTCCTCTATAGACAACACCGGAAAGAGGACGAACCTAGATTGTGCAGCGATTTCTTTCTCTCAATTTACGTATGACGTCAGCCGACGTGCATACTGCGATTACCTTTAATAAGAGTGCACAACCTTCTTTCAAAATAAAATGCCCCATAAACAAAAATAATTACAAATAAAATACAGTACCATAAATAAATAAAATGAATAATCTGGTGTAACAACATTAGGGTGACCGGTTTTAGTCCGGTTTTAGAGCCTTTTGTCCGGACGTCTGTCATGCGTCCTCACTTTTTACATTTTGTCCTCATTTCGGGCCATCGGCCGCCAAATCCCCGCCCATATTTACACTTGCCATTCTGCTTTAAAGTCCTCATGAAATCAAAATTGACTATATTGATTTTGCTAGCTCAAGTTGCTCTTTTTGAGGTGAAGAATTCATCCGTGCAAGTCAATCCGCAAAATAAATTAGTTTGCCTTTAATCTTTAATCAAAATCTGAGAATGCTCCTCCCCTCTGTAACGACGGGACTTCTCTGATGACGTCAGCCTGACCAAAGGCAAGAGCCTAAGCACGCCCCTCCAATTGTCAGTGCCGCCCCGTGAGCTTTGACAGCGCGTGGAGGAAAAACCCCGTAACTAACAGAAATGTTGAGGAGGTGCGTGTTAGGATGTGGTTCTCCCGAAACCCTGTTTTCAATTCCCAAAACACCTTGGCTGCGGTCACAATGGCTTGATTTTTTGCATTTCGAGGAAGGAGGAATAACAGTCGTGGTTGTGTTATAAGCACTTCACAAGAGAATGCTTCAAGAATTTAAACAACATGAAATGGGGTTTGTGAAGTATCTGTCATTAACAGATACGGCTGTCCCATCAGTCTACGCCGTTGGCTCCTCAGGGCCGTCGCCAGAAAATCTTCAATGGGGGGTCATTTTGTTTTCATAGGGGGGCACAATTATGAGAAGCTATAAAAAATTATAGTATAAATATTTATATATACAAACGATACAATAAATCACAATTTATAATGCCATTCCTTATAAACAACATATAGCCTAGTATAAGTCTAACCAAAATGAATTTAAGAAAAAGACATTCTAAAATAAAACACAAAGTATAATGGTTTTCGTTATAAACAACATATAAGAGTCTAATCAAAACAGGGCTCTGAACCGGTTCAAGGAACGAAAACGAAAAACGAAAACAAATGACATTTAACTGGAACAAAATCAATTTTAATCGTTCTGAGCAGAAACGGAAACAGAAATTCCAAATTAACCGGTTAATAACGGTATTTTTATCGTTCTCTTTATTATATCAATTTGGGAGACCAAAAACATGAATTGTGTGTGCAAATGCGAAGGTGACATACAACGTGAAATGCCCGCGAAGCATACGTCATAAGCAGAGCCCTTTCTGATGCCAAGAGCTTAAGGTTACCAAGCACCTGGCTGTTTCATGTGCAAAGGTATATGTTTAGGTTTAAGTTTATCTGGAGTTCTGTTTTGTTTGAGTGAAAATGTAATAGGCTATTATGCATATTAGGTAAGGAATAAGTCAACAGGTTATTATTGCGGATTAAGCCCGTGTGGTCAGGATGTTAAGCGGATGGTCTTGAAGGGGCTTATTTCGCTATAGTATTATTTCGATAACAGCCGTACATTGACCCACTTACACGGCTATTTACCAGATAAGTAAGTTATCAAACAAGAAAATTGTTTTGAAAAAATTATTAGCGCATTTGTAACTAGTTTCTGCCAGGTGAACTCGTTTACTTTCGGTTTTAAAGACAAGACGTTCAAATGACACGAACAGGAATTTGGTTTAATGATTTGTAAACAATGCCAAACATGTTATTAAAAGGCACACACTATCTATCTATCTATCTATCTATCTATCTATCTATCTATCGCGCCGTGTAATAAAATAATAACGTTATTAACCGGTATTTTTTCTCGGAAACCGTTGTATTTTTTAATGAGGAACGCAAGAACAGAAACGTTATAATATCGATTCTGCTCGGAGTGAACCGAATGGATTTTTTTTCCGTTTTTAAGCCCTGAATCAAAACGAATTTAAGAAACAGACAAATTATAAAATAAAACACACATTATAACAGAATTCGTTATGAACAACATACAAGTCTTACCAAAACGAATTTAAAGAGAAACCGAAACGCACCGGCATCTCTCATTGGGCACGAAAACAAATATTTCCCACAAGAGGCACTGGCGCGATCGCTTTTTTTTTTCTTATAGGAAAACAACGGAAACAACTTAAAATGCTATGCCATTTTTGGTCATATAGATATAACACATTGAATCGTGGGCATGTTGGCTCATTTTCGGAGTCTGTTGTGTGGGAACCCATTTGGGAATAAATTATTACGAAGCACATTGAGACTTTAATCAAGCATTTTTTAGATTGAAAAAACCAGCATTTCAGATGCTGGGAAACGAGATCGGTTCATTGGTTAGTCCAGTTATGCTTTCCCATCACAAAGTCACATGTATTTTTAATGCACATTGGGTGTTTCCATTGTAGTTTGTGCACGTTTTCTTGCCGGATAAGAATTTAACCTTGAGCGCGTACGTTTTAGAATTTATCTCTGTATTTCCAGCCAGCGTTTTTATGCAATATAGCAAAATGTGCGTTCAGCGAGTTATTAGTTTGAAGGTAAGTACAACAATCTACCAAGCAATATTTTCAAACGTTAAACACAATACAGGGCTGCCAGTGGAAATTCTGTTAATAGTAAGCACAATGAACTTGCGTTCAAATCTGCCTCCACTTCTGAATGAAACGCCTACTTTACTACATCCAATCAGTTTGTGGTAGAAAAACAAACAAACCACGCCCTCTTCTTTCCTCATTCAATATTCTGTTTCTCTCGGAAGTACGTCAAAATACGGAAGTAAAATCGGTCGCAAACTTCCGGTTCACGCGGACTTTAACATACAATACAAGAAACTGTTTGCATGCTGAACAATAGCTAATGCCGAAAAGACAGACGTTGTTTAAACCTACTTGGTGCTTAGAGCATCGTTTTTGTTGGCAGAAGCACAAAAGGAGATCACTATGCTTTCTGAATCCGTGTATCATTCGTTCAATCGTTTTTTCAAATTGAAACCAAAAATGAAAAAACAAAAAACGACTTGTTTTTCCATTATTTATTCCCTGAACCAAAATGAAAAAACGAATAATCACTCGAATCCGTGTATCATTCGTTCAATCGTTTTTTCAAATTGAAACCAAAAATGAAAAAACAAAAAACGACTTGTTTTTCCATTATTTATTCCCTGAACCAAAATGAAAAAACGAATAATCACCCGTTTTCCGATTTTCTGATTGTGCGCTCAGATCAAAATAGAAAAAAAGGAATAACAGGATTAGACTAATTTAAATTTAGATTTTTAATTTACCCAAATTGGCATGACCGAAAGTTTATGGATGTAACGTCTTTCAGGTAACTTAAGGTAGGCTACTGTAGATTGAAAGGCTAATTTACACCCCCCACACCAGTAGCGTAGCCAGAAAAGAGACTCTGGGTGTGCATCAGAAAAACTGGGTGTGCCACATTTATTGTCAGATTAATACACAAAAAATAAATAAGTAAATAACATAAAAAAAATCTGAGTATTACTAACATTACAGATAAGTACATATTATCTGAAAGAAAAAAAAAATGTAATGCCGCAATAGACACGACTTTTCATTTAATTTTCACTTTATCCACAAAAAAAGTTGTAAGTTTAAATACAATCTGTGAGATATTAGGCTAATAGCCCACAAAAAATAAAATAGAAAAGTTAAATAAATTGTATGTTGCATTTATACTGACCAGAATAAGCTGTTTCACATACGTCTACACACAAATTAAGCAGTTTAAAACTTTGTTAAAATGGTAACGGAACTGTATTTAATGAAAATAAAGTCAATTATTCGGTTATCCTGTGGTTGCGTGTTTACGTTTTGAGGATTTATTATCTGTAACTAGCCTATTAGTTCATGTACGAAATAAAAGCTAGAATTTTGTAAACAATCAAACAATAAAGAAAGAAAGAAAGAAAGAAAAGACAATTGCTACACATTCCCGGTCCTGTTTCGCGCAGCTGATTCTTTTAGATGAATATGTGCACTTTGTGAGCATATGAACTTAATTATTAGCCTATCGCGCTTGCCTACTGCATGACATGGAGGCGCCCGCGCAATCCCTTGTATTTTTTTCTGCAGAAAGAACTTTTTTCTGATTTATGAAAACATTCAAAAAATGTGCTTTTGAAAAATAGCGAAATAAACGAAATGCGCTTTCTGCCGTCTCATACAGTCTCCGTGAAGTGGAGCGCGTCACAGCAACGAACATATCAGCGGCAGCTGGCACACCTAAAAATAGATGCAGAAATATTTTTTATAATCGTAAAAAAAAAAAAAAAAAAACAGCGCTAAAGAGGGGCTAGCAGCTGCTTCAGCACCCCAAGAAAGACCAAAGCACCCCACAGCACCCACACACATAAGAAATAAATCAAAACCATTTGACTCATTATGCATGCATATATGCAACTCCTGCATTGCAATACAGCGTGACATGATCACTTTTCGAAATGTCACAGCATCTTATTTTAATAACGAAAAGTGCCAGGCATGCCTTGCCTACCCCGCACATGAACGTGTCTTTAATAGAGAAATGTATAGCCTACCTTTTCATTCCGACTATGCATTTTTTTTAAATGTTCGTTGCTGTGACGCGCTTCACTGAGACTGTATGAGACTGCAGAAGGCGCATCTCGGTTATTTCGCTATTTTTCAAAAGCACATTTTTTTGGATGTTATCGCGAGTGTTCTTTCTGCAGAAAAAAAAAACCCACAAGGGATTGTCAGTTTTTCTGATGCACACCCATAGTCTATTTTCTGGCTACGCTACTGGTGTGGGGGTGTAAATTAGTCTTTCAATCTACATTGCGTTAAAGATCCGTTATCAACAGTCATGTCATCTTCCCTAAGAGTTATGCGCCTGTTTCCTCTGAACAGCACAAAACTTTCCATGGCTATCAATGTGGTGTTCAAATGTGTAACGAAGTTACATCCATAAACTTTGGGGTCATGCCAATTTGGGTAAATTTCAAATCAAATTTAGTCAAATCTCGTTATTCGATTTTTTCTATTTTGATCTGAGCGCACAATCAGAAAATCGGAAAACGAGTCGTTATTCGTTTTTTTCATTTTGGTTCAGGGAATAAATAATGGAAAAACAAGTTGTTTTTTGTTTTGTCATTTTTGGTTTCAATTTGAAAAAACAATTGAACGAATGATACACGGATTTTTCTGCAACCTCTGTCGTATTGACATTGATGTGATGGTCTCGACCATCATTTTTCATTTTCGTTCTTTTTGATGGGTGTTTTTCCAAGTGAATAAATATATTGACTTCATACATCCCCCCCAGATGGTTTCCGATGGTGTCCTAACTTTTGGACACAAGTGTCCTAATTTTAACAGTCATGCCGGTGGTCACCCTAAACAACATATTCCTGCTACATCAGCGATTTAAATGGTTGATATATTCAAGAACGAAGCACCAACATATTGTTTAGAGACGCAAAACAGTGCCGTGGCTGTGAACGCACACTAAATGAGCAGTCAGTCTAGCTAGTGTTTAAGCACTCATAACTCCTCTAATAATAATAATTGAATTTCTTACTTAGTTCGTACATCTGCACTTTGTTGCTTATGATGAGGAATTTGCGAGTTTCAGTCTGAACAAAACTCTGTGATCCAGGAATGACTATTCTGAACACCTCTGATTAGCCACTGTATTCAACAGAGTTGTGTGTAATCGTTATAAAATAGAACATGGAACTAGTGAAAATTAAAAGAAAAGATTTGTTTGCTGTATTAAATTTAGACCTGCTCACGTTAGATCAGACGTTTTATTGAGAAACCAGGGGACCCTTTTCCATCCTCTCCCCTCCTTGCGGGACGTGTTCGAAAGTGAAAGTAAAATTGGAAAAAAAAACTGTATGCATACAAAAACCATTGCACGTATTCGAGCATCAGCAACGGAATGTGATCACAGACTGCATTATAATCATTATAATTATAATCATCTTATTTTAGAGCTCCTGGGATTCAATTTTATTTTCTTCATGCATGGGGAATGCATATGCTTAAATTATTGAAGGGTATACATTTTTGATGTTTAATTGATAGCCTGACTGCTCGTGATTTGATGACATCATTAATTACAGAAGTCACTCCCATTTTATTTTGTCCAGAAATAAAAGTTATTGACTTATTTACATATAACTTTTAACATTAACTTAATTTTACACTGAATTCAAATCTATTATTTGTACTATAGCCTAGTAAAACAAACTTTTTTTTTTCTTTTGTATTCCATTATCACAGTTAAATTAAGGGATTTTGTTTTAGAGAATGGCCACATACCCTTTAAAATCCAATATGGGTTTATATTTTAGTTGCATTTTTCCTTTGCCTGAGTTACAAGGTGTCAGGTCTGAAGATATAATAGGTTCTTTCACAACATCCGGGGGACATCAACTGTTTAGTGGGTAGTATGTACTGTAAGTGCGCAAAGTGCTTGTTGTTAGTAAATAGACTAAAACATTGTGGTAAAAGCAAAGTTTGTTAGCTGTGGGTAGATTTTGATGAAAACACATACAAAGTGTTCAGTACATACTGATCTACTTTATTTCTCATGAGCTTGTTACAGTTAAGGTTTGTCTAAAAGCAACTACAATTTCTGAGTGGAAAAAATGTATTTCTGATTTAATTCATAGTGTAGCTGTAATACAGAGTTCCCTTTTTCAGAGAGCAAGGCACGGTTTTATCCCCTCTTTGCACATATGTAGTGCATGTGCCCAGGAGATCATCAGATGACCGGTCTTTGTCCCACACCTCCAGCTTCAGGTTGTCGTTGACTCTGCAGTTTGGGAAGTTGAACTCTGCAACCCACACAGGATTACGGGTACTCTGCTGAAAATCTGTCATCCCCCCGTAAGAAGAGCCGCACCAGATCTTGACGTATGGATCGGGTCTGCTTCCGAACATATTATCTGCAGCAAGGTTATTGGCTTGTATATTATACACCCGAACAGCAGCACTAGCAGAATCCAGCTGAGACACCAACATCAGCACAGCCAGAGACATCAGCCGAAGATGATAAAAGATTGCCATGGCTGACAGAAAGAATATGTTCAATTATAATGAAGATTATATACACCCAAATATTGAAATGCAAAATTAATATCATAAAAAAAGTGAAAATTAATGAGACATTTTCAAATTCAGAGAGATATTTCAATGTATTTTTCAAAATAATAAAAACAATATTATTTTATAAGGAAACCAGGAAAACTTTACCTTGTTGTCCAAGTTGTTATTTTGTCCCAGAGAGAATCTGGATGGTATATAAGAGAGTCTAAGTAACTGGCTTCTTCACTTCTCAGTTTCGGTCTGTTCACACATTTGGTCAAGTCCTGGTTAAATAGCCTGTATTCTGGCAACCACCCCTGTACTTTAGTGCATGCCTAGTAAAGGGAAAGTACTAAAATTGACCAAAGATACATTCCAGTGTATTATTCAAAATTAGCTTCATATGTAAATAATAAAAACGTAATAAATGACACATTCATACATTTTGTAAATTATAAATAATAATTCTAATTTGAATAATAAGAAGAACAGTTAATATTAGTAGTAGAACTATTTTAAACTGAATTTCAACTTAATTTCAAATTAAACTAAATGTATAACTCCTATTTTTACTCTGACAGTTTTGTCCAAAATTAGGCAAAAATATGTTTTCATGCCTGATTAAAATGAATAATTTAAAAACAATCGAATAAGCAATTTTCTCATTTAAATTGAATTTTCATTTAAAATTACATTTTGGTTTAAAAAGATGTGCTGTTATTCAAATAAAAATGTATATTTACACACCTTTAATATTCATTTAAGGCTAAAGATGTGAAAACATTATATGATTTATTTTTTCACACCTGGACAAACATTTCAGAATATGTGTGTGTGTGTGTGTGGAGAGTTCAGATACAAAAGCCTCAGAAATCTTTCTTTAAAAAAATGCATTTTTATCAGGCTTCGATGTATACATTTCTATGTAAGTACTATTACTTTGGCTGAGGGTGGGATTTTAGCGAGTTTACAGATATTTGATAGATGTATAATATGTGTCCAGAGCATTCACTCAGTATCATTATTTAAGTTTTGACTGAGATGGCTTTTAGCTGGTTTTGCATCTGAACTCTTCATATATATTTTTAACTTTTTTATTTATTTAACTTTTTAAGAATTATTCACTAAAAGCAGATTTTTTTGTATGTATGAAAACATGGATGACTTGAAATGTGAAATGTGCAGGATACAACCTGAAAATAAATGGGAATGGTTTGTCCTTATACCCCTCATTGAATGTAGTGTGTAATTGCAATTAAATCCACTGGGTGGTAGAGCTGCAAAAATGTACTGTTGCCGAGAAGCTGAAACAAAACCAAACATGTATTGATGTGACACCTCTCTTCAAACACTGACTGCAAGTGATGATAAAAGCCGAGATAAATTTCATGTTCTAGACCCTAATGGTATATTTGTCAGGTTTTGAGACTCTTTTGTTGTGTTTTTGGTATTTGGTTTAGCCCCTTTTGTCTTTGGTTTGTTCCATTTCCTTTTTGCCCTTATTTGGTCATGTTCCTGTTTCCACCCCTCATCAAGTCATTATTAGTTAATCACGATCACCTGTCTGTGTCTCGTTACCACCCTATTTAAGTTGGATTCTGTTCATTGTTTGATTGTCCGTTCTCGTCTTTGTGTGCGTGTCTCCTTGCCTGTCTCCTATGTGGAATTTATGCTACAATTTATGCTGATGCAAAGTATGCATGGAGGGTGGTTCATCATTTTGCCAAAACATGGGAAGCTAGAGATTTCAGAACAGCAGATGGTAAACCAATAGCACATTCGAACCTAATAGGACAGTTAACTAAGACAGTTACCAGCCGAAGTGGCCATAATAAAAGTGAAAGTTTATGCTTTTCCAGTGCCTTTCACCTTTATTTGTTTCAACTGAAGAAAACAACATTTAAAAGAATAAGGAATGTGAGTACCCCTTTATTTCTTTAAAATGTAAGTTATTTGCTGCTTAAATAAGCTAGAGGCCCACGCCAGCTAGTCCTGATTGTGTCGTGATATTAATTGTGTCATGTGGGTTAAGCATGAAACATTTGAAACGTTAGTGAATAATGTTAACTTACTATATTTTTCTGAAGATAAAGACATCGATCAGACAAACACTTCGAACTGATTTAAAATATTTAATGATTAGCCAATGTAACAACTATTACAACTACAACTATTTACATTTAACGTTTTTTGCGTCTCATGTTGGTCCATGATTAAAATTAGTGGTCTCTCCTCAGGAGCATATCTGATGAAATGACCAAGCCATTTTAAGAAGAGCTCAGTGTCCATGTAACCCTTATCCTGGAAACCATAGAGGGCATTGGGGGGCCCAGTCAGCCTATAGGCATTGCTTGGAAGGCAGCTGGGCTAAATGATTGTAAGATATTAGCTCAAAATTGTTATAGGGAATCAAAATGGGAATCAGATCTAACGATTCGATTCAGCTTGATTAGATTAACTTGATTCAGAATTAATATTTGGAACCTATTAACCGTCCAGCGAAGGGGTTAAATTAGTACATGTTACCAATTCTGAAGTTTATATTACTTCGTGGCCATGACATAATATAAACCGTTATTTCGTTAACTCTTAAGGGCAAGGTAGCAAGATCTGGGCATAGGTTTAACTTTAAAATACACAACACAAGACAATGCTTCTTTATAAATGAAACAAGAATTTATTCGAATTACACTAAGACACACAAACTAAACTACTAACACATAAACACACACACACATTCATACTGTTCTAGAGGGTTATGGGGTTAACGGAGCTTAAACGGAATCCCAAAACAACGTTACTAGCAACTGCTACTATAGTTCTTAGATTGCAACCTGGTAGAACCACAAAAGCAGAGATTCGGCTTTTAGCTGCTAATAAGGATTTTGTGCACCAATTCAGCGAGCAAAGGAGATTTTGTTTACTTGCGTCCTGTTTGAGCGGGGGTTTCCTCCGTGACTTTTCCCGGTGTCCTGATTGGTGGCTCGTAGATGATGTCTTTGGGAAACACGTTAGTGATGAGTGAGCTGCTTGGCCAGATGGCTCTGATTGGTTGCCGGGTTACGCAATGTGATGCGCGGGAAGTTTCTTCTGCAGTCAGAGTTGCAAGACGCAAAGTCTTTGAAGAATTCGGCAGGTTAGCGGAGTGGAGTCCGTTTCTTGTAGAGTTCTGGATGGCACAATCGCGTGATGGTCAGCGCGGTGGAATGGCGACGCACGGCGAAAGGCGCCAGGTGGAAATCACACGGCGAAAGGCGGACAGCGAAAGGCGCACGACGAAAGGCAAGGCATTGTTAGGAACATAGGGTTTTAAACCAGCCATCTTGGCCCGTCCCCATTCAGGTTTGCTCCAATCAGATCGGGTTGTGGGGCGGAGCCATGCTTCAGGTGGTTCCTCCTTGCATAAATTAACCTGAGTTCCACACATGGTGTATCTATGAGTTGTCAATAACTTCAATAAATCGTTGTAATGTAAGTATTGTAACCAATAGTAACTTTTCATTCATATAAACATATTGGAAATAAAACAAGCTTCTGGTCAACACCAAACATCAGATATCTTGCATACGGTCAATACATTTTGTAGCCTTATCAACTAAAAGGAAATATAATGCAAACACATAAAAGGAGAATATATTCACTCATACACATACACTCGATTACACAAAACACACCACACTTATCGAAAGGTAAGGAACATACTATTCATCGGTACTGTTACTCTAATTGTGGTAGAAATAGTCTGTTTTAAGAGTTTGTGTATTCTGAATAGCCGTCCACAGTTTAGTAGAATGCAGAAAGGAGGGGTCTGGGTGACCAGAGTGTCCGGAGGTCATGCTGTGAAGCCCCTTTGAACCTTACCGGCTGGTTCTTGTCATTATAAACCTTTCATTGTATATTTGATTGTCAATTCACGTGTACCTGGTAAGAGATACACTGCATGCTCTGGTTGCCTGAATGAGCCTAGATGAAAGGGGAGTTCTTGTCTTCAGTCGATTGAGTTAGGGTTTTAGCTATTTAAATTCCCTAAGAGATAGTGACCAGGAAAAGGGGGAGCCGGTCTGGCCAGTTTTACAATAGGCACATGGCCGGGGAGATGACTCTTTTAGATTCGACTGGAATGTGGTGATCCCTGCAGGTTGATGATCTGTTCAACCAAGGTCCCACATGATGAAGGGTGGAATGGTGTCCCCAGATGCATTCACACAGCAGTGGACTGTGATGTGCTCCTTGGTAGTCTGTTGCTGCTGGTAGACATGCTTCCTTCCAGTCTGGCACAGGACCTTCTCCCTGGACCGAGGCTCGTCTCCAAAGCCAGTTTCATCACAGTTGTAGATGGGATGTGGCTTTTCCTCTAAATTATGCTTCACATAAAGGGCCTTGTACAACTGGAAGAATGCTCCAATGGACTCTGGTGTGGCTCCATGTACTCTGGCTTTGTCCAGGGAGTCTGCCGTCTGTGAGGTCAATTCTGGATGGCGGGCCTTGAACCTGGAACACCACACATCACTTGGCCCCTTCTCTAAATTGACAGTAGGCGCGTTTCCATTACCCTTCAAAATGCGCAAATTTAAATAGCGAATCGAAAATACGCCTAATGGAAACGCGTCAAATTCGCAAAAAAGTTTTTACGCTCGCATGAGGTGGTTTTTTAGACGATGCGAAAAAGGAATAATTCGCAAAACTGTAATGGAAACGTTTTTTTCGCATTTCCAGGTCACATGATATACGTGAACAGTCATATGATCATTCTTTAAAGATGGCGCGGTATGTGTGGACTGAAGATGAGACGGAGTTATTTATTAAACTAATTAAAGACAAAAAAATTACGGCAATATTAGATTCCAAGCAACAGAGAAATGCCACCATTTACCAAGAATTGGAAGCAGACATGAAAGAGAAGGGCTTTGACAAGCCGTGGCAAATCTTACGGTCCAAATGGAAAGCTCTTAAACAAAAGTATCTTTCAGAGAAGAGACAACTTTGCAAAAGCGGTGCTGGTGGGAGAGGGAAAGTGAAATTTAAGTATTTCGACCAAATGGACGAAATACTTGGCCAGAGACCAATTGTGACTTCCATGAACACAGTTCTACATAGCATAGGTAAGGCACACATTATTTCTATTTTGCATTAACGTTAGCTTATAACTATCTTGGTGTATTTTACTTTTATTAAGATTGGTAGTTAGCCTCGGCCTTTGATCTAGGTTATTTTTTATCATGTTAATTTAGGCGCCCTTATAGCTCTAAAATTACATACTTTTGATGATACACTCTAAGTTGTCCTACCTTCTTTCTTCTTTTATGTAAACAAATTAATATTAGATGACGCGGATGAAGATTCAGAGATGGCTGGCTGTTCCAATGATCCATCGTCTGATTCACTGGGTAAGTCAGACCTATGAATCTAGGATATATACTACTCTACAACACATATGCAAAACATACACACACACACAAACACAAACACAGTGTATTTGTTTAGCATAAAATTATTACAAATGTTAACTAAGTTATGATATAACAAAGTGTTTTAAAACTGTATGTAAAATGCTGTGCCATGCACTGTCAAACAATCATTGTTTTCAATCAATTTATACACCCAAAGGAGCAACATACCCTGGGGCATAAAAACATTAGAATAAAAAATAAGAAATAACTTTTTTTTATTATTATTATTTGTGTCCTAATAAGATGTAAAATAAAAATAGATTAATTTTCTGATCTTTCTCTTTTTTTTTTTTTTTAAGAGTTAACAGCATCCTGTGATGATGGGTCCATGACACCACATGATGAAGCCCCTGATACTCCAAATGTTCTGGAAGAAAGGGAGAGGGAATCATCTACACTATCATCTCAGGAGAGCTGGAGACAGCCAAGAAGATGGAGATCATCTCACCAGATGAATATATTTAAGGAGCAGGCACGGCAAGATCAAGCCATCATCAGCACAATGACTGAGGTGCTCAATCGTGCTGTTACGAGCGCCATGCTCATGCACTTGAGGCTCTGGCTGGAGCTCAACACACCTTTGCCTGCCAGCAACCACCTTACCTTCTACAACATCCCCCCACATACTAGCAACAGCAACCTCCATACCTCAGTCAACCAAAACAACCTCCATACTACCATCACCCACAGCAACCTCCTCCCAGCTCCCAACCTCAGTCACGTTGGTACCACCCTCAACATCAGTCACCGACCACTTCCCCTGGCCACTCTCCCTCTTACCAGAATTTGTAGGTCATTACACTGCATTACATGCACAACTTTGCATATCACTTGCTCACACACTACTTCTTTTTTGTTAGCTAGATTTTGTTACCTTTTCCATGGTTCCCAGTTGTTATGCTTAATGTTAAGTGGTGATTATTTTATTTATTTATTTTACTTGCTTAGATTTTTTATTTTATTTTAATGTTGTAAAACAAGCCTACTGGTAACACAAAAATGTAAGATTTTAATGTAACATATTGTAAGTTTTTTCCATATGGCACAGTGCAGTTTTTTTCTAAGAGTTCGAAATAAATGACATTTTGTTTAGTGTATACAACAAATAAACCAAAAGTTTAAAAGAATATGTACGTTTTTTTTTTTTTTATATATGGCACAGTGCATTTTTTTTCTACGAGTTCAAAATAAATGACATTTTGTTTAATGTGTATACAACAAATAAAGCAAATGTTTCAAAGAACATAAATGGCTCTTACTTTTCATACTGCAACACCAGAAATAAAGGTAAAGACAAAACTGTGTTTATACACCGGTAGGTTACCTAATGAGGCCTGAGTAGATGATTTACAAGAGCCTGTCTGATTTCAAGAGCCACAGAATCATGTTCACCCCGTGTTTGTCTCTGAGGCTGTTCTGGAGCTGGTTGTAATGCAGCAGGTGGTAGCTGCTGTTTTTTTTCCTGACATATATTGTGGAGAATGCAGCATGTAGCCACTACTGTAGGCATGAAATCATGGTCTATGTCACACATTTTGGCCAGGACACGCCATCTGGTTTTGAGTTGTCCAAAGGTATGTTCCACCTTTACACGGATGGCACTGAGATGCTCATTGAAAAGTGTTTGTGCTTCTGTCAGATTTGGACCTGAGAAGCCCTTCATAACCCAGAGTAGTAGTGGGTACGCAGGGTCACCAGCAATGAGTAGAGGCACTTGGACTCCTTCAATTTCCGTAGTTGCTTGTGGGTGTTTTGCTGGATATCTGTAAAGAATGTACACATGCGTATAGTGTATACATATGTGTGTGTGTGTGTGTGTGTGTGTGTGTACATATATATATATATGTATATATAAAACACACATGCTTTGTGTGGTGGGTGATATGGCTTTAAAAAAATCAATAGCTGAAATGATCTATAAAGATTCTCAAATACCTGAACAGATTTGATGTGGCAAACACTGCAGCATCATGTGCACTGCCAGGTGACCCAACAGAGATATCTCTGATCATCAGCTGGTCATCTACAACAGCCTGCAGAACAATGGATGTCCAACCTTTTCTATTTACATAATCCCTGTACCCATCACTTGGGGCTCGAATGGGGATATGAGACCCATCAATTGCGCCGTAGATCTGAGGTATTCCATGTGCCTCATAATTGCGCTGTGCAATCTGTTGTGCTTCCTTCACGTTGGGCAAAGCAATGTATTGCTTCAGAAGTTTTTTGCATATAGCCTGGCATACACCATTTACACACCTGTGGACAGTGGTCTTACTAACCCCAAATGTCTCAGCTACAACCCTGTACTCTGCACAGGTAGCCAGTTTATAAACTGCAATTGCTATGCGTTTATTTGTGGAAACTGGCTCCCTTGGGCATGATGCTGCAGGTGCTACAAGAGGCCCTACTGCACTGCACAGCTCAAAAAAAGTGGACGCGTTCATCCGAAAATTTTGAATCCACAGGTCCTCTGTGAAATCGGGCACTATAACCTCCCAGAACAAGCGCATACGTGGCCGCTCCCAAGTATAGGGGGATTGCCTTGCCATTAATGCTTGCATAATGCGCCTACGCAACAGTTTTTTATCGACATTTAGAAACTATCGCAAAAGTTTCGCACAAATTTGTAATGGAAACGCGCCTGGCGGTGCTCTCTGTTCTGCCACTCTCTTTTATGATCCCAACAACCAGCACTTTGACAAGGGATCTTGTCACTGGAAAGCCATGGTCCACCATCCAGAAAATAAAGAAATGAGAGCCTCATTCTCTGCAGGTGTCAGAGCCGAATTAGGATGAGGGACATATATATATTTTTTTATAGTCCTGTAGAGTAGTGTGGGGAATGCCATATTTTTTCGCAGTTGCCCTTAAACTTGCTCCTGCCTTCACTTTCTCAACTACCTCCATTAACTTCTCCTTTGAATATAGTTTTTTCTTCCCTGACATATTCTTAACTTTCTTTTCCTTTTGCTTTACTTTACTGACTTTCCTTTAAATGAACAGGATATGTTACCCACTGCGCAATGTGACGTTGTAGTGACGTCTTTTCCATGTCATTTTTGACATATGGTCTACCAAATAAATAAATAGTCATACAGATAATAAATCTTGTTTGTTTATAAATAATCTGTATTCATATGTATAATCATGTTGATAGGCTCTATTTTGTAAAACACATTTACTGCAACTGCCATAGACGTCCAAATGACGTCCAAAAAAACCCAGATCAAATGTTGAACGTCAAAATGACGTCCAAGTTGGGTCATGGTTGGACGTCCAAATGGTAGACCTAGTTTGGACGTCGAATAGATGTCCAGAATTGGTCATGGACCGACGGACCCAATATAAACATGATCTGCACGTCTATCCGACATCCAATGTTTAGTGGGTAATCACATATATCAATTATTTATAATTTATTATTAATTTATTGTAATTATATTTATATGAAATCTTATTAAATAACTTTTCTGAATATCCTATCATTGTGTTTAACTTTATGAAAAGTTGGCAATGAAATAACGGCAGATGGGAGTTTTAGTTACTCAAAAATGTTCTGAGGGCAGAAAGGAAAATGATTGGTTTACAAATTCAACCAATGAATTTGAAGCAGAGGCGGGATCAGGAAATTTGAACGTGGGATGGGAATACTTCAGACAGATACATTATTAACGCTTCGTGGGAGACATTTCTTGCAAGGTAAGTACATTTACTATGTATTTATGAAAAAAAATCAACATATTTAGCATTTACTAAAGCCAAGTTCACACTACACGACTTTAAACGTCGGCAGATCGCTGTGGAGTTCAGACTACATGACTTGATTGTCTGTCTTTAAGTTGTTGTGGCGTTCACACTACGTGACTCTGTGTAAATGATCCGCAACCGGGGGTTACACACTACATGAGCAGACAAAAACTCTGTCGCCCAGCAACTCTATCAGTTCCCCAAACCACGTTTTGTCACGAGATATATATGTATATGTATATATGTATATTAGGGGTGTAACGGTTCACAAAATTTGTGGTTCGATGTGTCACGGTTCGGTACGTTTTCGATAAAGCCAAAAAAAGACAGAGAAATTTCCTTGATTTTTACACATTTTTTATGTATTAAAACTAACATAAAGAAGGCTATGCATCTCAGATCAGCGGTAGGGATCGGATTTCATTTATCACATGAGGAGAATGAGTCCATCTGACCAGTGAGGTGAGAAAAACAAGTAGGCTAGTTGGCAAAATATTTTTGTTCTAAAACAAAGTACAAAAGCGCCTGCTTTAAAAATATTTTAGACTTTTGCTATTTATCTAAGATGATTTTGGAAGCTTCCACCATTTGGTGATCTCCAGTGTTTTATATTTAAACTTTATAAGTTATTTGTTATTTTATATTAGGCCTATAGCCTATATTCGCATTCGTTTTAATAATAGATTAATCATTCTGTTTAATACAAGTGAGTTTTCCGTACAGTTTGACGTCAAATTGGCGCTAATTCAAAAGTGAAACTAAAACTAAAATGCGCACTGGCATTTACAAGCTGTTTAAAAGCGGGAAAAAAAGCGAGGGAAAGAAGGGATATTCGAACGAATTTACCTCACCGTCACACCCCTCCTGGAGTATTGTGTTTTTCTTTGGGAGTTACGTCGTTTGGGCTGCCTTGTTTCGTAGTGGCACTGAGAACATTATAATGATTATATTTCACACACTCCAAGTTTTTTTATTTTCCAAATGTAATAGGATTAGTCCAACGAATTGAATCGTTCGGTTTGTAATGCGTACCGAACCGAAAAGCCTCGTACCGAACGGTTCAATACGAATACGTGTATCCAGACAATCGTGCTGCTGCCACAGCTCAATTAAATTTTCTTCCATCTCTTCTGTCCACATTTTTCTTGACGCCATGTTGATGCTGCTGTTTGTTTTTGAACTCCCGTAACAGCTCGTTGAGACACCCGACATCACGTGATGTCGAGTCGGCCGACCGCTCCAGATATTTGGCATGCTAGATATCTGTTTTTTGTCGACGAGATGTCGGCGACAAGTCTGCGAGCCTCTTTGATGCGTCGTTGTGTAGTTCACACATAAAGACTGAGGAGCGCCGATCACCCACTGATTTTCCCCCGATTACAGCCCGACCTGTCGGCGAGCTCGTTAACTTGCAAATCGGGCTTAAAATCCTGTAGTGTGAACTAGCCTTAAGATAACTAGGGAACAGAGATGCACAGAACAAATATTCATCGGCTGAATAGCATGTCATATGCATTTTCATTCAACTGTTTCATCAGTCGATCGCATCAAAGCAGCGTATGGGTTAACTGTAGTAAAACATGCCTTTCCATTGCTACCCCGCTGTCTGTGAAACCGATATGAGCGACAACAGAACTCAAATCTCTGTGACATTTCATCAATTTGCGTTAGCATTCGCATTGCGTTAGCATTGATATGACTCTTATTTTTACTATGCGCTGCTCTCAGGGCAGCAGTAATCAATATTCATATTACTGAGTAATCAATATTAATAATACTGTTATTTTTAGTGTACTATGCGCTGCTCTCAGGGCAGGAGTAATCAGTATTCATATTACTGAGTAATCAATATTAATAATACTGTTATTTTTAGTGTACTCGTTGTGCCATAATCCCATAATAAACAGTGTAATCTACACTGCATAATTTGTTTTTTTAAATATATGATTTGTTCTATATTGATATTTTGGTATAGTTTTTTCTGTGTATATTTTACTAGTTTTAGTGTAGTAAATCTGCATTAATTTTTTTTTTTTTTTTTAAATCATTACATTTATAAATCAAACAATTTCTGTATTATTGATTGGTCTTTTATTTTATTTTTCAGTTACCTGGAGGATCTGGCAGAAACTGGACAAATCATAGGAGCTAACACTGAAGAGGCATCTGAGGCTGCCGAGTCCAAAATGGAGATGCTATATGAAAAAGTGGTGTATGTTTGGTCCCACCTGATAAAAGCACATAATAGCCACATTCGGATGGTAATTGTTTTTTTTTTAAATAACACAGCTATGGCGTAATTATTCAACATTGCTTGTTTTTAAATCACTTATTTTTATGGTAGGGAACAAATGTGGGTTACTTTTTTTTTGATAGTCCTTTAGACATTCTTCTACAGTGAGGGGAAAAAATGTATCCCTTGCTCACTGCAAAAAAGTGCTTTTATTACTTAGTTTGGCTGGAAACGAGACAAAAAATCTAAACATTCTTAAATCAAAAAGGAATTTCTAGGCAAGTACAAATTATTGACTTGTTTTCAGGAAATAGAAGTTCAAATTAAGTGAGTTTTTGCTTGAAACAAGCAAAATAATCTGCTAATGGGGTAAGCAAAATAATATTGTTTTCTGATTGATAGAAGATTATTTTGCTTGTAAAAACTCACTTAATTTGAACAACTTTTTTAAAAAACAAGTAAGTAATTTGTCTACAACCTTGTCTAGAAATTCCTTCTTGTTTTAAGAATGTATGGAATTTTGTATGGAAACGAGACAAAAAACCTAAATAAGCCTTTTTTTGCAATGCTTATTTTGTACATTTGCCCAGTAACAAAGAAATAATCAGTCTATCATTTAATTGTAGGTTTACGTTAACAGTAAGAGACAGAATAGCAACAAATTTTTTTTTTCTTTCCATATAGTGGACTTCTATCGTGATGATCCCAGCCAAGGAATAGGAATCTAATTTTGAGAAACAATCTGTTATTTTCTAAACAAATTGACAATTTACATACTTTTTAACCTCAAACACTTATCTCTGATGTGTGTGTGTAATTCAAGTCAATACAGTTAGGGTATGCTGAAAAACTCCCATCACGCAAAAAAAAAAAAAAAACATACAAAGAAGTTCAAATGCCCTTTATAAAAAAGGATAAAACAGCGATGTAGGACGATTTTAAAGTTTAAGACTAAAACAAGATGGGAGTTTTTCAAGCCCACCATTTTGAAAGCTACAATTTAAGAAAACCATTTCAATAGTGGGTCAATTTCTCTATTTTTTGAACCAGAGAATAAAAAAAATATAATAAATACATAGTATATTATTAAATATAAATTTATTTTTATTATTCCAAGCATACATTTAATTTATAGCAGACAACCATGCAACTATCCATGTGAGCAGTGCTTCATATGATCTTGCTTCTCCACTGTGAATAAATCAAATCCAATAGTTTTATCGCTGAGGTGCCATGTAAATAATTTTTAAGACTCGTAATGTTTTTTGTTTGTTTGTTTGTTTTTTGTGCTGGTAATGTTGTATTATTCAGTGTCTGTTGGACAGATTTTTGTGTAAGAACAAAATGAAAAATGTTGCTTGGAAATGTTTTATTGGTAATAAAATAATCAAGCTTAATTGTGAGTTCTTTCCTCCATTTTATACAATTACAAATGAATCCAGTGAAATAAATCCATGTAAAAACAGGTACATTTCACTACAAAAGGTATAGCAAAGATGTATCATTAAACTGCAGTAGGTTTAACTGGTTGATATCATGATTCCTAGAGGTTTTTAAGTTATTTTTTAGACACTACTCAGGAAATTTGAACCTGCTCCCTTTAAACTAAGGCCATAGGTCACCTTGCCAAATATCTTCTCAAAGACAGTTTCTCAGAGTCTCCAGGACAAGTCCTCCTGCAATTGAAATGCATGAATTTCTTGGACCATTTTCTTTTGAGCAAACTTCCATACCATGAACATTACATCACTGACCAGCTCACTGCACAGCATCTGAAATATAGCAATGTATAGAACAGAATTACTAGTAAAATCATATTATGACAGATAAAAATTAATTTCCCTTAAAATGGACAATTTCTTAATGAAATAATACATCCTTAAACCCTGCTATTCCTAGAGCCTACTGTACTCTGGCCTCAGCTACAACTACAATGATTGAGGGCAGATCAGAGTAGATGTTTGAGGGACAGCTGAAGTCCATAGGCTGGCATTATTGACTTAACTACTAGGTAATTTGTAACTGGAAGTGAGGCCGGAGTTTCACTCCTTTCAGCGCACCAGTTCAGAATCAATTATTTATTTTAGAAGACGAAACTTTTATTTTTCATGAACTTTGATATCTTTAAACCTTTGCAGAACTTCTACATTTACAAACAGTTATATGGGCACTTTATATACCAGCAGGATTCTCAACTAAAACTAGAGAAACTTACACAGAAAGTCCAGAGATTCCCTTTCTCCAAGTATGGACCAGTGACCTTCTGCTCTTTCAAGAATGTTATTCTGCAAAGAGAAGAAAAGCTACATGAAATAGAGTCAATGTCAGGTTTGTTGTCATTATAAACAAATCATGTGAAAATGGAAGTGCAAAAAACACAGTTTCTTGTAATATAATAAAAATAACAGTCATATGATTATTGATTACTCAGTAATATGAATATTGATTATTCCTGCCCTGAGAGCAGCGCATAGTACACTAAAAATAACAGTATTATTAATATTGATTACTCAGTAATATGAATATTGATTACTCCTGCCCTGAGAGCAGCGCACAGTACACTAAAAATAACAGTATTATTAATATTGATTACTCAGTAATATGAATATTGATTACTGCTGCCCTGAGAGCAGCGCACAGTACACTAAAAATAACAGTATTATTAATATTGATTACTCAGTAATATGAATATTGATTACTGCTGCCCTAGATATTAGAGCAGCGCATAGTAAAAATAAGAGTCATATCAATGCTAACGCAATGCGAATGCTAACGCAAATTGATGAAATGTCACAGAGATTTGAGTTCTGTTGTCGCTCATATCGGTTTCACAGACAGCGGGGTAGCAATGGAAAGGCATGTTTTACTACAATTAACCCATACGCTGCTTTGGTGTGATAAACTGATGAAAATGCATATGACATGCTATTCAGCCGATGATTCTGTACATCTTTGTTAGCTAGTTATCTTAGTAAATGATAAATATGAAGATTTTTTTTCATAAATAAATAGTAAATGTACTTACCTTGCAAGAAATGTCTCCCACGAAGCGTTAATAATGTATCTGTCTGAAGTATTCCCTCCCCACATTCAAATTTCCTGATCCCGCCTCTGCTTCAATTTCATTGGTTGAATCTGTAAACCAATCATTTTCCTTTCTGCCCTCAGAACATTTTTGAGTAACTAAAACTCCCATCTGCGAAATAACGTTACAATCAAGTTTTAAAGCCTGACAATTTATATTGTTAAAAACTTTAAATTCATGTAACATTAAATTAATGCCAACTTTTTTCTCTCCTTTTTAATTCACATTTTTTCAAAACCATGGTTTTACTATGATTCTACTATAGTAACATTGTAGTAATAGTACTACAGTAACACTGTAGCAACCATGAATAGTTTTACTACAGTAAGTTGTATTACGCTTAACAAAAGTTGTGCAATGAACAGAATAACAAGATACTATTCTATGATACATACCTTATTAAAGTACACACATCATATATGAAAGAGAATATAAACTGTATAGCATATGTAAGAACATGTTTACCTGTGACAAAATGATTACAATCAACTAAAATTTTTTCGATAAATATTAAGTACAGCAGTGCAGTAGTAAAAATCCCTAATTTATGTATAAAAAGAGCATTAAGTATCTGGTTTCACTGTAAAACTGTTTTATCTCTACAGAAATTAACAGTATGTTTATAGAAAAATAAACATAGCACATCTTTGCTGACCAAACAAGCAACATGTAAGTGTAGTGTACATGTCTCTCACGACAGCTCACTCTTCCTGGAGAATGGCGACTCCATCCTCAGGTGGTCCAGCTCATCTGGAGCCGAAATATCTGTCACTTAAGACCTTGCTCCTGACTGCGCTCGCCTCTGTCAAGAGGGTGGGAGATCTGCAAGCATTCTCTGTCAACGAGACGTGCCTTGAGTTCAGTCTAGCTGACTTACGTTATCTTGAATCCCCGGCCCAGCTATGTTCCCAAGGTTCCCACCACTCCCTTCTGGGACCAGGTGATGAACCTGCAAGCTCTGCCCCCAGAGAAGGCAGACCTGGCCTCAGCGTTGCTGTGTCCCATTCACGCCCTGTGCATTTACGTGGACTGTGTCCTCCCGTGTGCTAAGGTAACATCAGGTAATTTGCGGGAGACCAGCCCTGTGTCCTTTCAGATCCGCATGCTGTTTCCCTAGGAGAACTCTGGGTCCTCCATGCCCCGCAGCCCAGACTATGATGGAGTAGTCCGTGACTGTGCTCTAGTAGGGGTCTCCTTCGCCCCTGCCGGTTGTGGCATCATGTCTTAGTATCTCCACGGTCATCCCGTGTTCCTCTGTATATCTATAGCTAGAATAGGTGTATTCTTCCTCTATTCCATATAATTCGAACCTTGTCATTTTTTCCGGCCCATGACAGTTGCTTTAAGGACTAGCACTCCTAGAACTAGAATGCAATGTCATAGTGAATGATTGAGGTGGAACGTCTAGGTTACGTAGGTAACCTCCATTCCCCAAAGGAGGGAACAGAGACATTACATCTCCTGCCACAATCCCGAGCTGCGCTGAAAGCTTCGTTATGGCTCAGCTCCTCAGCAAAAACCTGAATGAGTGGATGCACGCCGCCATCTTATATACCCGTAAGTATGGGGGAGAGGCGCTGCATGCATATTCCACTCTCCAATGTTCATTTCTCTTTAGCTCAGAGGTGATGGGTGTCTCAAGTTCGATCCCATATGTAATGTCTCCGTTCCCTCCTTCGGGGAACAGGGTTACCTATGTAACCTAGACGTTTCTGCATCCAAGGCAAAAACTGTAATTGTAGTTTGAGGCTCAAACCTCATTAGTTTCATTAGTTGCATTACATTAATCAAGGAGAAATGGCCAGGAATGAAACCAGACTGGTCATGATGAACAATTTTCCCAATACAGTTATTTAGTCTGTTAGCAAGGATCTTCATGAAGAATTTAAGATCGGAATTCAAAAGAGATATTGGTCGATATGACGATGGATTTGTTTTTTCTTTACCTTTTTTTAGAATTAAGGAGATATTTGCCTTATATAAGGACTTGGGGAACTGATGTTTACCAGATGAGTGGTTAAACATTCTCAACAGCAAAGGGGAAAACATCTGCGCAAATATTTTGTAAAACTCAATTCTGAACCCGTCTGGCTTCTGCCTTTCCACCTGGGAAAGATTTAATAGCATTTAGTATTTCAGCTATTTTATTGTCAGCATTCAAAGCTGTCTGCTCTGCACACCCCAACTTTGGAAGGTGTAATGGGTGAAGAAAATTAGCTAATGCTGAGAGGTCAGAGCAGCCCTTCGATTTGTATAATTCTTTGTAAAATTATTTAAATGTATTGTTGATTTCAGTGGGATTTGTCAAAAAACACTCTTAATAGATGTTTATCTAGATTTAATTTAGTAAGTTACACTGAAATTTGTTCACTTCACTTACCACTAATGCACTTGAATTGCCAAAAGAACAGGACAGGTCCTTATGGTAGGCTGTAAAAAAGATTTTAGAAGCAAAAATGTGAGATATAGCCTTTGATTTTATTTCTGTTCCAGGGCTCTTTACTTGTTTCAATTGCACCTGAAAAAAAAAGATTCTAGGCTAATACAAATGCTGTATAACATAGCATTCAATTAGGCTTTTCACACTGCACTTAACCCCGGATTATCGACGTTCTAAACACCGCTGTTAACCCCGGGTAATGAAGCGTTTCACACCTGTAATTTGAAAGCGGTGTTAGCACCGCTTTTTACCCGGGGTTATGAAACCCTGCTCCGGAGCAGGGTTAGCACCGCAATTGCAGCGCTAAGTTTGTTCAGTGTGAAACGGAGCGGTGTTTGCTTGTTGCTGTTGGTCGCTTGGCAACAGACAGCCAATCAGAAATAGAGCAGCGAAGCTTATGTTACGTTAGTAACAGGAAACGCGCATGTCTAAACAGCAGCAGCCGGTAACGTTCAGTATAAAAGTAGCCTACTTCAAAATTAAGAAATGTCAAAAGACGGAAAGCGCGTTAACTGGAGTGATGAGGAGACCGCCCTGTTCCTGCAGCTATGGTCTGAAAAAAATATTCAAGATAAACTGGACGGGATGGTCAGAAACAACCGTGTTTTTAAAGAGTTAGCGGACAAACTAGCTGAGGCAGTTACCTTTATGAAGTAGGCTACCTTTATGAAGATGAACCATGCCTTTACTGTAGAAAAAACACTTGTTTTTGTAGCAGATCTGTGATTAATGTGTGGTTCCCATGTCTTTACTAAAATTTAAAAATATATTTGATATAAAACCATGGTTAATATTTAGGCTACTCTTGAAAAACTAAAACCAATTATTATTAATTACTGTTACATGCTTTAAAAGGCATACGTGCATTATATCAGTTATTGTACATGAAAATAGATTTCAATTTAACAGTTAAGACAAATGTTTATACATGTTTTGTGATGTATTTGCCCTTGAAATAATTTTAAAAACATTAAAACCTGGATAAAATTTGGAAACATTACTATTTCTAATTCATAATTTATTCCTTTGATACAAAGCTGGATTTTCATCCTAATTACTCCAGTATCCAGTGTCAAATGATCTTTATGAATTCATTGTAATATGGTTAATTTTATTTTATTTATTTTTTACTTTTTTCAGCATCCTTAGATGAATAAACCATAAAAAAACTCTAATCAGAATAGAAATGTGCAATAAACTTTTCATCACTTTTATCACTTTTTTTTTTAAATCAAACTAACATATACTACATGTACTCCCAAAATATTATTTTTAAAAAGCAGTACTGTAAATCCCAAGCAGTACTGTAAATCTAGTCATTATCAGTTCTGTAAATGATCATCATTGTAAAATTATTTACATTGCAGTATTACATGACTTAATGCTGCAAGCACAAACTCTATAATTTTAAATAGTTATTTATAACACACAAACTTATATTTGTTTGTCAGACAACAGGTGCATCAGCCAGCTCTGTTTCCAAGACACCCAAGAGAAGGCGAAAATCAGAAGACTTGGAACACATCATGAAGCATTTCTGTGAGTAGAGAAGAGGCTGCTGAAAGAAGAGAAGAGAGGCACCGCAGAGAAGATCGGGAACATGAGAAGAGACTCTTTGCCCTTTTAGGTCAAATGTTTCAACCACAGGAACCACAAAACATTTCTCAAGCAAGAACCTACACATACATGTGAAAATGAGGGAATGGAGCCTTTAAGTGCTATTTATTAGTAAAATGTAAATTTATAATGTATTTATTAGCAAGTTTAAACATAGCAAGTTTGCTGCATAAAGATATAACCCTGTTGGGCTAAAGTGTGTTGGATTGTCTAATGTTTGAAATATGTTTAAATGGTAGCACCTTGTGTTACATGAACTATAAAATGTTACTAACTGTTTGGATTGAATGAACATTTATCAGTTTATTGCTTAAGATGTTTTTCTTGTTACTTTTGTTAAAGTTTATCAAAACTATATAAAATAAACAATTCGATATTTACAACACTATTTACAAGGTATCTATATTCTATATCTTCTCATGTCAGATTTGCTTATTTAGTCTATCTCTCAAAATATTCAGCAAAGGCATTGCAAACTGAACATGCATCATCATTGTCATTGCCAATTTCACAAGCATCAGTATTTTGGTCCACCTCATTCATCAGGTGTGTGTCGAAGTCTTCTCCTGAAGATTCACAAAGATTGTGGAGAACACAACATGCAATCACTATATTGGGCAGCTTTTGGATACTGGTGTCATTCCTTTTGAGGAGGATACGCCATCTGCCTTTTAATCTTCCAAATGCATTTTCGACGACCATTCTTGTCCGGCTGTGGTGATAGTTGTATGCTCTTCTTTCTGGAGTTTGTAGCCTGTTGTCACTGAAAGGCTTCATCATCCATTCTTCTGTGAAGAACCACAGAATGAAATCCTTTGCGATTGTAGTAGTCACTTTGGAATTCTTTTGGGGCCTGTATTGGAATGTGAGTGCCATCTACTGCTCCGAAGCAATGTGGAAACCCCCATCTGGTCTCGAAACCTTGTATGACTTCCAAAGCAGCATTTCCTTCTGGGATGTGAATTAGATCTTTTCCAAGAACCTTCACAATGGCCACACAAACCTGATAAAATAATAGAAATGCAGATGATAAAGTTAATGGCCTATTTCTACTCTGCTATTCTGGGATTCTTTAATATGTTCTTTCTCTACTATCTCAACTTTATTACTTAATCAATTACTTTTAACTTCATTGTTAAATCTTTCAGTCATATCCTTCATTATTGTGTTGCTTTCATCATCGTGATTACCTGAACAGGCGTAGTTTTTGTGGTCTGTCAGCTGAAGCATGTCCAAATTGTCTGTGTAGTTTCAACAGGACTCTTTCCTTTTCTTTTGTTGTCATGTTTTCTGTCACAGCAAGAATTTTATTTTCATTTTGTGCTTTGCTTTCCCTGGTCTCTTTTTCATTTAGATGTCATCTCTCAAGTTGCCCAACAAAGGGCAAAGCAAATGCACAACACTGACAAGGTATGTGATCTAGTACGAGACCAAACGCAAAATGTAACAGGGTGTACATTTAGCCCTTGTACGTGTGATGAATTTCGTGAATTTATATCGTGAATAATATCCTGAACTGGGCCAATATATTTTTTATTTTATTTCTTATAGTGAAAAAGCCCTTCTTCAGATAAAATATTTACATCATGGAAATGTACAAAAAATGTAAAGTTACCAAGCTGAAATGCCACCAAATAGTGAGAATGAGTAGCACGGTAATAATGACCAATGACTGATTGGAAAAAAAAAAGCCCAATACACGAACAAATGATTCTTAAGAGTCGGTTCTTTTAATGAATTGTTCAAATTCGGTAATTGCCTGATCTGCATGATCTAAAAACTTTCAGTCATGTCAGTTTCGAAATACAGTTTCACATGCGTTGGAGACAGTTTGTGAAATTACTGACTAGCATGCATTTAGCCTTTATGTTAGTGTTGTCAATTGATTAAAAAAATTAACTAATTAATCACATATTTTTCCTGAAATTAATTGAGATTAATATTACCTGACATTAAAGTTCCCTTTTAAGGGAACATCAAAATGTGTCCTCTAGGGGCCGCTTTGGGGAACATCTTCTTTGTGACCCATGTCTGAATTATACATACAAAAAATACAACAGCCATCCTAGGGCTAACTGGGTAGGTGCTCCCCTCCATGGAGGGCTAGGTACCTACCCTATGGCTACTGAACGCTCCCCCAGACCCCATCGGACTGTTGGACACTTGCTTCTGCCCGATGGGCTTCCTGCCACTACATGGACATGTACAGAGGTTGCCTTGCCCTCCGGGGTATTTAGGCCCTAACCTCAGGAGATTTGCTATCAGTAGCCCAGGTCACCGCTCCTTCAGGATCTCATCAGATTTTCGGCCACTTGTTGCTGCCCGATGAGCTTCCTGCCATCACATTGGCATAAACAGAGGTAGCCTTACCCTTCTGGGTACCAAGGGCTCTGACCTCGGGAGCTCTTGCTTCAGCAGCCCAGGTTGCCCTCATAATGTCTCCTTGGAGGGCTGGCTAGGGGCTCGCCTCAGTTCCAAAACTGTAGGCGCTGACGTGCTTCTCATGAGTTTTCTCAGCTCATTTCTAGAACGACTCGATCCCCCTTAAAGCAGGATCTCGTTCTGATATCAACTCAATGCTCATCTCAGGACCTGGCTGTGCTCCACTCGCTGAGGGCAGGGTTCCACAGCATGGCATCCTAGGGATAATTAGATGAGTCCTCCACTCCGCGGAGGGACAGGCTCTTACCCATGGCTGTTGATCACTCCATCAGGACCTCATTGAATTTTTGGCCGCTTGCTGCCTCCCAATGGACTTCCAGCCATCATATTAGCATGAGGTCACTTCTCCCTTCTTGGGTGCCTAGACTTAACCTCAGGAGCTCCCACTATCAGCAGCTCAGGTCACGAGACCCTCCTCAGCCCTTGCATGTTTCTCAAGATTAGATGAGCTTGGTAGCGCTTCACCGCTTTGGTAGTGCATCCCTTTCCTGACTCTACCCCCTTTTCTCTCTCTCCCTCTTCGCTTCCTGTCACCGATGACCTGTCCTATCCTAATAAAAGCCAAAAAGGCCAAAAATAAATCTAAAAAAAATCCTGTATGGTGGGGAGAACGCGTTCAGCTCCGTACCCTTTATTGAGATGTTAGGCCCCGGATCCTTGGGCCACTCTCTACTTCTATTGGAGATCCGATAGCCTACTCAACCAGCTGTTGACTGAGGTCACACAGGTCTCTAGGCAACCCCTAGCTACAACATATAACAGTATACAGGTATAACACCTGTATACAATCTAGTGATCATGGGCTGTCTCATAGGCTATTGCAGTGGTTCTCAAAATTTTAATACCAAGTACCACCTCAGAAAATATCTCCAAGTACCACCATAATGACCAGCATTACAATACAGTAGCACAATAGGCCTAAATATTCAGCAGTAATGCAAGAGAATGCTAGACATCGCATTTGCTTTTATATTGACTTGAATGAAATAGCCTAACCTAAAATAACGACTTGTGGATTTATGTGAATGCCAGCATGCAGGAATGCTCAGAATGATTGTGAATCAAACATCTCCAGTGACGTTCATCGCTATGGATTGATTTTATTGTTTTATTTTAAGAAAAGGTAGATTTTATAATTGATCATGCTACGTTACTGCATTCGAGTCCACACGCATTCAACCTGCGGAATAATCTGCATTATAAAAAGGAAAAAACAAAAAAAAAATCTTTAATGATTTTTCACGATTACGTGTTGTTGCTGATTTGTTATATGAAGCTGTTTGGCAGATCAAATTCGTTTGTCTAATGCTTAAGTGACAGATCAGACGTATGAAAGTATACAAGTTAATTAAGTTTAACAAGTAATTAAAATGCGGCAGACTTTAATGGAGAGTAAAACAAAGGCAGAACACCGTGTAACTCCAAGCCGGCACCGCAACTTTATATTGACATGCGGCTAAACAAAGGCAAAATGCCTCAGCTCAATTTGAGCGTTCCAACCAAAGTGAAAGAATGGTGACTGGTGTTATATGGTGTTCTGCCTTGGTTTCTCCAGGGTTTTTCAAAGTTACGGTTAAGACAATCCATTATTTTCTGGCAAAAACAAGACTCAAGATACTTATACACATGATAAAGTATGTCTTGAATGTCTCAAAAATATCAAGAACTCATTTTTGACCAAAATGGAAGTTACGGTCTTTTCCCTTTGCATGGCAGCACACACACACACACACACACACATATGGATGTGTGTGTGTCTATATTATTTATGTATTTATAGTGCATTCATATTTTTCATATATGCTTTCATATGTGCCTTTCCCTTGTTTTTTGTCGGATGCACAAGCCACAAACGTGTGATGAATTAAAAGGGTCACTTTTGGGTCATTACATTGATGCAACAACACTCATACACATCTGCTGGAGACCAGCACCCTGTTCCCCCACAATACAATTTTCCCATAAAATAACAGCTGTAGAACTCACTCACCTCAGTGCATACTGGTAAAAACCACAGGAAACCTGCATATTTGCTCTGTAGCTGCACCTGCAAACAGCAAGACAGAGCCAGACAATGCATGCAAGGGCATGGCAGGGTGCACAATGGTAACTCTAAAATATGTTATCAAATTACATCTCAGGCAGAGTCAGATCTGAGCGTTCCTGCTTTGGGACATGTATCATCAAGCCTCCTGTTTCTGTTGCTAACAAACTAGGAAAAGTACAGCTATTACAACCTCTTACCTGGTTCCTTTTCTACACTTTTTTTAACATGATTAATTTGCTTTGATTGTGTCAAAGGAGCAAACAATCTCTTAAGCACATAAAACTCAAGACACATTCCAGCTGGAAAAAAGAAAATATTTAAATTGTGTTAAAATGAAACTACTTAAAGGGGTTAACCCATTCACAAATGAAAATTAGCCCATGATTTACTCACCCTCAAGGTATATGACTTTCTTCTTTCAGACGGATCCAATCTGAGTTTTATTAAAAATAGTCCTTGCTCTTCCAAGCTTTATAAGGAAAGGAACAAAAGGAAAGGATGTGACGTGTGGCCAAGTATAGTGACCTATACTCAGAATTTGTGCCCTGCAATTAACCCATCCAAGTGCACACACTGTGAACACACACTTGGAGCAGTGGGCAACCATATTGCTGCGGCGTCCAGGGAACAGTTGGGAGTTCGATGCCATGCTCAAGGGTATCACCTCGATCATGGTACTGTGGGTGAAGAGGGTGCTGGTTATTCACTCCCCCCACCGACAATCCCTGCCGGACCTGAGAACCTTTGGGTTACAATTCTTACTCTCTAACCCTTTTTGGCCATGACTGCCCCCTATAATGGCAGTGGGTGGGTGTTTTTTGTTCAACAGTTCAAAATTTGTCAAATAAACTGCATCCATCCATAATAAAACATGCCTTACACAGCTCTGGGGGGTGAATAAAGGCCTCCTGTAGCAAACTGACGTGTTTTTTTAAGAAAAATATCCATATTTAAAATGGTATATACACTCTCAATTCCACTAACTGTCATACTTGCAGGCTGTTATGGGTTATTCTGGTTGAATGACCTACTGCTGCTGAGATGCGGAGGGATTTGAGTTTGTCGAGATCACAGGTGGCAGTCACTGACAGCCACCTGGACGTCATTGGGGCAGCTCCCTTTTCTTGGGTGGAGCTGATACTTAGAGCTCCCTTTTGATGATGTGTTTGACCAGCGCCCTTTTATAAAATGTAGTTGCATCGGTAGTGGCACGCCATAGGTTGTCGCCGGCCAATACTATTGGCTTTTTTGTATATAGGCTTCAGACATGGGTCACAAAGGAGACATTCCCCATAGTGACCCCTAGAGGACACAGTGTCTTGTTCCCTTCTCAGGGAACCATGGTTACATGCGTAACCTGAGGCATTTTTGTAGTAAAATCACAGTACCTACAAAATTAACCATGGTTTTACTACAATATTGACAGTGAAACCATAGTAATGATGAAATATACCACACATCTAACAGCATAATGTCCCCTGGACGTGCTGGAGAATCAGATCTGCTATTGTCTTAACATTGCGGGGCTCAGACTCAGAACAAGGAGTGTCTTTTGGAAGGGTACCTTTATCCCTTTCTGATGAGGAGGAGATTGGAATCTGGCACCTCTCCATTCCAGGAATGTAATTGGCCACTTGTGTCCGCGGCGATTACTCTAAACATTAAACTTAAAATGAATGATCCAGAACAATAACTATAAAGATAACATTCTAAAAATCATTTCAAATTTAAGAGAATAGCAGAGTTCACACCATGACTACGATATTGTTAGGGTCACTTTTAGAATTATGTTTTTACAGCTGATGAACGATAAAAAAACTGACAGCTAATCAGACTTTAAATTTAAAAGGGCTTGTGCATTTGAAATAGCCAGCAACATTAGCGAAGCAAACAGACATTGCACATCAAACAGAAAAATGACCTCAGGAATTCAGCTCTAGTTTGGACAACATTGTCTTGCCTCCTTTGAAGCTTGCAGTAGAAGAGAGTATGTACTGATTTTATTCCACTACATTGACTACGTTAGAGATCAGAGAGTTTATGCTAGATTTACTGTGTAGATGTGCTTGAAACATGCATGCTGAGGACATCTACTGGTTGAAGTGTAAATGCAACAAAAAACAGTTATTGTTCACTGGTGTGGACGTAAATAGAGTTATCTTTATTGTTACAGTTATCGGCTTGCTTTGAACGGGACTTTAAACTGTATTTTCTGCACTAAATGCATTAATTTTGCCAAGATATTTTCAGAGATGATAGACAATAGGTTATAGAAGAATATTGTAGTGAAAACACAGTTTTGACTAATTAACCCATTAATATTTATGTTTGAGTGTTAATGATAATTTGGGTAGTGGTAATCCAAATGACAGTTTCATCAAGTAATTTTATTGGTCATGTAACAAGATTTAATGGCAGTCAAATTTGTTTTTATGCCTCATATTGTTTTGTTTTTTTTATGCAAAATATTTGAGCACATTTCTTCTTGTCACCTAATTGACCTTATGCATGGAATGTTCTCATGTAGTTCTGCAATAATGTAAGCCAGCTCAAAAACATTTGATTAAATGTCACTTGCTGGTGTGCCCATTCTGTCTGAGGTTAGATCCTGGCTGGCTGCAAATTTTCTAACACTGAATGATTCCAAATCTGAAGTTATTGTTTTTGGTCATCCTGCTTCTGTTACTTTGGTCTATAATCAATTAGGTTCATTGTCAGCTAACTCCCATTCACATGTTAAAAATCTAGGGGTGATAATTGATAACGATCTAAAATTTGATAAGCAAATTAAGTCATCTCAAGACTTATCTTTATTCCTTAGCATTTTAATTTGCAGGGTTCCGACTCTAAGCCAAATGTCAAATTCCCTGACTTTTCCCTGACTTTTAATGACTAAAAAGCTGAATTTCCATGACCTATAATGAATGGATCCATCCACTTGCAAGCTTTATTTACTTGTTTTACTTTTTTTCTTGCAAATTTGACTTTTTTTCTCAGAATTGTGAGATATAAACTCATTTCTGAGGAGAAAAAAAATACTGATATGTTCACATAAATGCGAGTTTATATCACAAAATTCTGACTTAACTCTCAATTGCAAGTTTAAGACTTTGTAACTCCCAATTGTGACATCTCACAATTCAGACTTTTTTTTTTTCTCACAACTGTGAGTTTATATCATGCAATTCTGACTTTAAAACTCGCAATTGCGACTTTTTATCTCACAATTTTGACTTTATTTCTCAGAATTGCGAGTTGATATTTCACAATTGTGAGAAAGTAAGATACGTGAGATAAGTCGCAATAACCTTTTTTTTTTTTGTTCCGGAAACAGACTTTTTCTGTACTACTGTTTTTTTATGATTTCAGGAGTTAAACAATCTGAAGGATTTTCTGTTTGTAATCAAGTTCATCATTCAGTTTTTTTTTTTATTTCTTCACATTTAGTTTTTGCTTTTCTATCATCTACTTTTCATACCCAGTCTTTGAAGTGGTCATTTTGTAGCCAAAGCACTTGAAATTTACATTTTTCTGACATGTTTGCCTTAGTTATCTTAGCCTGGTGACTGCATTTGACTTCAGTGATTGCCAGTTGATGTGCGGGAAGGGAATAAAATGGCACTGAAAAATAGCCTAACCATAAAAATAGGCAAAACGGGTAAAATAATGCAATAAAAAAAAAAATGGTATAGAAAAATTACATTTTGATAAATAGAAACTAAAATTTAAAGCAACAAACAAAAATCCCTGATATTCCATGACTTGGACCAAAAAAATATTAAATTCCCTGACTTTCAATGACTGGAATAGACCTTTTAAAATTCCATGATATTCCAGAAATTCCATGACCCGTGGGAACCCTGAATTTGATTCTGTTTATTTGATTGCTGTGGAGGTTTTTATTTAGCATAATTTTTATATTTTTATTTTGGTATGTTTGTGAAGATATGTCCTTATTGTACAGCACTTTGGTCAGCACTCGCTGTTTTAAATGTGCTTTAGAAATAAAATAGCCTTGCCTTGCCTTCTGAGACAGATTTAACAGCATGTACTAATGTTTTAATCCTTTGTTTAAACCCAAAATTTAGTCAGTTAATAGTCAGACTTCGTGTTTAGCATCTAAGTATAACATTACTACACTTACCTTAAAGGAACACTCCACTTTTTTTGCAAATAGGCTCATTTTCCAACCCCCCCAGAGTTAAACAGATGAGTTTTACCGTTTTCGAATCCATCCAGCCGATCTCCAGTTCTCCCAGTAGCCCCTTTAGCATAGCTTAGCATAAATCATTGAATCGGATTAGACCATTAGCATCGCGCTCAAAAACGACCAAAGACTTTCGATATTTTTCCTATTTAAATATTGGCTCTTCTGTAGTTACATTGTGTACTAAGACCAGCAGAAAAATAAAAGTTGCGATTTTCTAGGCTGATATGACTAAGAACTATACTCTCATTCCGGCGTAATAATCAAGAAAATTTGCTGCGGTACTATGTGTGCACAGGCGCAATGATACTGCGCAGCGCCTGAAAATAGGCTAACTTCCGTCAACATAAACAACGTGACCACCAGCTTGCATAGGGAGCGTGCCTTGTAACCATGGAAACATTTGTGAGAGACGATTCAGAAGATATTTACTTTGGTGCAGATCCTGAACCGTATCTATTTGAACGGGAAAACACTGAAAATTAACTTTTGGAACGCGAAAGGCAAGAAAGTGTGGCTGAACAGAGAGGAGGAGGAGAGCCGATTCGAACTGGTGGTGGGACTTTCCAGCCCATGCCGACCGAAAGTAAGTGCTGCGTTGTAGAGACTTACATACAATTACATTTTGGGAAAATGCTGATTGTGAAACCAGCGACAGTGATTCAAGTGACCCTCCACCTTCTAAATCAATGTGCTATTGTATTTTGGACCACCGGAAATGTTCATAAACAATACCGACAATTACACAAGTTTCTTTTAATCAAACTACGCAGTAGCCTACCTAACGGTCAAGCTAATCTGACTGCATTTCACATGTAGCTAACAACAAAAGCAGTGCTTTTTCAATCTGGTCGTTCAAGCAAACTAAAAATAATAATGTTCCACTTACAGTCATGGGTGATAATCCACTTGGGTCCTGTCTGTAATCTGAAGATAGTTGGGATGGCCGTATCCTTTAGATGCCGTAAGTTACCATGGTACAGGTAACTGTCTATGGTTTCCAAATAGTCATCTGGTCCAAAATGCTGAGCAAACACAGCATTTCTTGATCGATTCTTACCAGTGTTTTCAAATCTATGAGCAGTTAGCCATTGGTTCTTTCGTACCTTGTTTTTCGTTGGAATTCTATGAAACATGACAGTAGAGTACACCTTCGACTTACTATCACAGCCCTTGACAACGTACATAGCCATGACTAATCGCACACAGATATATCAAGCCTCTCACCAACTTGCCGACTGAAACTAGTGCCGATCACGTTGTAAGTTACCTAGCTGGGGACTACATTCAGGCGCTGTGTAGTATCATTGCGCCTGTGCACACATAGTACCGCAGCAAATTTTCTTGATTATTACGCCGGAATGAGAGTATAGTTCTTAGTAATATCAGCCTAGAAAATCGCAACTTTTATTTTTCTGCTGGTCTTAGTACACGATGTAACTACAGAAGAGCCAATATTTAAATAGGAAAAATATCGAAAGTCTTTGGTCGTTTTTGAGCGCGATGCTAATGGTCTAATCCGATTCAATGATTTATGCTAAGCTATGCTAAAAGGGCTACTGGGAGAACCGGAGATCGGCTGGATGGATTCGAAAACGGTAAAACTCATCTGTTTAACTCTGGGGACGTTTGAAAATGAGCCTATTTGCAAAAAAAGTGGAGTGTTCCTTTAATAGTCATGGATATAATAGACTAGGTGCACAAGATGGCGCCGGTGAGCTTCGGCGACTGGAGTGTATGCTTACTTCCGGTCTTTGCAGTTCACATTTATTGTAAGAAAACTTGGATAGATATGTATAATTAATATTTTTCAAAATAAAGTGGTATATCAAAGACAAGAGAAAACATCCTCCTAATATTGTTGTGTACCTCTGCATGGAAATTCATCAATATACAATGCGGAAATCGATTGTTTCATTCTTCTGTTGATTGTGTGGTTCAGCCTGCATCAGTGGTTAGTCAAAATCCATAGGGATCTTTCCATTCAAACACAAACAGTACTGGACATTTTCGAAGACTTCACTTTATTCTGATTGCTATGGACATGAACTGTAATCTCCTTGTGCTTAGAACAACTCTATCTATAAATTAAGATCATGTTTGCAACTGTCAAAGAGATTCTCAGAAATTCTGCTTCATGAACTCAATGTATTATAGTGCACAGACTTCAGAATTATTGGGAAATTGTTGTTATTCATTTAGCAACGGCAGTGTTATGGTTAATACTATGGTTAATATGCAGAGTTTAAAAGAAAGGGAGTGAGAGACTAGCAAGTTACACTGGTGCGTCTGTGAAACAGTTGTTCTGGGTTCTAATTAAAAAAAAGTTTGTCTGTCTTTCTTCACACATTACAGTTTTATTAAATTAATTTGGTAACCTTATTTGTAACTGTATCTGTACATTTGAATGTAATTTAATTAAAATATTTGCATTTATTAAAGGACTGGTGTGTGCAATCTGGTTCCCTTTCGATTCTTCACTCCTACTGCGGCATAAGCCGCTATGGGGAAAACCTGTTTTTCTCCGAGACTGAAGCACTTTTTTAATAACACAGTGTAACTACAGAGCTATTGGTCAAGTCAGTGATAACTGAGTGAACCAATAGCCAAGCAGCGGTGCTGCGCACACCTATGGCGAAGCAGCCTGCCGAATTCTTGCACGATCGCGCCAGAATGGGCGGGGCAATTGGCTATATAAGCGGGTGCTTTGCCGGGTTAATCAGATCCTTTTTCTTCAGCGACAACTTTACATCTTCGCTCAAGACTCAAGCCTTCGTGATCAAGCTCTTCTAGACAGCGCTCTGTGAACCAGCTCCTACAGCGGACGAAGAGACTTCCTGCTCGGCTATTCCTGCCTCGCCGCCTTCAGCGACCGGTCCGGCCGCTATTAGAGCTTTCTCTAAAAGAGCAAATTTCGGCGTTGCTGTCACTCGTGCAACCATTTAAATGATATAGATTTAAAATCAAGTGTAAGACCACTGAGACAGCATGCTGTTGTTGTACATAACATATTAATGTTTTGAACAATGCAAAGAATACAAACACCATTAGAAACTCATAGCATGAGTTCAGCATCACACACTATGATATGGGTTTAAATGAGTTTAAAAAGTGCCAATTTCTCTCCACAACGGTGCCAATTTTAGCATTTTGCCATGAAGAAGTTAAAATCATTACACATGATGATTTATGTTACAGTTTACACATTGTTCATGGCATCATCCCCTACCTTTTACACATTTACTCAAATTGTTATTCTGATAATACAATTTGTAAGGGGAAAATGCATTAAATAAAAAAACGGGGAAGTATTTCTGTGGAAATTCAGAACATTCAGGTTTTTCCCTGAAAAGGCTCTCACCAGTCTTCCAAGAAAGATATTTGTCTGCCAGTCTGCAACTTTCTTTCCCTTTCTCTCCAGTCTTTTTTTTTTTGAAAACCATTTAGGTTTCATGTTTTGCAGTGCGGCTGTGCAAGACTCATTTTCGCCACAAACTGACAGCGCCAGACTAACAAGACCAAACCATTTTCCTTTTTGATAGGTGGACCTCTAACATTGGAGCTCACGAGCTGCTAGACCAATAAGGAACATTTCAATTTTTTTTTACAGTTGTAAAAACGAGTCTTGCTGCCAATATTATTCCTAGTAGCATAGTTTAGAACTATATATATCCATGTAATGTTAAAGTTATAGATTACTGGTAGGCTATATCATTATGGGCTCCCCCTGCCCAGGGCCCCAGTTACTCTGTTCCAGTATTACCCCCTGTCTGACGCCCAGTGTTGCCAACTTAGCGACTTTTTTCCAAAAAAGTTCCTAGCGACAAATCTAGCGACTTTTTGGAGAAGCTTTATTTTGTTTCTGAGACTCTCTGGTATGGCTGCACGAGCGCAAGGTTTTTATTGAGAATTTTATTGAGAATTTGACTGCATTAAAATGCAGTATGTGAGCTCAGAGAGGCATGACGATACAACGATTTGACGTCACGAATATGCTAATTAGCGTATGACGTCATCTAGCGACATTTGGTGACTTTTCAAGCGAGGTTTAGCTACTTTCCATTGAAAAAAGTTGGCAACACTGCTGACGCCCCTGTATACAGATCATTTTGTAAGCAGAAATCCTAAATTGTACCTTATAGGAAGATGATAACTCGACTGAATTGATGCTTGCAGAATGCCCTTCCAGCAGCCATTATTAACAGCAGTTGCGCTTAAAGATTTCTATGACCAGTTGATTTGACGAGAGACACGAGACTGGCATGTAACGACCACAATAGGACGGAAAATAGTGGAGTAAAAGTACCGATACATCACTTAAAATATCCTCAAGTAAATCTATCCAATTTTGTAACTACTCAAAAAAGTACAATTACTGATAAAACTACATAATTACTGTAACGTGAGTATTTGTAATTTGTTACTTCACACCCCTGAGTATATATATATATATATATGTAAAATATATTATATATGTAAGCAATATATAAGACATACTGTGTGTGTGTGTGTGTGTGTGTGTGTATATATATATATGTGTGTGTGTGTGTGTGTGTGTGTGTGTGTGTTTTAACTCAGTTACTTCTATATTTTGCTGTAGTGTGTCAGTATGAAATATCAGTTTATGTCAGATCTCTGTGTGGAGCACTGGCTGCTGTCAGACTCCTTGTGCAAACAAAAATCTCAAAGTCATTTACTCAAAAGAATATTGTATGTGAAATCATGACATCACGGTAGTGGACGAAGTATTGTATTGCGGTCTTTCATTGTTGTACTAATTCTCTAAAAATATATATTTCAGTTTTATAACTAATTCCTGCCATTTCAGTTATTTATATATATATATATATATATTTTTTTTTTTTTTTTTTTTAAGAGTTATTTTGGGTGTTTTATGGCCATTTCAGTTATAACGGTAACTACCTTAGACAAATGCAGAGCCGTTGTGCAGGAGAGATGGTTTTACAGCAGATGCTCAGTTTGGTGATGTGTGGGCCAAATTTTCCTAAAATATGATCAAATTGTTCCTTGTCCACTCGGAAATAGGCTTTGAACCTTCCGTTGTCTAGGCGGCGCTCCTGGATCAGATGGTGAAATTCGCTGTGTTTTTTACATTTTTGAAGAATTGGGTGCACCCATACACTACGGCGTTTTTTTTCTTTCTTTGTAAACAAATCTTGTAACAGAGTTACAGCAAGGGTTTTTCGGCGGTGGAAATCCATTGCTGAAATTTCCTGGAGAGCGAAGCTGATGGTTGCTTGGCCTCGGCTTTAAATTTTGTTAAAGACGACGTACATATCAGGCATCATATAAGGCGAAAAATCAGTCACAAATCAGGCCTGTAGCCTTCTGCCCATCCACCTCTAGAGGTCACACTATCCCCACATTGACTCTCACACCACACAGACCGTCACATATCACCCGGACTACACTTCCCATCATCCTTTGCACCAATCACGTGCACCCACACCTGCAGCCAATCAGAGACGGTATAAATAACAACACTCTGCCTGCTTGCCGCCAGCCCCGACCTTATTGCCTGTATTTTGACGACGTCTTTGGATTATCTCTGTTGTGCTATACGCTGTTGATCGACCCTGCCTGTATGACTGAGTTTAATAAAGAGCTGCACATGAATCCAAATGCCTCCCGTCTCTGTTTCAGTGCCCCTGTTACAGCGTCATACGTGGAGATGACGTATATATCATTTACATTTACATTTTACATTTAGGCATTTGGCAGACGCTTTTGTCCAAAGCGACATACAGTTGGGAGAACATAGAGCGATTCTTCTTAAGGAGACAAACAGACACAGGCAGTGCTATAATACCAGATTTCAAGTGGTGCTTCAGACAAGTACAAGCTAGAAAGGGAAGGAATAAAGAGATTAATTTTTTTTTTTTTTTTTTATGGTAACAGCAAATAGAGTTGAAAGAGATGAGTTTTAAGCTGTCGCTTGAAGCTTGTTAGGGAATCAGCATTCCGGATAGGGGTAGGAAGATCGTTCCACCAGCCAGGAACAGTAAAAGAGAATGTTTTGGATAGTGATTTAGCACCTCTCTGTGATGGTACCACAAGGCGTCGCTCACTAGCAGATCTCAGAGTTCTGGAGGGGGTGTAGATTTGCAATAGCGAGTGCAGATAAGCAGGTGCAGTAGCTGTGGTTGTCCTATATGCAAGCATCAGAGTCTTGAACTTGATACGAGCCGCAATTGGGAGCCAGTGCAAGGAGATAAAGAGAGGTGTAACATGGGCTCTTTTGGGCTCGTTGAAGACCAGCCGTGCTGCTGCATTCTGAATCATTTGTAGAGGTTTGATTGTGCATGATGGAAGACCAGTCAAAAGAGCATTGCAGTAGTCCAGTCTGGAGATGACAAGGGCCTGGACAAGAAGTTGTGTAGCCTGCACTGTTAGAAAGGGCCTGATCTTTCTGATGTTGTGCAAAGCAAACCTGCAAGATCGAGTAGTCTTTGCAATATGATCTTTGAAAGACAGCTGGTCATCAAAGATGACACCCAGATTCCTGATTGAGTTCGAAGAAGTGATTGTGGAAGAGCCCAGCTGGATGGTGAACCCATGCTGTAAGTTTGGAGTGCAAGGAAAAACAAGAAGCTCAGTTTTTGCCAAGTTAAGCTGGAGGTGATGTTCTTTCATCCACGTTGAGATGTCCGCCAAGCAGCCTGAGATCCGTGCAGGTACTGTTGGATCATCTGGTTGAAATGAAAGATGGAGTTGTGTGTCGTCAGCATAGCAATGGTAGGAGAAGCCATGTGACTCTATGATGGGACCCAGTGATGTTGTGTATATGGAGAAGAGGAGAGGACCAAGAACTTATCCCTGAGGAACCCCAGTGATCAGTTGATGTGTTTTGGATACCTCTCCTCCCCAGGTTACCGTGAATGACCTACCGGTGAGATAGGATTCAAACCAGCGAAGCGGAGTTCCTGTGATGCCCAGCGATGAGAGGGTGGACAGGAGGATCTGATGGTTGACGGTGTCAAAAGCAGCGGATAAATCAAGCAGATATCAGTCGTCTTGTAAAGCGGCGCACCTACTTCACATACTTCAATCCTGGCTGGCTTGCTCTGCACTTTTTTGGGGGGCAGCCGTGGCCTAATGGTTAGGGAGTTGGACTTGTAACCGAAAGGTTGCAAGTTTGAGTCCCAGGTCTGGCAGGGATTGTCGGTGGGTGGAGTGATTAATCAGCGCACTCTCCACCCTCCGGGTGTATGTTCACAGTGTGTGTGTGTGTGTGTGTGTGTGTGTGTGTGTGTGTGTGTTCACTACTGTGTGTGTGCACTTGGATGGGTTAAATACAGAGCACAAATTCTGAGTATGGGTCACCATACTTGGCCACACGTCACTTTCACTTTTTCACTTTCATACAAGGAAACTGTCAGAAACATGCCATTTACAGGTTCATGTGCTGATGTTAACAGTCTGGAAACGTGCCTTTTCATGCAGTGAAAAAAAAAGCATTCTTTACATGCCTTCATGGTAAACAGAGTACAGCAAGATCTAAAGATGTATTTTTAGTTTAAGTTCCAGACAGAAAACTTGAGTTGTCTAGCTCATATGGTGTCCAAAAGGTGTTAAAACAAACAATGGATTTGTATGCTTTGAAGACTTAGGGTTTTAGAGATGCAGGATTAACGATAATAATACCCTATGCATGGTTAAACATGACTAAGCACAATTGTAGGAAGCTTACCCTCCTCTTATCTGATCTGGGTGACTAGTACACTGTAAAACAAAACAAACAAAAAAAAAGTTTGTGCTGCTTTAAATTTTTTGGTTTAGCTAACATGAAATGTTAAGTTGTACTACATGAAAACGTAGATATTTGAGTTGAGTAAACGTAAAATTTGAAGGCAGCACAAACAGATTTTTAAGTTGAAACTTTTTTTTTTACAGTGTATACTTTGACACTTCATTTCTACTTCTCTTTCTCGCAACGTATATTACTCAAATTTGGTAACTTAGATTTGTAACTCAGATTGATAACTATAGTTATCATAGAGTTATATAGATTGATTAAATCTATAGTCTATAATCTATAAAAAACGTATTTTTACTCAGAACTTCATTTCATGGATGTAGTAGATTTTAATGTGGAGTGCATTTTATTTTTATAAACTTATTGGAGTGGCTTTGTTCATTAAAATTAGTCTTTAAACTAGTTATGATTATTGTAGTTTTCTTTTGCATATTTGAAAAAGTTATGAATAAATTGACAACTTTTCTTCATCATCATATCTGACTCAGATCTGATTTCCATCAGTCAGTAACTCATGAATAAAAACAACATACCTGTCATATAGTCAACATTTTCCCCAAATGTCAACATGATTGCATACTGTACAAACACTCAAACTGAATAAATCCTCCAGAACAGCTATGAATGTACTTATTATCAGTTCATGACCATGAACTATATGTTGCTAGCCCTGTTGATACAATCTTTGCTTTACACAGAATCTTTCGCTTTCTCTTAAGTACATTTATGGAGATCATAGCTTTCATGACTTTCTGGTTCTTTCATCAGATATGCTTTTCAATTTAGTTTCATAACTTTGAAGTAAGTTTTTCTTTTTGTGTGGAGTCTGCTGAAAAGCTGCTTTTATACAAATAATATATTTTTCTATATACACACACACACGTATGTTTGTGTGTATGTGTATTTATATATATATATATGTGTGTGTGTGTGTGTGTGTGTGTGTGTGTGTGTGTGTGTGTGCACGCACGTGTACTGCTTTATCACAGATGCTAAAAGATGCTAATGGCAATTAGCGTATTAGCGCGCTAGCGATGTTAGCTCATCTGATGTTGTTGTATGTTGCTGTTGTCTTTTAGAGATTTTTTCCGATGTGTGTTTACATTTTTAATCTCAAAGATGACTGTTCTTGTTTTCTGAACGTCATATAGTGGCAAATGTCTTTATAAAAATGAATTATTTTTTTTTAAAAGCAATGGTATAAAACAAAATGCAGCCTTTTAAGAAATTTTCAGTAAACCATTTATTCTTTCACCTTGCCCGGACAGCACATGTACGTCTGGCCGACGTCGGCCCATGAACAGAACGTCGGCCTCATGGACTACACTCTTACAAAAAAAGGTGCCAGGAAGAACCAAAAAGGAGGTTATCGTGGAGATGCCATAGAAGAACCTTTTTTTGTACTGCAAAGAACTCTTTTCAAAGGTTCTTGAAAGAACCCCTTGCAGTTCTTCATGTCACTTTATTAGGTTCTTTGTGGAACCATTCATGCAAAGGTTCTTCATGGCCCCAATATAGTTAACAATCACACAAAGAAATCCAGGAATAGGAATAAATTAATGTTTATTCCTTTTCTCTCTTGTTTCCTCATTATCTTAAGCTGGGATGTTCCTGTGACAATGCAGCACAGTCTCTGTCAGCAGATGTCAATGATTTCCATTTTTTAATAAATAAATATCCTGTTTTTGTTAGCATAAAAATAAATATACATTTTATATTTTAAAATTTCAATATGCTAATATATACAAACTAATATGTATAAAACCTTTTTAAAAATCAATTTTTTATGCAGATGTCCATCAGCGAATCTGCTGACGGAGAACATGCCGCGTTGACACGGGAACATCCCAGCTGAAGATAATGAGGAAATTACATCCTTCCCTTTGCCAAGTGCTTTCCAAACGACTGCATAATGATACGCGTGTGCCCTGCTCATCATTTGACTGAGGTGAAGATGAAACTAATCAAGGCTGCGTTCAATGAATTGTATGATTTTAAGCTTGTTTTTGTATGCTTTTGCATTTAAAACACTAGCCTACATTAATTTGAAATATTACATTTAGTAATTTCATAATGGCCATTTGCTTTTTTCCCCAAATGCTTCTATTTCAGGTGGTTTATTATTTGTTTACCTGAAGCAGACTAATATTTATTTTTAAGAGGTTTGGACTGAGTTCTGGACCAGGATCTGGACCTGGATTTAGTTCACTTTCCCAAAAAAAAAAAAAAAAAAATATATATATATATATATATATATATATATATATATATATATATATACAGGTCCTTCTCAAAAAATTAGCATATTGTGATAAAGTTCATTATTTTCTGTAATGTACTGATAAACATTAGACTTTCATATATTTTAGATTCATTACACACAACTGAAGTAGTTCAAGCCTTTTATTGTTTTAATATTGATGATTTTGGCATACAGCTCATGAAAACCCAAAATTCCTATCTCAAAAAATTAGCATATTTCATCCGACCAATAAAAGAAAAGTGTTTTTAATACAAAAAAAGTCAACCTTCAAATAATTATGTTCAGTTATGCACTCAATACTTGGTCGGGAATTCTTTTGCAGAAATGACTGCTTCAATGCGGCGTGGCATGGAGGCAATCAGCCTGTGGCACTGCTGAGGTGTTATGGAGGCCCAGGATGCTTCGATAGCGGCCTTAAGCTCATCCAGAGTGTTGGGTCTTGCGTCTCTCTACTTTCTCTTCACAATATCCCACAGATTCTCTATGGGGTTCAGGTCAGGAGAGTTGGCAGGCCAATTGAGCACAGTAATACCATGGTCAGTAAACCATTTACCAGTGGTTTTGGCACTGTGAGCAGGTGCCAGGTCGTGCTGAAAAATGAAATCTTCATCTCCATAAAGCTTTTCAGCAGATGGAAGCATGAAGTGCTCCAAAATCTCCTGATAGCTAGCTGCATTGACCCTGCCCTTGATAAAACACAGTGGACCAACACCAGCAGCTGACATGGCACCCCAGACCATCACTGACTGTGGGTACTTGACACTGGACTTCAGGCATTTTGGCATTTCCCTCTCCCCAGTCTTTCTCCAGACTCTGGCACCTTGATTTCCGAATGACATGCAAAATTTGCTTTCATCCGAAAAAAGTACTTTGGACCACTGAGCAACAGTCCAGTGCTGCTTCTCTGTAGCCCAGGTCAGGCGCTTCTGCCGCTGTTTCTGGTTCAAAAGTGGCTTGACCTGGGGAATGCGGCACCTGTAGCCCATTTCCTGCACACGCCTGTACAAGGTGGCTCTGGATGTTTCTACTCCAGACTCAGTCCACTGCTTCCGCAGGTCCCCCTCTCGTTGTGCAGCGTTTTCTGCCACACTTTTTCCTTCCCACAGACTTCCCACTGAGGTGCCTTGATACAGCACTCTGGGAACAGCCTATTCGTTCAGAAATTTCTTTCTGTGTCTTACCCTCTTGCTTGAGGGTGTCAATGATGGCCTTCTGGACAGCAGTCAGGTCGGCAGTCTTACCCATGATTGCGGTTTTGAGTAATGAACCAGGCTGGGAGTTTTTAAAAGCCTCAGGAATCTTTTGCAGGTATTTAGAGTTAATTAGTTGATTCAGATGATTAGGTTAATAGCTCGTTTAGAGAACCTTTTCATGATATGCTAATTTTTTGAGATAGGAATTCTGAGTTTTCATGAGCTGTATGCCAAAATCATCAATATTAAAACAAAAAAAAAAGGCTTGAACTACTTCAGTTGTGTGTAATGAATCTAAAATATATGAAAGTCTAAAGTTTATCAGTACATTACAGAAAATAATGAACTTTATCACAATATGCTAATTTTTTGAGAAGGACCTGTATATATATATACACATACACTTACAACATGTTGAGTGTGAAAAACCATTAGTCTAAAGAACCTTTCTGTGCAATGGAAAGGTTCTTTGGATATAAAAGGTTCTTCATGGAACCATACAGGGCCTCAAAGCACCTTTTTTTTTAAGAGTGTATAACATTTAGTAAGTATTGTCCAAGCATAGGCGGGTATAATCAGGTCGGTGCTCCATTTTCCCAGCTCATCAAATGTCAGCTCTGTGTCGGATTACTAACCTGAGGCCGATGCCGTGCTTATTTGTTTGCATGTGTGCCCAGTAATTAATCTCTCAGCAAGAAGCAACTTATCCAGGCGACATCTGTGGTTTTTCAGGTTCAAGTTTTCACTTGATGTAAATGAGAAAAAAAAAATCTTACTTTGTTAATTCTGTGACCCTTAAAAGTTACTGTAGCACAGTACAAAAACTTTTGCTCATTTCCCACTAACGTTACCTTGTTTAGCTCGGTCGGTAGTATTTAAAATTACTGTTAACCTACATGTGTTTCCAGCAATTTCTCTGAGGGGAAGAGCTATCGTTAAACGCTGAACAGCGGAATGCTTAGGTCAGACCAGTTTGTTTTTAGTTTTTATTGTTCTTGTCCAAATGTTTATAATGTTGATAAAAGTTATGGCTGATGTATTTGATTCTTCAAGCCAAATTCTACCCAACAAACAGAACGTTGCCTCAACGTAGCCAACCTTTTAGAAATGTTGTAACAACATGTCATTCCAGTTGTTACAGTGGTTCAGGGCCATAGTGCGCACGCATAGTGGTTGCAGAAGAATGCTGCTAACAAGTGGAGGTAAATGGGTAAAGTCCATAGAATAAGAGAAAAATATAGATTTTTGTGCCTTTTGATGTCAAAATCAGAATGCAAATTATTTTAATAGAATACTGTAGTCAAAGATGCCATTTGAAGCTAAACGCAGATGTTTAGATGGACATAATATGGATGAAAAATGCTATGATTACTCTACTTTTAAAGTATAATTTTGATTTAAACAATAGGTCTTCATTATATTCACATATGCTGTTCATAAGGGGCATATTGTATTAACCCTACAGTTACAGCATGAAATGTTATTTAAACCTATTATTACTATTAACATTTTTACATAACATTTATTTATTTTATCTCACAATTCAGACTTTTTTTCTCGCAAATGCAAGTTTATATCTTCTAATTCTAAACTTCACTTAACAAAACTAGTGAGTTTGTTAATTCTGAGGAAATACAAGCCAGAAGTGTGAGATATAAACTCTGAACCGGGAGGAAACAAGACAATGATGAGTTGTTTTTCCTGAGAGTTGTGAGATATAATCTCAGAATTGCCGAAATAAAGTTTTGAAAAATAAAATCAAATTTATCTTTTAATCCATGGCTCCATAGGCTGTCATTGAACTGCCCACAAAAAAAACGTCATCCCTGTTTCAGATCTGTAAGACTATCCCACTATCTAATGCCAATTTTGCTGAATAACAGTGCTTATCATTGGGTGACACGTTCTTGTAATGTTTTGAAAATGATATCTAGTCAATATAAGTATTTTGTGCTGTATCTGTGTAATTCTCTAGCCCTAAAGGCCATCTCCCCCGGGTTTTTTGCAACCATGCTGCATGCGCATCTCAAATATTTACAAATGGTAATTGGTCTATACGAGAGGTTTTGATAGATCTGTAAAGGGTTTGTAGACCGTTTGTCTATGGCAGGGGTGTCCAACTCTGTTCCTAGGGATCTACCATCCTACAAAGTTCAGCTCCAACACTGATCAAACACACCTGAACCAGCTAATTCATCTCTTAGGTAGCACTTGATAATTGCAGACAGCTGTATTGGAGCAGGGCTGGAACTGAAGTCTGAAATAACTTAATATGCATTTTTTTCACAATAAATCCGTCTGATATTTTATTTTGCAAAAGTATTATTATTTTTTTTAAGGAAGGTTTTGAGATATTTTACCTAAAACTAAAAACACAGATCCTGTTATCTTAGTAGTATTTTTATATTCTGTATATTCTTACTTTTCCCCCCTGCATTTTACCTCTACTTTAGTTTGTTTCCTTCTAATAAACCTGGAACTGAGTACTAAATGTGATTGTCTCTGTGACAAATTGCTTGTTTTGTACTTAGATTCTTCCATGCTGATGGTGTGCTGCACATCAACACAGTCGGAGCAAACCTCCTGTCGGACAGCTTCTCCAAAGTGCTATAAACCTTGGGACTAGTAAGTAAAATCTCAAACGTACACTGCTGTTTCATAAGTTTTGGTATGGTGAAGTCTTTTCTGCCCGCCACAACTTTGTGTATTTAATTAATACTGTTAAACAATAATTTTATGAAATTAGTATCATTTAAAATGACTGTTTTCCATTTTAATACATTTCTGTGATACAAAGCTGAATTTTCAGCATCATTAGTCTTTCACGAGTTCGCACTTACAGATAAATAAACTAAGTAAAGGATAAGCGTATTTGGCGTACTGTCCGGGAGAGGGCTCCGAGCTCGGTAGTTAATCCCGAGCCCAGGGCACTCCCCCTGCCCGGGAGAGGGGTCCGAGCTCGGCAATCGGCCCGAACCCAAAGTGCTCCCCCCCCGGACTGTAGGTGAGGAGACGGGGTGGTGGAGGGATGCTGAAAACAAGAGATGGTGAAGGTAAGGCTGCTTTGAGTATATATAGGGATTCTCTCTTGTGCTAATTGGATAGGGAGTGTGATTGCTGATGATGAATTGGCCGTGTTAATTATCTGCGCGTTCTCCTCCCGAAATTTGTTAATAAAACATCACTTAGTGTTACATGATCCTTTAGAAATCATTAGGAGTGTTCGACTTAACATGTTGCTGCGCAGATCGATCAAAATCTGACTGAAGCAGTGCATGTCTTGAAACGGTGCTTGAAGCCATATCACCATCAAGTGTGGCATCAAAGTACCGCAGTAGCGCTCTGAGAACAGTCAGCTGGCGCACTTTTTCCAGAGCGGCTGCAGGAGCTTTATTGATGACACAGCTTTTTCATAATTTGCCTGATTTACCACATGACAACGGACACATGTGTTTTGGTTTTTTTCCTAACATCCTTAATCCTCAGTGTGTTTTTAGAACAGTAAAAGTTTTTTTTTTGTTATTGTTGTAGTCGTTATACTGAGACAATCATAAAACACTGATGAAAGCACATATACCCCACTTTATTAGCATTTAAATAGTATATATTTATGTTTAACTTTATTTAACTTCAGTTAAATAAAATGCCAAGCGTCACTGAACACACCTATTCTAATATGCTGATTTTCTGCTCAAGAAACATTTCTGATTATTAATATCAATTTTTTATGAATATCAATTACGGCATTTATTTGAAACACAAATGTTTGCTCCAACTTTTGATAACTGATGGTAAGACATTGACAATAATTAGAAATGTTGAGCAGCACATCAGCATATTAGAATGATTTCTGAGGGCTTATGTGACACTGAAGACTTGGAGTAATGATGCTAGAAATGCAGCTTTGATAAAAGGAATTTCATTGCACAATACAGGTGCTGGTCATATAATTAGAATATCATCAAAAAGATGATTTATTTCACTAATTCCATTCAAAAAGTGAAACTTGTATATTATATTCATTCATTACACACTGACTGATACATTTCAAATGTTTATTTCTTTTAATTTTGATTATTATAACTGACAACTAATGAAAATCCCAAACTCAGTATCTCAGAAAATTAGAATATTACTTAAGACTAATACAAAGAAAGGATTTTTAGAAATCTTGGCCAACTGAAAAGTATAAACATGAAAAGTATGAGCAATGTACAGCACTCAATATTTAGTTGGGGCTCCTTTTGCCTGAATTACTGCAGCAATCCGGTGTGGCATGGAGTGGATCAGTCTGTGACACTGCTCAGGTGTTATGAGAGCCCAGGTTGCTCTTATAGTGGCCTTCAGCTCTTCTGCATTGTTGGGTCTGGCATATCACATCTTCCTCTTCACAATACCACATAGATTTTCGAAGGGGTTAAGGTCAGGCGAGTTTGCTGGCCAATTAAGAACAGGGATACCATGGTCCTTAAACCAGGTACTGGTCTGGCACTGTGTGCAGGTGCCAAGTCCTGTTGGAAAATGAAATCTGCATCTCCATAAAGTTGGTCAGCAGCAGGAAGCATGAAGTGCTCTAAAACTTCCTGGTATACGGCTGTGTTGACCTTGGACCTCAGAAAACACAGTGGACCAACACCAGCAGATGACATGGCACCCCAAACCATCACTGACTGTGGAAACTTTACACTGGACCTCAAGCAACGTGGATTCTGTGCCTCTCCTCTCTTCCTCCAGACTCTGGGACCCTGATTTCCAAAGGAAATGCAAAATTTACTTTCATCAGAGAACATAACTTTGGACCACTCAGCAGCAGTCCAGTCCTTTTTGTCTTTAGCCCAGGCGAGACGCTTCTGCCGCTGTCTGTTGATCAAGAGTGGCTCGACACAAGGAATGCGACAGCTGAAACCCATGTCTTGCACACGTCTGTGCGCAATGGTTCTTGAAGCACTGACTCCAGCTGCAGTCCACTCTTTGTGAATCTCCCCCACATTTTTGAATGGGTTTTGTTTCACAATCCTGATACAAGGAAGGTTATACAAGACATCGCTACCACACAGAGCGCTAGCAAGCTTTGACTCAGGCCAAGCATGGCATGAAGAGCAATCCCCCGCAGCGATGTCTTGTATCCCCACTCAATGCTCATCTCGTGGCCTGGCAGTGCTTCCCTCGCTGAGGCAGGGTCTTGCAGCATGCCACCCCAGGGCTCGTTGGATAAGTTTCCACCCTCCATTAAGGGGCAGGCACTTACTCCTCGCTGCAGAAATGCTCCTCTAGAACCTCATCAGATTTGCAGCCGCTTGCTGCCGTCATAGACTATCACTGGCTAGTACTGTGGTGGTTTTTGTATGTGAGCTTCATACACGGGTCACGAAGGCCTCATTCCCCAAAGCGGCCCCTAGAGGATGCAGTTCGATGTTTCCTAGAAAGGGAACATAAAGATAGCAGATTTTTGACTGGTTGTATACATACATTAGCAACATTAACAAGGTGATCCTCCCTTTCAGCTGCCAGAGAAGGATATTGACAGTACAGGCTCAGGATGGCAAAGAGGAGAAAGAGTATGCTTGACATGATTTTCTCATACCTTTGCCATGTGTTATAATAAAAACAATAAACCTGACTACAGTAAAATGGTGACTTTTATTAAAAGTTTCCAGTTTGCAAGAAATCTTGAGTCTCTGACTCAGCGCTTGGTCTTATTTAGCAAAGAGTTCCTCTAGTGCAGAGCAGGAGCCTCGTTCTTCAGCAAAACACTGCATCGACCTTCCATTAGTAGATCAAGAGTGAAGTTTCACCCTCCTTAGACTTTCTTGAGAAAGTCAACATGCTAATTTTCTCAGTTTTTTGGGGGGTGGGCCTTAATAGAGGGGGAGATGTAATCTCTACATTGTTCTATTTGCATATCTTTACGCTTTATGAATGTTGGTATTTTCATTATTTCTATTATCTTCTGAGAAGCTCAAGAACTATGGTTCTGATAGTGAAGCAGTATTAAAGCACATTACCACCAGATATTTGTAGCAGGTGTTTCATACATAGGACACTCAGGAAACAAATTAACTTAGTTACTACTGAATTGTTTCCGATCTTCTTATCAGTATTTTTTGTACCAAATTTTGGGGAGTTGTGTCAATAAGAGTACTGATAATTATTGATCATTTTCACGGATAAAATCGTTTATTATACCCATCATTAATGAGATTTTTAAACTTTTTCAGTAAAAGTTAACATTTTAATCAGACCATGTATTTATGTACATAAATTTTAATGTTTCGGTTTCTGACCTAAAACATAGAATCACTGATGTTGATCTGTCTGCATTCAAGCATTTCAGTGGGCTTAAACAGTTCACCCTTTACAACAGATTTAGTTCACAAACAAGTGACAGTTACAAGAGCTAATCCAAAACATTCAACATTAGTAAATTACTTTCCGCAACATCAGTCATGCGCGCGCACAAAATCTCCCAGTTCTTACTTGTGAATTTAGTTCACTGGAGACTAGCTCTAAATGGCTGATTTAAATCAGTGAGTTGTCAACTCGAGAACAGCTGTCGGTTCAGTCCAATAGGCCTATTTCATAATGTGACAGAGGCAAACTGGGTGTAGGGAAAATTATTTTCCGGTGAAAGCGCTAGCTTCATTCACTTACCGAACACTGACGTAGACCGAAATTAAAAAAAGCTTCCTTTTAATTATTAAGATGCATTTCTATAGCTCTGACTTATTTTAAAATGTAATTTTGGCAGCCCCTGAAATGGATTGTACTGACATTACTTGAGCGGTTGAAGACGGCTCTCATTCAAAGACTACGGAGCAATAACGCCGCCTTAAATGCGTGTGCAGATTCAGTCGAGAGATAAAGTTTACCCTCTTCAATTTAATGCTGTTGAACTGAATTTACGATGAAATGAATATTTGCTAAAATAACCGTAACCATAAGTGCGGATCTGTAAGTCAGATGAAATTTGCTAAAATTGAATGTGTTACTATAACAAGCACTGCATGTTTTCATTCAGAATCACCACTGACAAATTTGTATTGTATTCTATTTATAGAAAAAAAAAATAGGTTACATAAAAGTTTTTACTTAAAAATTAAGATAAGGTAAAGGTAAATGTGAATAATTACATTTTAGATGTAATTTGATTAATTATTTACAACATAAGAAAATACACAATACACAATAGGATGCCGCTGTAAGATATTAGCTCAAATTATTATTAGGGAATTAAATGGGAATCATTTCTAACGATTCGATTCAGCTTGATTAAATTAACCAATAATTTGCACCCATTAACTGTTCGTCCAGCGAAAGGGTTAAATTAGTACATCTTACCAATTCTGAGGTTTATAGCACTTCTTGGGCCCGACAGTACTATAAACAGTTATTTTGTTAACTCTTAAGAGCAAGGCAACCAGGATCTTGGCATAATTGACCTTAAAATCCACAACACAAGACAATGCTTCTTTATAAATGAAACAGGAATTTATTCGAATTACTCTAAGACACACAAACTAAACTACTAACACATAAACATACACACACACACACACACACACACACACACACACACACACACACACATTCATACTGTTCTAGAGGGTTATGGGGTTAACGGAGCTTAAACGGAATCCCAAAACAACGTTACTAGCAACTGCTACTATAGTTCTTAGATTGCAACCTGGTAGAACCACAAAAGCAGAGATTCGGCTTTTAGCTGCTAATAAGGATCTTGCGCACCAATTCAGCGAGCAAAGGAGACTTTGTTTACTTGCGTGCTGTTTGAACAGCCGGGGTTTTCCTCCGTGACTTTGCAGGGTGTCCTGATTGGTGGCTGGTAGATGATGTCTTTGGGAAACACGTCAGTGATGAGTGAGCTGCTTGGCCGGATGGCTCCGATTGGTTGCCGGGTTACGCAATGTGATGCGCGGGAAGTTTCTTCTGCAGTCAGAGTTGCGAGACACAAAGTCTTTGAAGAATTCGGCAGGTTAGCGGAGCGGAGTCTGTTTCTTGTAGAGTTCTGGACGGCACGATCGCGTGATGGTCAGCGCGGCGAAAGGCGCACAGCGAAAGGCGCCAGGTGGAAATCGAACGGCGAAAAGGCACACGGCGAAAGGCAAGGCATTGTTAGGAACATAGGGTTTTAAACCAGCCATCTTGGTCCGTCCCCATTCAGGTTTGCTCCAATCGGATCTGGTTGGGGGTGGAGCCATGCTCCAGGCTGTTCCTCCTTGCATAAATTAACCTGTGTCCCACACGTGGTATATCTGTGAGTTTTGTCAATAACTTCAATAAACTTTTTGTGATGCAAGTATTGTAACCAATAGTAACTTCTCATTCATATAAACATATTGGAAATAAAACAAGCTTCTGGTCAACACCAAACATCAGATATCTTGCATACAGTCAAATACATTTTGTAGCCTTATCTACTAAAGGAAATATAATGCAAACACATAAAAGGGGAATATATTCACTCATACACATACACTCGATTACACAAAACACACCACACATATCGAAAGGTAAAGAACATACTATTCATCATTACTGTTACTCTAATTGTGGTAGAAATAGTCTGTTTTAAGAGTTTGTGTATTCTGAATAGCCGTCCACAGTTTAGTAGAATGCAGAAAGGAGGGGGTCTGGGTGACCAGAGTGTCCGGAGGTCATGCTGTGAAGCCCCTTTGAACCTTACCGGCTGGTTCCTATCATTATAAACCTTTCATTGTATATTTGATTGTCAATTCACGTGTACCTGGTAAGAGATACACTGCATGCTCTGGTTGCCTGAATGAGCCTAGATGAAAGGGGAGTTCTTGTCTTCAGTTGATTGAATTAGGGTTTTAGCTATTTAAATTCCCTAAGAGATAGTGACCAGGAAAAGGGGGAGCCGGTCTGGCCCGTTTTACACCGTTGAGATGACTCTTTTACATTCGACTGGAATGTGGTGATCTCTGCAGTTTGATTATCTGTTCGACCGAGGTCCCACACCACTTTCAGTCTTCCTTTCATACAGCACAAAAATGAACCAAACTCTGCATATATAGCTCCTTGTTATACGGCTTTGAATGTAGCCATTCAAAAAACTATTTTGTTATCAGAAAGTGTATTTATTCAAGTAAACCCTGAATGTATTTCCTCAAGCTGATGTGTTTTTTCATGCTTTCTTAAAGACCTATAATATCTGGCCCTAATTAATGTTACCATTTTCCCTGCAATAATATTTAAGACAGTGTCCAAACACATGCGCACACACAGTTTACAAGAGATTTGTTTTTATTAAACCGCTTTCATCCATAAAAGTAAGTGGATTTGCAAAACACTATCATGGCAGCTGGCTTATTATACATACCCTGATGATAAAAATAAATGTACATTTACATTTAGCAGATGCTTTTATCCAAAGCGACTTACAAAGGAGAACAATGAAAGCAATCGAAATCAACAAAAGAGCAACAAAACATGCAAACAAGTAACCAAACAAAAAAGTGCTATGACATGTCTCATATAGTTTTTTTTTAATTGCTAAAGAAAGAATTTGTAGCCTTTGTCCAATTTGGATCTCCCTGGAAATTTCAACAAAACGGACAACGTCCGCAATTGTGACTTTTGGCAGATCATTTGATTAGGAGAAAGCAAGATGTTCGCAATTCATTATTTTAATGAATGATGATCATAGCGGTGGCACTTCCCGTCTCGATTGCCATCTTGTGAAATAGGCCTATTCGTGATTTGCGAACGGATGTAAGAGGTTCATTGAAAACAATCAGTTTGTTCATGAATCAGACACCGCTTGTGCGTCTCGGAGCATGTAATACATTGTAAGCAGTAACGATATGTTTTTTGAAATTTAGTCAAAAAAGTAAATAGTATGATCTTATGCTTTGCAATGTAGTAAAGTAAAAGTAAAAACTACTCCAGTACAGATACTTAAAAAAAGTACTTAAGTACTACTTCAAATTTGTCTGGTTAGAACAGTGATGTCTTGTTCTGGTGGAAATTCCTGAGCTCACTAATGAGGCCAGACTAGCCTTAAAAAGTAATATAACATATTCTTTCACTAACACATGTCTATAACTAAAGCAAGCTTAATTCTTTCATCACTTCTCCTAACAAAAGCTTTGGGATTACTTCTGTGTCTGTGGGTGTACATGGTTCTTGCAAAACTGTGTTGTTTCCTCTGAAAAGTCATATCATTCTCATCAGACCTCAACATTTTATTTTAAACGGATTCAGGTTTTGCTACATAGCTGTTAGCAGATTAGAGAAAGGTGTGACGCAATGCTGCATGCAGACGTGGATTCCTGAAAGCCACTCAACCACAGGACTACAGCAGGGGTGTAGAATTGAGGAGGAGGGGGAGGAGGAGGAGGGGCATGCCCTACCAATATCCAGCAGCTGCCAAACTGTCCCTAGCAATAATTTTCAAATAATTAGATATATTTATATGTTTTTGTAATTTTGGACACATCTGAAAAGTCACATTATTGATATATTACCTAAGAAGTTAAAGTAAATGCTATGTTAGAAAACTGCACTTTCAAGGACACGCATTTAATACAAGGGCAGAATGGAGTCGCAAACTTGATGAGAAGCAGTGCCTTGTTTAGAACAACTCACAGGTATTGCACCCAATTCAAGACAGCAGTCTAAAACAGTTAATATAGAAGTTCACTTTAGGAATTAACAAAGTTGCATCGGTGAGTTTGAAGTGTTTGACAAAACAGAGCAAACGGAAAAAGAAACTGCAATCTATGGCCATTTTTAGCTCCCTATGAATCATACAGAGACAAAATGATTGTGTGGAAAGATATACAATCTTCCAGCCTAGGATAAAATCATTAACAATAATTTGCGACAATTATACTGTGATCTTATGGTAAACTATGTAAGTGGTGCAGCAGGATTTGGAGCACCATCCTAAATCGCAGCGGACAGTCTTTAACTTTAAATTAATGTAGTTCAACTGAATGTATAAATCAAACATTTCCCTGGCAGCCTGACAAAATTCAATGTTGTGCCATGAAACAAAAGTTTAATAACCTTTAATTGCTGTACCTCATGCAAACAATGTCTGACAGAACATATTAAAAGTGTTAGCAAGTGTTAAATAGGCTAACAACATGCTAGAAACATGTTAAAACCTGTTAGCAACACTTTGGCTACATGCTAGAGCATGCTATTAATGCAAAGAAACAGGAATTTGCTCGGATCACTACCTGAGGCCGATGCCACACTTATTTGTTTGCACTTGCCCAGTAGTATTTAATCTGTTAGCAACCCACCAGAGAGAAGCGACTCATTCCGGCGACATCTGTGGTTTTCAGGTAAGTTTTCACTTAATTAGAAAAATATATATATATTATTTTGTTAATTCTGTGACTCTTAAAAGTTACTAGACACTTGGTGTAAGTTACTGTAGCACAGGTGAGAAAACTTTTCAAAATAACGTTACCTTGTTTAGCTAATGGAAGTATTAAAATTACTGGTAACGTTAATGTGTTTCCAGCAATTTCTCTGAGGGGAAGAGCTATCACTGGATGCTGAACAGTGGAATGCTTAGGTCAGACCAGTTTGTTTTTAGTTTTTATTTAAGTAGTGTTCTTGTGCAAATGTTTATAGTGCCCGGTTAGGCCCAGACAAACTGGTTTACGGATAACCTGGCAAGCAGTGATGTAGATGTCCAAAGACTGAAGCTCTTGATCTGGCTTAAGGAAACAGTTAAAATGATATAAGTTATGCTGCCATATTTGATCCTTCAAGCCAAATCCAAACTGCTTTTTCGTCATATTTTTCACTGTTGCGGGCTCTGCCAGAAAGAACCAGTCTATACGTATTGTTACCGTTTGTTTTTGAGTTTTAAATTCACTATTGGATAATAATTGGAAAAGACTGTAAATGTAACATTTTAATTTGTGATGTTTATTCATGTAAATGCTGTGTGACGTTCGAGTCATTCTACACTGGAGCGGAAAGCAGAGTTGCCATGAAAACGGGGCGGCAATACCACAGCTGACAGGACATAGCTGTCTCTCGCTGGTGTTTTTACAGTTTTCAGTTTAGTGCCTAAAATCTAACAAATATTACTGAAACGTTTCTTACTTGTAATTGACATGTTTCTGTTGAATATTTACTTCATAGAAATGGTTTAGTGTCTTCAAAAGTCCATTAGCATCTCACAGAATAACTGCAGTATAAATAACTGCAGTACAATGAAGTACAACTGGAAATTTGCAATACAACGAAGTATTCAATTCAAGTTCAAGAGCAGTAAAACTGCTTTATTTTTTAAAATAACTTGTTTTTTGTTTTTTTGTTTTTTAAAAAAGCTCTTATCATTAGTTCTGTAATTTCACTTTAATGGCAATGAGCTCCTCATTGCTATTGTGAAACATGTAGCAAGTGCTGTGGTTACAACTGTACTAGTACACTTGGTCAGATATTTTTTATTTATTTGTTTACTTATATATGTAGACTTCCTATAAAAAAAAAAAAAAAAAATTGCCAATGGAATATTTCACCCACATAAATTAAAAGCATGCTTGGGAGATCTTCCTTCGCACCAAAGGTCGTTGTCCTGACAATGAGTTTCCCAAGCTAATTACTCGTAAAGGTAAATCAGCATCTTTTGCGTAGTGTTTACTGCAGGATGAATAGAGAAATATAAAAAATACGTTTTTGTTTGACAACATTGTTCATATGTGAACTATAAAGCACACAGACATGATAACATTACACCCCGAGGCCATTCACAAGTGCGACAAAGGAGAAGAACACTGATTTTAACTAAACAATGACACTTTTTTACTTTTTTTAGAGCTTCTTCACAGCAAAATTGAATTCTGTTTGCATCATTATTTTTCTTTTATCACCATAAAGCGGCTTTGAAACAATCCGTTTTGTGTAACGTGCTATATACGTAAATAATGGTGACTTAAATTGGTTCAGATCTTCAAAAAAGTGCAATTATTATTAATTATCATTCATTATTATTAATGATAACTGTATTTGCCTTTGTTTTGTGTTAATTTTCTTTGGAGTATCTGGCATTATTCCGTATTGGATATTCACAGCACTGTACGCAAAGATTTATGTTCAATAATGTGACATTAATGTGCAGAAATTTATTTGATTTAGTGTGTAACTGACATTTTCAGGAAAATGCACTGGTGCTTCAATAGAAGATAATGGCTGTGGTGAAACAATCATTTAAATAAAAGTTGGTTTAAGTTTTATCAATTTTGTCTTCTGTCACATGAACGAGCTAAAACAAATGGAGTCACATGAATTACTTTAACTATGTCTTTTCTACCATTCTGGATCTTTCTGATGGTTGTGCTGCTGTCTATAGAGTGTCAGAAAGCAAAATATCTTTGTTTGTGTGGAACGAAACAAGGTGACTAATTAATGACCGAATTTTCATGAACTATTCCTTTAAGGGCAACTTAAACTTATATTTTTAACTTAGCTTTAACAGATACGTATTGCACAGTTTTAATGGACTTAAAATCCGGAGGCAACTGGTTTCATGCAGGGTCACAAATCATGTAATGCACACCTAGCCATGGATTAGCCCTTGTATGTGAAGAGGGTTACATTAGACAAACTATTAAATGAAGTGGGCACAATAACTGTGGAACACATTTATTCTATATACTGTATTCCAATAATATATTTACATACACATTTATAAATTATCTCGTTATTATTATTATTATTAAATTATTATTATTTTTTTTTTTAAGGTTAGAAATTTGAATGAAAACCCAAAAGGATGAAGTGGGCAAATAATTGTGGAGGGCTCTGTACAGTATTTAAACATGATTGTGTCTGTGCTTTTTTCCAGAAAGTTATTGTTCAAGTGGTAGTTGCATGGACTATCATTGGAGGGGCAGAAAGTTCAGAAATGAAGAAGAACAAAAGACTTGCAGGTTTGGAACAACATTAGAGTGAGTAAAAGATTTTTTTTTTTGACCAATTTTTTTTTTTTTTTGTATTTCACAACCTACTGCAGTTGTATTTCACTAGTACTTCAGATGTATTACAGTAAAACTGCAACATTGCAGGTTTTTTGTGTCCAAAAACTGCATTTTTCATGTAACAAAAGTGTCTTGGTTACGTATGGTAACCTTTGTTCCCTGATGGAGGGAACGGAGATGTTGTGTTGAAAAGAAGACACTAGGGGTCACTCTGGGGAGCCCAAACACCTCTGAAAGCTTTGAGAAGAGGCCAATGAAATTGGGTGTGCAGAATTTGCATGGCTGGCTCTGCCTGGACATCCAGGTATAAATAGAGCCAGCCATCAACTGCTTGCTCGTTCTATTCTGAGGAGTCGAGTAGCAACTCAACTACATTCAGAGGCAGTTCCGGAGTTGTGGCAGGGGGGACACAACGTCTCCGTTCCCTCCATCAGGGAACGAGGGTTACCATATATAACCAAGATGTTCCCCTTCTGTCGTTCACTTTCGACGTTGAGTTAAAATGAAGACACTAGGGGTGTAAAACGCCAGCAACTAGTTCACTACGTCACGAGTGTACAGAGCGCAAATATTTTTACTTAAGTGCAACTCACCTCTTCGTGGCTTTCCAATGCCCAAGAGCTTTTAGCCAGCCTTTCCTCACCTTTGGCTAAGTATCTTAGAGGAACATTGGGACAGTGACTGTTCCTCACCAGGTAGAACGGACACTACGGAGATCACACCCTACCCAGAGGGGAGGTTACTATGTGAAAAATACACCTAGGAACTCACACTGGGGGAGTACTACGAAGGGAGGATTCTGAGGTGGGCTCCACATAAGGGGAGACTGCCGGACTCAGAACCAGAGTCTGAGCCACTACATGTGGAGCACCAATCCAATATGAGAGTTCACGAGAGGTAACCTACCTCAGGTTGGATTCTAATAGCCAGTTCCTCCGCTGAATTCGGCTACGTGTAACGTGCTTGAGTGACGGAAGCAGGTAGTTCAGGGTTCACATCAGGAAACCTGCTGAACTGAAGGAGCATCAGCTCCTGAGGGGGAAGACGCTCTAGCAAGCTTCTACACCAAACCAGCTTCTGGAGTCACAAGGCTTGCGTTCAGGACTCCTGAAGATACTGGTTCTATACAGAGATTGTAGAATCTGGCAAATGTTTTAGGATGTCTGTTAGAGAGGTCCCATTCACTAGGGCTGCGGAAGCTGCGATTCCCCTGGTTGAGTGAGCCCTCACTCCCAGCGGGCAGGGTATACCTTTGGCCTGGTAGGCCATACAGATCGCGTCCACAATCCAGTGGGAGATCCTTTGTCTGTTTCAGAGGACACCAGAAGAATAGATGACCAAAACTGCATAAAAATCTTTTCCAAAATGACACTAAAATAAAGTATTTTATGCATATAAATAGGGATGCAACGATACCATTTTTTCAGAACCGATCCAATCTGATACAAAAAGTTCAGAGTATCTGCCGATACCGATCCAATCCGATATCAGCATAGCTTTTTTTTTAATCAGTGTTGAATTTCTATACTTCTTTGTGTTGACCTGATTGTCACTCTTTTGTGTGTTAAACACAATCTATCACATATAGACAACGTAATTTTAATGAAAAATTACAAATGAAAAAATATGTAATCATAACATATGACAAAATGGCAAAATGTATTATAAACTAGGTTAATGGATAATTTAGCAGCAAAAGATACTTACAAATAAAAGTAAATAAGTGTACGACTAAATCTGGTAAACTCTTAAATTTCACTGTTTGTATTGTTGTAAAATACATTCATGAAAAAACAAGTAAATACTTTTATATATAAGTATATGCTATAAAATTAAAAGACATTTCTTTTAAATGTCTAGCACAGTAATGAAGGCATCAACATATGATAGATAGGACAGAACAAGAAGGATTATTAATAATCTTTCATTGTGCAGAAAAGTATTATAACACTAAAGGCTCCAATACAGAGAGGCACAAAGCGGTTGTGCGCATCCCATGCGCTTAAAGCAATACGGTGCACATTACATACACACACTGGTGCGCTTGAGGCAACACATGTGCATCCCATACACAGAATAATGCTCTTGAAGCAACACGGTGCGCATTCCTCCGAGTCCGCATTGGAAAAGTTCAAAGATACAAAGGGAAGCGATATTGAAGCGTAGTGTATTAAATGTCCGTTAGTCTATTGAGCCTTTTCTTTTAACAGTTTTAAACCTCAGTTACTGTGCGCTCTTAAAGGGAGTTTCATTGTTTTGACTGTAGTAACCGAACACAACACGTAGTTTGATTGCTGAATGGAGGATGACAGACAGCTGCAGCGGAGAGAAGAGTTTACGTGAACTTGAATTTAATGACTCAATATTCATTTGTAAGTTACCTCACAGTAAACTATGGAACAGCTGCAGAACACTTGAAATATAGTGCACAAGAACTTTGTGGTGCTTTATAATGTTTTTTTGTGCCTTTCGTAGGGCTCAACAATAACAGAATAGTATACGCACAATATCAAATTTGGATCTGTCTTGTCTGACCGATCCCCGATCCGGCGGAAATTGCCAGGATCGGAGCCGATTCCGATACTGAGTATCGGATCGATGCATCCCTACGATATAAAACATTAGTTGAATATAAAAGTATAAAAACTGCCAATCTGGGACATATATCTGTAATGGAAAATTTAAAATTCAGTCAAAATTTACAAGCACATAACTGGCCACCTAAATAAAACAAGCTAGGTTCCCATGAAAGGTCACTATGAAATTTATCACGAAAATTAATACTTGTAGAAATAACTTAATTTTCATTGTTGTTTTGAGGTCATACTACATGATTTCCAAATTTGGTACCTACATACCAGTCATTAAAAAGGTTATTTATTTCCATATTTGAAAGAGTTACAAACCTGCCAGATGCATCAGTGGGTCCTTGGCAAATTGGTATATCATGAAAAGTCCTATCTTTGAATGAATTTCAATTTAAATGTAGTATCTTGATGGTCGCACCGCATGATATTTCATAAAATTGAGATTATTGGACAGTTTGCCTAGTTTGCCCAGTTGGCAACATGTGGGCAATTGGCATGGGGCCATCACGGAACCCGCAGATAATCCCATTTTGGGCCCATTTTTTTCCAACCCATTTCAACCCACATGGGCCCCACATACAAATGTTGTTTGGAAAATAGCTGTAATAGTTTGCTAATAAAAATATTGGTATTAGCCAATTAAGAGAATTCTGTAGTTCATAAATTTTTCTTGAACTCGTATTGTTTTGAAGCTGTTTTACCAAATCCCAATCTATATCTTAATTTCAGATATAAATTCAAATAACAAACAAGCCCAGCTTTGGTTCAATTTGTTTGTTCACACTCATGTTGCCATGACCAAAAAGATCCTATTGCATATTCTTCATACAGTTCTGCAGGTGTCTATTTTCACCAATCAGTGATTTTTCCTCATATTTGTGGGTGAGGCAGCTTTGAAATGTGATAAGTGTAGACCGTTTCAGTTTCATACATTCAGGCAAATACGGAGAGACTCTGAGCTGCAAAACAAACTGCAAGTGTCATGATGGCAACAGGTCAGTCTAGATTGAATAACCTAAAATGATACTAAATTCTATAGTAATTCTGGTTGTTAGAAACATTTTAAAAAGTACATTAAATTGGCAATTTTGTGATTTGAGTTTTATTAAATAATAAGATGTACAATTGCTGAACACTGCACAAATCACATACTCATTCATCTATCATTAAAACATCCATCAACAAATTATTTCAGTACTGATTCAATGATGTTTTTGACGAAAGAAAAACAGGTGTCAAAGATGTACATTTTTAGTAAATCAACAATGCACACTGAAAACTAGTTACACATACTGTACATAGGATGATAAAGTCATGAGTTAACTGAATAAGCTAAATAAAAATCACTAGAAAATGTTCATTTAAAAAGATATTTTCATACTTTTCACAAACACTTGTGATTCTGGCAGAACTAATGCAGCGAGAGTTGAGAGATAAAATCAAGTTTAAGCATTAAGTCCTTTGCCTGCATTCAAACTGTCAGAGTGTGTCTGAATCATTGCAAGGAATGATCTTCCACAGTTTTGAAGCCAAATATAAAATAAATTATATTCCAGTTTTTATCAGTCCCATACTGCTAGCTGTCAGAGTTTTGGGCTTGTTTTGGACTTGTTTTGCCCCAGTTTCAGATCCTTTTTCCATATTTGTTCATGTTCCTTTTCTTGTTAAGTTGTTAAGTATTATTCTATGCACCTGTCTCCCTCATTATCCTGTGTATATTATGGTGCGTTCAAGTCACTTTGGTCGGAACAAGATGGCGATTTACCTTTTCTACATAAAATTCGAGGATTTTTTTTAAAAACTCTACATCTACAAAATGATTAATAAAGAATGTGCATCATTGTTTTGTAAACGGAAATCTTATATATTCTATGATAATTATACAATAATATAATGTTTTGTATATGTAGGTTACATAGTTTTATTGTACTTTACACAAATAATTATTTTATTAATTTCAACAAATTTACTGTCAATACAGCTACATATCTATATAGACATTGGCTGCGTCCAAGCACCAATGGTGTGAAGACCCTATTGGAATTGCTCTGTTTATTATTATTCTTCTTCCGCTTCTTCTTCTTCTCCAAAGTGAATTGCATTTTTGAGGGCCTAAACATGCTCAAACTCATGAAACTTTGCACACATGTTAGAACTGGCGAAAATTTACATCTGATATGAGTTTCAGAAGTGGGTGTGGCAAAATGGTTCTATAGCGCCACCTATACATATTTAACGGAGTGTGCCTCGAGCTATGTTTCACGTACATGTATGAAACACGATTAATACATGTAACACACCAATAGCCTACCTACAAAAAAAATCTCTTGGCGCAACATCTGAAACCCAACAGGAAGTCTGTTATTTTGAATTTCCTGTACGATTTTTGTGCAGTTTTTGCAATTTTCACATTTTCAGACCTTGTATGTTAACGAACTCCTCCTACAGTTTTTATCGGATTATCTTCAAATTTGGTGAGTGTGATCATAAGGCTTTTGCGACACCTAATTGTGAAGATCTTGAGTTTTTGTCAAAGGGTGTGTCCCTGGCAGCCCGACAAATTTTTATGTTTCACCATGAAACAGGAAGTTGCTGTAACTCAGGCAAACAATGTCCGATCTGCCCCAAACTTCACACGTTTTATAACAGTCATATCCTGTACACACGTCCATGCCCATATTTAGCTATAGTCATAACACCTCCTGCTGGCAACAGGAAGTAACATGTTTAACACTGTTATGGTCTCCTAGCAACATATTAAAAAGCATCAGCAAGTGTTAAATAGGCTAGACACCAGTCCAAAACCCAACAGGAAGTCAGTTCTTTTTAATATTCTCAGCCATTTTTGTGTCATTTTTGCCATTTTCAGGCATCATACTTGAACTCCTCCTCCTCCTTATTAAGATCAATACCGAACTTGGTCAGTCTAATCTAAAGGCCCTTGTGACGTTAAATTGTGAAGATCTAGAGTTTTCGTTGAGAATACAGGAGAGAACCAATCGGCTGCCATGTGATTATGATGTCATGGCAGCATGACAAAGTGGGAATTAAAGTCTTTGTAACTCAGCCATACAATGTCCGATCTGCCCTAAACTTCACATGTTCAGTAAGAAGCCTGAACACATCTACATGACAATATTCCATTATAATCATAGCGCCATCTGCTGGCAATAGGAAATGGCTTGTTTTACACTAACTTAAACAATGTCCAATCTGCACCAAACTTCACGTTTGCTAAGAGTCCTGGCCTGAACATATCTACATGACAATATGCAGTTATAGCACCACCATCTGGCAGCAGGAAGTTTGGCACGTATAAATGACTTTGACATATTCCTTCTATATTTACCACTTTAAATGCATATATTGCTCACCGGTCACTGTTTTCCAAGTGACCAGTCATGACCATATTTTATAAAAAATATAAATACATATAAATATGTATGTATACATTTACACAAGTATTTTCTACCAATGTATATTTTGAAGAAAAACTTGTGAACACATAATGTGAGAACATTTAACATTTAAACAAACTGAAGCAAGGAACATGCTCCAAAAAAAATGCAATATTGCAATACACTACAAAATCATCATAAGTCTATTTTTAATCTTTAGTAGGCCATTCCACTATATGAGTGGAAATTTATTTTCTTGCTCCTAAAAAAATATTGAGAAACACATTTCAGTAAAATATATATTTCCATATGGAATTGGCTGGGATTTTGTGACTTAGTAGGATAGAAGTTTCCTCATAGGAGCAAACTTGTGTTAAATAACATAGCAATTTTAGTCTTTCAATTTCATTAGCATTTGTACAAAAAGTGAACTTAATCATTTTGATGATGCAAAAGACATGCATAACGTTTTTTAGAATTTGAAATGTACTGCTCTGCTAAGCTGAAAGTTAGGATAACTGTGTGAAGTGTTTTTTTTATTAATGGTTTTTACATTTATTTTAAGTGAACTAAGTACGAAGTAATGCATCACTCTAACACAATAACAAATGTATCTTTTGTGATTTCAGATGACATTTTAGAGGACCTGGACAGGCTGTCGATTACATCTGATGATGAGTTGAGTTATGCAGGTGAAGGAAATGTGAAAGTTCTCAAACAAGACTCAAACAAACAAATAAATAAACAGATCGAATTCTGGATTTAATTAAACCAGTGTTGATGCACAATTACATTATATCTACTAAAACCCGAAGTTGAACAAACACTGTAATGACTTTATTCTATTTTTTTTTTCCATGTATGAATTGTATACTTATAGAATCAGAAGGTGAAACATCAGATGATGAAGATGTATCCTCAGAAGATGAGGATGATGACAGCCAAGAACTGACAACTGGTATGTGGATATAAATACCATTATTAAACTTGTAATTATCCCCTGATTAATTACTGTCTCATTTGTAGTTATGAATGGATTCTCATGTTCAAAAGGTTCAGATAAAAAGGTTCAGGTTTAGAACACCTACACTGTAAACAAACAATTCAAATAATCTGCATCATGGCATGTTAAGTTCTTAGATTGTAAGTTTTTATTTTGAATATTTCTGTGAAGGAAACTTAACAGTTAACTGTCCTGAAACAATGTGTTCAATGTGTAGTTTGGCCTGTTTGGTCTTCTCAAGAACTTCTCAGGACATTTTTGCTTTCCATACAAACAGCTTGACTTGTGACTTACTGTACTGACCCGAATATAAGACGACCCCTATTATAAGATGACCCCGCTTTCCAAGATGTACCTTTTGGAAAAAGGCTAGTGTTTTATTAAGAAAAAAAATACTTCTTAAAATTATTGTCATATTGCATATTTTAACTTTAGCTTTGAAAGTATAGTAAATACTAGTAAAATGTACCAATCACATTTAAAGATATGCACTTTTTGATATATCTGAATGATATAACCTTGAGGCTATCCATCTCAAAGTAGCCTACCAGAATTTCATTAACAGTAGTAGTGAAATCTTATTGTAGTCTTCAAACCTGGGTACTGTATTACATTTTAAAGTCACTTACAGGGGAAGTTTGGTCCCATCAAGTTAACATGACAGTCATTATTCATGCCACTGTAAGCTTTTCATTTTCTTTTGTATTCATTCCTGTTTTTTTATTCTACATTACATATTTCTTGGCACACTTGTTTTACGTGTATTTGGCTCCACCTATTGTTATGGGTGTATTATTTACATTTTTTTTTTTTTGTGACTTCTTATTTATGACCCCACAACAAAAACCATACATTAACAAAAGAACACCTGAACAGGTACACAAGCACTCACCCTTTTTTTACATAAATATTCAATTTAGACTTACATAAATTATATACTAAAAAATAAATAAATAAAAATAATAATAAAAAAAATATGTATTAGATTATACTCTACATAAATTAAAATAAATAAATAAAAACAGGTACATAATAAAACATCAATAAATATTGAATTTATATTGAAGTAATTTTAGACATGCATCGTTCCAGTCTACTTCATCAATATCTTCATGCATATCCAATTTCCAAGCATTTCATTTATCCCATGTTGATTCAGTACTGTATTTGACCAATAAACTGTAATACATAGATATATGCCCCCTTCCTTCTAAATTTCCAAGAGTTGTTTCCTCTAATTTTAATAAAGATGATATACAGCTTATCGGTTCCTTTTTTGATGACATAAAACTTTTTAACTGTAAATATAGATATAAAAAATGTTTGATTTAAATATTTCTGGCATAAATGATCAAAAAAAAAAGGAAAACATCTTCATATATATCCATAATTTTCTGAATGCATTTTCTGTTCCATAACTTAAAGCCTCCGTCTTTATTACCTGGTATAAATTGTGTATTACCCCAAATAGGACAGTTTTGGCATATTACCTATACGTTTATGTGCAGCATGCCAAATTGAAATTGTATTTTTAAGAAAAGGATTTTTCGTGTTCTGTTTCAATGACTTAAGATCTGAAGAGTATAGATACATTTTTATTGATAAATCGATTGTTCAATGTCTACCCAAGCTGGTGTTGTACGGAAATAATTTAATGTTGAAGTCAGCTGGGCAGCCACATATATACCACCTAAAATTGGGAAGCTGAAGCCCTCCCTTTTCATAAGGTAAATATAATAGTTTATAATAGCTTATAGCAATAGTAATAGTTTATTCCAAATAAATTGGGCGAGTTATTTGTTAAATTGATCATAAAACGCATTGGGTAATGGCAATGGGAGTGTTTGAAAATAGTAATAAAAACGTATATTCTACCTAAATTTTCATATGTTAAATCATCCGATCATGGATATTGGTAGATTTGACCATTTTTTTGCCTCATTAGTTATGTCCATCAAGGGATCATAAATTATTGGGATTATTTTATTAAGGTCGTAAGTGATTTTGACACCTAAATAACTAAAACCATCTGTAGCTGTTGTGAATGGGGTGTTTATTATAGTTTTATCTCTTTCTTTATTAAGAAACAGTAAGACTGTCTTAGAATTATTCATTTTATATCCAGAAAATTCTCTGAAGTTTTCAATTAATCTCATTACAATAGGAATATTGGATTTTAGATTTGTCAGAAAAAAATATAACATCATCTGCATATAAAGAGATACGATGATCCCTCCCCCCAATTGTAATACCTGATATTCCTGTATGGGCTCTTACTGCCATAGCTAAGGCCTAGTCCAAACCTTGGAAGCAGTTCAAAAAGATAGTCCCATTCTATCCTGTCATATGCGTGACATGCATCTACAGATAGCATTGCTGTGTCTTTTTCATTGTATCTCTCGTAAAGTATATTCAAGACTCTTCTAATATTATGATACCCTTGTCTTTTCTATATAAAGCCTTGTTAATCGTGAACAATTAATTGGGGAAGATATTTACCTATCTTCTAGAAAGCCCTTTATAAAGTATTTTTGTATCACAACCCATTAAACTAATTGGTCTGTAAGATGAACACTCAGTAGGGGGCTTATTTGGTTTTAATATTAAAGTTATGATAGCTAATCTTAATGAATATGGGAGCAATTCTGTTGTAAAAGATTCATCATACATATCAAGTAATGGTCTTACAAAATGTCTCTTAAATGTCTTGTAAATTGGAAGGCCATCAGGTCCTGGCGCTTTACCACTATTGATATCTCCTATAGCTTTACTAAGATCTTCTATTGTTAATGGGCTGTCTAATACCATTTTCTGATCTTCTGATATAGTCTTAAATTGTAGCTTTGTACAGATCTCTAACATGATTATTTATCTCTACTGGGTCCATAGTTAAATTGCCAGACTTCAGCTTTATATTATTAATTGGGAGCTATGGCTCCCTCTGTTTACCCTTAGAGGGAGCCTTCACTGTAATATGGACCATTATTCACTACATTTCCCATAACCCCCTTCTCATGGACTTCCTGTTACCTCTCACCTTAGTCAGCCATCTTAGTTCACCCCTTAGACCTTATATAGACCGGTTCTCCCTTAGTCAGATCGCGAAGTCTTAACTAGCCCAGTCTGTTAATTCCAAGCGTTTCCCTAGTTCTTGATTTTCCGTGTTTAGACCCCCATAGTTTCCTCGTCCTTGATCGTTCGCCGCCTGCCTTTTGACCCCCCCCGCTTCGTCTCCCCGACTATTCTTTGGATTATCTGTTTTGCTCCCAATTACTCCTGTTGACCCAGTGCCTGCCTGACCATGAGTGTGATTGTCAATAAAAGTCAGCATATGGATCCGCCTGCTTCCTGTCTCTTTCTCGGGGCTATCGTTACAGCTGCACATATAACATATGATTTTAGCATGGTTTGAACAGCAGCTGTGCTAATTACTTCTACATTCGTTTCTCTGATTGACGTCCCATGGTAATTAGGAATTACATAAGCTTCATTCTGGATCCAGAACACCTGAGAAGATATGATGCGAACCCCTCAGAGGACCTCAGATGTCAAAATTCACGGGTATTGCGTTCCGGCAATTGTCCCGGGATCATTTGATTTTGGTTCATTCACACTGCCAGTGATTTTCTGGAATCTGTGCTTGTTTTCATACACAACCCGTAAAGATCCCGTAAAGACATGTGACATTAGGACATTAGGCTTAAATGCAACGCGTGCCGCTACTTCAAACTGGTGAACGATCTCCGCTTCAGCGTTGATAGTAAGAACATCTGCCTTCGACTGATTCCGGCAATGTTACTAGGTCCCCAACCTGGAATTGTTCCCAGAATCAATCCCGGGATATGTTTGCGTTCACACTGAAGGCACTCCGGCAATGTTCCAGCAATTTTCCGGAATCAACGGGCAGTGTGAAAGGAACAGTGGATGCCATTCTTTTTTTGCACAGCAAACGTAAAAATGCTACATGAACATTTCCATGTGTTAAATAAAACAAAAGTTCAGTGGATATGTAGCGTAGGCTGTAAACTGTAGGCAGTGGTGTAGTGGAGGGTATACCCACTTCTTTATCAGAAAGCTTTGCATATACCCACTTCTAATACCCTCTGATGGGCGTCATTCAGTGTCCTGCATTCGCCAAAATCATGACTGTCCACCACATCCAGTCATATGTGAAAAAGTAAGGAATAATTGATGACGGGCCGTTGAATTCCTAGAAAATAATGCACACCTGAGGTGGTGATGCGGCCATGACGAGAAACGGAGTAGCCGTTACACCTCGGGTGTGCATTATTTTCTAGGAATTCAGTGGACCGAAATCAATTATTCCACGTATACTACGGTTACCACACCTCAAGACATAGATCAGATGATATATTTCAAGGCATTCGTCTGGTTTTTGTTCTTAAACGGCTATTGTGAGCAGGATTAATTTCTTACGCAGCACATCCAAAGCCTTCGTTGCTAGTCCCGAAACGTCATTTTAGAGCTAGTAATGACGCTTGAGCCATTGATAGCAGAATAATGCAGTTAATAATGTAGTTTAGACAGACGGAAAGAGAGAGACAGAACGAGATTAAGCTGGTGAATTACCTCTGTGCTTGTCTCAAACATGATCAGCAGCAGCGTCTCTACTTATAGTGAAACTTTAAGTTAATTTTCTTCAGGAGTGTCGTTGTTATTTCGCTTGTGAGAAATGTTGTGTAGTTTTTAAGTTGTTAATTGTCAGAGTAGCGCTAACCACATTAGTGCGTATGTTCACGTCTGTGCTGACTTTTATGTGTGTGTGTGTCTGCTAGAGAGAGAGAGTGGAGAAATAGTGTGTGCTTTCCGTACATAATAAGACTTAATTTTGCGGCAAAAACATGGAAGAAATCTGTAGTTTCTTTGTATTGTTTGTATCTGTATTTATTTGTTTGGCCAGTGGTATTGTGGGTTTTGATTATTTTGCGGTTTTAAGCTGTAAGGACCTTTGAAATAACTGAAATAGTGTGGCAAAGTGATACAGACGTAATGCGGTTAGAAGCTGGCTGGAACTACGTTCGCCAAGCGTTTTGCCGAAAATAATGCACACCTTCAGAATGTTCGTCAGCCAATCAGATTCAAGCATTCAATGGCCCCGTATTATAAATGCAAATATTCACTAAAACACCCAGTAAAGACAGTGATGATGCGTCCATGGCGCCGGCTTGCTTTGAAATATGCGGTTGATGATTGTGCCTGATGCACCCGCTCTGTCTCCGCTCCCCAGATGCTGCGTGTTCAGAAGGGCATATCAACGGAGGCGCGCAAGTGTAAAAAAGTACTAATTATTATTGATTACTGATTTGAATCAGTTAATAATAACAAAAACAATACCTTTTTTACAAATAAAAAGCAGGTTTTTACAATCAGACATTTCTTAAACAGGTAAACCCCTGTAAACTTTATTGTCAAAGGATCCAGTAAACAAATGAGTTCAAATGTAAGTTCAAAATGGCTCTAACACAGGCCTATACAAATCTGAAATAAAAAAATTGTTTAGCCTATTAGATGAATTCAAATGCTGCTTTGTAAATATTGAACGTTTATTATTACCTTATTATTAATATGATCGATTTATGGTGCCACCTCGATTCACGTATACAAATTTCTTCTCCTGAAACTTTAAGAAACGGATGAGGATAGCACAGTTTTGGTTGGGCTTCCCATGTGCGATGAACCCGTTCTAAAGTGGATTGGTCCAGCCCCAGCCATTATGCCAACATGTCGCTCATAAATTCAAGGATTGTTTTCTGGCCTTCGGCGCCCTCACATATACCATAGAGGCAGAGTTTTTTTCTTCTGCCCAGGTTCTCCAGGTCATCCGTCTTTGATTCAAAGTATGCGATTTGTTTGATGCAGTGTTAATTTCGTTGACAAATAATTTTCATCATTAACTTCGTCAACAACATTTTTTTCACAGACGAAAATGAAACGATAACGAAGTAAAATTCTTCTTGAATAACAAAAACTATGACAAAAATCTACTGGCATTTTCGCCAACGAATAAAAGCAAGACGAAAAAGTTAGGGAGGGACGATTTGGAAAGAGATTCATTCAGGAAAATCTGTTGCGTAGTAGGAGGTTAGATGCATACAAATCGGCGGGTCACAAGCTAACATACACTTGCTGCACATTTTCTAAAACACTCAAAAATGTCAATATGTGGGAGAAGTGCAGACATATGGATAAATTTGACGACACGAGAGAACTCAATTCGGTCTTGTTTACTGAGCGCAGACACTGAAGCATAAACACAGTGTAACGATAGCCCCAGAGACGAGACAGGAGGCGTGCGGATCCATATGCAGACTTTTATTAGGATAAATACTCATAGTAAGGCAGGCGAGGGGTCAGACAGGAGCGAGCGGGAACAACACAGGAAATCCAAGAATCGTAAACCAGGGACGAAGCGAGGGGGTCAAAGGGTGGGCAGCGAAGGATCGGGAAACCAGGAGACAACGGAAACAGGGACCAGGAAACCAGGAAACTAGGACAAGGGAAACGCTCGGAAATAACAGCCGGGGCAAGTTATGACTTCGCAAGGAGGAACAGAAATGACGCTCTATTTATACAGGAAGTGACAGTGGGGTAGAGGTGAGAGGTGACGAACGGGGCATGAGAGAGGGGTTATGGGAAATGAAGTCTGTAAAGAGTCTATGCAAAAACACATTGGAAAGGTGGCTCCCTCTAGAGGGAAGAAAAGGGAGCCACAACAGTACAGTTCGTGACACACAGAAAGCACGTCTCACACTCTTTCGCGTTGCATGAACTGAGAAAATACACACAAACTGATCTTGAATTGTCCATTTTGATGAGTATTCATGTAAACACAGCTGATTATGTCTTAAATGAACATAAACAGTAGGGAGGAAGTGTATCAGTACATTGCATCCATTGCATCTGTTTTTAAAGGGATAGCAGTCACATTTAGTTGCTATTGTCTGAGTCACAGATAGATATTAAGTAAGCAAAAAAAAGAAAGAAAACCACACACTGCTCTTAACTGAATCACTTACATAGCCCTAAAGATTAATCTAAATTAATTTATAGAAAGCAATGTGTCAGTTTGAAAATTGAAGAATATGGTTAACAAGTTACTATAAAGAATGATTTAAAAAAATGAGTTATTGCCAACATCAGTATTGTATCTGGTCAGTATTGAAAAGTCCATTATTAATTTTACACAAAATGCAATATCCACAGTGTTATTCTGTCATGTTTTCTCCCTTTTTTTCCCAAACTGCGACAAATGCCAGTCTCCTTTCTCTGCAAAATGCTATAGATTAAATAATTTAATATTTCTATATTCAAAATTTAATGTTTAAAACATTAATCTCAACATGAACTTATGAATTTGATTTCGTTAAAAACACAGTCAAATTTTTAGTGCAAAGTAAGCATAAAGCCCTGCTGGATTTATTGCATTTAGGGGAAAAAATACTTATTACTTATAATAAAGTTTTTATAATAAATCTTGATGTAAATCAAAATGGATTGAATTTTTAATGTAATTATAACCTAAAGATGCTATGTGAAAGTTTGAAACAATAAAAAAAATATTGGTTTTCATCTTGCCACTTTCTTGGTCAAAAAAACACATTGTTACTCCTGGTCTAGACCCTGAATATAAGACTACCATGTTTTTTCAGATGCATTTCCAAGAGAAAAACATGTTATATTTGGGTCAATTATATATATATATATATATATATATATATATATATATATATATATATATATTCTCTAAATTCAACACTACATGATTGTTCAATATACAAAAATAATATATATATAATTAATCTATTAACCATTCACTAAGCTCCACGAATGGCATACGCAACATAGTCTAGTTGCACACAGTAGCACACGTCCATTAAATATGAAAAATATTGTGAAAGTAATTATTTAACAATTTCTCTAATTCTCATTTATATATATTTTATTTTCCCCCCCATACGAATTGCAAATTAATAGAGTCAAAGGAGGAAGCAGCAGATGACAAAGATTTTTCCTCAGATAACATGAGGCAAGAATCGACTGCTGACGACAACAACAAGGTTTCAAGGACCCTGTCTAGAAGTGGGGCCCAACGCAAACGTAATTCCTCTCGATCTACAGGGGACCCAGAAACCCTAGCGGTGCCCCAGACCTCTGGTATGTGAACACAAGTGATTAACTTACTATAGATTGCCTATAGTTTCACCAGAATTTTGCTGTGGTGCAATTAACATCATGCTTTTACCATCCACATGTAAAGAAGAGGAGATTGATGCGAAAAAACTGAAGAAGAAAAAGCAAAAGAAGATCCTGAAGAAGGTTGCATTGGGAGCCGGTGTAGTTGCAGTCGGGGCAGTTGTTGTAGGAGCAGCGGTGGCTACTGGAGGACTATCTCTCGTTGCAAAAGCTGGTGTTACCTTAGGTGCAGGAGCAATTGCACCTGTGGTCAAGAAGAAGATAGCACAAAATGCTGAGAAAAAAAAGAAAAAAAAAGAAAAGCAAAATAAATAATGAGGATTAAAGGGGTCCTATTATGCTTTTTGAGTCGTTCTACCAAACTGGTGCTATTTGGGTCAGCAACGTTTGATGTGATGCTTAAAGCACAAAAAAATGTCCTAAAGTGTGTTTCCAAGTTATGGTAACACTTTAGAATAGGTAACACTTATTACTACTAACTCGTTGCTTATTAGCATGCATATTGCTAGAATTTTTTCCATTTAGTAGTACTGGTTACGCACATATTAATGCCTTATTCTGCATGACCTTATTCTACATCCCTAATCCTAACCAATACCAAAACTTAACATCTATCTTACTATTAATAATCAGCAAATTAGGAATTTACTGAGGGAAAAGTCATAGTAGTGAATATTTGTTACCTATTCTAAAGTGTAACCAAAGTTATTAATTCAAGTGTTCTTGTTAACATGATATATGATAAAACACTATTCTTAAAAAATAGCATACTATTTTGTATTAATTTTTTATTAGTACATAGCCAATTTCACGTCCGTGTTGACCAACATGACATTTTGTTCTAAAATGTTACCAGATAAGTTATATATTTTTTTCAAACTTGTATTATTTTCAGCATTATATATGTCTCTGTTTATATAAGATATATTTATGCAAAATATATATTTTTTGGTGAATATTTTATGATTTGAGTGTGTCCCTCAATTTAACTTACTAACTTGTTTTATCTATAATTAATGTACTGTTGCTTTAAATAACATCACAAAGTGGAAGTGACATAATTTGAGCCTTGCAACCACTAAAAACAAAAGCAGGCAAGTACTGATATTTCTTTTACATTGTTTATTTGATGTTTTTTCATGGTCAAGCTTAACCACCCTGTCATGCAAAGTAGATAGGGAGATAGATTTTTATCTCTCTTCTTTTTTTTACATTATTAATGCAAAGAAAATCAAATTTCAGATTGAATGCATGCATGCTAGGTGAGGAACTTGACCACATGGGAGATTTGCAGCCATTTTGGGAGAAAATGTACCACCCCATCGCATAATGGATGTGATGGGGTGGTTCTGCTGTGTTTTGATGTGTGAAACTGTTCTAATATAGGATTCTAATATTGGTAGGCTGACCATACAGGCCATTTTTATGGAATGCATCCTTGCCAGGATTCTATATTGCCTAAAATATCCAGGTTTTGGCTGTTTGCACTGTGCAGGTAGATCTGTGTGAGACATTCATGAGTGCTATAGAGAGCAGAGGGCTCCTAATCACTCTATCGCCTATGTGACACCCTGAATGTTTTGTCACAAGTGTTTATATGTATATATTCATTTCTTTTGTTGACAATGACAATTGTCATAAGTCTTTATGCAGGGGATATCTGCTTCTCTTTTGTTTATTTTCTTTATTATTGTTACAACTAATGCTGGGCTTACAACGTGAAATACCTGTGTGGACAGTAAGGGAGGGGCGGTACGCGATCCAGGGTTGCTATGGTAACGGTGAACCGCTAGGAAGAGACTGTCATTACTAGAGCGGCTCAAGTTTGAACAACAAGGCAACTTTGACCGTCTCATTATTTCTATTACATAGGTGGGTAAATCCTGTCCAAATGTCTGTATTATCTCAAGAGAACATGTTACAAAGTGTATATATACTAGTTTAGCGAGGTCTAAAGCGGTTTAAGTGTTAATTAATAGCGGAGATTGTATCCGCTCGTCATAACGGCCGTTAACGGCTCGGGTGTGTTACATATTAACTGTAAAGTTAACAATAATGCTCCAGTACACCGAAATCCCATACTAATGTTACATTTTTTTGTATTAAAGTTTATAAAAAGGGCTATTACTAATTATTTTGTTTTGTATAAGGACAGTATTGGTTAAAAATGTTTGTTATACTCATCTAATGTAAGTGTTTATTTTTGATTATAGAGAGCTAGCTCAAGGATTCAGTTCAAACGAATGATAATTTGCTTTATGTTTAATGCTTAAATGGTAACTTGGTAAAATGCTTATTTGTAATGAAGCAATTAAAAACAGTATGATATGTTTATGTCATGGTTATTGTAATGAGGTGTCAGAAGTCGGTTGATCCATTTGCAACGGTTTATTCACAGACAATAAATCAAGGTTAAACTGGCGTGGGTCGACAACGGCAAACGAGTGTGACAGAGACAAATCCTGAGAATAAACAGAGTCCAGGCAAAGAGGTCGGGGCCACTAGCAATCCAAAGAATAATCCGTAAGACAAGCGGGGGTCAAAAAGGCTGGCAGAGTTCGTCACACGAGGGTAAACAGTCCGAGTCGTACACAGGCAGAGCAATAATCCAGAAATAACGCTTGGTGATGACAGCCGGAGCAAATCAAAACTTCGCGATCAGATCGCGGAATGGCGGCCACTTTTAAGCCGGAGAAAATGGCCGCCGACGCGAGCGACCCGGAACCGGAACGCGCTTCCGGTTCCGGGTACGGGGTCGTGGTACGGGGTCGTGGGAAATGTAGTCCAGGGAGATTAGAAGTCGGGAGATTGTTCCCGCTGACGGCGTTCGGAGGGAGCCACAGAGACCGCGCTCGTGACAGAGCCCCCCCCCCGCGAGCGACTCCTGGCGCGAGGAGGTAACCGACGCCGGGGTCTACCCCTTCTTCGTGGGGCTGGTTTATCTGGGTGGGCGAGGTGGAAGTCAGTGGTGAGTGATGGGTCCAGGATGTCCTTTGCAGAGACCCAGGATCTCTCCTCGGGACCGAAGCCCTCCCAATCAACCAGATACTGTAGGTGACCCCTCCGGCGCCGGGAGTCCAGAATGGTGTTGACTCGATAGATTTCCTCGCCATCGACCAGTGTGGGGGCGGGTCTCTGTGTGGCGGTCTCTTCTAGGTTCTCCACTCCTCCCGGACCGCCAGCAGGCTTGAGCAGAGATACATGAAACGTAGGAGAGATGCGGTAATGAGAGGGCAGTTCCAAACGGAAGGAAACAGGAGTGATTTGTCTGAGTATTTTGAAGGGACCCACGTACCTGGGATTGAGTTTCTTGGATGGTAGTCGGAGGCGCAGGTCCCGGGTGGACAGCCACACCCATTGTCCAGGGGTGTAGGGTGGATTTTGGCTGCGGCGACGGTTGGCCTGGACCTGGGTGCGGCGGATGGCTCTTTGGAGGTGAACATGAGCAGCATTCCACGTCTCCTCGCTGCGTTCGAACCAGGAGTTGACCGCTGGGAGATCGGAGGGCTCTCCGGACCAGGGGAATAGAGGTGGCTGGAATCCTAAGATGCATTGGAAAGGTGTTAGATTAGTGGATGGTTTGCGTAGTGAGTTTTGTGCATGATCAGCCCATATAAGGTAGCGGCTCCAGTCTTCCTGGTTATTGTGGCAGTACGTTCGAAGGAAGCGGGTCAACTCCTGGTTGAGTCTCTCTACCTGGCCATTAGATTGCGGGTGGTAACCTGAGGTGAGGCTGACATTGATTCCCAAGAGGTGGCAGAAATTGGACCAAACCCGTGAGGTGAACTGAGGGCCCCTATCCAAGATGATGTCATCAGGGAGGCCGTAGAAACGGAAGACATTGTTGCATAGGGCCTCAGCGGTTTCCATGGCAGAGGGGAGTTTGGGTAGGGGAATGAGTCGACAGCCTTTGGAGAAACGGTCGATAACCGTGAGGATGGTTGTGTTGCCTTGTGAGGGGGGAAGATCTGTGACGAAATCTACAGCAATATGAGACCAGGGGCGCTGTGGTGAGGGTAAGGGCTGAAGTAGGTCTGCAGGGAGATGGTGAGGGACTTTGGAGATATTGCATGTCTGACAGTTCTTGATAAACTGGATGGTATCTGCACGGAGAGACGGCCACCAATAGAGGTTAGAGAGCAGATGGATGGTGGCAGTGATTCCTGGGTGACCTGAACTGGGCAAGGAGTGGACTTGGGAGAGGAGACGTTGGCGGATGGAGAGAGGTACATACGTGAGATTTGGGGGGCACTTTGGAGGAGGAGGCGCATGAGCTTGGGCTTCAGCGATTTCAGTGGTTAAGTCCCAGATGATGGGAGCGACGATGATGGAGGCCGGAAGGATCTGATCAGGAAATGGTGGCTGAGAGTTGTGTTCGTCCATCCTGGAGAGGGCATCAGCTTTGATATTTTGAGAACCAGGTCTGTAAGTGACTTGAAAGTTGAATTGAGTGAAAAACAAAGCCCATCTGGCCTGGCGATGATTGAGGCGTTTGGCTGTGCGTAGATACTCCAGGTTTCGGTGATCCGTGAGAACAGTAAATGGGTGTTTAGACCCCTCCAGCCAGTGCCGCCACTCCTCCGAGGCAGTCTTGATGGCCAAGAGCTCTCGGTTGCCCACATCGTAATTGCGTTCGGCCGGGCTCAGCTTGTGAGAGAGGAAAGCACAGGGGTACAGTTTGGGAGGGTTGCCATGGCGTTGAGAGAGCACGGCTCCGATTCCTGTGCTGGAAGCATCGACTTCTACAATGAACTCCTTTTCTGGGTCAGGATGATGGAGAATGGGTGCAGTAGAGAACCGGTGTTTTAATTCCTCAAAGGCGAGTTGGGCAGCAGGAGACCAGGCGAGACGGTGAGTACCTTTCCGGACCATGGCTGTAAGGGGGGCTGCGACTGAGCTGAAGTGCCGAATGAAACGTCTGTAGAAGTTGGCAAATCCGAGAAATCTTTGAAGCTCTTTGAGTGTGGACGGACGTGGCCATTTGAGCACAGCATTAACTTTCTTGTCGTCCATAGCCACGCCCTCTGCACTTATGATGTAACCCAGGAAGGAGATCTTGGTTTGGTGAAATTCACATTTCTCGGCCTTGGCGTACAGTTGGTGTTGGATGAGGCGTTGGAGGACCGCCCTGACCTGTCTGATGTGTTCCTCCAAGGTGTTAGAATAGATCAGGATGTCGTCAATGTATACGATGACCCAGCGGTTCAGCATATCCCGGAACACCTCGTTAACAAATGCCTGGAAACAGGAAGGACTATTGGACAACCCAAAGGGCATTACCAGGTACTCGTAGTGGCCAGAGGTGGTGGAGAAGGCCGTCTTCCACTCGTCTCCCTCTCTTATCCTGATCAAGTTGTAGGCGCTACGCAAGTCCAGTTTGGTAAAGAAGCGGGCCGAGCGAAGCTGTTCTAGGGCAGGAGGTACGAGTGGTAGAGGGTACCTGAACTTGATGGTGATGTCATTCAGTCCACGGTAGTCGATACAGGGACGTAGCCCTCCGTCCTTTTTCTTCACAAAGAAGAAGCCCGCCGACGCCGGAGAAGTGGAGGGTCGGATGAAGCCTTTAGCCAATTCCTCCCTGATGTAGTTCTTCATGGCTTCCGATTCAGGATGAGAGAGGGGAAATATACGACCCTTGGGAGGACAGGAGCCCGGAAGGAGGTCTATAGCGCAATCGCCGGGGCGATGAGGAGGGAATTGGCAGGCCCTGGCCTTGCTGAAGGCCAGTAGGAGATCTTGATATTCGGATGGCACGCCCTCCACGGCGTGGGCAGACGTGGTGGCTGGAGCAGGAGGACTGGAAGTTTGACCTAGGAGGCAGTGTTGGTGGCAAAAGGCAGACCAGTGAGTGATGGAGCGTTGAGACCAGGCAACAGTGTTCGCATTAAGTTGTCCAGACGAATGGAGAGATCTATGAATTGATCCAGGGTGATGCCCTCATCCCTGCAGGCCAACTCCGCTTGTAGGTCGGGGTTGAGCCCCTTCCTATAATGGAGCTTAAGGGGCTCATCGTTCCAACCACTCTGGGCCGCAAGGGTGCGGAAGCTGAGAGCATAATCCGCCGCGGTTCTCCCCCCTTGACGCAGGCCCATCAGCTGCTCCCCTGCCTCTCCGCCGGCTGACGTGGGCTGGAACACTTCCTGAAAACGTTGCAAAAAGGCAGGAAAGGAGGGAAAAGCAGGGCGATCGTGGCTCCACACAGCGGTGGCCCAGTCCAACGCTCGCCCAGACAGTAGGGAACAAACAAAAGCAATTCGGGTTTCATCGGTGGGATATAAATGTGGTTGTTGGTTTACGAACAACGAACATTGTAATAGAAAGCCCTTACACTTGGTTGGCGTTCCATCAAATTTTTCTGGGAAGGCGAGGCGTGGACTGGCAGTAGCTGGAACTGAAGCGGCGGCGGCGGCAGATGGAGGCGCCGCTGGAGGAGGCGAGTAGCTCGGCATGGTCTGTGATGGCAGCTGTAGGGCTTGTAATGACTTCACAAGCTCCTCCGTGAGCGAAGTGAGGCGGTTGAGTTGGTGCTGATGGACCGCCAACACCGAGGCTTGGGCCGAAAGCTCGGAGGTGAGCTGGTGGACCGTCGCTGGATCAGTAGGTGGCGAAGTTTTCTGTAATGAGGTGTCAGAAGTCGGTTGATCCATTTGCAACGGTTTATTCACAGACAATAAATCAAGGTTAAACTGGCGTGGGTCGACAACGGCAAATGAGTGTGACAGAGACAAATCCTGAGAATAAACAGAGTCCAGGCAAAGAGGTCGGGGCCACTAGCAATCCAAAGAATAATCCGTAAGACAAGCGGGGGTCAAAAAGGCTGGCAGAGTTCGTCACACGAGGGTAAACAGTCCGAGTCGTACACAGGCAGAGCAATAATCCAGAAATAACGCTTGGTGATGACAGCCGGAGCAAATCAAAACTTCGCGATCAGATCGCGGAATGGCGGCCACTTTTAAGCCGGAGAAAATGGCCGCCGACGCGAGCGACCCGGAACCGGAAGCGTGGCCCAGGTACGGGGTCGTGGGAAGTGTAGTCCAGGGAGATTAGAAGTCGGGAGATTGTTCCCGCTGACGGCGTTCGGAGGGAGCCACAGAGACCGCGCTCGTGACAGTTATATTAAATAGATTCCAGTAATATGTTTTATGAATGTACAACATGTAAAAGGTGAAAGCATAAAGAAAGGGCCTAGACAAGGGATTTGTTATGTCAAAATGCACTATTTATTGATTTTGCTGGATCACATGTAAGGACTTCAGGAATTATTACTGATGAATAGAGACATTCATGAAGTCAGAAGACATTGTGATTAAATGAATGTAATAAATTGGTATCTTTTTTTGATTGGTGCGCAGCAATGCTTCAAGTCAAATGAATGAACAAACGTGCATATTTGCATTGATTTTGCATTTGCGTTCTCTGTAAATTTCACCTTCTCATGTGTAGTGCTACGCTTGGTCGATTCTCTACAATATCTTTGTTACTGGTCAAGCTACTTAGGATGTTTGAGTCAATATTTAAATTGTGGCCAGGATGTGTTGCGTATGAAAGGCATATATGGCCACCCTAAATATAGGTGTAACGGGAAGTCAGACTCGGAACACAGGTTGTTAGAATCAAACAAACAAAGTTTATTAAAAGTCGTGGTTTTAGATAATTCAGGTAAGTGTTGAGTTCGTAAAATCTTTGACTGAAGTAATGCACAATACTCACTTGAGATCTCGTTTTCCAGGTTGATAGTTTGCAAGGAGCTGGTGCAGGAGAATAATCCAGGTAACGAACACACATACAAACGAACAAGATCACACAAGGGAGACGACTATAATATCCAACAAACTTGTAGGGGGAAAGTATGGGCCAACAGGTGAGAGTCCTTTCCCGAATGGGAGACCAGACAATATGGCAGTGTTTGTGTGGAGCTTATATAGTGCAGGTGTGTTTGGATGATGTTGAACAGGTGGGTGATCAAAAGTCAGGGGACTGTGAACGTTGATAGGGGGCGGAGCCTAGTGTGTCTGTGACAATAGGCTAATCCAGAGGTCTTCAACCCTGCTCCTAGAGACCCACTTGCCTGAAAGGTTTATTTGCAACTGGGTTCAGCACACCTGCCTGCAATTTTCAAGCAGTCTTGAGGAGCTTGATTGCCCGCTCCAGGTGTGTTTGATTAGGGTTGTAGCTAAACTCTTCAGGATAGTGAGTCCCCAGGAACAGGGTTGAAGACCTCTGGGCTAATCCAATTAGTATTTTCTGCTAACCATGTTTGGTTCATCCCGCCAGGCCGCCACATGGAAATCTAGAAGGATATGTGGATGAGACTCTCCCAGTCACTGTTATGATGCTCATTTCCATTTTTCAGAGCATGAGTTTTCTATGTCTCCCCTCCCCCAGTTTTTAAAGTTTAAATCCAGCAGTTCATATAGAGAAACACTTTGTCCATACCACCCCATCACTGGGTCATTTTGTGAAAAGTTTATAGAAATAAAATGAAGTATTACATGATTTAATGTTGTATATGATATTCTTGTGGTATAGACTAATTAAATACATGCAACTTTATTTGTATTTTTTGAGTAATTTGTTTTCCCACTACAAACCATTGAAAAGCCAAATTCATTTTTCAAGATTAAAATTAAAAATTAAACATGACATATTGTCCAAAATGGGGTGATACAAGAAAGGTGCTCTTGGCTGAAGAAAAATTATTATATTAATAAGGAGTTTGTGCCTGATGTAGGAAAATATGTTTTTTGGAGGATTAACTTGTCTTTCAAGATCTTTTTTCTTTTCTTAATAAATTTTTTGAAAATTGCAAAGTGGAAATGGCACCCGATTCGTATAATGACTCAAAAGGTATAACCCTATTAAAGCGACAGGAGCATCGGCCATTTGCGTGTCTCTGTTTAAAAGGCAATAGAAAATGAAACCAAATAGGTAGCACAATAATTCCTTTTGCATACAAAATTGGAGACGTTGCACATTCAAATCAAGCCTACAATATGCTCCTGTTGCATATTGTACAAATTGCATAATTTTCATTTACAACAAAATAAATAGTAAAATGTGTGAATGTTCTATAGGTTTTTTCGCTTTAAATTTTATTAACATCTTACACGTGCAGCTTCTGATTTAAATCAGAGAGACTATTTATACGGACCATGTGATGTCACTGTGCTTTATCGCCGCCATTTTTGTGTCTGCGCTACCTGTTTCAGTCTATGGTCACAGCAGCTACAACTACAAGAAGATCAGTGAAACACTCCCAGAAGGTTCACAACAAGGTTATAATATGAAAGGGATATATTGTTCTGATAGCTGTAACAACAGGCATCAGAAAAATACCCAACTACAATTTTATTTGATCCCAATCAGTGCTTGAAGTGGGCCGGTATGCATGTAGTCTTTAGCGTACCGGCACTTCTGACATGTTACCGTCAGTGTCTGGGTGAATAGAAATTACACTAACGTTAAATACATCACATTACCAGGAGGAGCCACCTCTCATCTCGACAATTCACGTGAATGAATGCAACCGGAGTCGGTCTGGGGTGCGAGAGCATGTCAGGAGAGGCAGAATAGTGGAATAATAATTATTGACTACTAATGTGAATCAGTGCATTATAACAAAAACAACGTCCTAAAAATGAAAAGAAGCTGGTTTTTGTGATTACATCATTTTAAACCGGCCAAGCTGATAAAAGTTCAAAACAGTGCTAATGCAGAGAATAGTGACTTACAGTACATCCAGTTGCCGGTAAATTATTTGTTTCAGTGTGTATTTGGCTTAAGAGCAAAAGTGTTTTATACTGAATGTCACTGCCATGTCTGCAGTAAAGTATATACAGTGGGTACGGAAAGTATTCTTCAGACCCCCTTGAATTGTTCACTCTTTGTCATATTGCAGCCATTTGCTAAAATCATTTAAGTTCATTTTTTTCCCCTCATTAATGTACACACAGCACCCCATATTGACAGAAAAACACAGAATTGTTGACATTTTTGCAGATTTATTAAAAAAGAAAAACTGAAATATCACATGGTCCTAAGTATTTAGGTACTTAAGTATTTATACTTTGCTGTGACACTCATATTTAACTCAGGTGCTGTCCATTGCTTCTGATCATCCTTGAGATGGTTCTACACCTTCATTTGAGTCCAGCTGTGTTTGATCATACTGATTGGACTTGATTAGGAAAGCCACACACCTGTCTATATAAGACTTTACAGCTCACAGTGCATGTCAGAGCAAATGAGAATCATGAGGTCAAAGGAACTGCCTGAAGAGCTCAGAGACAGAATTGTGGCAAGGCACAGGTGGCAAGAACCCAAAGTGGCTGTCACTGTGGCTGAGCTCCAGAGATGCAGTCGGGAGATGGGAGAAAGTTGTAGAAAGTCAACCATCACTCCAGCCCTCCACCAGTCTGGGCTTTATGGCAGAGTGGCCCGACGGAAGCCTCTCCTCAGTGCAAGACACATGAAAGCCCACCTGAAGGACTCCAAGATGGTGAGAAATAAGATTCTCTGGTCTGATGAGAGCAAGATAGAACTTTTTGGCCTCAATTCTAAGCGGTATGTGTGGAGAAAACCAGGCACTGCTCATCACCTGTCCAATACAGTCCCAACAGTGAAGCATGGTGCTGGCAGCATCATGCTGTGGGGGTGTTTTTCAGCTGCAGGGACAGGACGACTGGTTGCAATCGAGGGAAAGATGAATGCGGCCAAGTACAGGGATATCCTGGATGAAAACCTTCTCCAGAGTGCTCAGGACCTCAGACTGGACCGAAGGTTCACCTTCCAACAAGACAATGACCCTAAGCACACAGCTAAAATAACGAAGGAGTGGCTTCACAACAACTCTGTGACTGTTCTTGAATGGCCCAGCCAGAGCCCTGACTTAAACCCAATTGAGACCTGAAAATGGCTGTCCACCAATGTTTACCATCCAACCTGACAGAACTGGAGAGGATCTGCAAGGAGGAATGGCAGAGGATCCCCAAATCCAGGTGTGAAAAACTTGTTGCATCTTTCCCAAAAAGACTCATGGCTTATTAGATTAAAAGGGCGCTTCTACTAAATACTGAGCAAAGGGTCTGAATACTTAGGACCATGTGATATTTCAGTCTTTCTTTTTTAATAAATCTGCAAAAATGTCAACAATTGTGTTTTTCTGTCTATGTCAATATAACAAAGAGTGAAAAATTTAAGGGGGTCTGAATACTTTCCGTACCCACTGTACATGTACAAAGTTTCTCAAAAATAATCACATTTGTTTTGCTAAAACCATTTATGTACAATTACTCAAATTATTTGTCATACAGAAAATGGCACACATTACACACAAACCATCGTCCTGAGCAAAATGTACCAATTGTGAATTGTGACTGGCTGCAAAAGTGGTGTAATAATTTAGGAGGCGGATATACTGTGATATTACATAGCCTACAAACATATGGCATAAAATTTGAAAGCATATCAGAGAAATTCTGAAACAGCAGTAAAGCATTTTTTTAAACAATGGCAAAATTAACTAAAATGTTATCACAGCCAAATAGCCTATGAATGAATAAAAAAGCTAATTTGTAAATAAAGAAATCGCATGCTTTTGGTGTTTAAATTTGTGCTTTAAGTTAGAATCTGCTCAAAAGTTCTTGCACAGTGCTGAATATTGTTGTTGCTTGTGAATCCTCTCATTAGAACACACAAAGTGTAGACATTGCGTAAGATTCATTGTGCATAATATTCATTGTGTTATAAGAGCTTGTCAGATGTCAGCTTTAAGGGAGCTTTGTTTGCTCGTATTCTGCCATGGATGCACGCAGCAACCAATTTATTATTTTTTTGTGAATGTTGATGCTTATTTCAGGCTTATTTCAGTTAGTCTGACTTCCTGTCACTTGATTTGGCTCAAAATAAATCAGACTAACTGAAATAAGCCTGGCTTATTGGGTAAACTTGTTTTATGGAACACCCCCCTGGTCACACAGACAACATGGGGAATGAAAACACAACAAAAACAGTCCATGGGTATGACATCCCTACTGAAAAAATCTGGAAGTAGCTGGTTTGGACCAAGCGAAAGTGGTCAAAACCCCTTTAAAACCAGCCTGCTGACCAGCTAAAACCAGCCAACCAGCCTAGGCTCAGTTTTAGCTGTTTTTTTTTTCTTTTTCAGCAGGAATTCATGTTGATTTCTGTTCGAATATCGCTGAAATTTCTCTTATAATTTTTCAGTCTCTGTTGTACAGTAGTTTATGGTAGTTTATACTATGACCTGAATCTGCCCAAGCACAGCAATAAAAAGTCATTGTCCCTATGTGTATTTCCTACCTGCTTTCTGTGATTTCAAAGAGGACAAAGTAGACCAGACGAGGGGCCACAGGACTGAACATAGCTTAAATACATAGGCAAATGAAGATAATTAACAAGACACACCTGAAACAAATGACACAATCATCCAGAGACAGAAACTAGGTCACACACGTGAGGAATTAAAACACAACAAAAAAAGTCCACGGGTATGACATTCATGTTGATTTGTTAGAATATCGCTGAAATCTCTCTTATCATTTTCCAGGCTCTGTTGTACAGTAGTTTATGGTAGTTGGGACTATGACCTGTGTCTGCCTACAGAAATAAAAGAAATCTTTGATCTCTGTGAAAATCATACTCCACCCAAACAGACACATAGATCTCTTGCTGCTTTCATGAAGAGAAACAATAACTTGACATGCAGGAAATTTTACAGGTAATTTTACAGATCATTTTTATGTAACTTTGTTATATAAAACAAGAATATAAAAAACAACACTAAATAAAGAGTCTAATTTAATCAGTGTATTTAATAACTGGATAAGCTGTAGTGACACTTTGTTTAACCAAGATTTGCTTGGCGCGATTGTCTTTAAACCACATAAGTGTCAAGAAAGTATAAATATTATCTTCATATTATAAATGCTGCAAGTACTGCTGTAAAGAGATTTTTGCCATTAACATGATACATAATATAAAAAAACTGCATAATTAACGTCAAACTGTATTTATGTATTTTAGATTTTAAAATGTATATTGTACTCATGATACAGAAAGGAAAACTGTCTTACTGATGGAAAATTGCTTTAATCTCCTACATAAATTAACAGATATCAGGAGTCAGAGAAGATCAACTGAAGACAAAAAAAAAAACAAGAGAAACTAAATATCATTATGTTCAGAAGAAACAGCAGAGGTGAGATAAATACACAGCAAGATGTTTTCAGATTTATAAAACCATGCATACAGTACTCCAGGACCTGCGCAAAACACAGAAAAATAACTGTTTTGTGTCCAAATGCGTCCAATCTACTGAGTGTAAAATTAACACTGAAGCAGTGTTGCAATTAATGAGGTAATTAAGTGATTTATTACTGATTATCTGATTATCTGATACTGCTTATTACTGATATCTCTACCGTACGGTTGAGCTAACTTTGATAGGGTATAAATCTATCAAAAGAAAGAGATGCAAGAGCAATCTTTTCACAGCTGTACTGCCCCATCTCTGTGTCTGCTGTTTCCATGGAAGGATGGAAATTTCCAGTTTTCAAGTGACAGCAGCAGTTCACAAACTTCAGTTAGTCACACAGAAGGGAGATTGCTGCTGGCCAGTCATCAGATAATAGGGTCAAACAAGCAATGCAGAAAGTAGGGATGAAACCATAAAGTTGTTGTGAATAGGGTATAGGGTAATGAACAGAAATATGGCTAAATATATAGAAATGCAGAAATATATATATATATATATATATATATATATATATAAATAATTATCCAAATGCGTGACCATAAAGTTGATATGTCAGTAAAAGGCATGATATAGCTTATATATTACCATATGGCTATACATATTATACAGACACTTAAAAACTTTTTTTTGTTAAGAGAAGTATCCAAGATACTAACAAAGTTAATAGAATGTTTATTATTGCAAAATAACTCATGAAATAGTTCTCTGAATTTAAATCGAGATTTACCATGGACTGACATCTCAACCATACTGTAGAGTTTTCGAAAAAACATAAATTGAAAAAGAAGTGCTTGAGGCTATTTATGAGATGTCTACTAATAAGAATTTAATGTTAAATATTTTTTTCATAAGCTCCTTTTAGGGGTGAAAGTTAAAGGGTTAAGTGCTGATTGAGCATTAGTGATGAACACCTGTTGTTAAGCAGAATCACTGAAGAAACAGAAACAAAAATGAACAGAAACACAAGAACTGCAACTTACAGTCATCCCTGCTGAAAAGAAACAGCTAAAACCAGCCTAGGCTAGTGGCTGGTCTTAACTGGTTTAAGCTGGAAGTAGCTGGTCTCCCAGCCAAAACCCCTCTAAAACCAGCCTGCTAACCAGCTATGACCAGTTACAACCAGCCAACCAGCCTAGGCTGGGTTTAGCTGTTTCTCTTCAGCATGGACATTACTTTTATTGAAATTAACTGCAAATAAAATACAATAAATCTCTCAAGATTTCAGCAGTTGCCACTGGCTGTAATGCACGTGACATCACACAATCTATAACAAGCATTAAATATAGTGTTCTGCAACATTCATTCTGCCTTTGCGGTGTTTAGTTTCCCCACCGGCAGCAGCAATAGCCACAGTAGTGAGTGGAAGTGCCTTCGCAGCTGCAGGAAGAGATTGCGCTTGTACGCAATTGGCTAAAGCTTGCAAATCTCTGAGAAAAGTTGTCTAATATACCATGAATGTGTAAGGGGGAAATAAGGAGACACTATATATCAATATATATATATATATATATATATATATATATACACAGTCATGTGAAAAAGTTAGGACATAATATTGAATTCCACGGTTTTCTGTACCAGGACATCATAAAAAAAAAAACCTGGTCCTTGGCTGGTCTTAAAATTTGGAAAATAAAGCCTCAGATGAACAACAACACATGACAAATTGCACTGTGCCATTATTTATTTAATGGAAATAATGCCAAAATGGAAAAGCCATGTGTGACAAAGTTAGGACACCCTTACTGTTAACATTGGAATTAAGAGGGTAAGTAACAGTCATGCACTGCTAATCAAATACCTTTATTTAAATGATCATCAGCAAGTGTGAGCACCTCTATAAAAGCATAAGTTCTGGCAGTTTGCTGGTTTGGAGCCTTCATGTGTGTGTTAACACTATGCAAAGGAGGTAAGACATCAGCAATCATATTAGAGAAGCAATTGTTGTTGCCGTCAATCTGAGAGTTGTAATACGGCCATTTCCAAACAATTTGAAGTCCATCACTCTACAGTAAGGAAGTTTATTTACAAGTGGAAGACATTTAAGACAGACACCTCTCCTTCCAGGAGTGGATGTCCTAGCAAATTCACCCCAAGATCAGACTGTGTAATGCTCAGAGAAATGGCAGACAACCCAAGAACTACACCTCAGACGCTACAGGCTTCAGTTAACATGTTAAATGATACAGTTCATGACAATACCATTAGAAAAATACGGGACAAAAATGTCATGTTTGGAAGTCTTGGCAGAAGAAAGCCTCTTCTATCTAAACAAAACAAAACAAAAACATGGTAGCACAGTTTAGGTCTGCAAAGTTGCAACTCCATAAGACTTCTAGAACAATGTTGTTTGAACAGACAAGACCAAAGTGGAGATGTTTGCCTATAATACACAGTAGCAAGTTTGGTGAAAACCTTAAGGACATATCAGTACAAACACCTCATACCAAAAGTCACACAAACTGGTGGAGGGCTGGTAATTTTTGGCTTGTTTTGTAGCCACAGGACCTGGGGACCTTACAGTCATTGAGTTGACCTTGAACTCCTTTGTATATCAAAGTATTCTAGAGTCAAATGTGAGGGCATTCGTCCAACTGCTAAAGTTGGGCAAAAAATTGGGTCATGCAAAAGGACAATGATCCCAAGCACACCAGCAAACCTACAATAGAATGGCTTAAAAGAAAAGAATTAAGGTGTTGCAATAGCCCAGTCAAAGTCCAGATTTCATCCCTAACTCAAATGCTGTGGTGAGAGCTGTGCAAAAGCAAATGCCCACAAACATCAATAAACGGGAGCAACGTTGCAAAGAAGTTGGCCGAAATTCCATCAGGAAGATGTGGGAGACTTATAAAGTCACATAGAAAATTAATGCTTCAAGTTATTGCTGACAAAATTGGGTCTACAGGCAATTGAATCATAGGGTGTCCTAACTTTGTCACACATGGCTATTCCCTCTTGGCTGTATTTTATTTTTATTTTTTTAAATAAATAATGACTGTGTGATATGTCATGTGATGTTGTTTATCTGTGGATTTTTTTTTTTACTAACCAGGTTAATTTTATTTATTTTTTTACTAACCAGGTTAATTTTATTTCATAAAACTATGGAAGTTTTTTTTGAGAATGAACAGAGCTTAGTGTTGACATTTAATTAAAGGGTTGATCTATTCATCTATTATTAAGCCATTACAGTGATTAGTGTTATGATTTAAACAAGCACCTAAACACCTGAACCTTGACTTTTTATCTTAGTTTTTTGTTTGACCTTTGCAACTGTGTGTTTGTAAAACATATGGCAAAAAAAAAAAAAAAAAAAAAACCTCCAAGGTAAAATATGATCAGCTGACCATCATGTAATGACTTGATTAACTGATATCATCTGGGGTTTAACTCTCTGAATATATGGATTGTGGATTGTTATTCATTATTATTTTTTTTGTTGCTGTTCTGCAGATTGCCATATATTTAGTAATAGGCACACTAGATTTTTTTTCTGTGTGAATTTGGCTTGAGATCAAGTTGAATGGTGTGTCACTCTTGTCAAAAATAAAAGTGAATGCAAATGTACAGAGTGATCTGGAAATGTACAATTATACAGACAGAATTGCTTCTTTACAATGCAGGATATCTTCACATTTTTAATAGAAAGATTTGTAACAATGTAAGGCTGTTTAATTACTGTAGTTTTTGTGATTGTTCTTCACTTTCATCTAGACCAAGCGGTGAAGCTTACACTGTTCAGATCCATCGAGGATGACACTCAAACATCTGCAGATGAAGATTTAATTCCAGAATGCAGGTACTTTGAGTAACACATTCAATCTTTTATGTTATCGAAAAAAGCCCAACTGTCAGACTTATTAAAAGCAAATACCAGCTTTTCACTTGTGAAGTCATAAGTCAGAAAGAGTTTGATTACCAAGTGTACACACACAAGGAATTTGACTTGGCGACAGTGCAGACATACATAGGAATTACATAGTGAAAATCTTATGATTGATTTTGTTGTTGATTTTCATGTCCTGTTTTAGCTCAGTTCATAAGAGATCAGAACCAGAGCCCAGCTGTGTGTCTATGAAAAATGACGCATCTATGGGTCCATCATTACAATTTATGAGTGGAGATACACATCCTGGTCTCAGGTATAACATCTATATTAAAATATAATTATAGTATGGCATTTCAGATCATGATGTATTTTCTACAAGACATGGGAAATTATTCATGTTGTGTACATCAAATTCTGAGCCTATCATTCAAATGTCACAGCAGAAATTGAGACTCATCAGACCAGGCAACCTTTTTCCAATCTATATATACAGTCATGTGAAAAAGTTAGGACACCCTAATGAATTCCATGGTTTTCTGTATCAAGACACAATAAAACCATATCTGGCCCTTGGCAGGTCTCAACATTTGGGAAGATAAAGCCTCAGATGAACAATATCACATGACATGCTGTGTCATTATTTATTTAACAAAAATAAAGTCAAGATGAAAAAGCCATGTGTTAAGGTTTGTTTCAATTGCCTGTAGATCAACTTTTAGGAGCAATAATTGTGGTAATCTATTTCTGTATGGCTTCTCTCGTTCTCTCATATCATTCTGGAGAAATTTTGGCTCACTGTTTTTTTTTTTTTCAATGTTGCTCCAGTTTATTGGGCATTTGTTTATGGACAGCTCTTACCACAGCATTTCAGTAGGGATGAGCTCTGGACTTTGACTAGGCTATTGCAACATCTTGATTCATTTATTTTCAGCTGTTCTGTTGTAGATTTGCTGGTGTGCTTGGGATCATTGTCCTGTTGCATGACCCAATTTTCGCCCAACTTTAGCTGTCAGGTGGATGTCCTCACATTTGACTCTAGCATGCTGTGTTATGCAGAGGAGTTCATGGTTGACTCAAAGACTGTGAAGTGCCCAGGTCTTGTGACTATGCAACAAGCCAAAATTCATCAGCCCTCCACCAGCATATGAGACTTTTGATATGAGGTGTTTGTGCTGATTTGGTCTTTAGGTTTTCACCAAACTTGGCACTGTGCATTATGGCCAAACATCTCCACTTTTGGTCTTGTCTGTTCAAATGACAATGTTCTAGAAGTATTGTGGTTTGCTCAGATGCAACTTTGCAAACCTAAACCATGCTGCCATGCTTTTTTAGATAGACGAGGCATTCTTCTGGCAAGCTTTCCAAGCATGCCATACTAGTCCCCTATACTGCCATGAACTGCATCATTTAACATGTTAACTGAGGCCTGTAGAGTCTGTGGTGAAGTTCTTAGGTTGTCTGCCATTTCTCTGAGCATTACACAGTCTGATCTTGGGGTGAATTTGCTGGGATGTCCACTCCTGGGGGATTGGTGTCTTTTTTTTTTTTCCACTTGTAAATAAACATCCTCATTGTGGAATAATGGACTTCAAATTGTTTGGAAATGGCTGTATAAATTTTCCCAGACTGATGGTAGCAACAATTGCTTCTCTAAGATTACTGTTAATGTCATTCCTCTTTGGCATGGTGTTAACACACACCTGAAGGCTCCAGACCAGCAAACTGCCAAAACGTCTGCTTTTATAGAGGTGCTCACACTTGCTGATGATCAGTTAATCAAAGGTATTTGATAGCAGTGTCCGACCATTACTTAAACTTTTAATTCCTATGCTAACAGTAAGGGTGCCCTAACTTTGTTATACATGGCTTTTCCATTTTGGCTTTATTTTGTTAAATAAATAAGGACATGGCGCAATATGTCATGTGTTGTTCATCGAAGATTTTATTTTACAAATTGTAAGACCTGCCAAGGATGAGTTATTTTTTTATTAAGTCCTGATACAGAAAACAATTAAATTCAATAGGGTGGCCTAACTTTTTTACATGACATATATATATATATAGGTGAGATTTTTAGGTGAGAATGTGCTTGTTTAGACTTCAAATATGTGGTTTGTTAATAAAGATAGCATCTATTTTAAAATTTGCTTCAATGTTTTCAGAGATGTGAGCCTCACCTCAGCCACATCTTCTGGAATTTGCCACTGGCTCTGATGTCTCTATAGTTTTTAAACATGAGATATAATTTATTTTGAGTAAATCTAATGGGCAGTCTTTGTTCTTATCAATCAAATATTTGTTCCAGAGTAAATAGTTTTGGCAAGGGTAATTCATTTTTATGTAGCAATAATGTGGCAATGTTTATTATGGCTGGTGTTGTTTATTTTATTGTTGTTTTTGATGTCCTGGAGTTCACATCTCTGAAAAAAAAAAATTGAGGCTATCTTTATTAACAAACTGCATATTTGAAGTTAAAAAAGTTATATACAGTTCAGTTTACAGTCTGTGTATGATAAAGACTGTTAATGATAAAAGACTAGCTAATTTGTTAAATACATTAACTATCTCTCTGTTTTAGTCCAGTTCAGTGGAAGAGATCAGAGCAAGAGCCCACCAGTGTCTCTATGAATAGTGATAAATCTATTATTCAACCATTACAGTTCAATAGTGGAGATACACGGCCTGGTCTCAGGTATAACATATCTGTAAAGATATAATACAGAATACATAAGACATCATGCTTGTTAACTTTTTTTTCATTTTACAGTCATGAAGTCCTCAACACTTTTAGATCAAATCTGAAGAAGAAGTTTGAGCATCTGTATGAGGGAACAGCAATGCAGGAAAACCCAACACTGCTGAATGAGATCTACACAGAGCTCTACATCACAGAGAGTGAGAGTGGAGAGATCAATAATGAGCATGAGGTGAGACAGATTGAGAGACAATCCAGGAGAGCAGCAACAGAGGAAACAGCGATCAAATGCAGTGACATCTTTAGACCTTTACCTGGACAAGACAAACCCATCAGAACTGTGCTGACAAAGGGAGTCACTGGCATTGGAAAAACAGTCTCTGTGCAGAAGTTCATCCTGGACTGGGCTGAAGGGAAAGAGAATAAGGATGTCCAGTTCATATTTCCACTTCCCTTTAGAGAAATCAACTTGATGAAGGGCAAAAAATGCAGTCTTTCAGGACTTCTCAATTTATTTTTTCCCCAAACAAAAGAAATTGAAATGTCCAGTAATGAATATAAAGTGTTGTTTATCTTTGATGGTCTGGATGAGTGTCGTCTGTTTCTGGACTTTAAAAGCAGAGTGAAACTGTTGAATATATCTGAATCAGCCTCAGTGGATGTGCTGCTGATGAACCTCATTGTGGGGAATCTGCTTCCCTCTGCCCTCATCTGGATCACCTCCAGACCAGCAGCAGCTGATCTGATTCCCTCTGAGTTTGTCCATCGAGTGACAGAGGTACGAGGCTTCAATGAGCCACAGAAGGAGGAATACTTCAGGAAGAGGATCAGTGATCAGAGTCTGGCTAACAGGATCATCTCACACCTGAAGTCATCAAGGAGCCTCTACATCATGTGCCACATCCCAGTGTTCTGCTGGATCTCAGCCGCTGTTCTAGAGAAGATGTTGAGTCAGTCAGAGAGTGGAGAGATTCCCAAGACTCTCACTCAAATGTATACACACTTCCTGATCCTTCAAACCAGCATCAAACATGAGAAGGATTACGAGAAGAAAGTGACAGATGAAGACATGATCCTCAAACTGGGCAAACTGGCTTTTCAGCAGCTTGTGAAAGGAAACCTGATCTTCTATGATGAAGACCTGAGAGAGTGTGGCATTGATGTGACAGAAGCATCAGTGTATTCAGGATTGTGCACTCAGATCTTTAGAGAGGAGTTGGGCTTGTATCAGGGGAAAGGCGTCTGCTTTGTTCATCTGAGCCTTCAGGAGCATCTAGCAGCTCTATATGCACATCTCTCTTTTACAATCAACAACATCAATGTATTTGACCAAACAAAAGAGAGTTATTTCTCTGAGGACTGGATGGCAATGTTTATGAGGTCATTATATAAGCTTCATCAGAGTGCTGTGAATGAGGCTTTACAGAGTAAGAATGGACATCTGGATCTTTTCCTGCGTTTCTTTCTGGGTCTCTCAACAGAGTCCAATCAGACTCTCTTACAAAAACTACTGACACAGACAATAAGCTGCACCTACAACAAAGAGAAAACAGTTGAGTACATCAAACTGAAGATTGAGGAGAATCACTCTACAGAGAAATCAATCAATCTGTTCCACTGTCTAAATGAACTGGGTGATGATTCACTGATGCAGGAGATCCAAGATTATCTGAAATCTGGAAACATAAGAGAAACCAAACTCTCCTCTTCACAGTGGTCAGCTCTGGTTTTTATGTTGATGATATCAGAACAGAAGATGGATGTTTTCAATCTAAAACAGTTTATTGGAGCACAACATAAAGGAAATGAAGTTTTTCAGTATCTCTTACCTGTATTCAAAGATTCCAGATCGGTTCGGTAAGTAGCACTGAAAACAATCCCTCAACTTCAAAACATGATCACATTCATAATTTTACCATGTGCTTTCTTACCAAAGCAACAAAATAAAAGAAATGACAGGCCTTTGAATTATTAGAAGTAATGCACAAGTTAATAATTCCAATAATTCCATTGGAATAATTCAAAAGAAAATAGTAAATTATTCCACTTATACTATGGTTACCACACCTCAAAACATTGTTCACATTTTAAGACATTTGTCAGGTTTTTGTTCTTACAGTGATTCCTTATTGATCACATATCAAAACTCAGCTAATAATCAGCATGAAAGTAATTTGTAATATGTAGCCTAGTGTTTCTTAAATGTATTTGCTTGGTCAGTGTCATTGTGAGTTTTGGTTCTTTTGTTGTGGTAGGCTGTAAAGACCTTTGAAATAAAATAATTTGGTGAAGTGATATGGACATGCTTTAAGCAGTGCGTTCATTAGCCAATCAGATTCAAGCATCCAACAGCCTTGTCGTATAAATTGATTTAAATGTTAATGATCTGAGTAAGTGAGAAGATACAGGAGATTAAAGTAGCACAACTATGTAGAAAAACTATTGCCAGAAACAATAATAATATAATAATAATAATCTTCATCATCATCATAAAGTATTCTGATCAGTACACAAAAAAAATCCTGTTTCTTGAATGATAGTGTTTCATAACTTTTTTTTCACAACATAGAGTTCACAGCATAAATGAGTACACTGTAAACAAATACAAAAGAAGTATTTTCTTAATGATCATCACTCATACAATTCATGGAAAGATGTATGTAGGACAATGTTTAGTACATTTCATATACTAAGTAAAAACAGAAATGTAGGTAATTAATATCTGTAAAATAAGTAAATTAGCCAATTTTGTATAAATGAAGGCTTGTAGTGAAGAGTACACCCTAGATTTAATCTCCCGGATTCACAAACAAGGTTTAAGACTAGTTCCAGACCATAACGTGTATTTTAGCTTCCTTATTGGAAAATAACTTGCTATCTTATATCTTAAAATATGTTAGTGCCATTGTTTTAATTGCATACCTTGTCAGTGTTGTGCGCTTGCTTGGCCCTTTGTTGTGCTAAACAGTTAAAAGTGTTCAAGCATTAGCAAAGACAGTATAAAGAACTACTCTTTGAAAGAAGCAGTCAATCATCGAGAGTTTTAAAGCAGATTGTAAGTGTATTTCATTCTTGTTTCATTAGTGTTTACCGCAGTTGTCGTTGCTAGGAAACACTTGTTTGTTTACTGTGATAAGATGTGCTGAAGTCGCGTTTGGTCTCATATTAAATCACATACCTTGTCAGTGTCATGCGCTTGCTTGGCCCTTTGTTGTGCTAAACAGTTAAGTTTATTCAGCTGAATTCAATTGTAGTTTTTGTCAGATGATATAAAGAGGTTATTATAATGTGGCAGCCCTCGTCTTGTGAAGACCGAAGTGTGTAAAGACCATTGACTCTACTGTGCGACTCCACTGGGCAGAGACACCGGCAGGGACTTAAGTATCGCTCTTGATTCGTCCTCATTCCTACACCTTCTATTGGTATTAACTCCTCCTTTGACTCACATTCAGTTACCATTACCCATCCTTTTAAAATCCATCTTTTAGTTGTTTATTGACCCCCAGGACCACAAGATAACTTCTTGGATGAATTAGATATGGTACTCTCAAACTTTCCTGAGGATGGTACTCCTCTAGTTTTATTTGGAGACTTCAACATTCACCTAGATAAACCTCAGGCTGCAGACTTCCACACTCTGCTTGCCTCCTTTGATCTCAAGAGAGTGTTAACTACAGCTACTCACAAATCAGGCAACCAACTGGATCTTATTTATGCACGACACAGCTCCACTGATCATGTGCTGGTTACTCCACTGCACACTTTCTCCTCACTCTTAAACTCAACATGGTTCCTGAGATAACACACACCCCTCCTCATGTCGTCTTTCGACGCAACCTGCGCTCACTAACTCCCTCACAGCTATATACTTTGGATTCATCTTCGCTTACTTCGCTTTTTTTCTTCGCTTGATGCTAACTGTGCTTCTGATACTTTCTGCTCCACTCTTACATCTTGTTTAGACACTGTCTGCCCCGTCTTCCAAGTCAGCCCATTCTACCCCTTCCGTCCCTTGGCTGTCTGATGTTCTCCGCTATTGTCATTCTAAGCTCAGGGCTGCTGAAAGGTTATGGCACAAATCTAAAAATCCTACTGACCTCAACGTGTACCAGTCACTCCTCTCTTCCTTCTCTGCTGATGTCTTCACTGCTAAAAGGACATACTATCATAACAAAACTAACAATTCTTCTAACTCTCGCAAGCTCTTTAAAACATTCTCCTCCCTCCTTTGTCCTCCTCCTCCCCCACTTCATCAACTCTAACAGCTGACAACTTTGCCACATTTTTCATTAATAAAATAAAAACCATCAGTGCACAATTTTCCATACCACAATCTGTCAAGCACATCTTACCAGCAAACATACATTCATTCACATCTTTATCTTCTCTCTCTGAGACAGATGTCTCCAAACTTATCCTTTCTAATCATCCTACTACTTGTCAACTTGATCCAATTCCATCCCATCTCCTTCAAGCCATTTCTCCTGCAGTTATACCTTCACTCATTCACATCATTCATACATCCCTTCACACAGGTGTTTTTCCCTCTGCATTTAAACAAGCTTGTATAACCCCTTTACTTAAGAAACCCACCCTGAACCCATCTCTTTTAGAGAACTACAGACCAATTTCCCTTCTTCCTTTCATTGCAAAAACACTTCAACAAGCTGTGTTCAATCAAATCTTTTCTCTCTTCTCTTGCTCTCAGTTGTTAAAGCCCTAAGAATAGCAAGAGCTGATTCCAGATCATCAATACTTATCTTGCTGGATCTGTCCGCAGCTTTTGACACGGTTAACCACCAGATCCTCCTGTCAACCCTGTTGGCAAAGGGAATCTCAGGAACTGCACTCCAATGGTTTGAATCTTACCTCTCAGACAGGTCCTTTAAGGTATCTTGGAACATATCCAAGTCGCAACATCTAGCTACTGGGGTGCCTCAGGGCTCAGTTCTTGGACCACTTCTTTTCTCTGTCTACAGGGCATCACTAAGTTCTGTCATTCAGAAACATGGCTTTTCATATCACTGCTATGCTGATGACAATCAAATCTAGTTCTCATTTCATCCTGATGATCTGACGATAGCTGCTCGGATGTCAGCTTGTCTAACAGACATTTCTTGTTGGATGAAGGACCGTCATCTTCAACTCAACCTTGCCAAGACAGAACTGCTTGTGATTCCATAAAACCCATTGTTTCATCACAATTTCATCATTCAGTTAGGCATATCAACCATAATTCCTTCAAAAGCAGTCAGAAACCTTGGAGTTGTAATTGACCATCAGCTGACTTTCTCAGACCACATTGCTAAAACTGCCTGGTCCTGCAGATTAGCTTCATTCAACATCAGGAAGAACCGGCCCTTTCTTTCGGAACATCCTTCACAACTCAATGTTGTTTAAGCTCTTATTCTGTCCAGGCTGGACTATTGCAATGCTCTTTTGGCAGGTCTTCCAGACAGTTCTATTAAACCTTTACAATTAATTCAGAATGCGGCCACAAGATTCATTTTTAATGAGCCGAGAAGGACAAACGTCACACCGCACTTCATCAATCTGCATTGGCTACCAATAGCTGCGCACATTAAATTGAAGGCATTAATGCTTGCCTACAGAACCACCACTGGCTCTGCACCCCTTTACCTGAATTCATTACTTCAGACTTATGTGCCCTCTAGAAGCTTGCATTCTGCAAGTGAATGGCGCATTATTGTGTTAGTATAGATGTCTTATATTTTAAATCTATACACCTTTTTTTGGGGGGAAAAATTACCATAGATCAGGGAGGAACCATTTATGGTAACTTCATTGACCTTAATTTGCAACATAAGTGTATTTTTGTATTTTTTTAAGTCACAGAAGTTCAAAAGTCTTGTAATAAATTCCAATAACACTCTAGGGTTAAAATGTTAAATTTCCAAGTATTTCAATGAGTGCCCTATAAAGGGTTATAGACCCCGGCATTGCCCTCCAAGCCACTTCATACCACCTCGACTTTGTTGGTCAAAGGCTATGCGGGAGCAGGGCAGGCTGGGGCATACCAAGCTGACCTGCTTAAAGAGTTGGATGAGGGAGAGCAGGTGAGGACCAACGATATTGATGAGATTCGTTGTGTCACTGACCTGGCTCGCTGCGCTACCACAAGACTGCCAAATCAATCGGGCGGTCCATGGCAGCTATGGTGGCTGTGGAGAGACATCTGTGGTTGACCCTGTTGGATATGAGAGATTGCGACAGGGTCTTTCTCCTGGACGCCCCGCTTGAGCCTTGCTCACACACTTCATGACGCATTTGTAACATCTGAGAGAAAGGGAGAGCATCCAGTTTTGTTCACATACAACTGGACGTGCTGGCATTGCTCTCTTGCTCTCACTCATATAGTAAGGGAAATCCACCTGCGAACCGAGCTGAGAGGTTAGGTTAGGTTACTCATGGACTAAATATGTGCTCTGTAATAATAACATGATCGGTGCAGTCCATGCTGATAGCTGTTCCGGAGCAGTTTTTAGTTTTTTTAGTTCATCTCCATAAACATGTAGTACAGTGGCTGGAAATCGGTTTATCCTTCAATCCTTCATCTTCTTGTAGGTATAAATTTAGATCTTTTGTATGTTTAAAAAAAAATATCGACACAGTAGATAACTTTACTGACGCAATATGTAAATTGATTTACAGTGAATGAAATCACAGCTGAATCACATTACAAACTTCTTAAGTCTACCAAAAAAATGTTTATTTATATACAACACAGTTATGCAAAATTGACTATTTCCTGTATTTTTTACATGTAATAATTGCTTATTGTGCATCAATAAACTATACAATTAACAGGGAAATATCAAACAAAATGCATTTTAACCGGTAAAACAACAGTAAAACTGTTTTAAATGGAGATGTTCTGTATATTACACATAAAATCTATTCATAATATGCTGTATTTTTATGTTTTAATAATGAAGTTATTGTGGTAAATCTCAAAAACACATCTTGAGAAAAGACAAGAGAGCAAAATATAACTTGAGAAATTTATTTAGCAGCCATCGTCAATAGTTGTAAACAACTGGGTGAATTTTTATTCAAACAGAGTTTTCAAAGTTTGAAACAAAGTTTATGTGCCAGGCACACAACAACAACCCACACTCTCCCTGTCTGGAATGTTCCACAGTATGGCATAAAACTTATCTCCATGGAGACAATCAAGTGATGCCAAAAGGCCAAGGTACAGGTCAGATCTACAGATTAACAGGTGAGCCCCCTCACGTTTAAGGTATTTTTTGCAATAAAAACAGTTCTAATTGAATAAATGCAAGATAGATAAGTTTTATACCATATTGTGAAACATTCCTGCAAAGAAAGAACATATTCATGAAACAAGCAGGTGGAGGACTCGCTACCAGAAAAAGTTAGTGCACCTTTAAGACTTATTAGACTTATTAGTGCCTTAATAAACATAATACAAATTGTGGATTTAACAAAGCGAAAACTCACAGTACCTCTTCTCAAACAAACAGAAAAAGTTTGTGCACCTATAAGACGTTAAAAAACAAAAAAATTATATAGTGCCTTAATAAACAATACACATTGTGGATTTAGAGTGAAAACTAACAGTACCTCTTCTCAAACAAAGAGTCAGAGTCCACAGAAAGAGTCCATATTTAGGCTTAACGCCACTCGTGATTGGAGAGTTCCTGTATCAGGGTGAGGACTCAAGGGTTCATGTTGAGACGACGCTTGGAGTTTTTATTCTCTACTTTGGTTCCTTTTTCTAGGTTTATCGAGAAAAAACCCCTGTAGAACAAAAGCATATTAAAGCATATTAAGCATTTTAATTGACCAGTTATAAAAAAAATAAAAAATAAAAAAAGACTACAAGAAACAATATACACACTTCCGGTCAAAAGTTTGGAAAGTGTACTATTTTGATTGTTTTTGAAAGAAGTCTCTTTCGCTCAACAAGGCTGCACTTATTTGATCCAAAATACAGCAAAAACAGTATTATTCTGAAATATTTTTACAATTTAAAATTACTTTCTATTTCAATATATTTTAAAATGCAATTTGTTTCTGTGATTCAAAGCTGAATTTTCAGCATCATTACTCCAGTCTTTAGAGTCACATGATCCTTCAGAAATCATTCTAATATGCTGATTTGCTACTCAAGAAACACTTGAACAAAAACAGTTGTGTACAATTTTTTAGGATTATGTAATAAATAAAGTTCAAAACAACAGCATTTATTTGAAATATAAAGCTTTTGCAACATTGTAAATGTCTATACTATCACTTGATCAATTTAATGCATCCTTGCTGAATAAATGTATTAATTTAAGTTCTTTCCTAAAAATAAATAAATAAATAAAATAATCTTACCGACCCAAAACTTTTGAACGGTATTACAATGTTACAAAAGCTTTCTATTTCAGATAAATACTGTTCTTTTGAACTTTATATTCAAAGAATGAAAAAAAAAGTTTTCAACACTGATAATAATCAAATGTTTCTTGAGCATCAAATCATCATATTAGAATGATTCCTGAAAGATCACATGACTCTGAATTTTGAGCATTTTAAGCTCAAAATTCAGCTTTGCATCACAGGAATAAATTACACTTTAAAATATATTCAAATAGAAAAGTTTTTACATGTTAATAATATTTCACAATATAACAGCTTTTTTTTTGTATTTTTAATAACATAAATGCAGCCTTGGTGAGCAGAAGAGACTTCTTTCAAAAACAATAAAAATAGTACCGTTTCCAAACTTTTGACATGCATATAACTTGACTAAGACTGGGCTCAAGTCCGGCTCTTAGTCTGGGTCTGACTCTCGGTCTTGAGTCCCGGCCTTAGTTAAGGTCCGGATTAAGACCGGGACCTCTGAGCTGGACTCCAGGTCCCAGAGTCCCAGGTCTGAGAAATGAGTAAGCCATGTTTACTCACCTTTGAAGAAACTCCAGAGTTGCATCCATAAGTGTCCTGCATTGCTGCTCTCCCTTCTAATGGGATCTTGTCTGTTTGGTCCAAGTCATCGGGCTGATGATTTCTTTTTCTTATTTTGGGTGTTGAAGTGCGCCTCACATTTTCAATTCTGTTTTGCAACTGTTTGACAAGGGAATGGTAGCCTGTTCCAACAATATCACCCTCTATTACATCTTGGAGAGAACTGGGATATTTTGCCACCATTTTTGTTGCAGCATCAGTTGAATGCTTTTTACCTAGATCAGGGCATTTTTGCATCATCTCAGTCACAACAATCCGGACCATTTGCCTCCTTAGTTTTGGGCCAGGCCTTTTTCCCCTCTCTAAAGCCTGCATCACTTCCTCAGGAAATTTACTCCATGGAATTTCAAAGTTGACGTCCCACTGTGTGTCAAGTCCTGGGTTGCTGGAGGAGCTTGACGATGAACTTTGGGGTGAAACAGAGAGCGATGGCAGCGACTGGGAAGGTGAGGTTCCACAGATGATAGTGATCTCTTCTCGGGAGTGTGGTCTTTAAATGGCAAAAAAATAAGATTGATTCACACTGTAAAATATTTCACAATGTCCATGTCTGCTGTTGATTTTGAATAGTTGTGTGGTGGTGTATAGTGTTTTTACTTACATTTCCGTTTCCAAGCAGAAAGAAGCTTTCTGGCTTCTACAGGTCTTAATGCTGTCATCAAATCAGCCTCCGTTATGAAGTGTAGATCAAAATATGTCTCGACTCCAATGGACTGCAAGTGCTCTTCCAGGATGTTTTTGTTTACTGCTTGAAGTTGTGGTAGGACTTCCATGATGGCGCATCTAGGAAGGTTCTCTCTGAGTCAGTCATATTTGCACTGAAGACAAAATGGCACCTTCAAACAAAACATAAAATATATACAGTACATACACTTAACAGAGCAGGGACATGAATCAGGTAACACTTATATTAATGTCAAATTATTTAGAGGATGAAGTGAGCTTTAATTGGACTTTATTTTTCCACAATACTGTGTTTTAGTGCAGTGGTTTTCAAACCTGTCCTGGAGGCACCCCTGCCCTGCACATTTTGCATGTCTCGCTTATCTAACACACCTGATTCAGATCATCACGTCATTAGTGGAGACTCCAAAACTTGATTTGAGTGTGTTTAATAAGGGAGACATACAAAATGTGCAGGGCAGGGCTGCCTCCAGGACAGGTTTGAAAACCACTGTTTTAGTGTAATGACTTGGTATCCATCAAGAATGTATGATACCCAAGGGATAGAAATCGGGCAGGTCTTTAATATTGATACACTGTAACCCAAGACTGTCCTTTGTCACAGAATACAGATGGTATTCTGAGAGGAAGGTGCCTTTGTGGATATCCATCAAAACATACACAGATGTGTCATTATGAATCAAGACGAGTAGAAGTTCACCAAACTCCAGATACTCATTTCTGTACACAAGAAACTGTCCTTTTTATATGCAGTGCCCTTGTACTGAATGTCTGTGGTAACTGTGGTATTGCTTTCTGAAAAGGCTAACTCCCTGACTGCATGTTTAATAGTGTTACTGTAGAGGTTGGGATAAACCGCACAGCTGTTCTTCACTTGCAGTAGTTTACAGCATTCTTGCCCAGCTAAAAGATATGCCTGATACATCGGATGACGCTCTGACAAAGTTTGACAAATGTTTTTGAAGTTTTTCAAGTGTCTGGCACATCTTTTAAAATAACTGTGCTTACTTTCAAACCTAAGCGTCCATAACCTAATCAGTGGACCAAATTTCAAGATCAGTGCTGAATAATGGCGCAAATAGTGGTGCTTGGGTTTTAGTTGCACTTCAGGAAACAACATCTTTCTCAACTCCAAATATTCTTGGATCAAAATGTCAAGAAATGCTATCTGGGACAAGGAAATGTTCTGAGCATAAATAAGATCCACAATGTATTTTAGCTGGAAAGCTAACTGCCATACTTCATCTTCATGATTTTGCACTTTGTCACCAATCAAAACTGGTAGAAATCTCAAAAGGTTCCAGTTTTGAATGGCTTACCCTGATAACTTGGCACTGTCTGGGTTGACAGCACATGGCTTTTTGAGTGCTTCAGATCCTTTGTACTTTAACTGTTTGATGCACCTGTCTAAGAGTGAGTACGTGAACCATTTTTTTCTTTTTTATAATGTTCTTTAGATACAGTGTTAGATCGTATGACAAGACTCCTTCAAAGAGGTCATGACCTAAACAGGGCGGCAGACCTGGCATTAAAGATAGAGTTTAACTTTATCCCTCTGACGCCTTGGATGTTTTCAGCCTGGAGATCAGCAACAGCTGCGTCATACGTCTCTGGTGTGCGTAGAGGACCACAGACATTCGGATCAGCCACAAACTCACTTCTTGTGATTTCACAGTACCTGCAACTTCACTTTTTGGGGTTCTGTGTAATTAAACATTTTTGTGAATGTCTGATTTCTAGAGTATGTAGTTTTTAATTGTCCCTGATGACAGGCAGAGAACAAATCTGACTCTTTAATGCGGTCACAGATTTTAGAGACTGCCTTATCTGATAGGCTCATATCATTTTTTAAAAAAGAACTTACTCTAGTTATTGTATAGGCTTGACCTAACTCGTGCACATTCTCCATTTCCTCAACAATAGTCTGTATAGTTGAGGCAGGAATTAGCAGCTGTCCTTGCAGTTTAAGGTAAAAGAGACTGACTATCATTCTCTGGCATATCACTGGCTACACTAGCTGTTGGCATGGCTTCATGTGGGTTTTCTAAATCATCTGTACTGGCAATGACATCTGGGGGCTGAGGGCGAGTTTCCCTGTACATGTTATCGATACCATCTGGGGAGCATGCTTTATGCTTTCTACACACGTGAGAAGTAAATGACGACTTTTTTGTAAACACGTGTTTACAACCACATACTGGACATGACACAGACTTGCCCTCTCCAATATGATCATTTAAGTGAGACACAAGCTCTTTCACCGTATGAAAACAGCGGGCACATAATGAAACTCTGCATTTTAAATCCGCAACAACAGCTATAGGAACAGCTTGTGGTGCATCGTGCACACAATAAAAATGGCCCTTGAAAGCTGAGCAAGTGGTAAATGTTTGACTACAGTTGGCACCAACACATTTAAAAAGACAACAGGCCCATTCCTATGCACTTTGCAATGTAGTACATAGCCTCTTAATGTATCCAATTTTTACAAAAGACACAGGTGATCATTTTGGGGATTTCAAGTGTATGCCTGTGCTTGTTTTTTTAGCTGAACCAAGTTATCACGCATTGATCTAGCTAGCTAGTTTACACCATGTGCTTTCAGCACACATTTACGTTTTGGTCTTGAAAAAAGTAGGCTAAACACTGTGAAGCTTACCGTGCAAACTTTTAATTTTCCAATTGAACAGCAGCAGACCCTCTACAAACTTCTTAAAATTGTAGATAAAAACTTTTAAAAGACACTGTTCCGAAGACTTCTGCTATGCCTCTTCTTTCTAGCAAGCGCTGCTCTGGCTCGCTCGTTATTGACGTCATCTGCAGGTGAGCGTCTCCCGCTCCTCATGTCATTATCCAATCAGGGATGAGCTTATCTGCGAACTATGAAATTCAAAATGAGCAGACTCAGTGGCAGAGCACAATGAGAGAGGACAAGTACAAGTCTGTGGTTAGAAGAGGCACTGGTTGTTTAGCCTGTGATAATGATACAATGCTCAAAACAATGCTGAAATAATTATAAATAAATAAATATAAATAGAAAACCAGTAGGCTAAGTATAACATTACAATTTAAAGACTAAAAGAAACAAAGCATACAAGGATTAGGGTTAGGACTGAACAGAAGTGTTACTTTGCACAGGCCTCAATAATTTTAATTCCTTATACACATACTCTATAAATAGAGTAGGCTACAAATAAATCATAAAGCGATGTTAGTGAAGGCACTGTTTGGTTGTTTAGCCTGTGATAATGACACAATGCTCAAATTATTACTATTGTTTTATCAATAGGGCTATGTAGAAAACCAGTAGGCTAAGAATTACATTAAAATTTAAAGACTAAAAGAAACATAAGGCATATAAGGATTAGGACTGAACCTACCTACTTTGCATATCAATAAATTTAATTTCTTATACACTCTCTACAATATGCTACAAATAGCCTGAATTATAAAAACAATGTTATTATAATTGTAGCCTATATGTTTATATATAAATACAGACCTCTCAGGTTCACCAACCTCTCAGGTTCACAATACATTTTTTTGTAAAAACATTTTTACTACCTCAATTTGCATCAATCATGTTAAAAGTACAGCATAAACTTGTATAGTGACTTACTTTAGTTGTATTTTTAAGAACAACTGACTAAAACTTTAGTTTTTACAATATTTGCATGTCAAATGAACAAAGTTGTTTTGTTATGAGTATTACAGTATTTCTCTGTTTTTTATACCAATCTTTGTAGTTTTAACAAATAAATTTGATTATAATCACATATCGTTGTTGTAAATATAACAAAACATTCTGTTTAATAGTTTACAAAAGTTCACTGTGATTTAAACAAAAAATATATTTTTGGATTTACAGTACTTTTCTGTAGGAATTCTACATTGTTTTCCTGTAAATCTCACAGTCATTTTTTACAGTGTACAGTAAACTACTTTAATTTGTGTATTCTATATATGCAGTACATATTTTCCAAATTGCTGAATATTAATGCCTGGCAATTTCAACAATAAGCTGCATATGCTTTAAACAATATTTTACTGCATAAAGTGTTGTATACTGTGAAACTTAGTACACCTGTTATTTAAAAAATAATAATAAAAGATAATTTGACACATCTTAATCTTGAAAAACAGGTCAAATTTTAACACAACTCTCAAATTATTTATTTTGAATTCCATGAAAAAAAGTTACTTCAAACATATTACCCTGCATAACTTTAAGTTTAACCAACATCAAGTTATCCAACATGGTTATAATGAAATGGTTCTAAATACCACAAAGACAGTGATGAATTTTGAACTTATTGAATAGTCCAACATGGCCAAACAACAAGGGCCCAAGTGAGTCCAACAAAACTTCTGATCAAACGTTCAGCTCCAGATGCTGTCCCATCCCAGGATGCAAAGAGTGGCTAAAGATATTGAAAAGAACAAAGAAGACAATACATTGGATATTTTACAAAACAATGATACAGACAGATGGATTACAGATACAATCAAGGACAGAGACAGAGTGATGCAAAGCTGAGTTTTCAGCATAATTACACCAGTGTTACTAGATCCATTGGAGATCATTCTCATTCATTATCAATATGCTGATTTATTGTACATGTTGTCAGTGTATGTTTTGAAGCCTGAGATACTTTTTTCAGGATTCTTTGATAAATAAGTTTAAAAGAAAATCAGTTATTTAAAATAACTTAAAAATCTTATCTAACAATAGAAGTATTTACTATCACTATTACTTTCAATTTAACATGATTATGAGTGGGTCCGGAACTTTATATGATTGATTAGAGCCCTGCATTTCAGCCTGTTTTTTATGTTACCACATCCAGCCCAGAAAGGGCTCCTGAAACTTGCCACAAATCACTGGCAAAAATAAATAACAATGAATGTGTCGGGGGGGAAATAGTAAGGAGATATTTAAATTATTTATGAATAAACTAGTGTTTTTTTGAGTCAATCTTTGACGTGCTTTAGAGAGAAATGCATGTTTACGGATTACGTAATGAAAGAGTTAATAATAATGTTTAATAATAATTTAAAGCTTTCTATATATGCATTTATCATGTCTGTAAAGCATGTATTTGCGAGGTTCGGTTAATTTTTGTGAAGCACTCTTGTTCAAAAATGAGATGGCAGAAAGCACATCATTTTTGATGGATAATTTTAAATAGTTTCCGCTGGAAAAAATTCAAGAGCACTCTCCACACAAACAATTGGTTATGCGCCTAATAGCACACATGTATCTATGTTTAACGTTTAAACAACATTGTTTTATACTTGAATTGTTTTATATAGATTTTATTTTAGTCAAGTCGTGATGATTTGAGAAGGCAAATTGATCAAGCAGACTATGAATATTCTTCCGCTGGCCGCTGTTCCTGGAAAAAATATTCTCCCACCAAAGAAGGCAGAATCGGGAGCAATAATAGTTTTATCTCGATTATTGTATTTTCATAATCGTTTGAAACCCAAATCTAAATTGAATTTAGATTAATTGCACAGCCCTAAGAAAAACAGTCCACTATTGTAAAATATTGCTGATTAAAAAAAAATATTACCAGAATATTACCAGATTTTACTTTGTTCATGCATTGTAAACAATTGTGAAATGAATTGTGTGAAATATTGTCTTGTTGTTGCAGAAATGCTGAATATCAGAAAATAATCAGGCTAAACATTCTGTTTTGGCAGATTTGATGGCTGTGGTCTTGATGAAACATGCTGTGAAACTGTGTCTTCTGTTCTACAATCAAACTCACATCTGACTGAGCTGGACCTGAGTAGAAATCACCTGCAGGATTCAGGAGTGAATCTGATTTATGATGGACTGAAGAGTTCACACTGTCAACTGAAAATACTAAGGTTTGACATTCACATTCACTGAATGACTATGTTCAAATATGTGGAGAAATAGAAGTTTCATAACTATAGCTAGCAGATATTTCCCGTCTATATTGTAGTATGATTGTATCAGTGGCATTTTCTCCAGTAACACAAGGCAAGCTATGCCTACACTCTTAAAAATAAAGGAGCTTTAAAAGGTTGTTCACAGTGATGCCATAGAAGATGAACCATTTTTGTTTCCACAAAGAACCATTCAGTCAAAGGTTCTTTAAAGAACCAACTCTTTCTTACCTTTTTATACTCTGAAGAACCTTCTTTCGCCACAAATAACTTTTTGTGAAACAAAAAATGAAATAGCATCATGAAGCACATTTATTTTTAAGAGTGTACTCAAAAACCTGATTAGAAAACAATTAGTGTTCCCAACCGTCCTGGAAAACCTGGAGTTTTGTAATGCAGTTTTCAAGTTATGAGAATTAAATTAAATTCAAGTTTATTTGTATAGTGCTTTTCATTATGTAAATCGTTGCAATGCAGCTTTGCCGAAAATTTCTACAATATATTTAGTAGTAGCTTACTAGTGGTGACTATGCCAAGTTAATGTACACATGGCAGAGATGTATGGTAAAATCAGTTAATGACACTATTAACAGTAATGATTATATTTTGCAATCAAACTTTATTGAGCAAAAATTGTTAGTGCTGTATATTGTTTCAGAGTTGGCATCATCATAAGTCCTCTGATTGGTTGGCATCATCTCTTCTTGGGTATTCTGAATCCAGACTGAAGCTTGTGTAATTCCTAGTTTTTCTAGCAGAAACAGAGAAACAAATAGAGAAATAATAACGTAGCTGCTGTTCCAACAAAGGAAAAATATTACTTTTCCCCTCAATAAATTCCTAATTTGCTGCTTATTAATAATTAGTAAGGTAGTTGCTAAGTCTAGGTATTGGGTAGGATTAGGGATGAAGAATAAGGTAATGTAGAATAAGGCATTAATATGTGCTTAATTAGTACTAATAAATAGCTAATATTCTAGTAATATGCATGCTAATAAGCAACTAGTTAAGAGACTGTAAAATAAAGTGTTACGCAGGAGCTAAACCATTAAGAGCCTTATACGTAAGCAATGATATTTTGTTACTGATTTAATGTTTGTTTCAAAGAAGTTTCATGTTCATTTATAGTAAGTATACAGTAATAAAGTATTTACAAATTATTTGCAAACTATAGTTAATCAATTGTTTATAAACTGTTGTTAAAACATCAATAGAATATATACAGTTCTTCATTAATTTTCAATGTAATTAAAAAAATATATTAATTAGCTCATATATTTAAACATGTTAATTACAGCCTTTTAATGCATTAACTATAGTTTATTAACTACTAACTACTGTAGTTTTGAAATGATTTAAGTGCTATGGTATTGTATTCTTATTATAAAGTGTTATTTAGTTCTAACTCTATAACCTATCTGATAAATTCACATTAATATGGCTGTTTGTTTTGTTCTCTTCACAGGCTGTGTGGGTGTCATCTCACTGCTCGATTCTAATACTTGATTATTTATTTCTAAAAACATTTTTTTAATTTACATTTTTTAATTAATTAATTACACTGTTAATATTAATTATGTATACAATTACTGTTTTTCTTGTTCAGATTTTCCATATGTAATCTCACTGCTCAGTCTTGTGGGAATTTGTCATCAGTTTTGAAATCCTCAAACACTGTCCTGAGAGACTTGGACCTGAGTAACAATGACCTGCAGGATTCTGGAGTGATGCTTCTTTCTGAAGGACTAAAGAGTCCAAACTGTCAGATGGAGATACTGAGGTAACTGTTTTTTTCATAAAATAATTAACAAAATGCTACTCAATGCTACTTGGAACGTCTTTGAATATTTATCTGAGACTTTTTAATTGCTGCTTGTGCAAAACTTGGGTTGGGATGATTTTACCAAGTAGGACACATTTTTTGGATCAACTTATTTGAACATTTAGCAAGAACATTTTTAAATTTCCCTTCATATTTTTTTGTGTATTGATGAACTCACTCAACAGTAGAACTACCAGAATTCTATAACTTCTAGAATGGCCATAGCAGCCATTCTGACCATTCATACTAGACTGAACTGAATGACGTCATATTTACATTAATATGTTCTATTGACATTTTAAAATGAAGCTTTGAATGTCTGTCATCATATTTTATTAAGTCATCACCCTGAAAATGATGATCTTTTTTGTAATATAGCCTATAATTGTGTACAAGCTACTAGACCGCTCCTGAGGTTGTGTGCCTTGCTTTGTGTCCAGCAAGTGGGCAAAAGATTTTTCCAAGCAAACATTGCTTTTGAAATGCAACTGCAGTGAAATGCAGTGAAATGTTGAAAAATGCCAACAAATATGAACTAAAGCAGAATATTTTGGTAGATAAAACTTGTTGTGAATTTTGTAAATGATTAAATAGCCTGTATCTTTTTTCAATACATTTTGAATTGTACATTTTGTACTTTACAAAGCTCTGGAGTTATTGGAAATGTTTGGATCACACAACTGGAAACAATTATAAGCAGCTACCACTGAAATCAAAATACATGAATAAATAGATCTGTTATGATATTATCAGCAATCAATAAACAATATGACCCCTGAGCTATAGCATTACACTAGCATGATAATAATAATGGCTATTTTATCAGAACACTGAAGTAGGCTATTATTGATAACAGCCAGGCTATAGTCTTCCTTGTATAATCCTAACATACCTAGAACCATGGCAGATTGCATGTCAGCAGTTGGCAAATTGGAGTGTCCCGTTGTCCACCGGGCTTTTTTTGAATGGGAATTTTAGCTTAGCAATATCATATAAAAACAACTAGAACAAAAGTTGCTATGCAACAGAGATCCGCATCTTCAACCATGGGAAAAAGTCACAAAAGTTGAAATTATACTTCGTCTGTAATGTGAACAGTAAATTTGACCGCTTTGGTCATTCGAGGTGGAAAGACTCTGAACTCTTTTGTGTTGTGTAATTTTAGTAAAATAACATTGTTAGAATGAAATATACACAAATTTAAGAAAAGTCAAGGAGTTATAGTTATGTGGGTTTTATTTCTACAAAGTTATTACATTGCAACATTTAAAAACGGTTAAAATGACTGCCTTGGTAGTTCTAGTGTTAAGGCTTACTGTGGCCCAGAAAATGTATGTTTATGTTTTATTTGGTTCATTATTAGCTAAAATGTGGCTGTGCAGTGGCCTGCTTGTGGACCACTGCCAAAATGCCACCATCTTATGCAGCATGTGGACCACATGAGAAATATGGGGAACACCATCGTTAGAATAAAAACTGTGGCCCACATTGGGGCCAGTTTTGGTTTGTTTGACTGGCATACATGCAGTAACGCTGAGGGTTACTTGAGGCCTAAATCTGACCCAAATGCCAATATTCCATGTGATATGTGGGCTGGAACAAGGTGTTGGATCTGGGCCATAATTAAAATCAATGTTGCCCAGACTTGGGCCAGCTTTGCTTTATTTGGTTTATTCATGGCCGACATTGGCCCTTTTTTGGGGCTTATTTGTTGCCCAAATCTGGCAAACAGAAGCGGACCCCCCAAATGCCATCATTCCATGCAGTATGTGGGCCAGATGAAACTGTCAGGTGTGGGCCTGATCTGGGCCTCAGGAATTTTGTTATCTGGGTTTGCCTGCTTATTTTCCCATGTTTATACTATTGTCTGTAGACGCTGATTGTATTGAGTCAAGGCGATGTTTATTTATATAGCACATTTTACACACAATGGTAATTTAAAGTGCTTTAAATATAAAATGAATTAAAATAATCATAAAAAATCACAACAATAAAAATAAGGAATTTAAAAATGATATATTATAAAAAGTAATGGACATGACGATAATAACAGGAAAATAAAATATGGGCAAACAAATGGGAGGAACCAAACAGACAGTTCACAGGTGTGACAACATGTTTGAGAAAAAAATTATGTAATTCTGAAAATATAATTATATTTTTATTAAATAACACATACTCCCTATCTACAGGAGTATAACTGTGATGTTCTACAAAACAACAAGCTTTAAAACAATTTTTGTCTTATTGCTGAAAATTAGAAAATTTACTGTGAAATCAGTTTTTTCTTTGGTACATCACCAATGTAAGCTTCATTGTAAAAACGTATCATATAAAAAATATATAAATGTATCTTGATTTCATCTTGTGGTTATTTTGGGAAAAACAGTAGGGGGCATTTTACCCCATAGGGGCTTTTTCCCCCACTTTTTCCCCTACATAGTGTGCCTCCTATCCAATAAATCACAATAGGCCTTTTTCACGGTCTGTGTTTTAAAACCGGAAGCGTCGAAGAGTTGTGTAAAATAATTTCCACCGTAGCCTGTATGAATGGAAATAATGTTTTGGTGTTCTTTGATGTGGCGTGATAGATTGCTGTAGCTTAAACTGGGTACACCACTGTGCGTAATCAAATGCATAGCAAAAGATTTATGACAGTTTCGTTGTTCTGGATCCCATGCTCTCCTGCCCACTGGAGCACACTCGCCACCATCTGGACAGGGGTGGGAATTACAGCATCTGTGTAATCAGTGTAATGTGTCAAAGTGATGGACGGCCTTACGATTTTTCTGTCACCGATTAAAAAAATCTGTCAATGACGGACAATTTTCGGTTAACACAGCCTCTGGTATATTTGTATGTGTATGTATACACACCGATCGGGCATAACATTATGACCACCTTCCTAATATTGTTTGTCCCCATTTTGCTCCCAAAACAGCCCTGACCCTTACTGTGACATCTAGCACCAAGATGTTAGCAGTAGATAATTTAAGTCCTGTACGTTGCAAGGTGGGGCCTCCATGGATCAGACTTGTTGGTTCAACGCATCCCACAGATGCTTTTGGATTGAGAACTGGGGAACTATGGCGGGTATCATGTCACCAGCATAAACAAGAATCATAAATTTCAAATATGTTTGATATCTTGCAGCCTCTGATGTGATCAGGAGCAGTAAATTAATTACAATGACACCACACAATAAGGATTTTTTTGGACAAAAAGCCATTTGTGACAAGCCTTGAATCTGGATATTCCCTCCTGATTGCTTAGGGGTGCAAATCGGGCTCAAAATCAGGCTTAAAATCTTCAAGCATGGATTTCAGCATTGTGTTTACAAGTGCGGCTGTGAGAATCTGTAAGCAGCTTTTTATTTCATTTTAGAACATGAAGTTTTGTTTTTAAATCTTATCTTCATATTCTTTTTCACTTTGTTGACATAAAATTTCAAGAACAGTATTGTGCCACTATTGTTTGTGTGAGAGATTTATTTTTGCATTTAAATGCAGGATATTCTGTATGATGTCCAATGGTTTGGGCGAATATTTTTTCTTCCTGATAATACTAAATGATTTACTAAATACTAAATTTTTTGTGAACAGTTGTTTTTACTGAATAATCAGTTAAATACAAAAAATGAACAACAAACACATCGTGATGTGGACTATTGTTGTATGTTTTTTGTAGGTTGTCTGGCTGTATGGTGACAGAGAAAGGCTGTCATCATGTGTCTTCAGTTCTGACTTCAAACCCCTCACACCTGAGAGAGCTGGATCTGAGCTACAATCACCCAGGAGATTCAGGAGTCAAGCTACTTTCTGAAAAACTGAAGGATCCAAACTTCTCACTGGAAAAACTCAAGTATGTCAAGCAGCAGGAGTTTTTGGTTTTACTGTTTAAACTTTTCAGTGTCTCTGTATATATATATATATATATATATATATGTGTGAGTCTAGGAGTTTCTAGAGTATGCAAAATTTAAAGAATTTAAAAAGCACTAGTCTGTGGAGTAAAATGTAACTAAACTGCTCAGACAAAACGAATTAACAACAAAACAGTACTTTAAAGGGATAGTTCACCCAAAAAAGAAGTGTAGATATTTATCTGATTAACCCCAGGTCATCCAAGATGTAGGTGACTTTGTTTCTTCTGTATAACACATAGTGACGATACACTGTGCTAAGACACAAAACAATTGGTTTGTGCGAGAAACTGAACAGTATTTATATAATTTTTTATAACCTCTGATCCACCACATTATCCATCTGTTTTGATTCATAGAAAATAATATTTGATTTGCTTGGTCAGATTTGTTTAATTAGGGTTAGAGTGAAACTCTGAACGACAGTGGCTCTCTAGGACTGAACATGCCTTAAGCATTCCTGTTCATTTTTTGTTCAAACTTTTTTTTTTTTTTTTTGCTTAATTTTAAAGGTTAAAAATGATTTTGGGTCTCTGTTTTGGTTATATATAAATATTAGGGCTGTCAGTTGTTGATTAAAATGTTTAATCTAATTAATTTAATTAATTAATTAATTACATGATCAATTAATCTAAACAATCGCTAAATAGATTTGACTGCAAATACCCCCTAAAGATTATTTAAAGCTATTTTGGTGTTAAATTGGAAAGTATCAAGTACTTTAAACTACAATTACAAATTGTAACTTTAGAAAGAAATATTTGATTAGATTGAACATAAAATGTATTACACATGAACATTTCAATAAGATAATGTAACCTATGGAACATAAAAGATCATCTGAAAAAGCTCTCAGTATTTTTTTATTGATATAATGTAAGTCATGGTGACTGAAACAGTTTTGTTAGCTTTGTTGTGTTATGTACCACAAAGGAAAGGTTTGGGACAACATGAGGGTGAGTAAAAAAAAATGACAAAATTTAATTTTGGGGGGTATGTCTGATTTTTTTTATTATTACTATTAATATTATTTTGTTTATTTCTTTATTTTTAAAGTGCCCCTATTATGCCATTTTTAAGGTTGCTAATATTGTTTTATGAGTCTCCTAAAACAGGTTATATGTATGCAAGATCAAAAAACAATTTAGTTTTCTCCAAATACAGATTTAATTTAATTTAAGTGACTCCTGCATTGGGGCAGACATGACCTAATGGTTAGCGAGTCGGGATTGTAACACGAAGGTCCCGGTTTGATTCCCAAATCAGCAGAAATTGAAGGTGGGCATTGTGAATGAACAGCGCTCTTTCCACCTTCAATACCATGACTGAGGTGCCCTTGAGCAAGGCACCGAACCCCCAATGGCTGCCCACTGCTCTGAGTGTGTGTTCACAGTGTGTGTGTTGGTTCACTTCTCACTGCTGTGTATGTGCACTTGGATGGGTTAAAAGCAGAGCACCAATTTCAAGCATGGGTCACAATACGTCACAACCTTCACTGGAAGTGTTTCAAGGGAACCGCTGTTGTGCGTTTGAGAGTTTTAAGTAGCTTAGTACTGACTGAGCACAGCCTTAAGGAAGGCATGTAGTAACATAGCTTATGTCCAGTTGTAAACTGAGAAAAGAAACACTCTGCTCTAGGGAGAGATGCACTTTTCCCAGATGACCTGATGTCCTGACGGGCTAGGAGGCTGGGAGCCACGTCCCTGTGAGTGCAAATCAACTTTCGAGTAAGAGCCAGACAGCGAGGCGCTAAGCCAGTTGAGAATGCAGATGCCCATCTCTCAAGAGGGGCAGGGGCAGCCTCTGTGACTTTCGCAAAAGGCGTGAGGCAACAGGGACAGCCCGGGGGAGGGCAGCCTTTAGAAGGGTCGAGAAGCCTTCAGGTCTATGCCACAAACAAATCCTGATTCTGACACATGATAAGCTGTGCTGGGGGTAGCATTTTGAGCAGATGCTTGTGAAGGGCCTGCTTCAAAAGGCTACTAGATACAGAATTGATAATAGTCTGCCATTCTAGGGTAGAAACGAGACAAGGACCAGAGTCCGTGCCCCATTTCGTTGAGGAGGATTTGCTTCACCACGCCCATTTTAGCAGAAGGGGTGCGATTCTTGCTTGAAGGCTGCAGCATTCTACCCCTAGCCGAATAAGTAGAATGCTGCTGAACCTGAGCAGGCTCCTTGCAAGCTGGATTGCATAGTTGGGTCGGATGGTTCAAGGATGGTTGCCAAGAGGGACACCTATCCTTTAGACTCTCAAGCAGACCTTGTGGAGGTCAACCCGACGTACCAGGAGTGGGGACATTGTGGCTGATTGGGGGGAAAAACACTGTAGCTGGAGGTGAGAAGCTCTGAAGACCACCGAGTGTTTTGCCTGACAAATTTGTCAGATAGAACATGACCAGAGGATTGCCTAAACCCAGGAGATTCGTCTGGATGACAAATTCGGTGCTGCCAACCCTGTGGGTACACAGGGAATGTGTTCGATGTGTTTTCATAAAATAACAGTGTCTGGCTGTCTCACAGAGAGCCAGTAAACTGAGATAATAATCCAGGTAGAAGGAATGGTTCTAAGACCAAATCATGCCGGCGTGCCAGAGTGTTAAATGAGGCCGGATCCCCTTCGGGATAGGTAGTGAGCCTTCTTTCCTGGGAGGTACGTCACAAGGGTGCGTCCAACCCATTGTGGGCCCCTGTCGCCCATAGGACAGGTTGGTGATGCCACCTTCCTGCGAAATAGCCAAGCAGGCCAGACTGTGGAACCGCCTTGCTGCGGGACCACAACAGTCTATGCAGGGGGCTGTCTTTGGTGATGAACAGATGGAAAGTTCCAAGCAGACAGTCTACTAATACTCTAATGAGAGTTACTTGACATGTAGATTCAACATTACTTACTATCAACAGAATGTTCATAAGTGACCATCAAAATAAAGTGTTCTGTTCCGTTGTGTAAAGTGTCGGGTTCCGTCGGGTTCAGGCAAAGATCTTTACAGCTTCTGTCTCTTTCAGTGGAGAAACATCAAATTCTCCAAAACTGTTCGCCAGTTTAAATTTCATATTTGAAATCACCAATGAAATCTGACAACAACTGCCTCATAATTGGTGTTCTTTATGCTCTAAATGCGTTTAGAAAAGCTTGTCTTTGATGCTAGATCAGCCAATGTGCATGCGCAGCCATGAGCATGAGTTTGCGAATGCTGCCTGTTTCTGTAGAAGTTTCTAACATCAGCTGTAGTGATGACATTACTAATTAACGATTGGTTCTTTCATGTAGAAGGCGGGGCTTATTCGCCTTCTAGGGCGTTACACTTTCTCCCATTTAAAAAATAATAGGAGTGAGCAGTCTTTCTGTATATGAAGTCTTTGCTTTGTTTTAACCTGTGAAGTTATTATGTTACTGGTGGGTGTATTTGCAGGTTGTTATAAATGTGCTGTAAAAGGGGGACAGCTCCAGTCGGGGCCAGGACACCAAAAACCGGGACGTCTGGTCATCCTACTGAATATGATATATATCGAGATGCACAGCACTACTAGCAACCACCCCAAGTATCTTAGCAACTGCACATTAACACTCTAGCAATGACCCCCAAGTACCCTAGCAACCATATAGCAACACCCTAGCAACCACCCCAAGCACTTTAGCAACTGCTTAGCAACACTAAAAAACACCCAGAACACCCTAGCCACTAAAGAGTAACACCCTAGCAACCACACTGAGTGCCTTTGCAACTGCAGAGCAACCATCTAGAACATGTTATTGACACCTTTACAACCATCCAAGTACCCTGGAAATGGCATAGCTACAGTCTAGCAACCACCCTAAGTACCTTAGCAACTGCATAGCAATGATCCAAGTACCCTGGCAACTAAATAGCAACTCCTTAGCAACCACTCTGAGTATCTTGGCAACTGCAGAGCAACAGTGTGTTAACTGACTGAATGTGTGTTTTCTAGTGTGGATCATGGAGGAGAATCCAGGATTACAGCAGGACTGAAGAAATGTACGTCTACAAACACACACACACACACACACACACACACACACACACACACACACACACACACACACACACAGCTGTAGTGATTGTTGTTGTGTTATAAATGTCTCTGTTCTTGTGTTCAGATGCCTGTTTTCTCACACTGGATCCAAACACAGCAAACAATTATCTAATTCTGTCTGAGGAGAACAGAAAGCTGACAAATGTGAAAGAGAATCAGTCGTATCTTGATCATCCAGACAGATTTGATGTGTGTCAGGTGTTGTGTAGAGAGAGTGTGTGTGGACGCTGTTACTGGGAGATTGAGTGCAGTGGAGATTATGTGTATATATCAGTGTCATATAAGAGCATCAGCAGGAAGGGAGGTGGTGAGTGTTTGTTTGGATCTAATGATCAGTCCTGGAGTTTGATCTGCTCTCGCTACAGTTACTCATTCGGACACAATAACATATTGACTGTTCTCCCTGTGAAGCCCATCATCAGTAGAATAGGAGTGTCTGAGGATATCTATAGAGTAGGAGTGTATGTGGATGAGAGTGCAGGAACTCTGTCCTTCTACAGCGTCTCTGACACAATGAGCCTCATCCACACAGTCCACACCACATTCACTCAGACGCTCTATCCTGGGTTTACTGTTTGGTCTGGATCATCAGTGAAACTGTGTTGATGAATCAGAATAGATTGATGAGAGATTGTACCCATAATGCTTTGAACTGCTTATAAATCAGTAACGGTGAGATGTTATAGAGTCTCTTCATGACATTAATACTGCAGCTCAACTTCTGTCAGTCAAATAACAGAATAAATGTGTGATTAATCCTCATATAGACAGACTATATTTGTGTTTTTACTGTCGTGTGTCAACATGTCACAAACGTGATTTATTAAGAACATGTCATTCATTTCTCGTTTTTGTACAGAAATAATAAAACACAATGACAAATCAAGTTGAGATTAGATTTTAATTGTATCATGAATATAATTGATTCCTCACAAGACTGAAATGGTTTGCTGACCTCACGCTCCTCGCAGCAGCCCCTCCCTGGAAAATCCCCTTGAGGAAGGACCTTCTTTCTCAGGGGATGGGCACGATCTGGCACCCACATCCCGATTTGTGGAACCTACACGCGTGGCTTCTGGACGGGACGTGGTAGACCTCACTGGCCTCCCACAGGCCATGGTAGACACTATCACTCAGGCTAGAGCCCCCTCTACAAGGCAGGCCTACGCCCTGAGGTGGGGTCTGTTCGATGGCTAGTGTTTCTCTCACCGCGAGGACCCACAGAGATGTTCGATCGGAGTGGTGCTTTCCTTCCTGCAGGAGAAGTTGGAGCGCAGGTTGTCCCCTTCAACTTTTAAAGTGTACGTCGCGGCTATTGCAACCTACCATGATGCAGTTGAGGGCTCGTCCCTAGGGAGACATCACCTGGTTGTCAGTTTCCTCAGAGGTGCAAGGAGGATAAATCCCCCCTAGACCCTAGGGCTACTTTTCACCTCCTTCGTAAAACCTAGTTCATAGTCTAAATAATGCATACTTTGCTTTTTTATTGTATATGTCATGTAACTGAAATTTATATTTACAAATATCCTGATATAAATCATTAGAGTAATGTCTAGCCAACTCCTTCTCAATGAAACAAATAATTGCTTCTAAATTGTTAACCACACCTCTTCCTTCCTTTTTCTTTCTAGCTGCTTGAGCAATAAATTTCCCTCTAATATATGCCTTTGAGGCCTGCCATACAGATGCTAACCTATCAGTGCTTCCGATATTCAGTTTAAAGAGGTCAGATCATTAGCCAACAATGTGCCAAAACATTCATCTTTTAATAATGCCGTATTTAAATGCCACCTTCCCTTTCTACCAGCTTCTGTGTTTAGAGCTATGTCCAATTCCACCGGATCATTACCCTATTTTGTTTGCTCGCAAAGATGAATAACGCCTGGGTTTCCCTTTATTTTGATGATCGCTTTAACACATTCTGTTGACTATAAGTAATGCTACACCTATATATCTACTAACTGTCTTTAGAGTGTTAGTAGAGTATTAGTAGACTGGTAGGGTTAAGGTTAGAATAAGTTGACGTACTTGCAAAGTTACTTATAGTTAGCAGAATGTCTGTTGAGAGACCATCACAATAATGACATAGCAAGTATTAAGCAGACAGTCTACTTATACTCTTAAGTAATGTTGCATCTACATGTCAACTAACTCTCATTAGTGTCAACAGAATGTTCAAAAGGGACCATTAAAATAAAGTGTTATCAACGCCTGTTTCACACATACTCCGTATGCGGTGCATATTTTTTTCCACACCCATGTTAACGGATTAGAACGTTCATACTGCATGCAGATGCGGTCCGGCAGTGCATTCCAGGAGTGGTGCGTCCGCTGCAGAGCAGCGAGTCTATTTTTTGCTGTGCTGCACTTGCTGAATTACTGTGACTGTGCATTGTTCACAGTAAAATGAACATGGATTGACATGGAAATGTAGTGATCACACCATAAATGCATCCAAATAAAGGTCTACTGTGCTTCACAGTCAACACATGGCTATTTGGCTAGGTTTAAAACAAGGAAAAGTGCACTTTTAAATAAACAAGACAACATAGTAAATGCATTTACTGAAGGTAGAAAAGAAACGTTATTTAAGACCAGTGAGATTGCTTTTAATACATAATTAATGCAAAAGAAAGGCACAAGAACCGACTGTTTCTGTCTGTGGTAAGTTTTAATTTTAAATATTTGTGATAGCCCAATTTCAATAAGAAAAGGAAGCTATATGCTATATGTTGCAACTTGCTTGAGCAACTTAATATACAAATCTAGAAGTCAAGTCCATTAAATAATACGTTGTTTATATTTATTGAGTTTAAACGTAAATAAATCTATAAACGATTATATTACTGTGCTGTGATAAAAGTCATCAGAATCAGCTAAGAAACAGAATCAGCTATCCAGCCTTGTCCTTGGCTGTCAAAACTGTTCCGAGACAGCAGAGGTATTCGACGACTCCTCCCACCCACTGCATCTGACCCATAAGATCCACTCGAGGGATCTTGCAGAAAACATTTGGTCCTTTTATTCTTACGCCCCGCAGTGTTCTTTAATGAACTGCTCTGCATCTGCACTCGATGTAAACATCCTATTCTTCCCTTGCCATGCGCAACGAAGTGAGGATGGATATGCCAGTGTATATTTGACATTGACGTTTCTCAGCATCCTCCGGGATGTGGTGAATTCCCTTCGTCTTCTGGCAAACTCTCGACATGTTGGGGAAGAAGGAAATCCTACATTCATCCCATTCGATCATACCTTTTTCTCTGTCCGCTTGTAGTACTTTCTCCCTGGCTGACGAACGCAAAAACTTGATCAAAAATATTCTAGGTGGTCGGTCAGTATCGGGCCTAGGAGTAAGAGTGTGACGCGCCCTCTCAATTTCGAACTCTCCATCCGGATTGATTCCCAATGCCTCCGATATGATTTTATACACGCACTTGATCATTCCACCTGCCTCCAGCCCCTCTTTCAGACTGATCATCCTCACGTTGTTGGGGTGGCTCCTGTTTTCTAAATCCTCAATTCAATTCCACATAACTTCCAGGCGTTTATCGTGCCGTTCACTGTCACAGACGAGCTTCAAGGTGACGTCTTCCATGTTGGAGATGCAGCCTTCCGCTTCGTTCATCCTTTTTTGGATTGCGTTTACCGAATTTTTGAGATCGGTAACAACCTCTTTGATTGATGACACATCTGTCGCCACCCCTTGTAAGGTAGAGTTCATTTTACATATTTCTGATAATAAGTTTTCCATCTTTGAATCTTGATCTTTTCGCTGGGATTGCGGGGACTTGTGTGGCGAAGTCTATCTTGTTGCCATGCGGTTTGTCGCAATCCTTTTAAAATACTTAGATGTGGAGGTCGACATCTGCTATCTAAGGCACCTTTTTATTCCACAAATCTTTAATCTCACCAGGGACGCTAGTTCCAATAAAAATGTGGAGTGAATATGCTCAAATAAATTGAAAATATTGGTGGGCTTTCAGAGCTACACAACTATGCTGCCATCTTCTTTGGCGATCTCACGTGACTCCCCAATAACTGTACTTTACATTTATGCAATAAAGTGCTATTAATCAAATGATCACACATTGTTTTGTCTGCATTTCTCAGCATTAAACACCTTTGGCGTGACATATGGATGGCTATAACCAACAGCTTATATTATGTTTTGCACCCTCGATTCCTTAACTTTTGGGTGGAATAACCATCCTCTTCGCACTGATGGCAATCGAAGCCCCAACCAAATGTGGGAAATTGGGCTCATTCAAAACCCTGTCGATCCACCAGAATCTGAGGTATTGTCTACAGCTTACTTTTCTGTCTCGCATCATGTATTTCCATTTTCACCTAATGTACTGCACCAATACAACAAACCATACCCACAAAGTATTACTACCAACAGACTGTTCAAGAGGAAGACTGGGACAAAAGAATTCTTGACCAACCATGTGGAGGAATTGTAGTTCCTGCAGTTGAATGCCCATTAAATGAAGACCTGAAGGCCCAGCTGCAAGCTGTTACTGACCCAACCTCACAATCACAAAACTTTGGGTGGGACATATACCTAGCAGCATTACATTCGGTGATGCTGCATTCTTAATTGGCTTGAAATACAATGTATTTGAAGTGGATTCAAAATAATACCTGAGGCACTCAAATCTTTTATAAACCTTTAATAAAATATGTTTTGAATGTTTTCTTCAAAAATAAACAGAACAATAAGAACATTTAACAATTAATTGCAAGATTGCACAATCACCATATATGTAGAAAATGTATTTACAACTGATTCAGAATACAAACCAAAAATCGAAAACTATTACAATAAAATAGACTTATTTACATTTTATCATTTTGCAGATGCAAATCCACAGTGACTTAGTCTAACGACTTGGTCTAAGTAAAGTCGCAGTAGGCCTACATGTAGCAAGTTTTTTTGATCTACATTACATATATCTACATTAGGCTACATTACAGTATAAAAACTTTAATGTCTACATTCATCCGTAATGTTTTCATCTATACTGGCAACTTCAAAGCTTTATTTATTGAATAGCCTGCATTCCATATGTTATCATAAGTTGATGATGGCTGTTTCAGTTGCTCAAATTATTGTTTATCCATTGTGTTTTTAATCTCAATTTAATGTGAAATAATCTCCATATTCAATAAGAATAAAACATGAAAAATGAATGTTTATTAATTAATAATTAAAAAATGACTATGAATGATACCTCATCATTGTCACCCACAGCACTGGGGATGAAGAAATGCTGGCACAATCCTGGGTGCTCTTGCAGGATGTCCACAAAATTGTACACTTCAAGACTTTTTCTAAGTTGCTTCAGCAAAAGGGTCAGTCGCAGGGTTGCCTGCAGCACAATAAATCTGAAATAGACATTAATTAAGAAAATGTAATACACTGAAAACACACAAAATGTAAATTCTGGAGCAGGCGTGCCCAACCCTGTTCCTGGAGATCTACCTTCATGCAGAGTTCAGCTCCAACCATAATCAAACACAACTGAACCAACTAATTAGGATCTGAAGGAGCACTTGATAATTACAGACAGGTGTGTTTGATCAGGGTTGGAAATGAATTCTGCAGGAAGGTAGATCTCCAGAAACAGGGTTGGGCACCCCTGCTCTAGAGAGTGGTGTGCTGAACATAATAAATCATTGGACATCTGAAAGCACATGTGTCATTCACAAGAATCATGCCAATGTTTAATTCACTCAGATTACATTTTAAACTTTTCAGATGATCAGTGTGACATGTATCTGCATGACTTCATGTACTGTCAACTGACCAAAATTTTACTTTACCGTATTATGGCCTCCTTGTTCTCCGGTTTAATGGTTCCAGTGAAACCACAACTTATTATATCATCAGTCCACGCAGAGAGATCAGTTTCTTCTTCCACCTGAAATTCTGAAACTTATTAATTCCTATATATCTCAAACAAATGTGGGGATGTTGTACAATCAAAGAAAAAGTTCACATTAATTTAATCAGCATTTAAATAAAGAAAAGAAAACAAAGAATCAATTCAAAAAGTTCAGCATCATCCACATCATCTTTAGTGAGATTTGCTTCATCCACATCTCCTGTTGAACGGTGGGCTGGTCCACCTTGCGCAAGACTAACAGAAAACACCTCTCTTGCAGTCCTAATAGAGAAAGCCAAAAAGACAAAACAAAACAAAAAAAATTGTTTCAAAAAATTCTTTGCTACTATGCCTTAAATGTTCACATGAAAATGAAAACTAACATCATTTACCCTCTTGTATGTACACAATTTAATTGAATTTAGAATTTTAAATCTGATTATGGGGTTTAAACTAAAGTAATTTTGTTTTTTGAAGATCAAATATCTGTAATTAATTACATATTTTTTGACTATAGGGATAGTTTACCCCCAAAAAGTTTTGACTAACTAAAATTCATGCTATCTCAAAATTGATTGACTTTCTTTGGTGGGACACTGAAAGGAGAAATTAAGGTTGAATGATGCATCAGAAATAAAACTGTTTGCTGTAAGTGAAGGTCTGTGTTTTTGTGTCTTAGGTGGTCTGATTATGCATGGATGGATTGCTTTGTACAGGAGAAGTTAACTGAATGGCAGCTTCCAGAACTTGTAAATAGTTTTGAAGGTAAGTTTCCCTGTTATTTTATGTTATGCCTTATTTGTCCTGTCCTTTCACCATTCAATAAAGTCATAAAGGCCATACACTGTTCTTAAAGTGCCCCTATTTGCTAATGTTGTTTTATGAGTCTCCTAAAACAGGTTTACATGTATGCAAGATCAAAAAACACTTTAGTTTTCTCCAAATTTAGATTTAATTTACCTCATTTCTAAATTTGTAAACGACTTCTGCAAAGTAGTTTGAAGAATCAGTCATTCTAAGCCCCTCCTTTCTGTGAGCCCTCACTGCTGTGATTGGCTAGATGGCGCAGTCCTTGGTGATTGGACTACACCGCATACCGCGCGTGTTTGAAACGCCCATTGCCATAACGAATGACAGCCTTGGAGACTTGTCAATACATAGAAAAGATGGTATGGTGCACAATGTATGGAAGGTTCAAAATGCAATCAATCCTGGAATGTTTTCCTCAAAAAACATAATTTCTTTTTGACTGAACATGAATCATCTTCATTGAAAGTAGTGACACTACCCTAGGCTGTCTTTCCAGTGCTGATGCCATGCTCTCTCCTGTTGCGGTCTTTGATTTTAAAAATTGAAGGGGTTATCTTTTGTTTTTGTTAACGTGAACTCCATTAAACTTATGGATAGCATGGGAATTGAAGACCAGATTTATATCCATTTTGTGAAGACACATTTATGTGTGCAAATGTAAAGAAGCGTTTTAATACATTTTAAGAATGGACACCTGAGTCTAAACAAAGTGATCTGAAGGAACTACTGCCAGGACTGGAAATGAAAACGGAGAATGTCAAAGACACTACTGACTATATCAAAAAGAAAATAGAGATAGAAGAGATGAAGAGCCATCTCTGTTGATCTCTCCATTGTCTGAATGAACTGAAAGATGACTGTGTGGAGGAAATCTAGAAGAATCTGAGCTCTGGAAAACTTTCAGCACAAAATCTCTCCTCTGGTCTGGTCTGGTATTCGTGCTACTGATGTCAGAAGAGACTCAAAAGAGTTTTGAACTGCAGAAATACAGAAGATCTGATGAAGCACTAATGAGAATGTTGCCAGTGATCAAAAACACCAGAAGAGCACTGTAAGTCTTCTTTACATTCCTGCAGCATTTTATTTCATAACCTTACATTCTCTACTAAATTCAATAAACACTGATCGCATTTGATGGTTTTAGAGTTGCTTCAGAGTATAAACCCTACCTGAATAACATTATATTGCTATTTGTTTTGTTCTGTGCACAGAATACAGTACTGTAATCTCACTGCTTAGTGTTGTGAGAGTTTGTCATCAGCTCTACAATCCTCAATTTCTGTCCTGAGTTGGATTTGAGTAACAATGACCTGCAGGACTCTGGGGTGAAGCTTCTTTCTGACGGCCTGAAGAGTCCAAACTGTAAACTGGAGATACTGAGGTAAATGGTTTTCCATAAAGTAATTATCAAAATGCTTCCACAATAAATGGCTGTTAAATATTGTCACCAAATATAGCATCTGCTCTCAAATGAATGTTAGAATAAGAGACACAAACAGCATTTTCAAGCATGTGATATTTTACCATATTTATACAGATTTCTGCTTTTCACCCTGAGAAATACGACATCTGAGAAATATATTTATTGAGGTGGGTTGTATTAACATTTTTACAGGTGACATGACCAGATCGAAAGGTCGACGACAGCTTGCAGTCAGAACATGAGATTCATTGACTGCAAAACCTTTTGTACATTTAATTAACAAACAAACAAACAATGAATAAATATACAAGGACACCAAATCTGACCCTCCTCACAGAGTATCCTCCAGAACTAACTTTAGAAAAATATTAACCCTTTTTTATGTCAGGGTTCAAATCAATCAGGGTTCAACCTTACACAACCTAACAAACTGAGCTGTTAAATTTCTCTGTTCTGCCCAGCTGTGAGGAAAGGCACAAAGACAAATTTCTGATGAGTAAAAGAATGAGGATTTTAAACTGTGCCTCCCTAGGAAGGCCACACCAGCCTTCTTCATGACCCCCTTAGATCCCTGCCATGGGACGACTGTAGATGGCATCTACGTTAACTGCATCATAAGAAGAACGGCATCTACACTAATATTAGTCTGTCTCCTACTTATTCCGAGGTCAGATCTAGTCTGTATCCTGCTCAGATGGCCACTGCAGTTCCCTGATCCAGTTCATATCCAGATGGTGGGTCAGTACATATAGACCACCTCTACAGGTATAAACTGCTTGTTTGTTGGAGAGGAGAACTGACCCCCCGACTGAGTCTGGTTTCTCCCAAGGTTTTTTTTCACTGTCGCCTATGGCTTGCTCAGTTGGGAACAACTAATTTGTTATTAATTTGGAATTATTGATTATTTCCCTCAACAAAAATGGTTTACAGTCCCTTTTTTGCATTATTTATATTACCTTCCTATTTGATACTGTAAAGTTGCTTTGACACAATCTGTATTGTAAAAAGCGCTATATAAATAAAGGTGACTTAAAAACATTCATATGAAAATATAATCAAATACATTCTGTGAAACACATCAATCTGAAGGCAGTTCGATGCCATCAGTTCCTCCGTCAGAGCATGATGCTCATAAACACCAAGCTGCAGTGCAAAAGCGGAGAGCACAGGTCATGGACAGAAATAGCGGACACCACCGGAGCGCAAGCTACAGAGCGCTTTGGAAAGAAGGGAAAAGCAGAAAGGTGCAACATGTGAATGCCTACTTATGCATGCCTAATGTACGAACTCTGATATACAGGAGTGTCACACATTAGGCACAAGCAAATTTGTTATTATTCCACAAATTTTCTTTACATTAGCAGTGTAATAGATTGATATTTTGCAGATGAAAATAAGCAGACCAAATGATGTTATTAATATGTAATTAAAATGACAGCATACTGTGCAAGATGACACCCAAACTCTTAACCTGAGGAGAAGGAGAAACAGAGGAAGTATTGAAAGAGAAAACTCAGTTTTGTATAAAGTTGAGTTAGTACCAATTAGAAGAAACTGAATTTTATTACGGTTTAATTTGTGAAAATTGGAGGATAACCAAGATTTAAGTTCATTGAGACAATCAGTGAGGGCAGGAGGGAGAGTGGAATTTGGTTTGCGAGAAAAATAAAGTTGGGTGTCATCTGCAAAACAGTGAAATAGAATGTCATATTTATGGAAGATACTGCCAAAAGAAAGAAGATAAATGATGAAAAGAAGGGTCCCTAGGACAGAGCCCTGAGGCACACCAGTTTTAACGGGAGATGGTTGGGTTAACTCAGTGGTTCTCAAAATTTTTTGGGCAAGCTCCATTCCTGAAACTTATTTTGTCAAACCTTTTTACTGCTGTGGTACATTTGGATGTTTTCAATTAGCTTTCAGTGAAAAATAATTAAATGTATCCCTTAGTTTTAGAAAATACCCTGTTTTTGAGAATATATTTGTAAGAATATTTCAAAGTTGATTCATTCTGTAAAATTATGAAAGATTTGTTAATTCTATATTTAATTTTTATTTAATTGACAAAAGAAAAGATTTCCAAAGTTTCCTCTGACCAACTTAAATGTATTTTGTAAATATAAAAAAGTGCAGAATGGGAAAAGGATACAGTCCTAGTTTTCCGAGGGTGGCAGTGTCAGCACCTGTAAACCCTTTCTATAAGGCTACTCTCTTCTGATTGGTCAGCTGGCCAAGCCTGTTGTGATTGGCACAGAGAGGATTACTTTATCAAGTTAGTGAGTGCTACCATTGTTCGTTCATCTTATGGGGCTGTCATGTGATGAACAAATTACTTAAACCCAAAACTTGAGAAATTAACTAATCAATTCTCTTTCTGGCTCAGACTGCATAGGTTAAGCTTATGGGGCACATGATGAACAAATGACTCAAACTGGAAAACCTGTCAGGTAAGAGGTGAGGTGAGTAATCATAGACTAAAGACCCAGGTAAACAATGAATTAATCTTTTCTGTTACTAATTAAATCACAAGCCAAATGAACCATGGGGAAACGTTGTTATGGACTTGTTTCAACTAAAAAGACAAAGACTATTTGTTACTCATGAACTACCATTCAAACTCCACACGTTTTAATCATAGGACCATCTACCAAAACTGCCCAATATTTAAAATTATAACAAAGGAGATGAATGGGTGTGGCCACATGCATTCATATGAACATGACAAAAGAAAATAAAAAGCTTCAAGTTAAAGTTTAAGAGGAGAAGAATGCAAATGAATCTTAACATGGCCAGATCATTTGGACCTGGAGTATCTGAATTTGTGAAATACAGCTTTTTGTTCCATTTTAAATCATTCTGCCATTTAAAACTTTCCAAAAAAAAGAACAAGAATAGGATCTCCCATATTCATGACTTTCCATGCATATCTGAAAAAGTATTTTTATTTGTCTCATGTGACACCACATTTATCTCTTGACAATTTGACACATCGATGTAGAATACACATGCTCAAGTTAAACAGAAAAACATTGTGTTGACACTGAGAAATTTGATTGACTGTATCAGTAAACAATTTGAATCGATAAAACTTTTTTTGGCGGGAAACAATATTTGAATGGAATTGGGGAATTGGGCACATCAAAGGCTTCTTCTATGTGAATTTGTATTTGATTATTAAGGTGTTTCTCACTTTACTTATTAAAGGCTTTTTAATATCTTAAACATTTTCCACACTGACCACGTACAAACAGCTTCTATCCAGTGTGAATTCTTATGTGGGCATCAAGACTTGCTTTTCGAGTGAAACTTTTTCCACACTGCGGGCAGGTGAATGGGTTTTCTTCTGTGTGAGTTCTCATGTGGACTTTCAGATTTCCTTTTTGACTGAAGCTTTTTCCACACTGTTGGCAGGTGAATGGGTGTTCTCCAGTGTGAATCCTCATGTGGTCAATAAAGTGTCTGTTTTGACTGAAGCTTTTTCCACACTGTTGGCAAGTAAACAGGTTTTCTCCAGTGTGAACTCTCATGTGCCTTTTGAGACTCGTTGGTCGATGGAAACTCTTTCCACACTGTTGGCAGGTGTAAGGCTTCTCTCCTGTGTGAACTCTCATGTGGACCTCCAGGTATGCTTTTTGATTGAAACTTTTTCCACACTGCGAGCAGGTGAATGAGTTTTCTTCTGTGTGAGTTCTCATGTGAACTTTCAGGTTTCCTTTTTGATTGAATCTTTTTCCACACTGTTGGCAGGCGAATGGGTTTTCTCCAGTGTGAATCCTCATGTGGTTAATAAAGTGTCCTTTTTGACTGAAATGCTTTCCACACTGCTGGCAAGTAAACAGCTTCTCTCCAGTGTGAACTCTCATGTGCCTTTTGAGACTCGTTGGTCGATTGAAACTCTTTCCACACTGTTGGCAGGTGTAAGGTTTCTCTCCTGTGTGAACTCTCATGTGGACTTCCAGGTTTGCTTTTCGACTGAAACTAATTCCACACTGTGAACAGGTGAATGGGTTTTCTTTTGTGTGAATTCTCATGTGAACTTTCAGGTTTCCTTTTTGATTGAAGCTTTTTCCACACTGTTGGCAGGTAAATGGGTGTTCTCCAGTGTGAATCCTCATGTGGTCAATAAAGTGTCTGTTTTGATTGAAATGCTTTCCACACTGCTGGCAAGTAAACAGCTTCTCTCCAGTGTGAATTCTCATGTGCCTTTTGATGCTTGTTGATCGACTGAAACCCTTTCCACACTGTTTGCACATGTAAGGTTTCTCTCCTGTGTGAACTCTCATGTGGACTTCCAGGTATTCTTTTCGATTGAAACTTATTCCACACTGTTGGCAGGTGAATGGGTTTTCTCCAGTGTGAGTTCTCATGTGGATAATAAAGTGTCCTTTTTGACTGAAATTCCTTCCACACTGTTGGCAAGTAAACCGGCTCTCTCCAGTGTGAATTCTCATGTGCCTTTTGAGGTTTGTTAGCCGATTGAAACTCTTTCCACACTGTTGGCAGGTGTAAGGTTTCTCTCCTGTGTGAACTCGCATGTGGACTTTGAGACTTCCTTTTACAGTATAACACTTTCCACACTGTTGGCAGGTGAAATGACTTCTAGTTGCAGTCTTTTGAGCTCTTTTTTGCAACAAAGTATTTTCAGTCTGTGAGCAACTAAAAGATTTTCTCCTGCTATGAAAGCATGTTTTTTCATACCAATCTTCATGTTCTTCTTTCAGTTCTTGATTCTCCTCCTTCAGCGCCATTGGGTCTAAGGTGAAAACAGACAAATAACCCCAAATAAATATATCATTAAAAATGTTACTGAGATTTATTTTGAAGGTTTGAAGGAAGGCAGTATGCCCTATAGGGGTCTCCATTTTGTGAGTTCAGGCATACCTGAATTCAACAGAGTCCCATTCCCATATACATTGAGCTAAATCAGGGGTCTCAAACTGCCGGCCCGTGGGCCATTTACGGCCCTCCCTCTCCCTCCAGCCCGCAAATGATGTTAAAAATATAACGCAATCCGGCCTGTCATTAAGGGCCGTTCACATGACGCCTCTTTTGCGCGCTCAAGTTTGATATTTCAAATATAGATGCATGGAACCAAACAATCAATCAGCTTCATTATTTCCCATAACAACAAGTTTAAATACATTTAGTAGCAGAGCTACAGCAAGAGATTTTCAGTGCTAGAAATTCATTTATTCCTTTGCCTAAACTTCCACTTCTTCATAGAGAGCGCGGGTTATGGTTGCTTAGCAACAGCAGACCAGTAAGAGAAATACCAGGAAGATGAGAGAAAAAATACATAATTTTATTATATGAATAAAATACATCGTCAGATTTTAATTGAAAGGATTACTAGTGCTTTCTTTATACACCAGTACATTTATGCATTTAACAAACTCACAAGCACCAGTGTGTCTTTTTTGTTAGTAGTTATTTTTAAATGACTGAAACTTATTTTTTATTTGGTTGAAATCACTGAATATAGGCTAAAAGCACTGAGCACAACAGCTTTTTTAATTTAGACAAATTAAAATAAAGTAGGTATATGGTAAAAATTGAAACAATATGTAACATAATTCACAGACGCTGTTAACGTTTTTGTTAAGTGTAACACAAATATGTTCATATCAATTACCAGTTTGTAAACATTCGGGATGCGCACACAGCTTGCAGAAAACCCGGAGAGAAAGCCTTTATGACTAGAGAACTACACAGTTATGGCACAAAATACTTAAATTGATAAAGATATATTGATTAGATGTCATTTTCAAAAACATTTTTTCAAACGTTCTCCGCATGTTACAAGAACTTGTCACCCAGTGAAAAGCACCGTTATTCAGCGAAATTGACGTTAGATAGTGGGATAGTCTTACAGAACCTAAACAAGGATGATGTTTTTGTGGGCGGTTCAAGGGCGGTCTATGGAGCCATGGATTAAAAGGTAAATTAAATTTAATATTTCAAAATTCTGATTTTATCTGGGCAATTCCAAGATTATATCTCACAACTCTAATAAGGAAAAACAACTCATCATTCTCTCTTTCCTCTCGGTTCAGAGTTTAAATCTCACACTTCTGGCTTTTTTTTCCCTCAAAATGAACAAACTCACTAGTTTTGTTAAATCGAGTTATAAAATCCGAATTAGGAGATATAAACTTGCATTTGTGGGAGAAAAAGTCAGAATTGTGAGATAAGATAAATAAATGCTATGTAAAAATGTTTAATAGTAATAGGTTTAAATAATATTTCATGCTATAACTGTAGGGCTAATATAATATGTCCCCAATGAACAGCATATGTGAATATAATGTGGACCTATTGTTTAAATCAAATTAATGCTTTAAACAGAGTAATCATAGCAGTTTCCATCCATAGTATGTCAATTTAAACGTCTGCATTTAGCTTCAAATGCCGTCTTTGACTGATGATGATGATTTGCATTCTGATTTTGACATCAAAAGGCACAAAAAAAAAAATTATCTTAGTCTATGGAAAAACTTGTTTACCTACACTTGTTTCCAGTGTTTTTCTGCAACCACTATGTGCACAGCTGTGACGTCTACTGATATTTGGTCTATAGTAATTTAAAAGAAATGTGAGCTAACATCTCAGCAATAAAGGTAAATTTCCAGAAATTTTGCACTTTCTTGTTCTGCTTGAATTTTAAAATGGCCCTCCTATGAGATGTCAGTCACAGCAATGGCCCCCAGCCAATTTGAGTTTGAGACCCCTGAGCTAAATGGATACAAATGGTCTCATTTTATACAAAACACCTTAAATTTTAACACATAGGTGGAATGATTCATAATTATTATTATATTTGTTCACAATCTATACTTTCCCAACTCTTCATTGTGATATCGTCAGGAAGCTTTTGATCATTATTCTCTGTAATGTGTTAGATCAATGAAATACTACATAATCAAATAATTTTGGGGAATGAGAGCTTTCATTTGATGAGCAATATGAATATGAGTATGAATGTTATTATGTTGATCTTGACGATACAAATAATTGTGGCTAATGTGTATATAAAGTATTTTATAATACGATTTTCTTTTAGGTGTTTGCAATTTATTTAAATTAAATGTTTAATGAAAAATCAGAAGTATAAACAATGAAGATTTATTTTCACTATGTTCTTTGATCATATTTTTTAGGGTGCCAGTATAATTCTGACCATGACCCCCTCTCTCTCTAAAACAGCTGCTTTATGTATAATAATAATAATAATAATAATAATAATAATAATAAAAATAGCAATCATTTTTGCAAGAATTCATTACAAAACATTCCTCTTTTTTTATCATTTGAGACCTAATGTGCAGTTTACTTAACTTGCTTTAAAAAAAGTTCTCGTTCTTTTTTTTTTACCATTGCTTTTGTTTTTCTTCGATTTGCTTCTCAGTTTAATACATTTTTAAACATTTCTTGGTTTATTCCCTATTTTATAGATATGTCATGCTAATTCAGATTAGTTTGTTTTACTTCAGGACTCCATAGTCCAGGAGTTAATCTGTACTTAATCTATATTTCAGAAAGATTTTTAAACCAGAATTTAATAGGCTGATTTCTTGGAGGAAGACTAGAGCTATTTCAGTATGATTAGGAATATACATTTTACTAATAATAATTTCTAGAACTACAAATAATTGTGGCCAATGTGTATTACAGAAATAAAGTATTTTCATAATAAGATTTTTTTTTTTGTGATTGTATTTTAATTGAATTAAATTTATTAAAAAGTTATCTTTTTCAGTATTTTTTTTTTACCTCTGCTATTGCTTTTCTTAGATTTGCTTCTTAGTTCTATACAATTTTTCATGTTTTATAGCTAATCTCTGTTGTGCTAATTCAGATTAGCACAGCCTTGTGATATTTTAACAAGGATCAAATGAGTGAGTTTAGCTTTGAAAATGAAAACCAACCTGTTTGTTCCTCAGTATCTTCATGTTTGACTCTAAACACGTCTCCAATCTTCATGTCTTCACTCTCCTCTTTAATAAACGCCATCTTTATAGACAAGAAAAATATAAATATAAAAAAAGAGAGTGTAACTCAATCAGCTCCCTTGGTTCATCAGTTTTGGTAAGGGAGTCAGTCAGAGTGATAGTTAATAATACTGGCATTTATTGATTTGTTTATTAAATTACTAGCTTCCATTTTCGTGAAAGCATTTGCAGTTGGTTTGTAAAAGTTGTCATTACGTTTGTGTTTGATGTTCTCCTTGCATTTACTCGGTTTTGCTCAGCAAGCGCTAATTCGAGTGATTCAAAACAGTGAATCATTTAAAGAAGTGATTCAATTGACTCGAAAGGGTTTAGAAAGGCTCCGTTTCTCTAACACTGCTTGCCAGTGACTAAATTCGTGTTTATAGAAACAGATTCGCGATTTAGGAAACTAAAGGAGATGCACTTTTTCTGGTACTCACACAAAACACCGTTATGAAAATAACATAAGTTATATAAAACATTAAAACGTTATTAATATATATTAATTAATAAATAAGCTATGTTAAGATGTCTATAAAATCATAAAACCGTTTGCTTGGATTAAAACACTTTACGTTATTATAAAAACATACCTTGCTTTATTGAACCAGAGAGATGCAGGAGCGGGGTGCGACGCAGCCATGTGACGTCACAACGCCTGACCAAAATAAAAGTCTTGGGAATTTGATCAAAATAGAAATTCAAACATACAGAAAAAACAATTTCAAACAATATGATAATGTATGAACCCAAGGGATGAATGAAATATGCACTCATCTGCATACATTTCTAGTACAAAGATCTAAACCCTGGATGAAGTCAGTTTCAAAATTATTGGGGTTTTTTTGGCCACATTAAAGTCAAATGTTTTTACAGAGGGAATTTTTGCATAATTCAGAGAATACGAACAGTCAAAAAACTATATTTTGAAGTGAATAAAATGTATATAATCAAGCAAATTATATATGAACAAATCCCTCTGTAAAAACCTTCAGGATGTAGACAGGAATAAAAATGTAAAGTTTGGGGTGTGTAAATTCTACTAGTGGAAATCTATGGCTCAGTGTAGGAGAAAAAAACTCATTTTGAGAAAACAGCCTTTAAAAATATGTATTGTAATTGAAATCTGTTGACACAAATAGATAAAGTGCTGTAAAAGAAACACTTAACAGTGTGTTTTGGATGTTTTCCTTCCACTAGTCTGAAAAAAAAAAAAACACTTTATGAAAAACCAAAAAGCCCAAAATCTCAAATTTGACAGGTGACTGAAAAACTGTTTTTGCCTGCAGTGTCTCGCCAATTTTGGTTAAAATGAATTATATTACTGTGCCATAGATTAGATTTGGTGGGTTTTAAAACGGTTGATTCTGACAGTCTGAATGGAAACACAAAATTGTTTAAATATTATCTTCTAAATAGAAATGAAATCTGGCTTGCAATAAAATAAATCGTTTCGATAATCTATAATTATATCCTTTACAGGAGTATAAAAATTGACATAAATGTTATAATATTAATAAACATAATTAATTATGATAATAATTATATTAATTTTGTTCTGACAACAAAATATCTACAATATCCAGATATATTTGTAAGAAACTAAAGAAGTGAGGATCAGAGTGAATCTTCAGCAGGTTCTTGATTGAGATGGTAGTGTGTGGCGCTGCAGTCATCAAGACTAAATAAAGCAGTGAATGACTGCAGTTTTATACTGATGTCAGGAGGCTGTTCTTACAGGTGAAGACAAAGCACTCAGATCATGAGCTTAAACAGTATGCAAAGGATGTGAGCAGCTCTAGTTCAATCGCTCAGACTCTGGAGTTTCAGTCAGGCGAGGGTCAAGATAACACAGGATATGATCGACTGGAAAAACAAACACCATCACAAAATTACAATCTCACTCACAAAGACTTGAAAGAAACAAAGATGGCAAAGTGAAAATACAGGTAACCCATTAGTAATTAATAAAGAACTATCGAATAATTATGCAGGACTTATTTTCAACCTGAAACAGTAGGTCTATTCTAAAGGGAAAATATTGGGAACCCATTAGTAATTAATTGTAATGGATCTCCACCATAGCCGAAGTGCAGTGATCCAAAATACAAACATAATCCAAAAAGAGACTTGACCTGACTTGACAGACTTGACTTGGTCTGGCATGAACAGGAACAGATACACACTTCAAAGTAAAAGACATGAAAATATGAACATGAACAAAACCCGAATCCCCAAATTACATAAAGAATTATTAGATAATTCTGCAAAAGTTACTCAGAAACTGAAACTGTGTTCTAAAGTGAAAATATAGGGGACCAGTTAGTCTTGTACATTTATATAGTATTGTGAAAATGTAAAATGACTGACACATAAACGATTTCATTTACTTTTATTTTTAAAACCAATAAACAAAAAATAAAATGACTTTGTGTTTGCATAGAACAATATCAGTACCAATGATGTCCATATTTTAAAGACAACATGACTGACAACAGTTTAACTAATAGCATATTTAAATATCTAATGCAAATATTCAAATAAAGCTTTGAAGATGTTTAATAAAAAGGTAAACCTCACATTTCATGAATATCAGCTCCATAAATAATTCTAGACAACTTAATCTGAATTGTTTAAATGTGTAGAGTCCATGCTTGTTTTTCATCAACCAGTCAAAATTTGGTCCGTTTTTTGGCCAGACAAAGACTGCACACAAGCTAAATGTCAATATAAGTCTCTGTAAATCCACTCTATGACAGCAGGTGGCGCTTATGGAAAAGCTGTATTAGAGCGGTTTCCCGTAAACTCTGTGGACAAAGCAGTATTGCGATTAACCCTCTGGCCCTCTTCATTTGGGAGTCAAACTTACCTTCTTCGCGGTTAAAAATGACCAAAGCCTTGAAATGTAACTTTTCATTTATTATTTAGAATTTTGAGAAGATTTTATGATACTATACAATATTTATACAATTTTAATAAGCTATTTTTTATTGGAGTTAATATAGATTTTTGTATTTAATTATTTATATATTATTTTTCAATAAATTCAACATTTTATATTAAAATAGAGTAAAAGCATTTAAAATCCTTTTTTTTTTTTTTTTTTTTACTGAGAATCATGCCATTGCTGGCATAAAAAAATTAAAAACGTGTGTAAACTCATGTAACCTCCTGTATAATTCCATATGTACATATATACAGAGGCTTTTTGCGTGTTGCGTGTGCACGTGGCTGTCAATTTTGCACTGATATTTTAGAGCATTGGTCTCAAACTCAATTCCTGGAGGGCCACAGCTCTGCACAGTTTAGGTCCAACCCTAATCAAACACACCTGATCCAGCTAATCAAGCTCTTCAGGGTAACTAGAAACTTCCAAGCAGGTGTGAGTTGGAGCTGGTTGGAGCTAAACTGTGCAGAGCTGTGGCCCTCCAGGAATTGAGTTTGAGACCACTGTTTTAGAGTGTCACCCCTTGACTGCTGTGCACTTTTTTTTCTGCACAGTGGCTGATTTGTAGTTTGTACCACCAAAAGATTATCTGATTTTTCGAAAAAAAATTAGTCATTTTTGACCCCAAACTATTTTTTTTACTCTTTAAAATATCCGGATCATGTCCATGATTTTTTTGTGTGTTCACATTGTTAATGTAACAAAAGTCACCAAGTGTCATCTCATTCCAATGAAGCTACGATTTTTTTTTAAATTTTTAAATATAACATTTTACGGTCAAAAATGACCAAAGAGGGCCAGAGGGTTAAGAACACTTCTTTAGGTATAACATGGAGCAATGAAAGATGCCAAGAAAACAAAATGCCACTGGATTTTTCCTGAAGACAGAAGTACGTTCATATAATTAATTCATTCATATAGTCATTTGTGTAATTCCCAATGCACTGCAGATACATTAGGTACCAAATAATCCACACATTCTTTCTATGAGGGTTGTGCTTCACTTAATAAAATGATCTGATAAAATTTGAGAGCGCACACATAATATCTGAGGGAGTGCAGAGCCATGACTAAATTTGTGAACCCTTTAGAATATTCTATATTTCTGCATAAATTTGACCCAAAACATCATCAGATGTTCATATAAGTCCTGAAAGTAGTCAAAGTGAACCCAAATAAACAAATATTTTAGATTCTCTTTAGATTTCTGCATTTTGTTTGATGATCAGGTTGTTGGCTCTGATGAGCAACATTTCTCCAGGCTTCTCGCTCCGGCAGACTCTGCAGGGCCCTCTGTTAGGACAGGGCCTATGCTTCTGTCGAGACTTTGGGTTGGTTATAGCTATTGGATCTATGCCCCCTAAGCTCAAGGGCAGGGGGCGCTGCTCTCTATGCAGATATAATCAAGCATTTCTCAGGCCTCTCTGGTAGGGTATGGCAATGCTCTCAGCAGAAGGGTCCCTTATGAGCTTGTGAGGTATTCCACCCAGTCTCTGAGGGTTAGGAGCCTGTCCCTAACCACTATCCACCATTTAAAAAATGGTCAAGTATAGCTCCATGAGCGTACCACACTCGACAAGCAGCTTACGAATTGTCTGTCCTGATTGGGCATTGTTCCCTTATTGCCAATCATCTGGAGCCCTGTTGTGTGCGACCTCTCTGGCACACCATTCTAAAATCCACATAAGCGGTAAGTGCGCATGCAAGTCTCTGGGCGCTTTTCTAAAATCCTGTATAGTATGGGTTACATGTTAGATTTCATTCCCATTCTTGAGCTTCCTGGGCCCCACTCTACCAATTTTCTACCTGTGTTCTGTCAGTCAGTTCCTGAGAGAAAAGACCCTTGCAGAGCTAGCAGTAGCCTCTGCATGACAGGCAAGCATAAGTCACCCTAGATGCTTACCGTATCCCCCTGAAGGAGTCTCCTTGATTCCAAGCTGAACCTGGGGTAGAGCTCAAGGCTTGGAATCAAGTAGACTCCTTCAGGAGATATAGAACACAGGTAGAACATTGGTAGAGTGGTGCCCAGGAAGCTGGGGCTTTAACCACTCAAGAATGGGAATGAAATCTAGCATGTAACCCATATTATACAGGATTAGAAACCATCGTAAGGGAGCTAGCTTTAGGAGTGCCATGACAAGTCCTAAGTAGCAGATGGTAAAGAGGTATCAGTGAGGATACCTAAATGGAGATGGGCCCAAGGTGACCGGGGTCTTAAACCAACTCAAAAATGGGAAAGAATTCTAGCGTGTAAGGAAAGGAAAGGATGTGACATGTGGCCAAGTATGGTGACCTATACTCGGAATTTGTGCTCTGCATTTAACCCACACAGTGGGCAGCCATACTGGGAGCAGTTGGGGGTTCAGTGCCTTGCTCAAGGGTCTCACCTCAGTCATGGTATTGAGGTAGCGCTGATTATTCACTCCCCCCACAGACAATCCCTGCCTGACCTGGGACTCGAACTCACAACCTTTCGGTTACAAGTCCAACTTTACAAGTCCAACATTAGGCCATGGCTGCCCATGGTGTAACCCATACCATAGAGGATTTTTATTCCAAGCCTTGAGCTCTACCCCGGGTTCAGCTTCTGACCCCTTGCAGGTAAGTTTTGGGTAACAGGCTATTGTTCGATGGGGATAACGTCACCGACAGCCACCACTAATGTCTCAGAAGCAATTAAGTTTAAGGGAGTTGTTACTTAGTGTTTTCCCTATATAGCATGCAGTCCCCTCAGCATGGCAGCATGGATATAACCATTCCCCTAGCGCCCCCTCGAGGACACAGTTCGATGGTCCCTCGAGAGGGAACGTCTCAGGTTACTTATATTACCATGTTTCCATGAGAAAGGAAACGAGACACTGTGTCCTCTAGTCCCTTTGCCATGCTTCGAAGATAAGCTTCAGACGAAGAAGCAAATGTTGTGTTTCTCCATTTAGTGAATCCTCATGTTCTGATTAAAGGCTACTTTATATCTGAAACTTATTCCACACTGTGGGAATGTAAATGGGTTTTCTCCATCGTGAATCTTCATGTGGTTAATAAAGTGTCCTTTCTGACCGATATTCTTTCCACACTACTGGCAAGTAAACAGCTTCTCTCCAGTGTGAATTCTCATGTGCCTTTTGAGGCTTGTTAGTCGACTGAAACTCTTTCCACATTGTTGGCAGGTGTTCTCTCCTGTGTGAACTGTCATGTGGACCTCCAGGTTTCTTTTTTGATTGAAACTCTTTCCACACTGCTGGCAGAGGAATGATTTTTCTCCAGTGTGAGTTCTCATGTGGTTAAGAAGGGATATTTTTCTACTCAAATTCTTTCCACACTGCCGGCAGGTAAACAGCTTCTCTCCAGTGTGAATTCTCATGTGCCTTTTGAGGCTTGTTGGTTGACTAAAACTGTTTCCACACTGTTGGCAGGTGTAAGGTTTCTCTCCTGTGTGAACCCTCATGTGGACATCCAGGTTTCCTTTTCGATTGAACCTTTTTCCACACTGTTGGCAGGTGAAGAGTCTTTCTCCAGTATGAATCTCAGTGTGGATATTAAGGTGTCCTTTTTGACTGAATTTTTTTCCACAATGCTGGCAAGTAAACAGGTTTTCTCCAGTGTGAATTCTCATGTGCCTTTTGAGGCTTGATAGTTGACTGAAACTCTTTCCACACTGTTGGCAGGTGTAAGGTTTCTCTCCTGTGTGAACTCTCATGTGGACTTCCAGGTTTCTTCTTAGATTGAAGCTTTTTCCACACTGTTGGCAGGTGAAATTACTTCTAGTTGCAGTCTTTTGAGCTCTTTTTTGTGATAAAGTATTTTCAGTCTGTGACCAACCTAAAGATTTTCTCCTGCTATGAAAGCATGTTTTGTCATAACAATCTTCATGTTCTTCTTTCAGTTCTTGCTTCTCCTCCTTCAGTGGCACTGGGTCTAAGGTGAAAAAAGACAACCCCAGTTTAAATGCAACATTAATAAAACATTTCGACAAGTCAAGCATCAAAACCAACCACTTGTATGCAAGATCCTGCATGCACTAAGCTGCTCTCAGAAACTAAGTATTGTTTTATTACTTTTAGCTTTCCAGTGAGAAGGTAAGAACCATCATAGATCAGGGATGTGTAACTATGGTCTTTTATGGCTGCTGTCCTGCAAAGGTTTGTTCCAACCCTAATTAAACAAACCTGCCTGTAATTTTCAAACAATGTTGAAGACCTCTTAGATTGTAGTGCGTTACACTCAGTACCTTGGTAACTTACTCTGTGAACCGAAGCTGGGGAGCGTTACTCAAAAGCATTGTCAGTGAACTATGGTCATTAGTTCCATTGAACTCTATTGGTAACAATGGAACCTCAACTGATTTTGCCTTGCAAATTAATGCCCCTTTACGATTTCCAATTCAAGCTACATGCTCTATAACAGTGGTTTTTACACCCTGGGTCGCGGGACTTTAAAAAAATGGGTCGCCAGGATGACTTAAGGAAGATGTACATATGTATGTAACAAAGTTCAAGACTCAGGGAGAAGGATGCGGGAAGCTGCAAACATAACTTTAATAACAAAATAAACATTAACAACAAAATGAAAGTAAGCGGCAGCCGCCTCACGCCAGACTCCAGTGTGTATTTGTGTTTGCATTTATCAGTCAGAATCCACTCACCGCTCAAATCGCCAGACTTTTTGTTCAGTCCTGAGTTCTTGCAGCTATTTAATCCTCTCATTATAACAAAGTCTGTAGACGTGCGCCTGAATGCACGTTCAGTGCCGCTGAGAGTTTCACGCCCAACGAAACCAAAAGAAAAATGCGCTTGCGCATTCAAAACCCCGCGTTTAGAAAGCGACTATATCTATGCTAACAGGTCTGTAGGTGTCTCTGTATGATTCTTGAAAAATTTGGTCTCTGTATGCACTTTGAATATTGAGAGAGTATCCTACTTTGATTATGGCTGCATTTATATGACTAAGAAAGAACTGTGTTGTTTATTATTTATTTTTATACTGTTTTTATTTATATGTTCAGTATATATGCAGTGCGGCCCCAACTTCTCCAACTGTGATACTTGGAGAGTCTTGGGCCACTCAAACTATCTTCCTTACATTGTATTAGAGAGTCAGCATACTGTAGGCTGAGTTGTAACATTTCCTGTTGATTGGAGTTTGCTTGAATTTATATTTTGTAAAGCAAACAATCTATTAACTGCACAACAGAACTACATTCTTTGTTTTTTTCTCATTGTAATGGATAATAAAGGGAATGGGACTATTTGTTCCCTCATATTTATTTTCCTATGAAACAGGAAGTCGTGGCTGGATAATTTCATGCTTCTAGTCATTCTGTTGTTATAAAAAATGCAAATATGATTAGGAATATAAATCTGCATGGATTTCACTATCAATCATTGTGGCCAATGTGTATTAGAGAAAAAAGTATTTTTATAATGTGATTTTTACATTTTTATTTACTTTTTAATGAAAGATCAGGGGCCCGTTTCAGAAAGGAGGTTAACTGAAAACTTTGAGTATGTCAATCCTTAAATGAGGGTAACTCTGGGTTTTCCATTTCAGAATGGAAGTTTTGTTATTCCTGAGAAAGCAGAGTAAGTCAAGCACGTTTCTGAAAGAGAGGTAATTTATACTCAGAGCCAGTTAAAATTCAACTTATTAGTGTGGACACTTTTCAAGTGAGAGCAAGGTTACATTGTGTTAGTCTAGTCAACATGAAATGTTAAGTTACTGCACTACAAAAATGTAGATATTTGAGTTGAGTAAACTTAAATTTTTAAGGCAGCACAAACACTTTTTTACGTTGAAGCAACTTTTTTTTTTAAGTTATTTTTTTAAAGTGCACAACTATGCAAAAATGTTTTCTTGCATTTATTTTTGGTCATATGACAGAGATCTGATATTCTATTTGTCGTAATGTACAACACAAAGTACCTCACACGGGAAACACTTAACGTAACACGTAAATGTGCATAACTAAGCATCAAACAAGCTAGTACACTGTAAAAAAAACAAAAACAAAACACAAAATTTTAAGGCAGCAGGGTAACATTATTTTAAGTTGATTCAACAAATTAAGTTCAATCAATTCAAATAGGTTTATTCAAACTGAAATGTTAAGTTGTACTAAATGAAAACTTAGATGTTAAAGTTGACTAAAACATTGTTAAACTTAAGTTGGTTATAATATAACTTATAACTTAAGTTATATTAACTCAAATATCTACGTTGTGACTTAATAAAATGTAACATTTCAAGTTGACTTAAATTTTTAAGGCGGCCAGGTTACAAATTATTAAGTTGACTCAACAAATTGTTTTTTACAGTGTATGCACAGGCCACAAAATAACACGTTAGCACGAATAAAAAAAAAATTTCCAGGAAAAAACTAAATAAATTCAAGCACTTTCAAAGACCTGTATCTATGTATGTTTATTTTCAAAAACGTTCCAGGGCCTTGAATTTTTTTTACATTTTTTTTCAAAATTGACAAACTTTCAAGAATTTCAAGGACCCATTGGAACACTGTACCTTGATAACTTACTCTGTGAAGCTAAGTTAGTCAGGAGCAGGTTTTGTTTGTTAAAAGTTTATTTTGGTCTCCTCCCCCTTTTTAAAATGTAAATGTTTAAATGCCTCATTCATTCATTCATTTACGTCACAAAAATGCTTTTTCTTAGTGAGTATTTCATAAATGTAAAATTAGTGCATTTTACTTAAAACAAGAATATTCTTAAATGACAACAAGACTATTTTTCTTACTCTATTGGCAGATAATTTGCAAAATAAGAATATACTTCAAAGATTAGTTCACTTTCAGAACAAAAATTTACAGATAATGTACTTACCCCCTGGTCATCCAAGATGTTCATGTCTTTCTTTCTTTCTTTCTTCAGTCGTAAGAAATTAAGTTTTTTGAGGAAAACATTTCAGGATATTTCTCTATACAATGGATATGAATTGTTCCCCAAAGTTTGAACTTCCAAAATGTAGTTTAAATCCAGAACTATTTTTTTTTTTTGACAATTTGTATACTTTTTAACCGCAAATGTTCGTCTTGTGTCCTCTCTGTGATACAGGTCAATACAATTAGGGTATGTCGAAAAACACCCTTCTCATTTTCTTCCCCAACTTCAAAATCGACCTAAATCGCTGAGGAAATACCAAACCAGTGTTTACAAAACGAACACACAAAGAAGACAACTTTACAAAAACGGCCTTTACAGAAAATTGTTGTAGGATGAGTTTGAAGTTGGGGAAGAAAATGAGATGGGAGTTTTTTGACATACCCTAACTGTATTGACCCGGATCATAGAGAGGAGACAAGACAAACATTTGTGGTTGAATATATATATATATATATATATATATATATATATATATATATATATATATATATATATATATATATATATATATATATATAGTCAATTTGTTTAGAAAATAACAGATCATTTCGCTAGATAAGACCCTTCTTCATCGGATCCTTTAAGGCCCTTTGAAGCTGGATTTAAACTACATTTTGGAAGTTCAAACTTTGGGGCACAATTCATACCCATTATATAGAGGAATATCCTGAAATGTTTTCCTCAAAAAACATAATTTCTTTACGACTGAAGAAAGAAAGAAAGACAGACATGAACATCTTGGATGACAAGGAGTTGAGTACTTTATCTGTAAATTCTTGTTCTGAAAGTGACTACTTTAAACAACTTTTTTTTTTTTCTTATGTAGAAAATGCATCTAGATTCAGGAATCTTTAGATATTTTGAGTGGAAACAACAAGAAAATAATACTACAAGTAAGAAAAGCATTTTTGTGCAGGTGCATTCATTCATTGCATATGCAGACACTGTGAAAGTGACAAAAACGGCATGTTCTTTTACACATGGGTCATTCCAGCTGGAATCATCAAATTTTGGAAAAGTTCCCCACCTGACCTCCTCAGATTTGTCAAAAAAAAAATCCATGTGATGGGTAATATGCCCAATAGATCATATACAAAATTTCAGATCTCTACTGTGCGTAGTTTTTTCCCAAAAAATCTGTAAAAAGGTTAGTTTTTTTTACCCCGTTTTGGCATCACAGTCTGAGTGACCATGTTCAGACTGAAATATCTCCAGAACTAGTTGTGCCAGGTCCATGAAATTTTCTGGGCTAAGAGTCCTAGTCCAGAACTGCATGAATTATAACTCACAGCATTGTTACTGAATTAACACCTGAATGCTGGCCCTCTACTTTTCTTTGAAACTATTACTTTAAGGGTTTTCAGATGTTCATAGAAACCTCAATTTTCAATGTATAAGCATCAAACTTGGTAAATGGTCTGATATGTACCATGTCTTTCACATCTTTTGATATCAGACAATAGAGTCTGATGGATGTTGAGACATTATGGTCCAAAAATGGAAAATTTACACCAATGTTCAATGTTCAGAGCAATATTTCCCATGAATGACACTAGGTGTGAACATAAAACGTGTGTTTTTTTTTTTTTTGAAAGAGCATATTGTTATTGATAAAATGTAAAACAATTAGGATGGGGTTTTGCCTCATTTTTCTGTAATGATTTTTTTTTTTTTACATCAAGATTAGGTACTTTAACCTTAATTTGGACCTTAATATCTCAACATCCATAAGACTCTATTGTCTGATGTCAAAGGATGTGAAAGACATGGTACATATCAGACCATTTACCAAGTTTGATGCTTTTACATAGAAAATTGAGGTTTCTATGGACATCTGAAAACCCTTAAAGTAATAGTTTCAAAGAAAAGTAGAGGGCCAGCATTCAGGTGTAAATTCAGTAACAATGCTGTGAGTTGTAATTCATGCAGTTCTGGACTAAGACTGGACTTTTTTTTATATAAAAAAGTATGCACAGTAGAGATCTGAAATTTTGTATATGATCTATTGGGCATATTACCCATCACATCTGAGGGGGTCAGGTGGGGACCATTTGATGATTCCAGCTGGAATGACTCACATATGATTATTTTATTATTATATACAGGAGTATTTACATTTTTTTGCCACATTCACATGCATGCTGCATGTGTTTATTTGAGCGGTAGCAGTTTTAAATAGTAGGTTTCTATACATCATCAGGGATGTAGAGCACACAGTACAGCTGCTCTATGCAGAGCGGTAAAGAAAGTGAGCCTTACAGTCTTTATGCAAATTTTTGTCTAGTTTCCTGAGCACAAACATAAAGCTGATTACTGTATGGAATGGAAAGATGCCAGATGGAAAGGTAGTTTGAGATATATGCCATAACCACCACCACAGCTGTTAAGTTTATTTGGTCATATTTATTTCCTACAAGTACAAAAGCAACATGTATTCTTTTTCCATGTTGGATTTAATATTCTTCCAATAATTTTCTCCTTTTCATCTGTTCTTTCACTATTTTGCAAGCCTTCTTGGAGTTGGCTGAGTAGAATTCAAATGTTAACTTAATTACTCTTAATTAAGAAATGTTTGTTCAGTTGCAGTTAACCATAACTATGAAACAAAAAATAAGATTGTATATCTAAAGCTTAGCACTACACTGTCCAGGACTTAAATTGACCTAAATGTACACTAAATAATTATTTTGCTACTTAGGTTACTACTTTTATTTTTCCTAATTCTGTCATGTTTGCAGTTTTTTTTAATGTCATAATAACAAAAATTCAGCTGGGAAGTCAAGTCAAAACACCTAATAAAACCACTTATGACTTTCTTCAAAAATAGCAAGTTCTGAAAGTTTAATAAAGATCAAATGAGTGAGTTTAGCTTTAAGAATGAAAACCAACCTGTTTGTTCCTCAGTATCTTCATGTTTAGCTCCAAATGCTTCTTCAATCTTCATGTCTTCACTCTCCTCTTTAATAAACGTCATCTTCATAGAAAAGAAAAATATAAATATACAGAAAAATACACGCAAACTTCAGTCAGAGTGATAGTTATTGGCCTTAAATGGCCTCATAAGACAAGCGATTCAAAACAGTGAATCATTTAAAATGATTCAATTGACTCGAAAGGGTTTTAGAAAAGCTCCGTTTCTGAATTCGTGCTTATGATAAACAGATTCGCGATTCTGAGAGCGAAATGAGACGCACTTTTTCCTGTTACTCACACAAAATAACGTTATAAGAATAACATTAAAGTTTCACAAAGCATTAAAACGTTATTATTAAAGATTTATTAACACTTGAGCCATGTTATGTTGCTTATAAAAATCATAAAATTGGCTGAACTGGTTGCTTTGATTTAAACACTTTACATTATTAGAAACACATACCTTCATTCGAACCAGAGACGCAGGAGCGGGTTGCGGCGCAGCCTTATGACGTCACACCGCAGAACAAAATAAAAGTTTTGGGAATTTGCTAAAAATAATAGAAATTCACATACAGAAGACACATTCAAGCAATATGATAATGTATGAACTCAAGGGATGAATCGCAGATTCTCAAAGCCACACTTTTTGAAGATAAACAAGATTATATGCTTTCAATTCATTCTATTCTCTATTCTGAAGCAAAGATAAACTCAAGTATCTTGATTCTTTATATTACCAAAGAAAAAGTTGAATATTTACAAATAGTTGATTTATAGATCAAAATTAAATATGTGGTTGCAAAGATCAACCGAGTTTTACCATAATTTATTAACTAAAGAGGATTCCTATAAAAATTGACATAAATGTTATAATATTAATAAACATAATTAATTATGATAATAATTATATTAATTTTGTTCTGACAACAAAATATCTACAATATCCAGATATATTTGTAAGAAACTAAAGAAGTGAGGATCAGAGTGAATCTTCAGCAGGTTCTTGATTGAGATGGTAGTGTGTGGCGCTGCAGTCATCAAGACTAAATAAAGCAGTGAATGACTGTAGTTTTATACTGATGTCAGGAGGCTGTTCTTACAGGTGAAGACAAAGCACTCAGATCATGAGCTTAAACAGTATGCAAAGGATGTGAGCAGCTCTAGTTCAATCGCTCAGACTCTGGAGTTTCAGTCAGGCGAGGGTCAAGATAACACAGGATATGATCGATTGGAAAAACAAACACCATCACAAAATTACAATCTCACTCACAAAGACTTGAAAGAAACAAAGATGGCAAAGTGAAAATACAGGTAACCCATTAGTAATTAATAAAGAACTATCGAATAATTATGCAGGACTTTATTTTCAACCTGAAACAGTAGGTCTATTCTAAAGGGAAAATATTGGGAACCCATTAGTAATTAATTGTAATGGATCTCCACCATAGCCGAAGTGCAGTGATCCAAAATACAAACATAATCCAAAAAGAGACTTGACCTGACTTGACAGACTTGACTTGGTCTGGCATGAACAGGAACAGATACACACTTCAAAGTAAAAGACATGAAAATATGAACATGAACAAAACCCGAATCCCCAAATTACATAAAGAATTATTAGATAATTCTGCAAAAGTTACTCAGAAACTGAAACTGTGTTCTAAAGTGAAAATATAGGGGACCAGTTAGTAGAGTTGGGGTACTCGGACTTGTACTCGGACTCGAGTCCGGTCTCGAGTACAATTTTTAGTGGACTCGGACTTGTCACGGACTCGGATGCATTTTTACTCGGACTTGACTCGGACTCGAGCCTTTCGGACTCGGAAAATATTGCCGAGTCCAACCGAGTCCAGGGACAGTATACGGAAATGTAAATGACTCATGCATTATTACAAATGTGACATTTAGTATTCTTTATTGTTTTTAAGTCTTGCCAGTACGTAAAAGCCGGCCAGAATCGGAATGCAAAATATATATATATATATATATAGAATACTGTCATCAAAGACGCCGTTTGAAGCTAAACGCAGACGCTTAAACGGACAGATTAATGGATGAATTTGCTGATTGCTTTTAAAACATAAATTTGATGTAAACAATGGGTCTACATAATTTTCACATTTGCAGTTCAAAGAGAACGTATTTTATTAGCCCTGTAGCATGAGCTATTATATCCTATAACATTTTACACTATTGTTTCTCACAATTCTGATTTTTTTTCCCCTCGCAAATGCAAGTTTTCGTCGTATTTCGGACGTTATGTCTCAATTTAACTGAACAATATAAAGTTTGTCATTTATGAGTGGAAAAAAGGAAGAATTGTGGGATATAAACTCGATGTTTTAATGATTTAAGCCGAGGAGAAAAAAAAGAAAATTGCACGTTGATTTTTCTTATCAAAATTGTGAGATAATCTCGGATCTGCGAAAATAAATTCAAAATATTGAAATACAAACTCAAATGTACTTTTTTAAATTTATTATTTTAGGGCTGTGCAATTAATTAATTAATTTCGGATTCTAACGATTCTGAAAATATCATAATCGAGATAAACCATTGCTCCCGATTCCGCCCCCTTTGGTGCGCTTTTGCTCCTCAATAAAAGCCTAATTTCACATTCAAATCAGTAAAATCATGTAAGGTGACTTGCATAAAATGGGACGAAAAGAGAATTTGCGCTGTTCTGTGTATGCATTCAGAGACAGAACAGAACACGGACAGCTATTTAAACAATTCAGTTTTGTATGTAATGGAAAATGTGATTAGGCATTTTGTTTCGTTTTTTTTAATCAAGTTAATTTGAAAAGTTGTTGTGAGGATTTTTTTTTTTGTTTGTTAAATATAAGTTTTGTTTTTTAAGTAGCCTACAAACAGCCGCCAACGGAAGACTCTTCATGTTCTGTTTAAACAATTTGCCTTCTGAAATATAATATAAAATATAAATCTAAATATAATAGATTAATATAATATAAATATAAATCCGTTTATGCGGAGAGTGGAAGCTAAAGCCATTTTGCAGGTATAGTGGAGGCGCCAGCGCCATTGCTTGCATTTTTTTCCAGTGGAAACAGTTAAAAATTTCCCATAATAGACGTGATAAATACATATATAGAAAGCTTTAAATTATTGCTTAACGAAATAAACCAAATCAAAAACAAAAACGTTTTACTAATGTAGCTAATCCGGAAAGATTTATTTCTCTCTAAAGGCGGTCAAAGAGGAGTTTTTGATGCAGGATCTTTGCGACACTGATTCAGAATACACTAGTTTATTCATAAATAATTTGAAAAATCTCTTTACTATTTCCCTTCATTCATTGTCGGTGCTTTGTGGCAAGTTTCAGCCTATTGAATCCGAAGCTGCACTGAAGGCATTGCGGCTGACTGAGGCACAAAACGCCTTCCGAGCCGCTCCCGAAGAGAAAGCGAAAGTGAAGTCTGACTATTAAAATGCCCATTTTTATTTTTTTTATTATTATTTTTTTTATCACCATAATTGATGGATGTCTAATTAATGGAAAATATAAAAATAAGGAGAAGCGTAAAACAGCGATGGCCGGCCCGCGTCTGAACTATTGCGTGACTGAGCCCGGTCCTTGAGGTGTAAAAAAAGGGACTGAAATGCAGGGCTCTAATCAATCAAATAAAGTTCTGAACCCACTCATAATCGTGTTAAATAGTCCTGATTACAATACTGACCAAAATAATCCTGATTATGATTTTGCCGTAATCGAGCAGCCCTATTTTATTCCATGGCTTTCATAGACTTATACTTGAAAACTGTCAGATAAGCTCCGCCCACAAAATCTTCATCATTGTTTGCAAACACCAAATTGATATTCCGCTCCAACGCATAACAACCTTTATTAACTATAAATGCATTAAAATGTATAACAGTTTTATAAATATAAATAAAACGGTTGTGAGTTATGGAAAGAATGTAGGCCTCATTTTCATCCAAGAAATTTTTTTTTTAAATGTCATCTACTCTGTCTATGGCCTAACCATTCATCATATAAAACCCAAAACACACAAATCAGAGATATGAGGTGCATTTTCTGCTCTTTAGGTCACATTCACCAAGCTACCTACCCAGCCCCCAACCCCACCCTTAAATTTGTACATTCACTATATAACAACAACAACAACTATATAACAAAAAAAAGTCCATGCCCTATAATTTTTCACATTCTGTAAGTTGTTTCTCTCTTAAAGATGTCACAATACATAAATCAAGTCACCCATAACTTCTGTTACATGCCTTATTTCTAGTTATAAAGGTTAAAACAATGTTAAGATACCGAAAAACAGTAGTGTTTCATTGGACTCTGACTCGACTCGGACTCGGACTCGGCCCTTTGGGACTCGGACTTGAGTCGGACTCGGCCCATTTTGGACTCGGACTCGTCTCGGACTCGACTGGTCAAGGACTCGGACTTGACTTGGACTCGACTTAGGTGGACTCGAACCCAACACTACCAGTTAGTCTTGTACATTTATATAGTATTGTGAAAATGTAAAATGACTGACACATAAACGATTTCATTTACTTTTATTTTTAAAACCAATAAACAAAAAATAAAATGACTTTGTGTTTGCATAGAACAATATCAGTACCAATGATGTCCATATTTTAAAGACAACATGACTGACAACAGTTTAACTAATAGCATATTTAAATATCTAATGCAAATATTCAAATAAAGCTTTGAAGATGTTTAATAAAAAGGTAAACCTCACATTTCATGAATATCAGCTCCATAAATAATTCTAGACAACTTAATCTGAATTGTTTAAATGTGTAGAGTCCATGCTTGTTTTTCATCAACCAGTCAAAATTTGGTCCGTTTTTTGGCCAGACAAAGACTGCACACAAGCTAAATGTCAATATAAGTCTCTGTAAATCCACTCTATGACAGCAGGTGGCGCTTATGGAAAAGCTGTATTAGAGCGGTTTCCCGTAAACTCTGTGGACAAAGCAGTATTGCGATTAACCCTCTGGCCCTCTTCATTTGGGAGTCAAACTTACCTTCTTCGCGGTTAAAAATGACCAAAGCCTTGAAATGTAACTTTTCATTTATTATTTAGAATTTTGAGAAGATTTTATGATACTATACAATATTTATACAATTTTAATAAGCTATTTTTTATTGGAGTTAATATAGATTTTTGTATTTAATTATTTATATATTATTTTTCAATAAATTCAACATTTTATATTAAAATAGAGTAAAAGCATTTAAAATCCTTTTTTTTTTTTTTTTTTTTTTACTGAGAATCATGCCATTGCTGGCATAAAAAAATTAAAAACGTGTGTAAACTCATGTAACCTCCTGTATAATTCCATATGTACATATATACAGAGGCTTTTTGCGTGTTGCGTGTGCACGTGGCTGTCAATTTTGCACTGATATTTTAGAGCATTGGTCTCAAACTCAATTCCTGGAGGGCCACAGCTCTGCACAGTTTAGGTCCAACCCTAATCAAACACACCTGATCCAGCTAATCAAGCTCTTCAGGGTAACTAGAAACTTCCAAGCAGGTGTGAGTTGGAGCTGGTTGGAGCTAAACTGTGCAGAGCTGTGGCCCTCCAGGAATTGAGTTTGAGACCACTGTTTTAGAGTGTCACCCCTTGACTGCTGTGCACTTTTTTTTCTGCACAGTGGCTGATTTGTAGTTTGTACCACCAAAAGATTATCTGATTTTTCGAAAAAAAATTAGTCATTTTTGACCCCAAACTATTTTTTTTACTCTTTAAAATATCCGGATCATGTCCATGATTTTTTTGTGTGTTCACATTGTTAATGTAACAAAAGTCACCAAGTGTCATCTCATTCCAATGAAGCTACGATTTTTTAAAAATTTTTAAATATAACATTTTACGGTCAAAAATGACCAAAGAGGGCCAGAGGGTTAAGAACACTTCTTTAGGTATAACATGGAGCAATGAAAGATGCCAAGAAAACAAAATGCCACTGGATTTTTCCTGAAGACAGAACCTTCAGATGTACGTTCATATAATTAATTCATTCATATAGTCATTTGTGTAATTCCCAATGCACTGCAGATACATTAGGTACCAAATAATCCACACATTCTTTCTATGAGGGTTGTGCTTCACTTAATAAAATGATCTGATAAAATTTGAGAGCGCACACATAATATCTGAGGGAGTGCAGAGCCATGACTAAGTTTGTGAACCCTTTAGAATATTCTATATTTCTGCATAAATTTGACCCAAAACATCATCAGATGTTCATATAAGTCCTGAAAGTAGTCAAAGAGAACCCAAATAAACAAATATTTTAGATTCTCTTTGGATTTCTGCATTTTGTTTGATGATCAGTTGTTGGCTCTGATGAGCAACATTTCTCCAGGCTTCTCGCTCCGGCAGACTCTGCAGGGCCCTCTGTTAGGACAGGGCCTATGCTTCTGTCGAGACTTTGGGTTGGTTATAACTATTGGATCTATGCCCCCTAAGCTCAAGGGCAGGGGGCGCTGCTCTCTATGCAGATATAATCAAGCATTTCTCAGGCCTCTCTGGTAGGGTATGGCAATGCTCTCAGCAGAAGGGTCCCTTATGAGCTTGTGAGGTATTCCACCCGGTCTCTGAGGGTTAGGAGCCTGTCCCTAACCACTATCCACCATTTAAAAAATGGTCAAGTATAGCTCCATGAGCGTACCACACTCGACAAGCAGCTTACGAATTGTCTGTCCTGATTGGGCATTGTTCCCTTATTGCCAATCATCTGGAGCCCTGTTGTGTGCGACCTCTCTGGCACACCATTCTAAAATCCACATAAGCGGTAAGTGCGCATGCAAGTCTCTGGGCGCTTTTCTAAAATCCTGTATAGTATGGGTTACATGTTAGATTTCATTCCCATTCTTGAGCTTCCTGGGCCCCACTCTACCAATTTTCTACCTGTGTTCTGTCAGTCAGTTCCTGAGAGAAAAGACCCTTGCAGAGCTAGCAGTAGCCTCTGCATGACAGGCAAGCATAAGTCACCCTAGATGCTTACCGTATCCCCCTGAAGGAGTCTCCTTGATTCCAAGCTGAACCTGGGGTAGAGCTCAAGGCTTGGAATCAAGTAGACTCCTTCAGGAGATATAGAACACAGGTAGAACATTGGTAGAGTGGTGCCCAGGAAGCTGGGGCTTTAACCACTCAAGAATGGGAATGAAATCTAGCATGTAACCCATATTATACAGGATTAGAAACCATCGTAAGGGAGCTAGCTTTAGGAGTGCCATGACAAGTCCTAAGTAGCAGATGGTAAAGAGGTATCAGTGAGGATACCTAAATGGAGATGGGCCCAAGGTGACCGGGGTCTTAAACCAACTCAAAAATGGGAAAGAATTCTAGCGTGTAAGGAAAGGAAAGGATGTGACATGTGGCCAAGTATGGTGACCTATACTCGGAATTTGTGCTCTGCATTTAACCCACACAGTGGGCAGCCATACTGGGAGCAGTTGGGGGTTCAGTGCCTTGCTCAAGGGTCTCACCTCAGTCATGGTATTGAGGTAGCGCTGATTATTCACTCCCCCCACAGACAATCCCTGCCTGACCTGGGACTCGAACTCACAACCTTTCGGTTACAAGTCCAACTTTACAAGTCCAACATTAGGCCATGGCTGCCCATGGTGTAACCCATACCATAGAGGATTTTTATTCCAAGCCTTGAGCTCTACCCCGGGTTCAGCTTCTGACCCCTTGCAGGTAAGTTTTGGGTAACAGGCTGATGGGGATAATGTCACCGACAGCCACCACTAATGTCTCAGAAGCAATTAAGTTTAAGGGAGTTGTTACTTAGTGTTTTCCCTATATAGCATGCAGTCCCCTCAGCATGGCAGCATGGATATAACCATTCCCCTAGCGCCCCCTCGAGGACACAGTTCGATGGTCCCTCAAGAGGGAACGTCTCAGGTTACTTATATTACCATGTTTCCATGAGAAAGGAAACGAGACACTGTGTCCTCTAGTCCCTTTGCCATGCTTCGAAGATAAGCTTCAGACAAAGACAAATGTTGTGTTTCTCCATTTAGCGAATCCTCATGTTCTGATTAAAGGCTACTTTATATCTGAAACTTATTCCACACTGTGGGAATGTAAATGGGTTTTCTCCATCGTGAATCTTCATGTGGTTAATAAAGTGTCCTTTCTGACCGATATTCTTTCCACACTACTGGCAAGTAAACAGCTTCTCTCCAGTGTGAATTCTCATGTGCCTTTTGAGGCTTGTTAGTCGATTGAAACTCTTTCCACATTGTTGGCAGGTGTTCTCTCCTGTGTGAACTGTCATGTGGACCTCCAGGTTTCTTTTTTGATTGAAACTTTTTCCACACTGCTGGCAGAGGAATGATTTTTCTCCAGTGTGAGTTCTCATGTGGTTAAGAAGGGATATTTTTCTACTCAAATTCTTTCCACACTGCCGGCAGGTAAACAGCTTCTCTCCAGTGTGAATTCTCATGTGCCTTTTGAGGCTTGTTGGTTGACTAAAACTGTTTCCACACTGTTGGCAGGTGTAAGGTTTCTCTCCTGTGTGAACCCTCATGTGGACATCCAGGTTTCCTTTTCGATTGAACCTTTTTCCACACTGTTGGCAGGTGAAGAGTCTTTCTCCAGTATGAATCATAGTGTGGATATTAAGGTGTCCTTTTTGACTGAATTTTTTTCCACAATGCTGGCAAGTAAACAGGTTTTCTCCAGTGTGAATTCTCGTGTGCATTTTGAGGCTTGTTAGTCGACTGAAACTCTTTCCACACTGTTGGCAGGTGTTAGGGTTCCCTCCTGTGTGAACTCTCATGTGGACATCCAGGTTTCTTTTTAGTTTGAAACTTTTTCCACATTGCTGGCAGAGGAATGGTTTTTCTCCAGTGTGAGTTCTCATGTGGTTAAGAAGGGATCTTTTTTTACTGAAATTCTTTTCACACTGCTGGCAAGTGTAAGGTTTCTCTCCAGTGTGAATTCTCATGTGCCTTTTGAGGCTTGATAGTTGACTGAAACTCTTTCCACACTGTTGGCAGGTGTAAGGTTTCTCTCCTGTGTGAACTCTCATGTGGACTTCCAGGTTTCTTCTTAGATTGAAGCTTTTTCCACACTGTTGGCAGGTGAAATTACTTCTAGTTGCAGTCTTTTGAGCTCTTTTTTGTGATAAAGTATTTTCAGTCTGTGACCAACCTAAAGATTTTCTCCTGCTATGAAAGCATGTTTTGTCATAACAATCTTCATGTTCTTCTTCTTTTAGTTCTTGCTTCTCCTCCTTCAGTGGCACTGGGTCTAAGGTGAAAAAAGACAACCCCAGTTTAAATGCAACATTAATAAAACATTTCGACAAGTCAAGCATCAAAACCAACCACTTGTATGCAAGATCCTGCATGCACTAAGCTGCTCTCAGAAACTAAGTATTGTTTTATTACTTTTAGCTTTCCAGTGAGAAGGTAAGAACCATCATAGATCAGGGATGTGTAACTATGGTCTTTTATGGCTGCTGTCCTGCATAGGTTTGTTCCAACCCTAATTAAACAAACCTGCCTGTAATTTTCAAACAATGTTGAAGACCTCTTAGATTGTAGTGCGTTACACTCAGTACCCTGGTAACTTACTCTGTGAACCGAAGCTGGGGAGCGTTACTCAAAAGCATTGTCAGTGAACTATGGTCATTAGTTCCATTGAACTCTATTGGTAACAATGGAACCTCAACTGATTTTGCCTTGCAAATTAATGCCCCTTTACGATTTCCAATTCAAGCTACATGCTCTATAACAGTGGTTTTTACACCCTGGGTCGCGGGACTTTAAAAAAATGGGTCGCCAGGATGACTTAAGGAAGATGTACATATGTATGTAACAAAGTTCAAGACTCAGGGAGAAGGATGCGGGAAGCTGCAAACATAACTTTAATAAAAAAATAAACATTAACAACAAAATGAAAGTAAGCGGCAGCCGCCTCACGCCAGACTCCAGTGTGTATTTGTGTTTGCATTTATCAGTCAGAATCCACTCACCGCTCAAATCGCCAGACTTTTTGTTCAGTCCTGAGTTCTTGCAGCTATTTAATCCTCTCATTATAACAAAGTCTGTAGACGTGCGCCTGAATGCACGTTCAGTGCCGCTGAGAGTTTCACGCCCAACGAAACCAAAAGAAAAATGCGCTTGCGCATTCAAAACCCCGCGTTTAGAAAGCGACTATATCTATGCTAACAGGTCTGTAGGTGTCTCTGTATGATTCTTGAAAAATTTGGTCTCTGTATGCACTTTGAATATTGAGAGAGTATCCTACTTTGATTATGGCTGCATTTATATGACTAAGAAAGAACTGTGTTGTTTATTATTTATTTTTATACTGTTTTTATTTATATGTTCAGTATATATGCAGTGCGGCCCCAACTTCTCCAACTGTGATACTTGGAGAGTCTTGGGCCACTCAAACTATCTTCCTTACATTGTATTAGAGAGTCAGCATACTGTAGGCTGAGTTGTAACATTTCCTGTTGATCGGAGTTTGCTTGAATTTATATTTTGTAAAGCAAACAATCTATTAACTGCACATCAGAACTACATTCTTTGTTTTTTTCTCATTGTAATGGATAATAAAGGGAATGGGACTATTTGTTCCCTCATATTTATTTTCCTATGAAACAGGAAGTCGTGGCTGGATAATTTCATGCTTCTAGTCATTCTGTTGTTATAAAAAATGCAAATATGATTAGGAATATAAATCTGCATGGATTTCACTATCAGTCATTGTGGCCAATGTGTATTAGAGAAAAAAGTATTTTTATAATGTGATTTTTACATTTTTATTTACTTTTTAATGAAAGATCAGGGGCCCGTTTCAGAAAGGAGGTTAACTGAAAACTTTGAGTATGTCAATCCTTAAATGAGGGTAACTCTGGGTTTTCCATTTCAGAATGGAAGTTTTGTCATTCCTGAGAAAGCAGAGTAAGTCAAGCACGTTTCTGAAAGAGAGGTAATTTATACTCAGAGCCAGTTAAAATTCAACTTATTAGTGTGGACACTTTTCAAGTGAGAGCAAGGTTACATTGTGTTAGTCTAGTCAACATGAAATGTTAAGTTACTGCACTACAAAAATGTAGATATTTGAGTTGAGTAAACTTAAAATTAAGGCAGCACAAACACTTTTTTACGTTGAAGCAACTTTTTTTTTTAAGTTATTTTTTTAAAGTGCACAACTATGCAAAAATGTTTTCTTGCATTTATTTTTGGTCATATGACAGAGATCTGATATTCTATTTGTCGTAATGTACAACACAAAGTACCTCACACGGGAAACACTTAACGTAACACGTAAATGTGCATAACTAAGCATCAAACAAGCTAGTACACTGTAAAAAAAACAAAAACAAAACACAATTTGTTGAATCAACTTAAAATAATATTACCCTGCTGCCTTAAAATTTGAAGTTCAATCAATTCAAATAGGTTTATTCAAACTGAAATGTTAAGTTGTACTAAATGAAAACTTAGATGTTAAAGTTGACTAAAACATTGTTAAACTTAAGTTGGTTGCCTTATAATGTTAAGTTATATTAACTCAAATATCTACGTTGTGACTTAATAAAATGTAACATTTCAAGTTGACTTAAATTTTTAAGGCGGCCAGGTTACAAATTAAGTTGACTCAACAAATTGTTTTTTACAGTGTACGCACAGGCCACAAAATAACACGTTAGCACGAATAACATATAAAACACAAATAAATTCAAGCACTTTCAAAGACCTGTATCTATGTATGTTTATTTTCAAAAACGTTCCAGGGCCTTGAATTTTTTTTTTTTACATTTTTTTCAAAATTCACAAACTTTCAAGAATTTCAAGGACCCATTGGAACACTGTACCTTGATAACTTACTCTGTGAAGCTAAGTTAGTCAGGAGCAGGTTTTGTTTGTTAAAAGTTTATTTTGGTCTCCTCCCCCTTTTTAAAATGTAAATGTTTAAATGCCTCATTCATTCATTTACGTCACAAAAATGCTTTTCTTAGTGAGTATTTCATAAATGTAAAATTAGTGCATTTTACTTAAAACAAGAATAACCTTAAATGACAACAAGACTATTTTTCTTACTCCATTGGTAGATAATTTGCAAAATAAGAATATACTTCAAAGATTAGTTCACTTTCAGAACAAAAATTTACAGAGAATGTACTTACCCCCTGGTCATCCAAGATGTTCATTTCTTTCTTCAGTCGTAAAGAAATTATGTTTTTTGAGGAAAACATTTCAGGATATTACTCTATACAATGGATATGAATTGTGCCCCAAAGTTTGAACTTCCAAAATGTAGTTTAAATCCAGAATTTTTTTTTTTTTTTGACAATTTATATACTTTTTAACCGCAAATGTTCTTATGTCCTCTCTGTGATCCAGGTTAATACAATTAGGGTATGTCGAAAAACTCCCTTTTCATTTTCTTCCCCAACTTCAAAATTGGCCTAAATTGCTGAAGAAATACCAAACCAGTGTTTACAAAGCGAACACACAAAGAAGACAACTTTACAAAAAATTGTTGTAGGATGATTTTGAAGTTGGGGAAGAAAATGAGATGGGAGTTTTTCGACATACCCTAACTGTATTGACCCGGATCACAGAGAGGAGACAAGACAAACATTTGTGGTTGAACTATATAATATATATATATATATAAATTGTCAATTTGTTTAGAAAATAACAGATCATTTCGCTAGATAAGACCCTTCTTCATCGGATCGTTTAAGGCCCTTTGAAGCTGGATTTACATTTACATTTTGGAAGTTCAAACTTTGGGGCACAATTCATACCCATTATATAGAGGAATATCCTGAAATGTTTTCCTCAAAAAAACATAATTTCTTTACGACTGAAGAAAGAAAGACATGAACATCTTGGATGACAAGGAGTTGAGTACTTTATCTGTAAATTTTTGTTCTGAAAGTGACTACTTTAAACAACTATTTTTTTTCTTATGTAGAAAATGCATCTAGATTCAGGAATCTTTAGATATTTTGAGTGGAAACAACAAGAAAATAATACTACAAGTAAGAAAAGCATTTTTGCAGTGCAGGTGCATTCATTCATTACATATGCACACACTGTGAAAGTGACAAAAACGGCATGTTCTTTTACACATATGATTATTTTATTATTATATACAGGAGTATTTACATTTTTTTGCCACATCCACATGCATGCTGCATGTGTTTATTTGAGCGGTAGCAGTTTTAAATAGTAGGTTTCTATACATCATCAGGGATGTAGAGCACACAGTACAGCTGCTCTATGCAGAGCGGTAAAGAAAGTGAGCCTTACGGTCTTTATGCAAACTTTTGTCTAGTTCCCTGAGCACAAACATAAAGCTGATTACTGTATGGAATGGAAGGATGCCAGATGGAAAGGTAGTTTGAGATATATGACATAACCACCACCACAGCTGTTAAGTGTATTTGGTCATATTTATTTCCTACAAATAGAAAAGCAACATGTATTCTTTTTCCATGTTGGTTTTAATATTCTTCCAATAATTTTCTCCTTTTCATCTCTTCTTTCACTATTTTGCAAGCCTTCTTGGAGTTGGCTGAGTAGAATTCAAATGTTAACTTAATTACTCTTAATTAAGAAATGTTTGTTCAGTTGCAGTTAACCATAACTACGAAAAAAAAAATAAGACTGTATATCTAAAGCTTAGCACTACACTGTCCAGGACTTAAATTGACCTAAATGTACACTAAATAATTATTTTGCTACTTAGGTTACTACTTTCATTTTTCCTTATTCTGTCATTTTTGCAGTTTTTCTTTTTTAAATAATGTCATAATAACAAAAATTCAGCTTGGAAGTCAAGTAAAAACCACCCAATAAAACCACTTATGACTTTCTTCAAAAATAGCAAGTTCTGAAAGTTTAATAAAGATCAAATGAGTGAGTTTAGCTTTAAGAATGAAAACCAACCTGTTTGTTCCTCAGTATCTTCATGTTTAGCTCCAAATGCTTCTTCAATCTTCATGTCTTCACTCTCCTCTTTAATAAACGTCATCTTCATAGAAAAGAAAAATATAAATATACAGAAAAATACACGCAAACTTCAGTCAGAGTGATAGTTATTGGCCTTAAATGGCCTCATAAGACAAGCGATTCAAAACAGTGAATCATTTAAAATGATTCAATTGACTCGAAAGGGTTTTAGAAAAGCTCCGTTTCTGAATTCGTGCTTATGATAAACAGATTCGCGATTCTGAGAGCGAAATGAGACGCACTTTTTCCTGTTACTCACACAAAATAACGTTATAAGAATAACATTAAAGTTTCACAAAGCATTAAAACGTTATTATTAAAGATTTATTAACACTTGAGCCATGTTATGTTGCTTATAAAAATCATAAAATTGGCTGAACTGGTTGCTTTGATTTAAACACTTTACATTATTAGAAACACATACCTTCATTCGAACCAGAGACGCAGGAGCGGGTTGCGGCGCAGCCTTATGACGTCACACCGCAGAACAAAATAAAAGTTTTGGGAATTTGCTAAAAATAATAGAAATTCACATACAGAAGACACATTCAAGCAATATGATAATGTATGAACTCAAGGGATGAATCGCAGATTCTCAAAGCCACACTTTTTGAAGATAAACAAGATTATATGCTTTCAATTCATTCTATTCTCTATTCTGAAGCAAAGATAAACTCAAGTATCTTGATTCTTTATATTACCAAAGAAAAAACGAGTTGAATATTTACAAATAGTTGATTTATAGATCAAAATTAAATATGTGGTTGCAAAGATCAACCGAGTTTTACCATAATTTATTAACTAAAGAGGATTCCTTATCACAATGTTTATATCTATATAAGTTTCTCTCCAGAATATAAGGACAAGTCGTCAATCAAATTTAATTTGGGTAAGTGAATTATATTAATGTGCCACGACCCTAAAAGATTAAATTTTGGGGGTTTTAAAATGTGATTCTGACAGTCAGAATGGAAAACATAAAATAGTTAATAATTTCCCCTTAGTTACTGTTGCTACCTCAGACAAACAAACAGAGTTTCCCACTGTCTTCCAATGACAGCTGTCAGTGTGAAAACCTCATCCGAAGGTTTTATTATTTTTGTAGCATAGACACCATTAAAACGACGAGAGGTTCGGATCTCCCAATGTTTCTCTATGGCCCCTGAAACCTACGGATGTCCGAGTTCCATCTCTGTGCAGCTGATTTTCACAATTTTCAGTTGAAGGCAGTTCATCATTGAATTCAGTGATGTCATCATCCAGCTCAGTTCAGTTCAAATACTATACAATATTAAGTGTTGATCGAGAATGTTTATATTGAGCGTTGTGAGCCTGCTAAACCTGACCGAAACAGATTGGATTTGTTTGGTTATGTCTAGGGTGGGCAATATGGCAAAAATATCACATCACTTTTTATTTCTTTCAGGAATGATTTTACTGCACTGCTAAAAAAAAAAAACTCAAAAAAAAAAAAAAAAAAAAACATTTTTAAATCAGATGATAGCATCAAGTGAGTTAAACTCCTGAGATATTGATCTGGTCAGTTAAAGGAACATTCCACTTTTTTTCCCATTTTCCAACTCCCCTAGAGTTAAACTGATGAGTTGTACCATTTTTACATCCCATTTAGCCGATCTCCGGGTCTGGCGGTAACAGTTTTAGCATAGCTTAGCATAAATCATTGAATCTGATTAAACTGTTAGCATCTTGCTCACAAATGACCATATTTTCAATGTTTTTTTATTTAAAACTTGAGTACACAATGTAACTACAGAAGAGTTAAATAGGAAAAATATAAAAAAATCTTTGGTCATTTTTGAGAGAGAAGCTAACAGTCTGATCAGATTCAATGATTTATGCTAAGCTATGTAAAAGTGCTACCGTCAGACCCGGAGATCAGCTGAATGGATTCAAAATCGATACAACTGTTTGCATTTTTTTGCCACTTACTATCAAAATGTTGGCAATTGGGCATTAACATATAGCCGGAATGCTATCTTTCCGAATTTTCTACGGTGGTTTTGTGTTGATAAGAGTAACGGTTTCTAAGATATTGGAAAATGTTTTTTAAGCGCTAAAATGCAACATTGCACAAATCATAAGGCAAAACCTGGCATGTTTGGTATCGTTGGCTTCGGCAAGGATTCAGGAATCTAAAAAGGTGACTCCCATTAAAATAAGTCAACCACACCCAAATTTATAAGCACGTGGATATTTGATTTTACCACTAGGTGGCGCTGGCTCGAAACTTCTCAGGCTCCTTCAGGGCATTATGCTGATGACCCATACCAAGTTTTATAACAATATGTCAACGCTTTTGTAAAATATAGAATTTTACTAAAAAAATCCAAATGGTTGATGCCCAAAATGGCTGACATGGGGAAAAAATGGGTATCATTTAGGGATGTCCCGATCAGGTTTTTTCTGCCCTCGAGTCCGAGTCATTTGATTTTGAGGATCCACCGATACCGAGTCCCGATCCGATACTTCTATAATACATTAAAAAAAGAGTAAAGAAGAGCAAAGAAACAGATCCAGGATGTTCCTTATTTTTTATTTAATTCACCTTATTTTAACATTGAACAACTTAACAAACAGAGCACTTCTGTGAGGTAGTTTAAACAATCAAGTAATAAATGACAGAAATTCTTCACTTTTGGACTTTAGTGGAACAGTAAATGTTAAAAAAAAGTCTAATATAAAAACAAATAGCACCTCAACTTAAAATATCCGGCAGGCATGTAAACAAATAAAAAAACGAAAAGTGCCACAGTGTTTGCAGTAATGTGCTTTTAGGAACTGCACTCCTAACTCTTACTGTCATAACAGTAGTAAGTTTCACAGAAGGAAATGTATGTTTTTCTTAATGAAAACTAACATCTCTACCTTGTCAGGTTTGAGCCTGTTTCTGTTCTCATCAAGGACGTTTGCAACGGCACTAAAAATCTCTCACTGTCCACAGAGCTGCAGGGGGCACTGAGATACCGGGTTGCAACAGCAGCCATAGAGGGAAACTGATTGGCATGTTCTTTCCAGTACTGAAGTGGGTCGCTTTTCTTAGGGGTGTTTTTTCTGAGAGGTAGGTCTGCACTTGAGTTTCTGCTCACAGACCGTCCCTGTGACTACTTCTTTTGTAAGATTTCCGGGGATGTCCAGGCTGCTACATGCTTCATGATGTGGTGCCTTGCTCACTGGCTCTGCTGCAGCCTCATTTTCCTCTGGCACTGCACTGACAACCCTCCTCCCCTCTGTCTTTGTAACACACAATTCAAAACAGTAAGACAAGAGACACCACATAGCACAGCTCTTCAGTTGTAGGCAACTGCCTACACATGTACTCAATTAATAAACAATAAAAAAATCTAACCTTAAAAAGGAAGTAAAAAATAAATCGCCTTAATACTGGTGTTTGGTGATGACTTGACTTTATATAAACATGTACAAAAGGTGCATTTTAATTTTACCATACTTGCCCATCTTTGTATCTGGGATCTAGAAGAGTGGCGATGTAGAAGAGTGGCTCAGTTTCAACATCAGCAAAGCGCTTCTCCACTGCCTCCAGCAGAGTCCTCTTCATTGTTTTTATTCCCTGGTCGTCATCATCCTCCCGAGACAGAACACGTCTGAGGACTAATGAGTGAATGAATGACTTAATGAATGCATGGGATTATAGTTTGTTTCAAACAACATCAATACATGTTACAGTGTAAAGTAATAAATAAAAGAACAAATTACCTGTTTTACCTGCAGGGGTCACATCAGCTGCAGTTGCAGACTCCCTGCTCACATCCCTGGTCAGCTCTTCAAAGGGGGATAGCACATCAGCAGTCTTATTCGTCAGCTCCCACTGGTGAGCTGTCAGTGTTGCTGCTAGAGTGCGCTCAGCTGCAAAGACACTAAGAGAACGTTTTTGTTGCAGTAGGCTCTGCAGCATGTAGAGGCTGCTGTTCCATCGTGTCTGCACATAAGAGAACATGATTCACTTTATTTTTGTGCAAATTAGGTGCAGAGCACGTAATGTATTAGTGGCTTACTAAATCAAGTGTATGGGAAATAATAATAAAATAGAAATACATTAAAGAATGTTACGAGAGGAATCTCACCTGTACATCTTGCTGTAGGCCATTGGTCTCAAACTCAATTCCTGGAGGGCCGCAGCTCTTAGGTCCAACCCTAATCAAACACACCTGATCCAGCTAATCAAGGCTAATCAAGCTCTTCAGGTTAACTAGAAACTTCCAAGCAGGTGTGAGTTGGAGCTGGTTGGAGCTAAACTGTGCAGAGCTGCGGCCCTCCAGGAATTGAGTTTGAGACCACTGCTGTAGGCGCTTGATATCCATATTTAGGTCCATCTGTATGTCTTCTAGTCGAGAGTAGGCCAACGGGGAGTGTTTAAAATGGCCTACAATCTTCCTTGCGTTGGCCAGGGTTTCTGTCACGCTGCGCTGAGACAGCAGGCCCTCATGCACACAGAGTTGAAAGGAATGGGCGACACATCCCACACTCGGCATCCCCATATCCCTCATAGTTTTCTTCATATTTGCCGCGTTGTCACGCAAACCTGTTGCTTGTCAATTCCCCAGTTGTTTAGCATCTTTTCCATCGACTGCTGGATGCACTCTGCGGTGTGCGATCCACGAAATTCCTGGACATGTAGGGTCGCACGGCGTAAAACAAAACTTGAGTTAATCCATTGTGCGGTAAGGCTTAGTAGAGACATGGGAGCTACGGACGAACTCCAGATGTCTGTGGTCAACGAAACATGGGGTACATCTGATAACAGGACACGTAGTTTGTCAGAAATCTTCTTATAAAGGGCTGGCAGAGATTTCTCTGTAAAATAAAGGCGAGACGGCATTTCAAATCGAGGTTCTACGTGCTCCATAAGCATAAGAAATCCAGGGCTCTCTACAAAGGCGAATGGCAGGTCACTCATTGCGATCATTTGTGCTATCTTGGCTGTGATGTCCTGCGCCTTCGCGCTGTCACAGGGCATTTTTTCTTTCCTCTTCAAACTCTCCTGCAGCGTGAGCTGACTCGTCTTCAGCTGGGTTGCCTGGGTAAACTCGTTGTATTGTGTCGGGTGTTTGTTTTTTGAGGTGCCGTATCAGGTTAGTTGTGTTAAATGTAGCCTTTTCCTTTCCACCTCTTGCAATCCCAAGTTTACATATCTCAAAGTTTGCTATGGCAATGTTGTTGTCATCAACTTTATAATAGCTCCAGACCGCAGACATACTTTCCGTTTCAAGTTGCTTCCTTCTACCTTGCCAGCATTTAACCAAAAGCGTCTCTGCAACAAAGTGATGTCATGCCGCACGCGTTGCGGTTTCTGTGTTGAGTCAAGAGGTTTAACTCTGTGCCACCACGTAACTATAGATGTTTTAAAAAATAATGAGAAAATATATATATATATATATATATATATATATATCAGAGTCCTGACCGGGAGGTAACGGGGCCCGATTTCCGATCACGTAATCGGATCTGGACATCCCTAGTATCATTGACTCATCACGATGTACTGAATCTAAAGTTTTACCATTTTTGAATCCATTCAGCCGATCTCCGGGTCTGAAAATCTTTGGTCATTTTTGAGAGAGAAGCTAATGGTCTGATCAGACTCAATGATTTATGCTAAGCTATGCTAAAAGTGCTACCGTCAGACCCAGAAATTGGCTGAATGGATTCAAAAACGATACAACTCATCTCTTTAACTCTAGGGGAGTTGGAAAATGAGTGTTCCCGTAAGTGCAAAACTCTTTCTACAGTGACGGCACATGAATAGCTTCTTCTGTCCGAATTTTTACGTGATTCTCAAGGTGCCGATGACACATACCAAGTTTTGTAACAATACATCAATGCTTTTATAAAATATAGCATTTTGCTAAAAAAAAAAATCTAAATGGTTGATGTCTAAATGTAAAATTGGGTATCATCAACTCATCATGATGTGCTGAATATAAAAAGAACAGTTTTTGTGATTTGCCAAAACCATTCAGAAGTTATAAGCTAAAATAGCCATTTTATGTACCTCCTGACAACTAGATGGCACTGTGTTGAAACACTGCAGATAACTTTAGGTCATGCTTGTTATAACACTCACTGAGTTTGGTCTCAGAAATGCCAAACCATTGTGGAGATATAGCCTCACATCCATTTTTGTTCATTTTCCATAGAATTCATTTGCGCATTGTTTGAAAACAGTCTAACTAACCAACTTGAATTCCTTAACTTTTTGCAAGCATGGTCTGAAGATGATCTGAGCCAAATTTGGTGAAAATCAGACAAACCTTTTTTTTTTAATAAACAATTTACTAATTTTCCATCCGTGCCTTACGGTTCAAAAGTTATTGGCATAGAAAAGGGAAAGTTTGGACAAGTGGTGGCGCTAGAGAGTTTGAGATAGAGACTCCAAACTTGCTATGGTTAATGATGAGACTGTCCTCTATCAGTGTGCCAAATTACACAACTTTCCACCAAGCGGTTCTAAACGATGCCATAGACTCGATGGAAAAAGCAGAAGATACAGAACTCGAGTCAATGTAATCAAATTAATTTAATCAATTTAGTTTTATAGACGTTATATCCACATATTTGGTTCATATAACAGATAATCTCAGAGTTTACTGTGTATTACATTCTTTGATTTCTTTGTAGGATTGAGCCACAAAAATGTGATATAATTTTCTACATAATGAAATTCATTCATCCACGTGCAAACTACTTCTCAACGCTCATGAAACGATTAATTACGATTAAAGTGAGTTTTAATAATGTGTCATGACCCTAAAAGCTTACATTGGTGGGTTTTAAAATGGAAATGGAAAACATAAATAGTTAAAATAAAAAAAAAATCTTAATCTTATAAAAGGTAATGAAATCTAGTTTACAAGCTAAAATAAATTACTTAGAATATCTAGAACTATATCCATTACAGAAGTATAAAAATCCCATAAATGTTATATTAGTAAACTTTGACAACTAAATATCTACAATCCAGATATATGTGAAAGAAACTGAAGAAGTGATGATCAGACTGAGTGAATCTTCAGCAGGTTCTTGATTGAGATGGTAGTGTGTGGTGCTGCAGTCATATAATCCGTCTTTATACAGATTTCAGGAGGCTGTTCTTACAGGCTTTACAGGAGACACCCTGATGATAACTGACAGACACTCTGCTAGGACCAGAGCTGGGTAGATTACTTACAAATTGTAATCGATTACTGATTCCAGATTCCATGACAAAAATTGTAGTCAGTAACGTAATCAGTTACATTACACATTTTAGGTAATATAATCAGATTACTTTTGGATTACTTTTGACTCAACTTGAAGTTTTAAACAAAGTTTGTTCACTCTGCGGCCATATTTGCAACGCCTCTGGACAGCTCATACGAGACGAAGTCCTATCTTAATGAATAGGAGATCCTGAAATCCTGACTACATGTCAAATCAGCAACAAAAATCTGAAATTATTTGCCCCATGAATGTTGTTTTTAAAGCTCAAATAATGTTTAAAAAGCTTATTTTTTTAGGCTAGACCAGACATTTGATTTACCTGCATGCTATGTGACCACTAGGGTTGCAAAAAGGTGGACAATTTCCAGGAAATTTTGGAAAATTGTGGAAAGTTTCCAAAAATTTATTGGAAATTTCCCACCCCTTTGCAACCCTAACCATTAATCAACATCTGTAACGACGCGGAGGCAGCATGAGGATCCATCTGCAGTGTATTTATTAAATAAACAGCAAACAAATCCAAGACAGTAGACCGACAGCGAAAAACATGAGGCAGGCAGAAGTTCGTAAACAATCTGGCAGTCCAATCCAATAAACAAAGCAAGGGATAATCCAAAAGACATAAACGAGAAAAGCAAGGCAATGGTCATACATAAGATAATCAAGGCAGTAGTAAGAAACACTCGGTAAGGCAGACAGACTAGCAATACTTCACAATGGCCTGTTAGCCAGGCCATGCTAAATACTCCACAAACAGGAAGTAACCCGTGAAGCAGAGGGGAGCGGTAATCAGTCAATATTCAGCAGAGGGCTCCCTCTGCTGGCGTGGTGTTACATCAGAGAAACTGTGAACATGCAAAAGTGATACTTAATTATTAATTGATACTAGAAATATATAAAAAATGTTGTTTTTTATTTTTCAGTAAAATATACAAAAGTAAAATTATTTGGTCAGATTTTTAATTTAAAGCTTTAAAAATCAATACAAATAAAATAAGTTGGTCTGATTTTCCAGTTAAATATCTAAAAATATAAATTTACAGTACATTTCTGAATTTTTTGAATTTTTCCACCCCTTTGCAACCCTAGTAACCATTAATTAACATAAAAAGAAATTGTGCAAATGTGATAATTAATTAATTGATACTACAAATACATAAAAATAACAAAATTATTTCATCCTATTTTCCAGTTAAACGATTAAAAACAGATAAAAATAAAATTATTTGGTCAGACTTTTCATTTAAATAGCTAAAAGAAAGGTGGAAAATTTCCACTATATTTCGGAAACATTCCAGACATTTTGTAATTTTTTCTATGATTTTTTTTTCTTTTCTTTTTTTTTTTTGTATTTTCCAGGAATTTTTGGAAAGTTTCCGAAAATTTACTGGAAAATTTCCACCCCTTTGCAACCCTAACCATTAGTGATGTAATGTCTTTTCTAAAAACTGAAAAAAAAAAACTAATATTTTCTCAGAGGATCAACCAGAACATTTTACAAAACATGGGACTCTTTAACAACCTATATCCAGAAGAATGTACTCCTCTAACTTTAAGCTTTAAAAATGCATTACAGTTTTTTTTCAATTGCTAACAAGCGTTACTGAAGCCACATTTTCAAAACTGTTCACAAATTCAACAATACAGAAGTCTATGCGGACCAAACTGTGAATCATTTTTCATTGCTTTCAGACAAAATTACCACATTTTACAAAATCCACAAACAGTTTTGTCATTCATACTCCACAACTGGAAAAACAATATACATTTTCAGCACATTTTTCAAACATTAACACACTGCTTTCAAAACTGTTAATATCACATTCAAATTAGAATAAAGGAAAACACCATGGACAGATGGCCAGTCCATCCTGCACATCAATATTCACACTCAATTACAGTCTTCATAAAGTAAAATACCTATGTGACAAATCATTCAAACTTAAACGATGAACTTTTATTTTTTATGTAATGCTTCCTGTTGTTAGTGCTTTTTAGATCAGTGTGTTATGAATGAAATGTATGTTTTCTGAATGAGAATTATTTCCAGTGTTATGGTGAAACAAGCTTATTTTGAGACCTATATGAAATGTTTTGTTGGTCTGAGTGAGTTTGGAACATGTCAAGAAACATGTCTTGTAATGCAATCTGTATGAACAGTTCTGAAAATGTTTCTTCACTATTGAACAATGCTTGTTAGAAATTGAAAACTGTAATGATCCACAGTTTAGCCCACATAGACTGATGTTATGCTTGATGCGAGAAGAGTTTTAAAAAAAAGTTACCCAAGTTTTGAGAAATGTGTCCTGCAACTGTATTAAAGAGAGAGAGAGAGAGAGAGAGAACTGTAAACATCTGCTTATAAGGCAGTGTTTTTAGCTGTTATGGCCATTATGGAAAAATACTACAGCATAGTGTGAAATAAACAGGCATGAAGTTGTGGGGGTGTTGTGGTTATGCATGAAAGCAACACTGAGAAGGTGGCCTCTTGTGAACTCTTAGCTGGGGAAACTTGAATATCTCAGAAGGCAGGAAGATATGTAATAAAATTATGTCAGTTAACTGCAATGTAGAAAGCCAGCCAAAATGACTCTAAAAAGGTAGTTGCTGTAGGGTATGGACCAATCAGACAATGGTTCATTAGATTTAACCAAATCAGAAGATGATGAGCTAAAACTCTTCTGGAACGTCTAAGTCTGTGCCAGGCCGTGCGGCCTTGTCTTTCCGTTCTCCAAGGATCATCAGATTTCGTCTGAGTCTCTCTCTCTCTCAGCCCTTTTGTTCTTCTTCACGTCACTGGGAGGAAACTCCCAATCACTACAGAGTCAGGACATCTTGGAGGACACTCTTCAAACCAGAAGGAAGTGATCCCAAATCCAAAACCTTGAAACCATCAAGACCTTTATACGTACTACATCAGGACATGCGTCCACAACCAAGGCAATGCAAGTATTGTACATTTAACTAAACAAACATAGGTTTAGTATAAGCTATAGACCCATTGAAAAATGGCACAGATGGTTTTCACAGGTTAACTGACTCTTTCCATAGCTTCATTTTCTTTGTTTCTCGAATGCCTTCTCACTTGCCCCTCCCCCTGTATGAATGACTGTATGTTTGTTTGTTTAGAATAGTTATGTGTTTAGCCCTTAGTTAATAAAATTCTTGTGCACAAATTACATGAGTTTCTGATTCTGCCTTGCAAAAGTAATGTCACTTTACAGTTTCCGATTCAAGCTACATGCTCTAATGCATTAGTATAAAAGAAAATGATATTTTCTGTGGCCAAGAAAAATAGTTTTCTTTAAATACATATGAATTTACCCTGAATGTTCGCTGGACGAACAGGTCAGTTGATTGTAATGTGAATTCTGCTTTATCAAGCTAATTCTATTTAATTATCCAAATATTAAAATTAATTATAATGAGTTATGATTAATTATTAATATTTCCCCCTTGAGTGATAATTCCTACATTGCATTTAAATGTAATTATTGTATTGTCCAACATCCATTGGATACACAAGTTTCTGAATTGACAGCCAGTTGTCAATTGTGAACTGTGATAAAACATCCCATTGTTATGATGAGTTGGTTCGGTTCATTCATACAGATTTGTGTATTCAAGCAGATGTTTTAAACTGTTGAATAGATAAAATATTTCAATTATTGTATCAATTTCCTGTATTTTTATATTTAAAGGGGAATTGCGGGGGCAACCGGAAGAAAACGAAGAAAGGTAAGCTAATACTCGGGTGAAGGCTCCCTCTGACTGTCCCCCCAAAGCAAGCAGGCTGGCGATGCTGGGGTCTTCCACATGGTCGAGGGGTCAGTCTCTCCAAATGCGTCCTCCTCGAGGCATCTCACGGAGCATTGAAGATGGACATGAGCTCTGTTCCATGTCTTTACGCTGCCTCACAACCATTCGGTAACAGAAGGGAGGTCGGAAAGTTCCCCTGAACAAGGAAACATAGGGGCTTGGTACCGGACGACACACTTGAATGGAGTCAGACCTGTGTTTCTAAAGAGAGTTCTGAGCATATTCTGCCCACATCAGGTATCTGATAGGTATCCTAACAGTACATTCTAAGAAATCATATGAGCTCCTGGTTAAGTCTCTCTGTCTGTCTGTTGGCCTGAGGGTGATATATAAATCGGTAGGGGCTGAAGCAGGCCGGCCGGGAGCTGATGGGAAGGCTTGGAAGTATTACAGGCCATGCAGTCTCTTAGAAACATCCAAGTGTCAGCTGACATCAAAGGCCACCAGAATCGGTTGAGGGAAGGTGGAGTGTGGCAGTGATCCCAGGATGCCCAGAACTTGGATTGACATGGACATTAGACAAGAGTTGCTTTCTAAGTGGTTCAGGAACAAAGATGCGTTGAGGAGGGCATTCCGGTGGTAGAGGGTTGAGGTCAATTTCTGTCATAATATCCAATAGGATAGGGGCTAGGAGCAAGCCTTCTGGAAAGATATTTTCATCAGAGTTGGTGTGGCTGGTGCCCTCGGTTAGATCCACCATCTTGGCATCCACCTTGATGATGAAAGTGATACTGGGGTCTGGGTGGTGCAAGATGGGTGCGGTGGTAAACTTGGTTTTAAGTCCATAGAAGGCATGTAGGGTGGCACTGGTCCAGGGTGTTTTGCTTGGTCATGGAGGTGAGGGGCACTGCAACGATGCTGAACCCCCTGATGAACTGCCGATAAAAAATGGGCAAAACTGAGGAAATATTGTAACTCCTTCACAGTATGAGGTTGTGGCCACTCAATATCAGCCCTGACCTTGTTGTTGTCCATCTCCACCCCTCAGGGCTGATGATGTACCCAAGAAATTAACTTGATGTCTGATGGAACTCATACTTCTCAGCTTTACCGTAAAGTTGATGTTGGATGAAGCGGTTTAGGACTGACCGGACATGGTTGACGTGTTCTTGATAGGAGCTTGAGTAGATGAGGATGTCATCAAAATAATGACCCAATGGTCCAGCATGTCCTGAAAAAATTTGTTGTTAAAAGATTGAAATACAGATGGGCTGTTGGCCAGGCCAAAGGGCATAACGCATTACTCATAGTGTCCACTAGAGGTTGAGAATGCTGTCTTCCATTTATCTCCTTCCCTGATTAGAATGAGTTTGTAAGCTGAGCGTAAGTCAAGTTTAGTGAAGTATTTGACCTGACAAAGTTGTTCTAGGGCTGCTGGCACTAGGGGAAGTGGGTACACATATTTAATAGTGATGTCGTTAAGGCATCGGTAGTCTATACATGGTCTGAGGCTGCCATCCTTCTTAACAAAAAAGAACCCAGCTGCAGCTGGAGAGGTGGAGGGCCTGATGAAGCCCTTAGCGAGCTCCTCCTCGATGTACTTCATGGCTTCTGATTCTGGTTGTGTGACGTAAAATGAGGAAGGAAGCAATTGCAGTGAATAAAGTGAGTGTTGAGTGTATTGAAATGACGGAATGTGCACAAAAGTCCTTGGTGAAATCTCTCGGCTGGGTGAGGCAGGGGTTAGATGACAGACGGTGCAGTGGCGTGAGTCCCGTGGTGGTTGAAATCCAGGTAGAGACGAAGAGACACGACGAAATCCAGACACGAAGCAACTCCACACAGACGATCCACACACACGAAGACAGGACCAAACACCGCGACATCCAGTTGAACTATCGGACGAGGGGAGAGAGAAGAGGTGAGTATATATAGGCTGAAGGTAACGGGGAACACCTGTGCCGAACTGATTAGCAGCTCAGCTGAGCGAGCACAGATCACATGACAAACCAACAGATCACAAGACTTGAGAACACAACAGATCCGTGAACCGTGACAGTACCCCGCCCCCTAGGAACGTCCCACGACGTTCCCAGAACCCCTTACCTGTTGATTGTAATCATCAATAAGAGAGTGATCCAGGATGTCCCTGGCAGGTACCCAACTTCTCTCCTCCGGACCGTAACCTTCCCAGTCCACCAAGTACTGGTATCCGCGTCCCCTCCGCCTAGAGTCCAGAATGCGATTGACCGAATAGGTGGTCTCCCCGTCTACGAGTCGCGGCGGTGGGGGAACCGGGACTGGCGGATTAATACGTGCGAAAAACACGGGTTTAATTTTGGAAACATGGAAGACGGGATGGATCCTCCTGTATACTGGAGGAAGTTTGAGGCGGACTGCCACCGGACTAATGATCTTGGTGACAGGGAACGGGCCAATGAATTTAGGCGCAAGTTTATTCGACACGGATCGGAGCGGAATGTTCTTGGTAGAAAGCCACACTTTAGAGCCGACGACGTATACGGGAGGCTTCGACCGGTGGCGATCAGCCTTGGCCTTGGTGCGCGCTCCCACCTGGAGTAGAGTCTCGCGGGCTCTAGTCCAAGTGCGATGACACCTCTGAACAAAGGCGTGGGCAGAGGGGACCGCGACTTCGGATTCCAGACTAGGAAAAACTGGTGGCTGGTACCCTAAACTACATTCAAATGGTGATAGGCCCGTAGCTGATACTGGTAATGAATTGTGGGCATACTCCACCATTGAGAGTTGTTGGCTCCAGGAGGAAGGATTTCTGGTAACCATACATCGCAACGTTCTCTCCAAATCTTGGTTGGCTCTCTCAGTTTGACCATTGGTCTGAGGGTGGAATCCTGAAGAAAGACTAACAGTTGCCCCCAATAATTTACAGAATTCTTGCCAAAATTTGGACACAAATTGAGGTCCCCTATCTGAGACCACGTCCGTCGGGAGGCCATGTAACCGAAAGACGTGGTCAACGACAGTCACCGCTGTCTCCTTGGCTGAGGGTAATTTGGGCAAGGGAATAAAGTGGGCCGCCTTCGAGAATCGGTCCACCACGGTCAAAACTACCGTGTTGCCCTGGGAGGGCGGGAGGGCGGTGACAAAATCTAGCGCGATGTGGGACCAGGGTCTCGAAGGAACCGACAGCGGTTGAAGGAGCCCATCAGGGGGTCTGTTAGAAGTTTTACCCATGGCACAAACTGAGCAAGCCAAGACAAAACTGTGAATGTCGCGAGCCATGAGAGGCCACCAGAATCGTTGCTTAACCATATATAGGGTTCGATTAACTCCTGGGTGACAAGCCACATTAGAACAATGTCCCCACTGAATAACCTTGGACCGTAATTCCTCTGGCACAAATAAGCGATTCGGTGGACAAGCGACCGGAGGCGTTACCCCTTCTAAGGCTGTCTTAACCCTCGTTTCGACCTCCCAAGTGAGAGCTGAAACGATAAGCGTCTCCGGAAAAATGCTCTCGGGAGTAGACGGGCGATCGGAATGGTCAAAAATTCGCGATAAAGAATCGGGTTTGACATTTTTGGAACCCGGGTGGTACGAAAGTGTAAAGTTAAAACGTCCGAAAAACAATGCCCACCGAGCCTGCCTAGAGTTCAATCTTTTAGCAGTTCTGATATATTCGAGGTTCTTATGATCGGTCCATACAATGAAAGGTACCCCCGACCCCTCTAACCAGTGACGCCATTCTTCCAATGCCAACTTGACTGCCAACAACTCTCGATTACCAATATCATAATTTGACTCTGCAGGTGACAGACGATGAGAGTAAAATGCGCATGGGTGCATCTTGTCGTCCGTGGCCGAACGCTGGGACAGGACTGCTCCTACCCCCACCTCTGACGCGTCAACCTCCACCACGAACTGACGTGATGGATCAGGGGTCACTAGAATGGGGGCCGAAACAAAGCGGCTTTTTAGTTTGGCAAACGCAGCTTCCGCTGCGTCTGACCACCTGAACGTAGTTCTGGGGGAGGTCAAGGCGGTCAGAGGTGAGGCTAGTTGGCTGAAATTGCGAACAAAGCGCCGATAGAAGTTGGCAAACCCCAGAAACCGCTGTAGGGCCTTACGGGAATCTGGAGTTGGCCAATCCACCACAGCCTTAACCTTCTCTGGATCCACACGAACTCCCTCAGCCGACAAGATGTACCCTAAAAAAGGAATAGACTGTGCATGAAAAACGCATTTCTCCGCCTTGACAAAAAGCCCATTCTCTAGCAGCCTCTGAAGCACTCGCCTAACGTGCTGCACATGTTCCTGGAGAGATGAGGAAAAAATCAATATGTCATCCAGGTAGACATATATGAACTGATCGACCATGTCTCGCAGCACGTCATTGACGAGTGCCTGAAAGACCCCTGGGGAGTTGGACAAACCAAAGGGCATGACCAAGTATTCAAAGTGCCCCCTGGGGGTATTAAAGGCGGTCTTCCATTCATCTCCCCTCCTGATGCGGACCAAATGATATGCATTTCTTAAGTCCAATTTAGTGAAGACTGACGCTCCCTGCAACCTCTCAGAAGCTGAAGATATCAACGGCAAAGGATAGGTATTCTTTACCGTGATATTATTCAGCCCTCGGTAATCAATACAAGGTCGCAGAGATCCGTCTTTCTTCCCCACAAAAAAGAACCCCGTCCCCGCTGGAGAAGAGGAGGGTCGAATGAACCCGGCTGCTAGAGAATCAGAAATGTATTTCTCCATAGCCTCTCTCTCAGGAATTGAGAGCGAATATAATTTGCCCTTAGGCGGAGACGTACCTGGCAATAAGTCTATCGCACAGTTATAGGGACGATGAGGAGGAAGAGAAGCAGCCCGAGACTTACTGAACACTTCCTTCAGGTCGAGATACTCTACGGGCACGTTACACAGATCCACTGCCTTCTCCTGAAACACAGAAGTAGAAACAGAGGGACAGGCAGACACAAGACAAGACTCATGACATTTAATGCTCCACCCAGACACAGACTTAAGCTGCCAATCAATCCGGGGATTGTGTTTGATGAGCCACGGGTGTCCCAAAACAACGGGTGCATGAGGGGAGTCCAAAATGAAAAAGGGGATACTCTCACTGTGATTGCCAGACACAGTGAGAGTGATGGGATCAGTAGTGAGAGTGATCTTGGGTAGAGTCTGGCCATTGAGTGCGGAGACGGCGATGGTATTGGTGAGGGGAGAGAGAGGAACATGATTTTGTAAAGCAAAACTGTAGTCCATAAAGTTACCTTCAGCCCCAGAGTCCAGAAGTGCAGAACAGTGATGATCATAATTCTGCCATCTTAACCTAACCGGGAGGAGCGTGGAGGTCGAGCTGGATGAGGTCTTCTTAGCGGAGATCCCACCCGACAGTAGCCTCAGATTTACTGCCGGGCTGGCCCTTTTACCGGGCAGTTGAAGGCAAAATGTCCCCCAGCACCACAGTACAGGCAAAGGCCCTGGGACCTCCGCCTCTCCTTCTCCTCCCGAGAAAGCCGAGCTCGACCCACCTGCATGGGCTCGTGTTCATCGTACTGACTGATCGCGTCAACGCCGCTGGCTCGAGGTGGAGCTCCCTCCCCAGGGGGAAGCCGAGCGGATAATCCCCGCCGCTCAGCTCGGGAGAGACGAGAGTCTACCCGCAAGGCAAGGTCGATGAGTCCATTAAGGTTGGCGGGTAGATCCAGGGCGTAGATTTCCTTTTGGACGCGATCAGCCAACCCATGCAGGAACCTATCCCACTGCGCCTCCTCGTTCCACTGGCACTCTGCCGCCAGGGTGCGAAACTCGATTGAGTAATCTGAGACGGATCTCCCCCCCTGTCGGAGATCCATCAATGTCCGCGCGGCCTCCCTCCCTGAAGCCGCGCGGTCGAACACCCTCTTCATCTCGGCGGAGAGAGCCGTGAACGAGGCACAACAGGGATCTTGATTCTCCCACACCGCCGTACCCCAAAGTGCCGCCCTCCCCGTCAATAGGGTGAGCACGAACGCCACCTTGCTTTCCTCACTAGAAAACGTGCGTGGCTGGAGAGAAAAATGCATAGAGCATTTAGTGAGGAAAGCTCGGCAAAAGTTCGGCTCACCACTATAAACCTCCGGCGGGGGAAGGCGGGGCTCGTGCTGTAGAGCCGCAGCAGATGATCCGACGGCCGCGAGGGGGGCGGGCAGCGTGGGTGGCGTGACTGGCGCAACTGGCGCAGCGGGAAGTTGCAGCTGTTGCATGCGCTGGGTCAGCTCGGACACCTGCCCCACAAGAGCACGGATCGCGGAACCAACCTCGCTCGTGCTCTACTCCTGTTTCTTCAGCCGAGAGATGCAGTCCTGTACGTAATCCTCCAGGGTGGGTTGTGAGGTGCCTGCTGCTTCCATGATGGTCCGATAGTTCTGTGACGTAAAATGAGGAAGGAAGCAATTGCAGTGAATAAAGTGAGTGTTTATTGAAATGACGGAATGTGCACAAAAGTCCTTGGTGAAATCTCTCGGCTGGGTGAGGCAGGGGTTAGATGACAGACGGTGCAGTGGCGTGAGTCCCGTGGTGGTTGAAATCCAGGTAGAGACGAAGAGACACGACGAAATCCAGACACGAAGCAACTCCACACAGACGATCCACACACACGAAGACAGGACCAAACACCGCGACATCCAGTTGAACTATCGGACGAGGGGAGAGAGAAGAGGTGAGTATATATAGGCTGAAGGTAACGGGGAACACCTGTGCCGAACTGATTAGCAGCTCAGCTGAGCGAGCACAGATCACATGACAAACCAACAGATCACGAGACTTGAGAACACAACAGATCCGTGAACCGTGACAGGTTGAGACAACGGGAAGATCCTGCTGTTAGGAGGTGTGTTGCTAGAAATCAGTTAGATGGCACAGTTGCTTGGATGATGTGGGGGGAATATTTGCTGGGAACCTCGGGTGGCTCCTTATGTGAATGGGGAGTGGAGAGGTAATGCAGTGTTTGTGACAGGTCTAACTCCATTGAATTTATCTCTTCCTTCCTCCAAAAGATGTGGGGATTGTGTTGTCTCAGCCAAGGCATTCCCAGGATGAGTGGATATGTAGGTGAGTGAATAACAAGGAACCGGAGAGATTCAATGTGGAGTGTGCCGACTTGCATTTGTACTTCCTCAGTGATGGAGGTGACTATTCCATCTAGGGCCTCCACTGCCAAACAAGTATAAGAGGTTAGAAGGAGAGTGTGTTGCTTGGCAAAATATTAAGAAATGAAGTTTCCTACAGCTCCTGTGTCTAGCAGTGCCTCTGTGAGTATTATTCTATGACCCACTTTAAGCTGAATGGTTATCACAACACAAGATGACAGATGCGGATGATGCAGGGGACAACTCACCGCTCTGGAATTAGTAGTGGTGGGGCGAACAAGGCAGGTTGACTTCAATATCCAGATTGGCCGCAGTACATGCATAGGTGTAACTGGAAATGGCATTCACATTCTTCAGGAGTTAGTCAGGTGAAGCCCAGCTGCATGGGTTCAGATCTGGAAGCAGATGATAGTGAGGTAAATTGTGTGGGATGAGTGGAACAACGAGAGCGGAGCAGATTGTCAATCTGAATAGATAGTTCAATTAATTCAGTTAGGTTCCTTCCCTCATTGCAGCATGTTAACTCAGCCTGCAGATCCACATTAAGCTCACAATGATACAGCAACTTCAGTGTGTCCTCCATCCACACAGTCTGTGCAGCGAGTGTCCGCAAAGCTAGAGCAAATTCGATCGAACACCTCCTTGAAGCGATGCAGGAAGTACTCAAAGGAGGAGAATCTCAAACTGTGCATTCCCCATGCAGTGGTAGCCCAGTCGAGATTTTCCAGTGAGTAGTGAACATATAAACGTGATCTTGCTTGACTCAGTACAATATAATGCTGGTTGTTCATTTATGAAGAGTGAGCATTGTAGCAAAAATCCTGTGCAGTCACCGTTGGTGGCAGAGTGGTTGGTGGCTTGGGCGCGATGCACTCTATGCAATGGTGGGCACCACAGGTGTCAATCCCTGGACAGTCTTGAATTCCTAATTCCTCCGTTAGCGATGTTAGCTGTGCTAGCTGACGTTGATGCAGAGTGACTTAGTTAGCTTGAGCTGATATTTTGGAGGAGAGTTGCATAATGGCCACTGGATCGCTGAACTCAGTTCCAGGTAAGAGGCACATGGGAAATGGAGTCCAAAAGGTAAGCTAATACTCAGGCAAAGGCTCCCTCTGATGGTGATGGAAAGATATGGCAGGAGCCTCATTTATGACAGAAATATTCATTTTTTATTTAAATAAAATGAAAATAAAACTAATATTTATTATTATTAATAAAAGCATTATTACATACATGCATATATGCACACACAATGATATATTTTACTAAATGCTGTGATTAATGTCATATTTTATAATGTCAGAAGCTCATTTCAGTCTTGTGAGGAATCAATTCATGATACAAACATCAATTCAAATCTGGTCTTAACTTGATTTGTCATTGTGTTTTATTATTTCTGTATAAGAACGAGAAAGAAATTAAAGACATGTTCTTAATAAATCATGTTTGTGACATTTTTACATTTTGACTGTAGTAAAACACGACAGTAAAAACAAATACACACACTGATCTTACTGGATTTATCACACATTTATTCTGTTATTTGAGTGACAGAAGTTGAGCTGCAGTATTAATGTCATGAAGAGACACTATAACATCTCACTGTTACTGATTTATCATCATCTCAAAGCATTATGAGTAGAATATCTCATCAGTCTATTCTGATTCATCAACACAGTTTCACTGATGATTTATAATTAACATAAAACCCAGGATAGAGCATCTGAGTGAATGTGGTGTGGACTGTGTGGATAAGGCTCATTGTGTCAGAGATGCTGTAGAAGGACAGAGTTCCTGCACTGTCATCCACATACACTCCTACTCTATAGATACCATCAGACACTCCTCTTCTACTGATGATGGGCTTCACAGGGAGATCAGTCTCTATCTTATTGTGTCTGAATGAGTATCTGGAGCGAGAGCAGATCAAACTCCAGGACTGATCGTTATGTCCAAACACACCCTCAACACTCCGTCCCTTCCTGCTGATGCTCTTATATGACACTGATATATCCACATCTCCACTGCACTCAATCTCCCAGTAACAGCGTCCACACACACTCTCTCTACACAACACCTGATACACATCAAATCTGTCCGGATGATCAGGATATGACTGATACTCATTGTTTGTCACCTTTCTGTTGTCCTCAGACAGAATGAGATATCTGTTTGTTGTGTTTGGATCCAGTGTGAGACAACGGGCATCTGAACACAAGAACAGAGACATTTATAAAACAACAATCACTACAGCTGTGAGTGTGTGTGTGTGTGTGTGTGTGTGTGTGTGTGTGTGGACATACATTTCTTCAGTCCTGCTGTAATCATAGATTCTCCTCCATGATCCACACTAAAAAAAAAACACACACAGACACATTCAATCAATCAAAAAACTGTTGCTATGCAGTTGACAAGGTACTCAGGGTGGTTGTTAGAGAGTTGCTACTTAGTTGCCATTGTACTTGAATAATTGCTATGCAGTTGCTAAGGTACTTAAGGTGGTTGCTAGACTGTTGCATTGCAGTTGTCAGGGTACTTGGATAGTTGCTATGCAGTTGCTAAGGTATTTTGGGTAGTTGTTATTCTGTTGGTTTGCAGTTGTCAGAGTACTAGATGGCTGTTAATGCAGTTGCCAAAGGTACATAGGGTGTACGTAGACTGTTGCTATAGAGTTGTCAGGGTACTTGGGTGGTTGCGAGGGTGTCAATAACATGTTCAAGGAAAGGAAAGGATGTGACATGTGGCCAAGTATGGTGACCCATACTCGGAATTTATGCTCTGCATTTAACTCATCCAAGTGCGTGCGCACGCGCACACACACACACACACACACACGCACACACACACACACACGCACACACGCACACACACACACACACGCGCACACACGCACACACACACACACACGCGCACACACGCACACACGCGCACACACGCACACACGCACACACACCATGAACACACACCCAGAGCTGCGGTGCCCGGGGAGCAGTTGGGGGTGCTCAAGGGTCTCACTTCAGTCGTGGTATTGAGGGTGGAGAGAGAGCTGACTACTCACCCTCCCCACCGACAATCCCTGCCGGACCTGGGACTCGAACTCGCAACCTTTCAGTTACAAGCCCGACTCTCTAACCCTTAGGCCATGACTGCCCCGATGGTTGATGGTTGCTATGCAATTGCAAAGGCACTCAGTGTGGTTGCTAGGGTGTTACTATTTGTGACCCGATCTGGTGAAATGAGTCGGAAGTCGCAACGATTCATTTTGAGATACAGGCCAATAATGTGGAAAAACAATGAAAAAATAGATTTTTCTTTATTTGGCTAATATCAAAGAACAGACATTCAAAAATAATCTCTCAAATATTTGTAGTCCAGATAATTTAGTAAAGGTATTTAAATGACTATTAAACCTGACTTAAAGTTTTACAAAATTCGCTGGAAATGAACATTGCTATTTTCAAATCCTCTCGTCATTAAATTCTGAGCATTTCCCTGAATTTCGGGTATGGAAATGTCCCTATTTTACAGTCCATTTAAAACAACCTGCAAATACACCAGCCAGTAACATAATAAATTTACAGGTTAAAACAAAGCAAAGACTTTATATATAGGCTTTATATATAGATTGTTCACTCATATTATTTATGGATGGGAAAAAAATGTAACATCCAAGATGGCAAATAAGCCCTGCCTTCTTCATGAAAGAATTAATTGTTGATTAGTAAAGTCATCGTTAGAATCTTTGGTTTCTACAGAAACAGGTAGCATTTGCAAACTTGTGCTCATGGCTGGTCTAGCATCAAAAGCAAACTTTTTTTAATGCTACTAGAGCATAAGGAACACCATTTATGAGGCAGTTGTTGTTAGATTTCATTGGTGATTTTGAATAAGAAATTTAATCAGAAATTTGGCAAACAGTTTTGGAGAATTTGATGTTTCCTCATTTAAAGAGGAGCTGCACTTTCATGCCCGAGAGGTGTTTCAAAGATGGCCACCGAGTGGAATGACTTGCCTTAAAGGGACAAAGTACTAAACTACTGTCTGTGTGAACTGTACAAGGAAGCACATGATAAGGTTGCAGGATTGTTTTGCACACAATATTAAACATTCCTGAAATGTCTGCCATCACAACTCTAATATGAAAAATATATACAGTCACGGTCAGAATTGTTGGTACCCTTTGTAAATATGAACAAAATGGCTGTGAAATTAAATTTGCATTGTTTATCCATCTTTTTTTTTTTTTTTTAAATGTAAAAAATCTAACCTTTTTATTGAAGACTACAAATTTAAAATGGGGGAAACCTCATTTTATTAAGTTTTTCTCTAATTCACGTTGTCCACAAAAATATTAAACCATTTTCAATTTTTTATCTGTTGGTATTTTATTTAATTCATGATGCCAAGTGTCTGAAAAAGATGTCCAGGACCAGGATTAAAGATACAGCAGTATATTTCATTGAACACATGGTGTACTTTTTTAATCCTGTGTGCACCAAACCCATCGTAAGTGTTTGCTGCTAAAAATCTGTTTTATTTTGATTTAATTTGGGTTTATCAGCGTATGTTGTTTTTTTTTTACTCTCAAACATTTGCTGCCCATTGCCTGGCATTATATGACTGATGACACACTGCAATGGTGTGAGTTAAAAATCTTTGTGTTCTACTAAAGAAACAAAGTCACCTAACATAAACACCTAAACATAAAATGAAGGGTGAACTATCCATTTAAAGTAGTTTTTTTGTTAATTAGTTTTGTGTGAGCAGATTAAGGTTAGGATTTTACTCCTCAGACTAGTACTCTTTAAATCCTTTATATTGTTGCATCCTCTAGAAATTCCTAGACTAGTATAGATATACAGAGACACTGAAAAGTTTACACGGTAAACTTAAAAACTCCTGCTTGACATACTTAAGTTTGTCCAGTGAGAAGTTTGGATCCCTCAGTTGTTCAGAAAGCAGCTTGACTCCTGAATCTCCTGGATGATTGTAGCTCAGATCTAGCTCTCTCAGGTGTGAGGCGTTTGAAGTCAGAGCTGAAGACACATGATGACAGCCTTTCTCTGTCACCATACAGCCAGACAACCTACAAAAACGTACAACAATCCACATCACATTAGTGTATGTTGTCATTTTTTATATTAAACTGATTATTCAGTAAAAACAAGTAAAAAAGTAAAAAATTCATTTTGTGCTCATTTAGCATTAGAAACATTCCCCCAAATGATTGGACATCATATATCTTGCATTTAAATGCCCACCTCGCAACTTACAGGACTTAAATGATCTGCTGCTAACAACTTTGTGCCAGATATCACAACACACCTACAGGGTTCTGATGGAGTCCATGCTTTGATGATTCAGGGCTGTTTTGGCAGTAAAAGGGGGACCAACACAAAATAACAAGGTGGGCATAATGTTATGCTTGATGGGTGTAAATATATACACATACATAAACTCAGCAAAAAAAGAAACGTCCTCTGACTTTCAACTGTTTTTACTTTCAGTAAACTTAATGTGTAAATATTTGTATGAACACTAAAAGAGTCAACACCATAAGACATAAACTAAAAATGTTTCACAATGTGTCCCTGAATGAAGGGAGGCTAAAAAACAAAAGTACCAGTCAGTATCTGGTGTGGCCACCAGCTGCTTGAAGTACTGCAGTGCATCTCCTCCTCATGGACTGGACCAGATTTGTCAGTTCTTGCTGTGAGATGTTACCCCACTCTTCCACCAAGGCACCTGCAAGTTCCTGGACATTTCTGGGGGGAATGGCCCTAGCCCTCACCCTGCGATCCAACAGGTCCCAGACGTGCTCAATGGGATTGAGATCCGGGCTCTTCGCTGGCCATGGCAGAACATTGACATTGCTGTCATGCAGAAACTCACGCACAGAACGAGCAGTATGGCTGGTGGCATTGTCCTGCTGGAGGATCATGTCCGGATGAGCATGCATAAAGGGTACCACATGAGGGAGGAGGATGTCTTCCCTGTACTGCACGGCATTGAGATTGCCTGCAATGACAACAAGCTCAGTCCGATGGTGATGTTATATACTGCCCCAGACCATGACGGACCCCCCACCTCCAAATCGATCCCGCTCCAGGGTACAGGCCTCTGTGTAACGCTCATTCCTTCGACGATAAACACGAATCCATCCATCTCCCCTGGTGAGACAAAACCGTGACTCATCAGTGAAGAGCACTTTTTGCCACTCCTGTCTGGTCCAGCGAAGGTGGGTTTGTGCCCATAGGCGGCATTGTTGCTGGTGATGTCTGGTAAGGACCTGCCTTACAACAGGCCTACAAGAACTCAGTCCAGCCTCTCTCAGCCTATTGCGGACAGTCTGAGCACCGATGGAGGGATTGTGTGTTCCTGGTGTGACTCGGGCAGTTGTTGTGGCCATCCTGTACCTGTCACGCAGGTGTGATATTCGGATGTACCGATCCTGTGCAGGTGTTGTTACACGTGGTCTTCCACTGCGAGGATGATCAGCTGTCCTTCCTGTCTCCCTGTAGCACTGTCTCAGGCGTCTCACAGTGCGGACATGGCAATTTATTGCCCTAGCCACATCAGCAGTCCTCATGCCTCCCTGCAGCATGCCTAATGCACGTTCACGCAGATGAGCAGGGACCCTGGGCATCTTTCTTTGGGTGTTTTTCACAGTCGGTAGACAAGTCTCTTTAGTGTCCTGCGTTTTTAGAACTGTGACCTTAAATGCCTACTTTCTGTAAGCTGTTAAGGTCTTGACGACCATTCCACAGGTGCATGTTAATTAATTGATTATGGTTAATTGAACATGCATGGAAAACATTGTTTAAACCCTTTACAATGAAGATCTGTAAAGTTATTTGGATTTTTACAACATTATTGTTGAAATGCACAGTCCTGAAAAAGGGACGTTTCTTTTTTTGCTGAGTTTATATACCAGAGATCACATTAACCGAAAATTGTCCATCATTGACAGATTTTTTAATTAGTAATGGAAAACTCTGAAAGCCATCTATCACTTTTACAGATTACACTGAAAGTGATATATTGTAAATTGTATATTATTATTTGGATTTCATATTTAAAAATGACCTCAAGTTAACATCAGGTAGTTAGCTAACAAAATATTTCAAATAGGCATTTATAATTTATTAATTTATAATTATTGATTATGTTCTTAATATAATTTCCCTATCCGTGGGGTAAAATGCCCCTTGGTTAAAACATAATTTTTGTAAAAAATCTTATAACATGAAAACACTTTCTTTAATACTTTGATTATCAATTATTGTCAATAACAATATTGTCATTGTCAATAAAACTATGATAAAACTAATTTCTTAACACATTTAACTTTTGTTTCATACAAAAAATTACAAACCTCCTTAAGGGAGGTGTTTTCACACACTTAACCCTACTGTTCATTCATCAATTGAAAATAGAATAGTTCAATAGATCAATTGGGCTTTAAGAACAGATATTATTCCATAAAATGAGAATCTATTAAAATAAAGAAATACATTTATTTACCTAGCCCAAGCTATTTTTATTTACATAGCCCAAATTATTTTATGCTTTGTTTTTTTTTTCAGTGTCCTCTGATGTCATTTTCATGTCTCTGTTAATCTGTTTACTTCATAAATAAATGCATAAGCCTATAGAGTATGTATGCCCTGTAGGTTCACAAGATAAACAATGAAAATGTGAACACAAATAAAAGCAATTAAATGTGTTATACTAACTAAAACATGAAAATTTAAATGACAGGTAATTATAGTTTATGACAGAATTTTTACGACCATGTCCATCAAAATGACAGACAAAGTTACAGTCTATTGCAACCTCTGATATATCCATATAAAAGACTAGCAAGAGCTGATTCCAAATCATTAGTACTTATCTTGCTGGATCTGTCCCCTGCTTTTGACAGGGTTAACCACAAGATCCTCCTGTCAACCCTATTGGCAAAGGGAATCTCAGGAACTGCACTCCAGTGGTTCAAATCTTACCTTTCTGACAGGTCTTTCAAGGTATCTTGGAGAGGTGAGGTATCCAAGTCACAACATCTAGCTACTGGGGTGCCTCAGGGCTCAGTTCTTGGACCACTTCTTTTCTCTTGTCTACAGGGCATCACTAAGTTCTGTCATTCAGAAACATGGCTTTTCATATCACTGCTATGCTGATGACACTCAACTCTACCTCTCATTCCATCCTGATGATCCGACGATAGCTGCTCAGATGTCAGCTTGTCTAACAGACATTTCTTACTGGATGAAGGACCATCATCTTCAACTAAACCTTGCCAAGACTGAACTGCTTGTGGTTCCATCAAACCCACTGTTTCATCACAATTTCACCATTCAGTTGGGCACATCAACCATAACTCCTTCAAAAACAGCCAGAAACCTTGGAGTTGTGATTGATGATCAACTGACTTTCTCAGACCACATAGCTAAAACTGCCCAGTCCTGCAAATTAGCTTTATTCAACATCAAGAAGATCCGACCCTTTCTTTTGGAACATACTTCACAACTCCTTGTTCAAGCTATTATTCTGTCCAGGCTGGACTATTGCAATGCTCTTTTGGCAGGTCTTCCAGCCAGCTCTATCAAACCTTTACAATTAATCCAGAATGCAGCGGCAAGACTAGTTTTTAACGAGCCAAGAAGGACGCACGTCACTCCTTTCTTCATCAGTCTGCATTGGCTACCAGTAGCTGCTCGCATTAAATTCAAGGCATTAATGTTTGCCTACAGAACTACCACTACTTCGGACTTATGTGCCCTCTAGAAGCTTGCGTTCTGCAAGTGAGCTGCGCATTATTGTGCCATCCCAAAGAGGCACAAAATCACTTTCACGGACTTTCTCATTAAATGTACCCTCCTGGTGGAATGACCTGCCCAACTCACGCCGAACAGCTGAGTCCTTAGCCATCTTCAAGAATCGGCTAAAAACTCATATTTTCCATCTTTATTTAACCCTCTAACTCTAGCACAGTCTTTTCTAATTCTATTCTTTAAATTATTCTCTTTTAGATTTGTACTCTATCCATTTACGTACTGCTTGTTTTCTCTAAAAAAAGCAACAAAAAAAAACAACCAAAAAAAACCCCACTAACACTACTAACACTATTTTCTCTCTTTACAATTAACAAAGCTAACAATAGCTTGCCCCCCACCTTTTCCAAAGTAAAATTCAAGCACTTTTCAAGCACTCTCAAGGTGCATTTTCAAGATTTTCCAGCACTTCACATCTGTGGTACATTACATTTTTACATTCATGAGTTCTTAACTTTAAATCAGAGGTTAATGATTATTAAAAACCAATGGTCTGGATTGCATAATAACAATGCCTAATATAAATAGCCAACATACAGTATACACATTATAAAATTTAAAACATTAAAGAATTTACAGGCCAGGGTATCTGCAATATATTTTAAATACAAATTAAAGGCTTTTTAAGACCTGCACAAATAAAATAAATACCGTATGAGTGGGGTATGGCAATGTTTTACACAAATACATGAAGTTTTATTTGAGAGAGTGCAAGACCTGAAAACAACTGTAGCGTTTGACGGATTTTTCCTTACTGATAACCAGGGGTGGATCTAGCATCAGTGGATATGGGGCTTAGCCCAGATCGATGTCCTTTAAATAAATTGCTTAAAACTTACATTGGTTAAGTAGCTTATTTTAAACATTTATTTAAAGAACATTTATAATTAAACACACAGGGCTCTGTAGCTTACACATATTTTTGATGAACTCCTGCATGCATTTACACTGCATTTTCAAATTGCATAAATAATATTAAGAAATTGATGTTTTAAATAGAAAAAAAATAGAACACAGACATATAAACTATATATATAAAAATAGAATGACACTTTTAAATGTGAAACTAAAATTGCCATTAGGCGGCAGTAAGCCACTGTCTTAATGACTGAGTCGCTGTCATTCATTCAATCGATTCAAAACGGCTGATTCATTAAACAACAAAGTAAGAACTGTTTTTTATGAATGGGCCAGTGAATCACTGATTAAAAACGCGTGCAAAAAACACTGCAATGTGCAAAGGGCACGACATGGCTTTGCTTAGAACTAGAGCACAAAGACAATATTTTCTTAACGATTTAAATCACTTAATAACTTATTTTTTTACTGAATTGTTGCCCTGACAGTTAGTAAATTCTGCCACTGACCATGTGAAATGCTAACGACGCATATAATGCGTGTGTCCTAGATAGTCTGCCATTTGTTGCTACAGTTACAATAACCTTATTTAGATACGGAGCTCTGTATTATGAAGTTGTAAGGTAAGATACCTGAAGCAGCTACATTTTGCTGTTTAACTGCTGGTTTAAAAGAAATTATATTAATGTGCATGAAAACGCTTTACGCGCAAAAGACATGGTAGTAAAAATATTTGGGGCTTCAGCCCCCTTAGCCCACCCCTAGTGCCCTAACTTAACTAACCTAAACGCCTCTATTGCATGCATTTGCAAAACATTAGTTTTAAAGATAATTTGTATCTGTCATTTTCAGACCATCGTTGGCTAAAGCGACAACCCCCAGGCATGTTTTATCTCTCTCGCTTTTCCATCAGAGGGCGCAATAATAAAGATGGCGGATCACACTACAGCCATGCGTGCTGACTCGAGCGGAGCTGTTTTTTATTTAAAAAAAAAAAATTCAGTAAGAAAGCAAATCATTATGAAACCAATGCAACTGCATTTTCAAGCACTTTCAAGCACTTTATCCAAAATTTGAGCATTTTTCATACCTTGAAAACACTACACTAAAATGCAAGCATTTTCAAGGAATTCAAGCACCTGTACTACCCCAGGTAAGTTACAGGATAACTGGGTCACATTTGTGGCATCGTATGCTGCCACTTTAGGCTCACAGCCACATTAGCCAGTGTTTACGGTGCCATATCTTTGCAAAATCTGTCCCAGATACGTCTTAATGACACATATGTGGACCACGTTTTGTTTACACCCTGATTACCGTATAGCATTTTGTTCTTTTTTTGTGTGGAAAAAACAGTTACCTCAGTATCTCCATCTGACAGTTTGGACTTGTTAGTCCTTCAGAAAGAAGCATCACTCCAGAATCCTGCAAGTCATTGTTACTCAGGTCCAAATCTCTCAGGACACTCTTTGAGGATTTTAAAACTGATGACAAACTCCCACAAGACTGAGCAGTGAGATTACATATGGAACATCTGAAAAGAACAGCATAGTACTTGATTACAGAATTAATATTAACAGTGCAATTTATTTATTCATTCATTCATTTTTGTTTTTATAAATAAATAAATAATCAAGTATTTCAAACTCAAACCTCAATATCTCTAGTTTAGAGTTTGGACTCTTCAGTCCATCTGAAAGAAGCTTCAATCCAGAATCCTGCAAGTCATTGTTACTCAGATCCAGCTCTCTCAGGACAGAGTTTGAGGACTGTAGAGCTGAAGACAAACTTTCACAGCACTGAGCAGTGAGATTACATCCACACAGTCTGTGAACAGAACAAAACAAAGAAACAGCCATATTAATGTGAATTTATCAGACAGGTTATATAGTGATTTATAAACTGTAGTTAATACATTAAAAGACTATATACAAAAAGTGAGTTAATTATTGAATGTCACTGTAATTATGTTAACGTCTTATTCACCGTGACCACATTTTAGATCTCTTAAACTTTTTTCTTATTTGTTGTTATATTTAAAAGGGTTGCATTGGTTATGATGCACATGAATGTCACCACAAAGTCATTACAAGTGGAAAACTTTCTGAGTTGTGGGAGTGTCACTGAGAAAATATTACAGACATCATAATGTAGATTTGTATTGATGGTAATTACAGTTACGATTTAATTACTAATATGTAAATAGATAATGGTTTGTTGACAATTTATTAAATACAGTTCTCACTTTAGATTAGGTCACATAAACTCTGAAAATGTCATAAATTGCATGTCATAAGCATGCATTTATTGAACATTAATTGCATTAATATTTAGTGTTCCTTAAAATGTTTACAAATACATTAAACACACATATAAACACTGGGTGTTCATGTTTTATAGGGACATTATATAAAAACAGCTTTTTTGTATTGTACTTTTTTGTAAACTGTATATCCTGTCCCCACTAAGTCTAACTTTAAGCCTACCGCTAATCCAAACTGATGTATTTTAACAACGTGAACTAATTTATTTGTATGCATTTCATATTGACACCATTATACTTTTTTATTTAAAAAATACTTTGAGCATAGGCTTAATGTAATTGTACATTTTAAGAAATTCTTAATACTAATGCAATTAATGACCTATTAAGGTTTTAAACCCTTAATTACATTTTTAGATATACCATGATCTAAAGTGAGAACATTTTGCAGTTTACAAAGCATTATCTATCACTTTATCTATGACATAATTAAAGAATAAATATTTGTTAATTACACTGACAATTAATGAAGAATCCCTCAGAGTCAACTCCAGAAGGTTAAGCTAATAACACTTTGTGCTCAACACTGCAGCAAATTATTCAGGAATCAAACTGATCCAACTTACTGACTCAATGATCTGGCCACAGTTGTTGTAAATGCACTGAATCTTTCCTACTCAAATGAGGGAAGAACCAAGAATAATATGATCCTCAGAGCTGAGAAGTTTACTGAAGAATTGATCAAGCTATTGTAATGATCAAATCCATACAGAAAGGAAACATGTTCATAAATGAAATATTTGAAACAAAATTTTCCAGGATGGTTTGGACATCTGACAGTTTTCTCATTGTTGTTTTTTGTTTGTTTGTTTTTGTTTTGCCTGCCTTGTGTTTTTGAAGGAAATACCACTGATACAATCCTACTGCAATATAGGTAAGGGAAATATTTGCTAGTTATAGTTATGAGACACCTATTCATCCAAATATTTGAACACTGTGATTCAGTGAATGTGAATGCCAGACCTCAGTATGTTCAGTTGACAGTGTGGACTCTTCAGTCCATCATAAATCATCTTCACTCCTGAATCTCGCAGGTGATTGCTACTCAGGTCCAGCTCTGTCAGGTGGGAGTTTGGTTGTTGTAGAGCAGAAGACACAATTTCACAGCATGTTTTATCAAGACCACAGCCATCAAATCTGCCAAAACAGAATGTTTAGCCAGATTATTTTCTAATGTTCACTTTTTTGCAATAATTAATTTTACTCTCCATAATTGCAGGAAATATTTTACATAGTATTTTGAGATTTAATTGTTTAGTAATGTAGAACAAAATGTTTGATTGAACACCCTTACAGAAAAATCACTTGAATTCCACATTTTCCACGTTTGTGATCATGTGTACACATATTTTCCACATGTGTCTACAAATTTTCCACATGTAATCATGTGCCCACATATTTTATTACATGTGATCATGTGTCCACTTATCTTCCACATGTGAGAAATATGGGTCACATGAAGACATGTAACCACATGTTGCAATATAGTACATGTGCAACTAATTTACAAAACTATTACACTTTTCTAAAATAATATAATTAATTATAATATTAATATTACAATAATATAATACATTCTTCACTTATTATTACAATTAATATTACTATTAACTACTACTCAGTATTAATCTAATAATAATCACAAGATAGATATGTTTTACAGATGATGCACCTTTAACATTTTCACAACCCTTGTTGTTAAGGGACTTAAATAAAATTAAAAAGCAATTAAGCAATTTGTTACAGAAAGCCTTTAAGAAAAGGGTTGGCAAACTTTTTGACTCAAGGGCCACATTAAGTTTGGCACATTAAATGAGGGGCCGCATGATATGTTTATGACAAATTAAGCTTTGATATATACATTTTTTAATTCTAAATTAACACTCAATTACTACTGGACTGTGTGTATACTTGTACATACATGGCAGTTATATTCTTGTACCATATTTTTTAAATGAGCACTTTATGACACAATAAGATGAATTATTGTACAGGTCGATTTATGTATAAGACACATTTGATCATTTTATTCAGAAATAAAAAGTACGCTGTTCTGTGTCAGCCACAACACATGGATATGTTTTCTATGTGTATTTACACTTGAATAGAACAGAAACAGCGTATCTGCGTGTCGCAGCTGACAGAGAACAGCGTACGCAGTTTGCATCCAATGGGTACTTTCCAAAAGTATGTTTTTAATACATTTCTGGGCCTTGACAGTGTATTTTACTTGGCAGTCAATGGGACAATCAAAAAGCTACCAGTTTTCATCCAAAATATCTTAAATTGTGATCCAAAGACATTGTGATCAAACCTTTTATGGGTTTGGAATGACATGGCGGTTAAGTGATTTATGACAAAATGTTCATTTTGGGCTAGAGTAACTCTTTAAGATTTCATCCAAAACGGCATACAAATTAGTCAAAAGTCAGTCATAAAACAATGCTAGGCATATTATACAATAATAATAAACTGAGACGATTATCACAAATAAGCACAATTTTGAACCACATCTTTCTTATTCATTGTATTCCACCACATACCCATTACAACTGATAATATGATGCACTAGGAGCTTGCTGTTCTAAAATGAATCCGTGAGTACAGTTTACAAACCCATGGGTACAGATTGTGAAAGTGTGGGCACGGATTAGGAAATTGTGGGTACAGATTAAAAACCGAAAGTACAATTTGCAAAATCTGAGCGCATGGACTGGAAATTCGTGGGTACGATTTATTAATCAGCGGGCAGGATTTGTTAAACCGGGGGAGCAGTTTAAGAATTTGTGAGTACGGTTTATAAACCGAGGGAACAAATGCAAAACAGTTGACATGGATTAATTTTGGATTCTTAAACTGTTCCCTCAGTTTAACAAATCTCGTGTCCAAGAATTTCCAATCCGTACACTCAGATTTTGTAAACCATACCTTCAGGTTTTAATCCATACCCACAAATTCATAATCTGTGCGCACGCTTTCACAATCTGTTCCCACGGTTTGTAAACTGTACTCATGGATTATTTTTTTTTAGTACAACAGCAAGGATCTAGATGTTGAAGAATCATATTATTATCTTATTATCATATTATAATCATATATTATTTTATTGCATAGCCTATTATTATGTGAAATAGACCTACAGTAAATTTAAGTGATACTCTATCAGTTGTACTGTAATACAGGTGTAATACAATTTAAGAAGAAACCTGTTTGTCAAAATCTTGTTTATTTGTGATAATCTTACCACTTTATTAATATTGTATAGCCTATAATAAACTTGGCATTGTGTTATGACTAATCCACCAGGCCTCTGTAACTACTGCAACACTTTAAATGTCATAAATATCTATTGTCAGATCTAGTCTAGTCAATGCAATAATGCTACATTCATTTACCAGGTGAATAATTTAACTTATAGTTTTTACAGTCTTTTAGGCTCCTGGTTGCTCAAGGCATTCAGAGTACATGGCTACATATATAATTAGCAACAACTTATTTTTGTAGCAGTATTGACACGATAATTAGAAGATGAAATGACCCACTGTAGTAATACAGTTTTAGGGGACGTTCAAATGTCTCATCTTTTGTGTGCTCAAGTTCACTATTTCAAATGTAGCCGCGTGGTATGCGTGGTCAGAATGGAAGTAATGTGGACACGCTAATTTTTCCAGGCACGTCCGCACCGCGTCGAGATAAAAATATCTCAACTTTTCAGAATGCCGCAAGCGCACCACGAGTCATGTGACAAGAACCAACCAATTAGCTTTGGCTTCAGAGCTATTGCAAGCGATTTTTAGTGTTGGAAATCCATGGGTTTCACATTGGAAAATACCATGGTTTTTATCATGGGTATATAATTGTGTTTTACATGTGATCTCGTGTTTCACATGTGATCACATGGGATTCACGTTATCACATGTGTTTCTCATGGGTTTCACATAAGAAAATACAATGGGTTTCACATGGGAATATACATGTTTCACATGTGATCACATGGGTTTCACGTGGGATTCACATGTCATCACATGTTTCACATAGGAAAACACCATGTGTGTCACATGGGAATAAACGTTTCACATGTTATCACATGTGTTTCCCATGGGTTTCACATAGGAAAATACCATGTGTTTCACATGGAAATATACATGTGTTCTCACAAGTGAATTCACGAGATTCACATGAATACGTTTTGTATTTTTGTGTGTGTGTGTGTGTGTGTGTGTGTGTGCTTTTCCCATGTTGCAAATGTGAAACTTCACATGTGCAGAATCACATGTATGTTTGACCACATGTGATTTTGCACATGTGAAATTCATGTGTTTTTTCTGTAAGGGCAATAGTCGGTGAAATTACTCACAGCGCTTTTTTGCAGCATCTCACAGCTGGAATGAGTCTTGTGTAGTTTGAAGATGACAACGTGAGCCTCTTTGGGTTGAACTCTTCCAGCACCTTCTCTGACATCAGCAGTACGTAGGTCAGCACTGTGCACATTGAAGATGAGAGGTCTCTTCCTGGATGGAAATCTGAACTGAGGTAACTTTGTATTTCCTCATATAATGAATGATCTTTGAGCTCAAGTAAGCAGTAGAATAGGTTGACTACAGCTTCATCTGAGATATTGTACTTGTTTTGTTCATGTTTTATGTATTCAATTGTTTTTGTGATGCTCAATGTGGTGTCTTCACTGTGTGTGGTCAGGCCTTTGAGTAGTTTTTGACTGGATTTCAGTGAAATGCCCATCAGAAAGCGCAGGAATAGGTCCAGATGGCCTCTCTGACTCTTTGTGGCTTTATCAATGGCCTTCTGCAGTAGCTCCAGTAATGTGATATTTTCCTTGGGCTCATCAAAGAAAAACTGAAGCTCCTGCATGTTCTTGTTCAGGTAGCAGATGAACACATGCACTGCAGCAAGAAACTCTTGAACACTCAGATGCACAAAGCAGAAGACCTTTGTCTCATGAAGTCCATCTTCCTTCTTAAAGAACTCAGCAATCATTCCTGTGAACTCAGTGTCTGTACTCACATCAATATCACATTCTTCCAGATCTTCCTCATAGAACACAATGTTATCCTGCTTCAGCTGTTCAAATGCTAGTTTGGCTAGCTTCAAAATCATTTCCTTATTTAAATGTAAGAGCACTGTGCGTTGTCTTTCTGCTTTTTCGTCGTACTTTTGATTCTTGATGTTCATCTGTATCAGCAAAAAGTGAATGTACATTTCAGTGAGTGTTGTGCTGATGTTCTCTTCACTGTTCTTGGTGAGAATGTTTTGAAGTACTGTGGCCGTTATCCAGCAAAACACAGGAATGTGGCACATTATGTAAAGACTATGAGATGTCTTAATGTGTGAGATGATTCTGGATGCCTGAGTTTCATCTGTGATTCTCTTTCTGAAGTACTCCTCCTTCTGTTGGTCAGTGAATCCTCGCACCTCTGTAAATAAACCTACATACTCAGGAGGGATCTGATTGGCTGCTGCTGGTCGTGAGGTCACCCAGACAAGAGCTGATGGAAGAAGCTTGCCTTTGACCAGACTTGTAAACAATACATCTACAGATGATTTTTCCTCAACAGCGTTCAATGTTCCACTGTTAAAATTCAAAGGCAGTCGACTCTCATCAAGTCCATCAAAAATAAATGCAAGTTTATATTCTGTATATAACTTTGACTTCTCCAGATTCTTCAATTCATTATAAAATACCTGTAGGAACTCATGAAGATTGACCTCTCTATCCTTAATCCTGTTAATCTCTCGGAATGGAAGCAGGAACACACAGTCTATATCCTGATTGGCTTCTCCTTCTGCCCAGTCCAGAATGAATTTGTGCACAGAGACAGTTTTTCCAATGCCAGCGATGCCCTTGGTCAGAACAATCTTTTCCTCATTATTTTCCCTTAATAATGAAAATAATTTATTGCAATTGATTGGTTTGTCCTGTGTTTGTTTCTTCCTGAAAGCATCATCAATCTTCAGAATCTCACATGCCTGATAGACATCTTTCATATCGCCCTCTGTGATGAACAGTTCTGTGTAAACAGCCTTGAGATGAACTTCATTTTCTTTCTTGCACTCAAAAATATGTTCTGCTTTTTTCTTCATGTTCATTTTGTGAGTTTCCAAAAACTTCTGCAGCATCAAATCCTCTTTTAAAGGGACTGATGCAACTGAATAAAAACATGATGAAAAAGAAAGTTATTGTTGAATGTAATAATAATAAAAAAAAAATTAGGCTTTTCATTTTGGAAATTATTTCCAATGACTTTGAATTTAAAAATATACAGTCATGGCCTTGGTAAATATCAAGAAAAAATTCTGTGAAAATTAACCTACATCACTAATCTAATTGATCTTTTATTTAAAAAGAAAATCTCAAAAACCTTACCATTAAAACAAAAACTTCTAAAACAATTTAAAAAGTGGTAAATGACATTATAATTATAACATTAAAATATAGTTTCCTTGATGTAAAAGGGTTATGTGTGATTATATCAACAAATGTATAATATTTTGGAGGAGTTTATAGCTCAGATAAAACTTGCGATTTATAAAGTAAACTTTGTGCAGGATCTATAATTAACCCAACATATGCTTTTACTGTTGTAGCATTTACTTCTGCACCTGTTTCAGTATTCAGACCAACTCTGACTTGAGTTGAGAGATGAAGAGTTTTATTACTTTTTTTACATTACAGGTTTGACATTACACTATTTATTTTTCTTTATTACCTTTTGTGTGTTTGTCCTCTAAACATTTAGCAAGTTGGTTCTGGTTCATCTTTTTCAGTATATCCAGCGTGGTGTCCACAGCACGTTCTGGTCCTAAACGATCCAGCATCTGATCCACTGTGTCAGTTGCATCTGCTTTCCCCAGTACAGAAGCTGGAATGGGTCCATCTTCTCTTAAGAAGCTCTTAAATCTCTTAAAGTTTCCTTCTTCCAGATCATCCAGTGTGTCATGAAGCAGTCGTTTAGTAGACGCCATCGTTCTTCACTGACTGCTATTAAATAAGAAGAAAATGTTTTACAATAGGTCCACACTTACTAGGCACTTACTAAATAGGGCCTGAAACTGTATTTTTTATGGTGAAATATCGAAAAATCATAACCACCAACCTCAAGAGACCTCATTTTTAATTTGAATATTTATTACAAAATTTCCTCTAGACCAGACTAAATTCTCCAAACACAGCAAATGGAGTTTATACCAAGAAATTCTATTTTGGTCTCATCTGAACACATGACATTCTCCCACGCCTCCTCTGGATTATCCACATGGTCTTTGGCAAACTTCAGACAGTCCTGGTCATGTGCTTGCTTGAGCAGGGGGCCTTGTGCATGTTGAAGGATTTTAATCCATGACGGTGTAGTGTATATAGCTGGTCCGACCTACGCCACAGGGCAGCTCTGTGGACGTACGCATCTAATGCATGGACAGGGCAAGTGCAATTTAGCTTTTCCTGGCCTGGGTCAGTAAAAGGTGGAGGACAGAAAGCCTGAAGCACGACGGGCTGTGGTATGGTATGGTAGGGACCTTGGGAACGTATCCTGCTTTAGGGTAGATGAAAGCTTTGGCCATACCTGGCGCAAACTTAAGGTAGGAAGGGGCCACTGAAAGGGTCTGCAGGTCCCCAACTCTCTTAAGAGACATCAGTGTTAACAACAGTGCAGTCTTAAGTGAAAGGAAGCGGTCTCGGATCTCTTCAATAGGCTCAAACAGAGGCTTGCAGAGGGCCTCGAGTACCACAGCCAAATCCCACGTAGGGATGCGATGTCGTGTCAGAGGCCTCAGCCTCAGTGCACCCTTCAAGGGGGGTGTGGTAGGCTGAGATTGCCACCACAAGCACCTTCAGGGTGGAGTGGGCTATCCTTGTGGAGAAACAGGCCTGTAGGGACTCCAGAAATGTACCAATTGGGTAAGGTGACTGGGCCTAACAGGTGGTCTCCACACCATGAAGAGTCTTGACGTCATGGTGTATGTTTTCCTCGTAGAAGGAGTTCTGGACTGGAGGATGGTCTCAACAACCTCGGTTGAGAGACCGGAAGCTAGGAGTTATGCCCCCTCAGAGGCCACACCCACAACTTCCACATCGCCGGGTGGGGGTGGAAGATGGTGCTTGTGAGAGGAGATCCCTCCTGAGGGGAATCTTCCATGGAGAGCCTTTAAGAAGGGAAATCAGGTCTGAGAACCATACTCGGCCTGGCCAGTATGGGGCTACTAGAATTAGACGGACACCGTCTGAGGACACCCTCTGGGGTTGAACCCGCGCCGGTGCGTTTTTTTCAAAAGCCCCCTATATAAACTTAAATTACTCCATTTTGATCGTACAGATAAGATCAATACATCAATCGAATCTGTAAAGGGTCTATTTTTATTTGTACAGACACATAGTAGCAATAAAACTGTGAGTGTGTCAAATAAAGAAAATAAGCAGGGTGTGCTGTGTGCTGCGTTGGTCTCCGTGATCTTCATCTTCAAACACGTCACTTAAATGATATATTATTTGGCGAAAACAGCACACTGAGACATAATACATGTACCTAGAGAAAGCTTGATATTTCTACTTTTAAACGAAGTGTTATCAAAAACAAATATTAACCGTATGAAACCAAAGCGATGTCCTGTCTATCCCGTTAGAGCTTATTATCTTTAATTAGATCACGCCCATGAGTAACTTACGCTTTCATATTATGGTTGGCCATGTGAAAATCACCATACGCAAAGCAGAGTCAAGTTCATCTGGGTTACTGTTTGCTTCTGAAGAAGATGCTGTGAGGAATAAGAGTTATATTTACCCCATCAATAGAAGAATGCAATGTGACACGCAGCAGATTCAACAGAGGATATCTTTCTTGTATTAGCCTACTTGCATTCGATGTTATTGTGTTACTGTGACAGACTAAGTTGTACACATTTTACTAGTTAGACTTCTCCAAACTATAATTCCTGACTACATCAAGTGAAACACTATAAAGTATGTTTTACTTGTCTCTCGATGCCAGGATGTTTATTTTAATGTTCTAGAAAACAATGCAATATAAAAGTAATAGTGTTTACACTATAACAGTGTAGCGTCTGGACCAATCAGACAATGGTTCATTAGATTTACCCAAATCAGTGGTTTATTGAATTAACAATTAAGCACAGACTTCCCCTCACCCAAACCAACACTGGGTGCCGCAAAGTCTTAGATGGGCCCGGTTACCATGGCAACCAGGGCACTTCTGGCAGACCAGATAAACTTTACGATCCAAAAGTATGTATAGAGAGACTTCCCCCATCCTGACTGTCTCTAAAGCAGACATACTAACATTGGAAGTGACTTATTTTGTCAATTCTGAGACAAACCTTTCTGTGACGAACACACAAATAATCACAGATCACTATGTATATTACGACTGTTCAGATACTTTGTCTTTTGTTTCATTAACTGTTTTATGCATGTTTTATGGTAGATTTTTATGTAGTATAAGAGTGTTTGGTCTCGTTGAAATTGTATTTTGATTATCTAAAAGATGGTGTATATTAGATGTTGATACCTGCGCGACATATTAGTGTTCTAAGAATCCTTAGTATTTTTGACCTGAACCCCTATTAATTTACATATGCAAAATGCCATGCCTCTGGAAACAAAGGGTCGTAAAACGAGGACCCAGTTTCTATCCTCCCACTGAGAAAGTCAGCCTTCTCATTGGTCGAACCCATTTGGGAAGGTGTGACTCTCTCCAGACTTTAAAGGGCTCATGCACAGTTTCACCTTCTCTTCTGCAAAATCTTCAGATTGTTTGTTGCGTGGAGGCCCTCCACAACAAGGCCACGGGCCTGTGGCCCAGCCACATGCGGCCTTCCTAACCATAGAGATGGCTTTTGATCACAAGACTCAAACCTACAACACTGGAGTTTGTTTTCACTCATTCCTGGAGCTCATCATCATGGAAATGTCCTCGACCAGACATTCCTTTCTCCACATCTTCATCTCTGGATTGTGGCCTACGCATCCGCTGCATCCCACAATGCCAGCAAACCCCATTTCACACAAAGCCATGTGCTCACCCAGGAGGGAGGATTCTCCTGAGCACAACAAACTCAAGGACAACCTCGGAGTTTCAAGGAATTGCAACTCCAGCCATCAAATAGAACCATCCGGACCTGTTTCAAAGGCTTCTCGAGACCCTCGTCCCACAGCCAGGTCAAATGCAAGTATAATACCTTGTATCAGACAGAGGTCTGATGTAAGCTATCGTATACTGTGCTTTGAACTAGAAACTGATGGTTTTTAGAGATGGTTAACTCTGACTCTCCCCTTTCCCTCTTTCCATACCTATCCATCCCCTTTAGCCTTACCATGTATGCCTGATGTGTGTGTGTGTGTGTGTGTGTGTGTGTGTATATGTATATGTGTTGTTTAGTTTTAATTATGTGTTAGCCTGTAGTTAATAAAGTTCTTGTGCACAAATTACATGAGTTTCTGATTCTGCATTGCAAAATGTCACTTTACGATTTCCGATCAAAGCTACATGCTCTAATGCATTAGTATTTAACAAAGTTATTTTCTGCGACCAAGAAAATATTTTTTTCTGTGAATACATATGAATTTACCCTGAATGTTCGCCGGACGAACGGGTCAATTGATTGTAATGTGAATGCTGTTTCATCAAGATAATTCTTCTGAATTATTAATTATTAATTATTATTATTAATGATTAATTATTAATATTTCCCTCTTGAGCTAATTCACGACAACAGAGTCTAGAAAACACGTATTGTATTGTATAAGACATTGACTATAAAATCATATTTTATTCTTATTTATCATATAACAATAGAATGGAAACGTAAAAGCCTTGGAGTGTTTATTCTGAGTGTATGTTTAGACCAAATAATCTAGAACTCCATTCATTGGATCTTCTCGCATTGTTTCTTACCTGAAAGTCAAAGTCTCATTGATGGACCATTAGGGAGGGCTCTTTGTCTCTCAGGTGTGAATCACTAAATATTCATGACCATTGTCACTCGCTTGAATATTCTCTTTCAATGACAAAACATGCTTGAGTAAATTTACATCAATATGCTGTTTTCTCTGAACAAGTGAATGAGATGGTTCTCACATCATTTTGTAGAAAAAACTCTACACTACCACATCCAGTTCTCAAAAGTCTTGTGAACAAATGTTCTGTATGTATTTCATGCCCTTATTTCAGTGACTTAAATTTTTTTAGTTTTCATTAACCATGCACAAACATTGTTTTCTCAAAAACACAAATATGTACATTCATGTTGCTTACATATTATTGTAGACTTTAGCCATTAATTTTTTTAAGATGCTGAAAAAAGCACAAATGTCAGGGTACGTCTTCAGGGCCCAGATGGTTAAATGAGCTGTGACTTCTTTCTTTTCTTTTGTTTCTTCACAGAAACAGTTAAAGTATTTCAAATTTAATCAGTTTGGAATTAATTTAAAGATGGACAACAATACAGAAAATATAAACAATTTGTGAATGTTTCTGTTAAACCTTTAAACAACCTTTAAACACACACATTGACACACAGTTCAGCTCAGATTTGGAAAAGTTCGCTCCAAAAATCTAGGAAAAATGATACAGAATGTTCAGACACTTGCAAAAGAAAGCATGTAAATCACGTCACAGTTTCACATATAAGTGCACCTGCGCCATGTGCTTCAGACCATAGCAAGACATGGTTAAATACCCCAGATGTCAACTAAACTAAAAGACTTTCTTAAGGTGTATAAGCAGTAGGCTCTTTTAGAAGTAAACTTCTAAAAGTGAAAAAAGAAGATTCAGGGAGCATCAATACATTCTGAATAATGTATTGCTATTGTGTGACTAATATGTACTATGTAATCAATAAAAAGTAACTGTAATCTCCTTTAGTGTGTTTTAAAATATATTACTATATAATTATATTGATACTTGTGATAGAAATTTGATTTGATTTCAGTCAGTGAAGAAATCAAAGAGAATTGAATTATTAAATAATTTAAACTTATACACTCACTTTTACAAAGAATATCTATGAGATCAAATTGAGAGCTATGAGAGCTTCAGATCCTTCATTAAAAGATTTTTTCAAATATCCTCAGATATATAAAACATTACATTAGTAAGATCAGATGCTGTATGTGATGACAAAAAGCATACATACAATATCCACATCCATTTATTGTACTGTATGTTGGGAAGACATTAAGAATATTGAGGATTAGAGTGAGTGAACATAAATCAGCCATTGGTACCTCTCTGATTGCAGACACTTTGTTGACTGTAATTGTGATATTGAACAACTTATATGTATACATTGAGAAAGTGATGACTTCCCTTTCTCAGACATAATGGTGAAATATTAGAAATATGTTAAGAAAGGCCATGCATGAGTAATATGCATGAAATGCATGTATTATATTTCATATTACTTACAGTGTAACATTCAACATTCTATTTCAAACCTTAACAACTATGGAGTATGTTGTAGAAAACAGTAGGCTCAAAAGTGTTTAAAAAAGTGAGAATAAAATGTTCCAATCTTGCAATCCCTGTTTGTCCATATTTAATCACATTTCTTGAGCACCTTATGATTAAATTAGTATTTTATGCTTACTTACATGAATAAGCAAGTGCCTTTGTGCTCCACACCAGAAGACTCACTGTGATCAAATTGTTCAGCTGTTAGACAAGTTCTTAATGTGTCCTTGGTTTCGCATTACAAACCTGTAAATTCTAACATCAGCAAATAAAAAAGTCTGATGATCAGTTTTTCAAAACGAGAAAAAAGGGAAATCTTCCGATCAGTTGTAAACAGTGCATGTAAATCCATCTGCTTTCACTTTGTTAGCAAGGTTGCCAAATGTTTTGAGAAAAAAAAGGGGGAGGGAAAAGAGATCTTATCATCATGTTTCACAGAGTTTGGTCTTGAGAGTGACTAGAGACATAATAAACAGTTATGCTATTTGAAAGTGTTTTGTTAATATACATACTTCATTTAGATTTATATGCCACAAATGTTTTACGTTAATGTTTTTTTTTGTTTTTTTTTTTGTATATCATAAAATTATCATATTATTTATGATTATTAAAAACTTACTGTCACTATGTCCGTAGCCAGAGGGGGGTTCAGGTGGTTCAAACGACCCATCCCATACTGCCAAAAGGTCCGGAATTTAAGTAGGCATACATTATAAAAAAAACGTTCGGAGTGTGTTCGCAAATCATTTGCTTCAGATCAAAAGTTCAGAGCGTGTTTGCGTATATTTGCTTCAGTTCGGGAGTTCGGAGGAATTTTTTATTTTTTTTTTTCACAGCATTTTTTAATTAAACAGTACAACAATCAAACAATTAAGACAGTACTATTAAAAAAGAGAGAAAATAAAAGGAAGACAAAATTTACAGACTTGTTGCCAGGATGAAAAAGAAAAAACAATAAGGAATTCAAAGCACGTATCGGGAATCATTTGCTTCAGAACAGGAATTCAAGGTGCTTTTTTATTATTATTAAACAGTACAACAATCAAATAATTAAGACAGTACATTTAAAGAAAAAAAGACAAAATAAAACAAAGACAAAATATACAGACTTGTTGCAGAGCGCGCAGATGAAACTTCAGGAGTCTGCTGTTTGGGAACGGGTTTGGGAGTTAATTATAACGAAGCACTTTGCTCAAGCATTTTAGAATAACAAAACTAGCATTTCAGATGCTGTGCAAATATATCGGTTCATTGGTTAGTCCAGTTATGATTTCCCATCATAAAGTCACATGTATATTTAATGTGCATTGGGTGTTTCCATTGTAGTTTGTGCACGTTTTCTTACCGGATAAGAATTTAACCTAGTTGAGCGCATTTTATGCAATTTAGGCCTACTAAAATGTGCATTAAAACAGGTGGATAAACACAGAGTTATGAGCTTCATATTAGAGGTTAGTGGTTTTTTTTAGCTAAATGATTTGCTTGGTAAAATGTATGGCTAGATCAGAACAAATTAATGTTTTCGTTCTCAGTAGTAAGCTTTGCGCAACCGGCATTTTCGCCCCATTTTAATGAACTCTCACGCAGAGATGACGAGAGCTTATACAGTAGGCTAAGCATATCAAGTGAAACAAGTTTTAATTAGTTTGAAAACAGCTGTGACATTTACCGTGCAGCATTTTCATTGGTCAATCTATCAGAGTAATAAATCAACAATTACTTGTTACGGGGGCCGGACATGTAAATGAGGGCCACCCCAGGCCCCCTCGTAGCTACGCCACTGGTTCGGGAGTTCAGAGCGTGTTTGTGAATCATTTGCTTCAGTTCGGAGCATGTTTGTGAATCATTTGCTTCAGTTCGGGAGTTCAGAGCGTGTTCGCAAATCATTTGCTTCAGTTCGGGAGTTCAGAGCGTGTTCGTGAATCATTTGCTTCAGTTCGGGAGTTCAGAGCGTGTTCGCAAATCATTTGCTTCAGTTCGGGAGTTCAGAGCGTGTTCGTGAATCATTTGCTTCAGTTCGGGAGTTCGGAGTGTATTCGCAAATCATTTGCTTCAGTTCGGAGCGTGTTCATGAATCATTTGCTTCAGTTTGGGAGTTCGGAGCATGTTTGTGAATCATTTGCTTCAGTTCAGGAGTTCGGAGCGTGTTCGTGAATCATTTGCTTTAGATCATAAGTGCATGTCTGCATATTATTTGCTTCAGTTCAGGAGTTCAGAGCGTGTTCGCGAATCATTTGCTTCAGTTTGGGAGTTCGGAGTGTATTCGCAAATCATTTGCTTCAGTTCGGAGCGTGTTCATGAATCATTTGCTTCAGTTCGGGAGTTCGGAGCATGTTTGTGAATCATTTGCTTCAGTTCAGGAGTTCGGAGCGTGTTCGTGAATCATTTGCTTTAGATCATAAGTGCATGTCTGCATATTATTTGCTTCAGTTCAGGAGTTCAGAGCGTGTTCGCGAATCATTTGCTTCAGTTTGGGAGTTCGGAGTGTATTCGCAAATCATTTGCTTCAGTTCGGAGAGTGTTCATGAATCATTTGCTTCAGTTCGGGAGTTCGGAGCATGTTCGCGAATCATTTGCTTCAGTTCGGGAGTTCAGAAGCTGCGTCTCATTTAGAAGGATGCACCCTCTGGAGGCCGCAATCGAAGGCTGCATACATCATTGAGGCTGTCTCGTTTCAGAAAAGCATGTAGGACACTCCGAATGCGACCTTCGAATGCACCCTTCTTTTACAGGAATTCGAAGGATGCATGAGGTGTATCCTTCGCTGCTACAGATAACCCATAATTCTTTGCGTCCCTGTAAACAACTGTCGTTAATTTGAAAAATGCCGGTGCAGGCAGATGTACACACAGGCGAAGATATGATGTTTACAATTTACATTAAATCGTCTCTGGTAAAAACAGATAAACATTGTTCTTAATATCCTCCTTTTTTCTCTAACAGATACGCTGCAGCTGCTCAAACACTGAACAAAATAAAACAAGTAAAAGCATTTTTTTAATTACTTTCCAATTTTAGAAATCATTTTCCTTCATTTAAGTAGTGTGAGAGTGCAACGATGCTCTAAATGTGTTGGCATAGCAACGTGATAAATACAGTTTCCTTTTCCGCCCATCCTACGAAGGCCATCTCGTTTAATTCTAGGCTGAGGACACTTCTTATACACATCCTACAGAGGATGCAACCTCCAGAGGATTCGACCTCCGTAGGGCGCAGCCTTCTAAATGAGACACAGCTAGAGCCTGTTCGCGAATCATTTGCTTCAGTTCGGGAGTTCAGAGCGTGTTCGCAAATCATTTGCTTTAGATCATAAGTGCATGTCTGCATATCATTTGCTTCAGTTCGGGAGTATGGATTGTGTCGTTATAAAGGATCTGTGCATTTATTGCATTAATTAATGCTTTAGGTATTTGTGTATATTTACGAAAGAAGGTGATACATGATCTTAGCAGTTTGACAACATTGTAGTAAATATTTTTGGTGCATCAAAAATCATGCTTATTAATATACCAACAGACATGCTAATTTAGCACAAATTGGTGCATGAGAAGTCAAAATGAAGTAGACTATTTGAACCTCTTAATACAACATGGGTGGGAACTGAAAAAGGTACACTTTTTGAAAAAAAAGTGACCAGGCTGGCTACGGGCCTGGTCACGGGCCTGGTCACGTTTCATGAGTTCGCCATCTCATTCATGCCTGATGTGTTGTGTGTGTGTGTGTGTGTGTGTGTGTGTATTGAATGGGTGTGTCGAGTGGCTGATGAGGCGGCTCATTAGCTCTGGTCTATTTATGGGGCACTAACTTGTCTTGTCTTCATCAGTTCCTCTGTTGTTGCCCCTGAGTCCGTTTGGGTTTGTTTCCTGTTTCCTAATCTCTTGTCTGGTGCTTCCTGCTTCCTGCTCCTGTCTGTTGGTTCCTCTGAGGAGTATTTTGCCGTCAAGCTGCCCGCAGTCTCCCTGCGCTAACCGGCCAGCAAACGTTGTCTGGAAGTCTGTGTTCATTTGCCTCAGTCAATAAACTGTTACCTATCGCTGTTGAATCCTTTTGTCTCTTTTCACCGTGACACTTAATAAATTAGAAGTAACTAATTTCAAAGACAGTGCTCTAACAGTCACTCAGAAAGCAGAATTAATGTATGGTTTCCCTACCATACACGGAGAGGAGGAAAAAAAAAGTTTTATTCCATTCAAATTTATTTGTATAGCACTTTTTATTATACATAGTGTTTCAAAGCAGCTTTACAGAAAATTAATGTTTACATTACAAATAATATTTTAAAAAATGATATAAAATAAGTATAAAATTAGTGTGTTTATTTAGATTTGGCATCATCTATAATATAAACAATATATGCATATAACATATAACATATAACAATAATATAAATAGGGGCAGAAAGCTGCAGATCTGAGCGGCACAAACTCTCAGGATGTGAAATGAAGTGAAATATGTGAAAACGCCCTTCCTTGTTATTATAGAAGTGCGGTTGAGCAGCTGGCTGCCTGGAGCTGAACAGTGGAGATGATAGTGGTCTTTAGGAACCAAATTATAAGTATGTCTGCACTATGGCTGTACACATCAAGACAAATTCATTCCTTCCTGCACACAGTCTCAGTCTCACAGTATGAGTGCATTTACTGCTTATCTGTAACTTCTCAGAGTGTCTGTCTGACACTGATATCTAGTGGACGTTGTATTATCTGTGACTTTACAGACTTGCAAAAATGCTTTTCACTCAACACTAAATAAAGAACCAGTGTTGCCAGATTGGGCATTTTTCCATCCCAGTGATCAGGGCTGGACCAGAGAAAAATGCAGTGGGCAATGTGTGCTTAAGTGATTGAAAAGGTAAAGTGTGCACACTACTGAGTTCAGATGTTTAAAAAAAGTACTGCAAAACCGATAGTTGGTGAATTTCACAGCTTGTGAATGTAAGGCGAGGAGAGACTAATTTATCAAGCCCACTTCACTGAACATACTGTAGCCCTGGGGTCTCAACTCTGGGCCATAAGATCTATTTTCCTAGTCATCCTAAAGATTTGGATCAGGGTTGGAGCTGAACTCTGCAGGAAAATGGATCTTGTGGGCCAGAGTTGACATTAAGATCATATTAATACAATACTTGAGACACTTTTAAGGGGAAAAGGAACAAATATCAGTACACAGAATGTGATATTGTCTCTCGTGACATAGTCTTAGGTGAGAAGTCGTACAGCGGCCTCGTTTACTTTAATGATATGACAACATACAATACAAACAATCCACACATACGTACATTAATATTGCCTACATATATCATTGATGAGTTGCCTCATTCATCCCTTACTGAGACTAGTTCTTGAGCTGAGTGAGCATGGACATGTCAGTGGGGTTATGAAGTGAGCATCCTCTTTCAAAGGTCTCATCAGTTTATATAACATAAATATTTATGTGCAAGTGAGTGCTCTAGTACCAGGCCTTCATTTCTGTGTGGAAATATATATATATATAGATATATATAGATAGATAGATAGATAGATATATAGATATACATACATACATACATACATACATACATACAGTTAAAGACAAAATTATTATTCCTCCATGAATTTTTTTTTTTAGAATATTTCCCAAGTGATGTTTAACAGAGCAAGACAATGTTTTCACATTATGTCCTATTATTTTTTTTCTTCTAGAGAAAGTCTGATTTCTTATAGTTGCTTAAATAAAAGATTATAAAAATTAAAAACTTCTAAAGTCAATATTATTAGCCCCATTAAGAAATTATTAGTTTGATTAGCTATAGAACAAACCACTGTTGTCCAATGACTTGCCAAATTAACCTAATTAACCTAGTTAAGCCTTTAAATTGCTCTTTAAGCTGATGATTAGTATCTTGCGAAACAACTAGTAAAATAATATGCACTGTCATCATGGCAAAGACAAAAGAAATTTGTTTTGGAGAAACAATTGTTAATGCTCATAAAGATGGAGAAGGATACACACATTTATCAAGGCATTTTCAAGTGTCAAGAACTGCAGTGAGATGCATTATCAAGAAGTTTAAAGAGACCAACACAGTGGAGAACAAAACAGGAAAGATTTCAAAAGCTTTGGAAAGAAAACTAGTGAGAGAGGTTTCTAAAGACCCAAGAACAACTGCCAAGACACTAGTGAATGACCTAGCCAAGTCTGGAATTGATGTCTCAACAAAGACAGTCACTAGAGCCCTGCACAGAAATGAACTGCAGAAAGACTCCACTTCTGAAGAGACACCTCCAAGCTAGAATGAAGTTTGCTAAGGACAACCTGGGGGCATGTGATGCATACTGGAAACGTGTCTTTTGGTCAGATGAGACAAAACTAGAGCTTTTTGGCCATAGAGATGTTGCCTATGTTTGGAGAAAGAAGGGAGAGGCATTCAACCCCAAAAACAGCGTTCCCACAGTGAAACATGGTGGTGGGAGTATAATGCTGTGGGGATGTTTCAGTGCGTTTGGAACTGGGAATCTCATCAGGGTTGAAGGAAACATGAAAAAGGAAGACTATGAGAAGATTTTGAAATACAACCTCACACAGTCTGCAAGAAAACTTGGTTTGGGTCAACATTTTGTCTTCCAGCATGATAACGAGCCAAAGCATACCTCACTTCTGGTGAAGAAATACCCCCAAATGAGCAAAGTGAGTGTACTTGACTGGCCTGCACAAAAAGCCCAGACTTGAATCCTAATAATTTTGTCTTCAACTGTATATATATATATAGAGAGAGAGAGAGAGAGAGAGAGAAAAATTTTTTTTGAATTTCAACAAACATTTATTACAGAATATTAACACGTTATCAATCAGACAATCAAGTCACAGAAAAGGAATCAAAAGAAAACAAAAATAACAGAAACTTAGACAAAAATGGGGGCAAAGACCAAGTTGTTTTCCACAACCTTACACAAAGCTCCATCAAAACACCAAATCAAGTCAAAGGAAGGATGATCACCCATAGCTTTAAAGTAACGAAAATCAATAAGAATTCTACATTTTACTGAATGAAAAAAACTGCCAATAAACGGTAACACACTTTCCTAGTACTATAAACAGCCATTTTAGCTTGACCTAATAAAATATTAAAAAGTTGACATTTAAAACGTTCTCTCTGAACATATTTAAAACCACAAATAAAAGTACTAATAGAAAAAGTCTCGCCAAAACAGAAAAATAAAGGCAGTAAACAAAGGCTCAATCTAGAACATTGCATAAATGTATGAAATACAGTTTATCTCTGCAGACAGAAAGGACAACCGTGACCAACGTCAGGATTTAAAACTGAAATGAAGGCATTATAGGATTACTCAACCCCAAAATGAACATTTGTTGAGTAAACACTTACCCTCATGTCGTTCCAAACCCCTAAAAGCTTCATTGGTCCTCGTAACATAATTTAAGATATTTTAGATGAAAACCGGGACCCTTCTAACTGTCCCATTGACTGCCTAGGTGACACTAGGCACTAGACAAGTCCTAGTTAGCTCAAGAGCAGGGCTGCCCAAACTCAGTCCTGGAGGGCTGGTGTCCTGCAGAGTTTAGGTCCAACTTGCCTCAACACCTGTCTGGAAGTTTCAAGTATGCCTAATAAGAGTTTGATTAGCTGGTTCAGGTGTGTCTAACTGGGGTTGCAACTAAACTGAGATTGGGCAGCCCGGCTCAAGAGGTATCAGAGAAGATACAAAGGTGGAGTGGGGCCCAAGGAGACCGGGGCGTAACCAACTCAAAAATGTGAATGAAGTCTAGTGCGTATACCCATACCATAGAGGATTTTAGAAAAGTGCACAAAGACTTGTGTGTGCACTTACCACTGGATTTTAGAAAGTGCCTAGAGACTTGGGCCCAGTTTCGTAGACAGGGCTTAGCCTTAACCAGGATTAGGCCATAGTACGGTTAAGACATTTAAGTAATTCTTATAAATGTACCTTAGAAAAAAACATTGCTTGTGTGCATCTTTAGACAAAACAAAGGCACTGATATATTTTAAGATCAGTCAGTGCACGTTTCTTTCAGTTGAAACAGCTCAGACTTACATTTTAGTCTAGGACTAGCCTCGTGAGCTGGGCTTCCATGTCTGTGAAACCGGGGGTTGATGTTTTAATGTTTTAATGATTAATTAATCATTTAAACATTAATATATGTGTATATTATTAAGTAAATTAACATGCTAGAAGTGATTTAAGTCATCCAAAAATGTTTTAAAATTTAACTAATAACTTGAAAATAAAAATGTGTGTGTGTGCACCTGGTATTTATCACTTTATGGGGACCAAATGTCCACACAAGGATAGTAAAACTAGTAAATTTTGCCCTTGTAGGGACATTTGTGAGGTCCCCATGAGGAAACAGGGTTATACATCATGCAGAATGAGTTTTTTTTTTTAGAAAGTAAAAGTATGCACAGTCTCTTGTGAGGGCTAGGTCTAGATGTAGGGTAGGTGTAGGGCCATAGAAAATACGGTTTGTACAGTATAAAAACCATAAAACATGGAAACACAACGTGTGTGTGTGTGTGTGTGTGTGTGTGTGTGTGTGTGTGTGTGTGTGTGTGTGTGTGTGTGTGTGTTATTGTGTGAATATAAAACTACAGACCTTACTACATATCTTATTGAGATTGTGGCCAAAAAAAGAAGAGAAAAGACATGTTGCTCTATAATTGTAGTAGATTAATGGCTGTGTAATATGTGAAATAATGTGAATGAATAAATAGTGTCAGAAAGCTGCAGATCTGAGCTGCATAAACTCTCAGGAAGTGTAATGAAGTGAAATATGTGAAAACACCCTTCCTTGTTAGTATAGAAGTTGAGCAGCTGGTTGTCTGGTGCAGTCACATCAACCTGGAGCTGAACACACTCAAAACAGTGGAGATGATTATTACTAATCAGAAATTAAGTTTTGATACATTTAAGGTGCAAAATTTACAAAATATCTTAATGGAACATGATTTTTACTTAATATCCTAATGATTTTTTTATTTTTTTATTTTGATAATTTTGACCTATACAATGTATTTTCGGTTATTGCTGCAAATATACCCTAGCAACTTAAGACTGGTTTTTGTGGTCCAGGGTCACATGTTCCTAGATTTCACATTGTTTAGAAGGGAAAGGGAGGCTCAATTAAGTGCAGTTTGCTTTAAACAAGACTAAATATCTTGTGTCATTTTGCTTATCTAAGTGCATCTTAATTTAGGAATTTTTAGATAGTTTGACTAAAGACAAGACAAAAATACTAAGTAAGATTTTTGTGTGTCAGTGTCTCAGTGTGATGAATATGAACAAACCTCATCTCTCCATTAGTCCAACTCAACTGACTCATTTCAGAGAATAAAGTGTCAGACAGTCAAACTCACATTTGAGTGATTCTTTTCCTCTCAGATTAGAGCAGTTCCTTCAGCAGATGTTCAGCGTCTGCTAAGGAGCTTTATAATCAGTGTTGTGCTAGTTACTAAAAAATAGTAACTAGTTACTTAATTCAAAAAGTAACTCAATTACTTTGTTGATTACTTGCACCAAAAAGTAATGTGTCACTGTGTAACTTTTTAGTTACTTTTTTAAAGAACGAACTTTAATGTTCCAGTAAATGCCTTTTTATGTGTTATGGTCTATACAAGCACAAAACTGACTTAAACACAAAGCAATTTTTAAACCCTATTTTATTTAAGTCAGTCCAGCACAAACTGAAAATATCACAAGGATTTCTGAAATAAATAACACAAAACAAATTCAGAATCAAAAGCTAAAGTGGCTTCTGCATTATAAAAGCTGTTGTGTTCAGCCCTAAAGAATGTTCCTTTCACAGCTTAATATGGCCCTATAGCCTATATTAAATATTTGGGAATATCTATTTTCATATTTTATTAGGTTCTTTGATACGAAGGCCTACGTAGCAACAAAACTTGCGTGATGTCCAGCCACAAGCGCATCAAGTGAGCGCACATTCACGCTAAAATCCATTTGTTATCAAAACCGGCCACCGCAATTACAGCTGCTTAAATACACACCACCATTTAATCAGAGCGTAAGTCCGTATATCATCATCAGCAGTACATAACAATAAGAAAAACATGAGCTGGCCACACCGCATCTGAAAGACGCAACATCTTTCAACAAAGCACCGGCAAAAATAATAAACAATGAATGTGTCGGGGGAAACAGTAAGGAGATATTTGAATGATCTATTAATAAACTAGTGTATTCTTAAATAGTGTTGCAAAGAACCTGACTCGCAATCTCCTTTTTCGACGCACCTTTAGAAAGAAATTTTTCCTGATTAATTTTATTTCGTTTAGTAATAATTTAAAGCTTTCTGTTTATATATTTATCATGCCTGTGAGGCATGTATGCGCTGAAAAAAATGCAAATGATCGCTCTGGCACCTCCATGTCCTGCAAAACGGTTTCAGCTTCCCTTCTTCAAAAACGATATGCACCTAATAACGCACATTTATCTAGGTTTAACGTTTAAACCAATATTGTTTTATAGCTACTTGAACTGTTTTAGATATGTAGATTTTATTTCATGCAAGTCTTGATGATCCAGTCTTCCACTGGCCGCTGTTTGTTACTTTAAAAAACAAAAACTTATATTTAATGAACAAAAAAAAAAGCTCCAAAAGTTTTTCTAAATTAACTTAATAAAAAAAATGAAACGAAATATAATCACTTTGCCATTACATACGAAATGTAACTATTTTACAGTAGTAGTATGCACTATTCTGGGAGAAGGGGGAAAAGACGGATTGACATTTGATTGTAAAATATGAACTTAAGTTCTAGGGCCTCATTTATAAAGATGCATCTTTATAAATCTAAGTTTGTTTAAATGCCAGCACAATGTGAACAAACGCATCAACCCACAGAATGGCCATAAATATATGGTTCAGAAGGAGTACAGCACTCATCACCATGGTGTCACGAATTGTACCTCTGTGGCACCCACCTGTCACCACCAGAGGGAGTCGTCATTGAAATTCTGAATGCTATCACAAACTCCATTTCCCATAACCCCCGTTCCCGGTTGATCACCTGTACAGTAGAGCCCTGCACGGGCCAAAAACTCCAGCCTTAACCCAGCCCTGGCCCGTGGTGTTCAAGCCCTAACCTGGCCCCAGCCCGACAACGTCTGCAATTTTTTAGCCCAAACCCGACCCGACCCGTGATCAACATCAGTATTACTTTAAGTTCTCTCTGATGCGTGCTGTCTCTGCAATAGTATCGATATTTCGATACGTATCAATTCTGAAAAATCTAAAACGGTTCCAATACTCATGTCCAACAGTATTGATACCAGCTGCGCTTTCGCATTATCTCTCTCCTCTTCGAAGCTGACACACGGACTGCACGTGAATGAAGTGTCAACGGAGCCCGGAGTAAATATTGAAAAAATGGTGAGTGCCAGGCCCGGATTGGCTAATCGGGAGGACCGGGAGAATTCCCGGTGGGCCGGTCCGTTTTTTGGCTGCGAGGGCCGGTGTCCCAGTCGCACTTTTTATTTATTTTATTTTATATATTTATTTATTACCATAGCCTCACTCTTTTTATTCATTATTTTACCGCAGCTCCACTCTTTTTATTTATTTTCTCACAGCCCCATGAGCAGAATGCAGCCTGCAGGTTAATGATGACGTAATTATCATTCGACTCCCCCGACAGCGGCACCTTGCTCAACAGCAAAATCAGTTGTTAAGAGATACGCGTCGCGAGAGATGAAAAAAATGGATAATAAAAAGAACAACAACACATGAAGACGATGAAACGGCCGGTAAATTAACGTTAAGCTACTTAGGAGCAGTGCAAAACAACGATGTCTGCAAACCACCGTTCATGTTTTTGTATCGAACTTTTTCTTGTAGCCTACTGTAGCTCTTCAGCAGCAGCAACCTCTAGTCCAGTTTATTTATGAGCACTAATTCTTACAGAAAATAGATTCTGATACTGTTAAACATTACATTGTGTTAACTGTTCAAATAAATATTAAATAAATAGCTTAAATATTACCCACTTCTAATACCCACCGATGCCCATCATTCAGTAGTGTCCTGCATTAGCCAAAACCATGACTGTCCACCACATCCAGACATAAAGTAATAAATGCAAATATTCACTAAATGTGTTTGATGATTGATGATTGAGCCTGATGCGCCCGCGCCCGCTCTGTCTCCCGCTCCCCAGTTGCTGCCTGTTCATACGCGAGAGCACGTTAGGGGAGGCGCAAGAGTGGAAAAGTACTAATTATTATTCATTACTGATTTAAATCAGTTTGTAATAACGAAAACAATACCTTACAAATAAAAGAAGCAAGTTTTTACGATTAGAAAACCGATAAACCCCTGTAAACTTTTCTGTCAAAGCAGGGCCGTCGCCAGAAAATCTTCAATGGGGGGCATTTCGTTTTCGTAGGGGAGCACAATTATGAGCAGTTATAAAATTGTAGTACATATTTTTATATATAAATGATAAAATAAAACACAAATTATAATGGCATTCGTTATAAACAGCATTAGTCTAACTAAAACTAATTTATTTAAGAAACAGACCAATTATAAAATAAAACGCAAATTATAATGGGAAAGAAACGGACAAATTACAAAATAAGACACACACTTTAATGGTATTCGTTATAAACAACATACAAAAGTCAAACCAAAACGAATTTAAAGAGAAACTGAAACGCACTGATACATCTCTCATTCGGCACGAATACAAATATTTCCCACGATCGCTTACAATTTATTTCCTTATAGTAACAGAAACAACTTAAATACTATGTCATTTTTGGTCATATAGATAAGAATAAGACATTATTCGGAACTGTAAAAGGTTCAGAGCGCGCAGATGAAGCGCGGTCGTGTTTGCTTATGTTCAGAGTCTGCTGTTTGACAACGCAGATCTGGGAGCTATAAAGAAACACTTCGACAAGACTTTGCTCAAGCATTTTAGAATGACAAAACTAGCATTTTAGATGCTGTGCAAAGAGATCGGTTCGTTAGTTAGTCCAGTTATGCTGTCCCATCGCAAAGTCACATGTATTTTTAATGCCCATTAAGGTGTTCCCATTGTAGTTCATGTGCACATTTTCCTACTGGATACGAATTTAAACTAGTTGAGCGCATACATTTTTAGAATTTATGCTCATCTTGCTTTTTTATGCAATATTCCATAATGTGCATAAAAATAGGCATGGAAACACTGCGTTATTAGCTTCATATTGTTGAGATTTTTTTTTTAGCTAAATGATTATCTAATGCTAGATCAGAACAAGTTAATGTTTTTCGTTCTCAATATTAAACTCGCTCGTGATCATGTGCGCAATGCCTGTGTCAAAGGATCCAGTAAATGAATGAGTTCAAATAGTAAGTTCAAAACTGCTTTTTTTTTGGAGGGGGGGGGGGGGCGTATACCCACTTCTCCAGGCACCACTACACCACTGTTGGAAATGACGTTATTTTAATATAGTCAGTCGTGAACTAAAGTGGCCCAGTCTAAGGCTTGAAACTCCAGGGCTGAAAAGGAGTCCCACTCCGGCCCTGGTGAGTGCAGAGTCTTCACGACCGGTTTTGGTCAACAAAGAACGTGGCAGGAGTTTTATTTCGTTAAGTAATAATTTAAAGCTTTTTATTTGTATATTTATCATGTTTATGAGGCATGTATTCGTTGAAAAAAGCAAAAGATCGCGCTGGCGCCTCCATGTCCTGCATGTCCAGCTTCCCCTCTCCAAAAACGATATGCACCTAATAGCGCACATTTATCTAGCTTTAATGTTTAAACTAACATTGTTTTATAGCTGCTTTAACTGCTTTAGATCTATAGATTTTATTCAATCATCAAGTCATGATGATTTGAGAAGGCAAATTGACAGTCTTCTGCTGGCCGCTGTTCATTTAAAAAAATGAAAAATAAAAATAAAAAACTTATATATAACAAATAAAAAATGCTCCAAAAGTTTTTCTAAATTAACTTAATAAAAAAAACTAAACTAAATAGAATCACTTTGCCATTACAATACAAAATGTAACTATTTTAATAGCTGGAAGAGTGGTATACGCCAGTGGTTTTCAAATCCTTGGTCTTAAAGAATGAGACTTAAAAGTGGGTCGCCAGGATGATCTGAGGAAATTGTATAGCCTATATGTATGTATGTATGTATGTGCGTGCAAAGTTCAAGATTCAAGAAGGAAGGAAGCAGGAACCTGCAAAATGAACTTTAATAACTAAATACAAACAAAACAAAAGTAATCATTCAGGCTCATTTTCAAGTTTCAGCCTTGTATTAATATCTTCTAATAAAAAGCACAAATTAAGGCCTGAATGTTGTGACATTTATTCTCCGTGGTATCAAAAATGGTATAGAATATCGTTACTTTTTTAGGTATTGTATCGAAATTGGCAATTCTAGTATCATGACAACACTATTTATAACATAATCAATATAATAATATTTCATACAGTAGCCTGTGTGTGCTCTGCACGTATGGGCACAGCAAAAGGAGAAAAGCTAAATGAGCACGAGTCCGACCCGAGCCCGATCTCTAAAAAAAATGGAATTTGATCTGAAAAAAAGCTGTTATTTTCCGAGCGGTTTTCCCAGTGTTTGTTATCTTGTTGCTGACCAGGTTTGTTATACTATCTCTGTTTGTTATCTGCCTGCCTATTGACCCATGCCTGTTTATTGGATTACCCTTGTTTGCTAGCTGCCTGCCTCGACCTATTGTTTGGACTCTGACCATTTTTGGATTATCCCGTTTGCCTTGTCTCGACCCTGCCTGTTGTACCCTGTGCTATTCTAATAAAAGCTACGAATGGATCCCCATGCCTTAGGCCCTCCGTTACACATGGACAATGAAATCCAGACATGCATTTATTCAGGATTCTTTTTCTTTCTTTCTTTTGATTTTGATAAAAATAAAATCCAGTATTGTTAAACATCTTTTAAGTTTTTAATCTATATATATTTAAATAACATTTCACCTGTCTAATTTATTTTGACTTCTGCAAACATTAAGATTAATATCAATCGAATAAATTCCCCACACACAAAATCACCAAACCAACATTAAACACAGAAACTGAAGATTTAAACCTCAAAATCACAACAGACTACTGAATGATAGACAGCCCAAAGTTGAAGATGGAACTGCACACAAATGTATTTTTTTTATAAAAAAAAAATAGGAATATCAACTCTAGCATCTAAATGGTTTATATGTACGAATCTATATGACTTTAGAATTGCTACTCAGATGCTCTTTACTATGCTGTTTATTATCAACCCAGTAAAATAATCACTCATTGTTGACAGTATCTGTCTGATTTCTTTAGCTCATTTTCATCACTAAATATTAAAATTTCTAATGTTTTGCAGAACATGAACATGCATAAAGAAATTAATTTGAAGTCTGTTACGAACAGCTGCCTGTTCTGTGTATGACAGAGAGACACTTTGCATGAGTGCTTATATTGCTGTGAGTTTAACACTTGATGACTGAGAGCAGAACAGAATCTTCATCTTCATCTGGACACTCTGTATATGTATACAAGGTGAAGTTTTTATCGAAATATTAAAGTCAAATATTACATTATTATCAGCAATGAATGTTATACATTGATCCTGCTCTTTCTAAATCTATGTTTATAGACTTCAGTGGGCAGCTATAAGCTATAGCTATAAACTGCACAAAAGTGGCAGATGCCTGTACAGGTTGGTACCAGCAGAAACCTGGAGAAGCTCCTAAACTCCTTGTATATTATGCAAAAATCCATAACACTGGAACTCCATCTAGATTCAGTGGCCGTGGATCCAGAACTGATTTCCACTCTGATGTTTTACCTGTAATATGATCCCTGTCAATCAAACTGAACAGACTGCACTCAGTAACTTCTGCTGTCTGGACGTGATGCTTTACATTTGACTAATTTTTTCATTCTTAAATAGTGTCGGAATGACTGATTCTTGCTTCGAGATCATGGAGTTTTATCACATTTTCATATACATTTTCCAATATGTGATGCGATCTGGGAAAACCCAACACGTGGTGAAATTTTACCTTTTAAGGTTTTTGATATCAAATGAAAGCTGGGTTCAAGCCCTTTCCAAAACTGCTTTTATTTTGTCCATAGTTTGATGGTAACTAATGTTATATCTGTCTGAAGTTGGCTGATAGCTATGACTTTCATGAATGGAATTTTGAGAAAAATGAGTTTGAAGTGAGACGGCTTTCACTTTCACTTCACAGGTTTAACGCGAGATGTAAGGAGCGCTATACTGCATTATCACACAAACAGACTAACGTCTTTTTTCCGTTGTTTATCATGTTTATAGTCTGCGAACTTTTGATCACCCCTTGTATGTTTAAATAGCACGAATAATGTACCTTGTAGTTGTAGTTCACATGTAAAAACGCGAGCGCAGCACAACTGTTAACCACACTGTTTATATAAGTCATTTCTGCTTGCTGTAATAAATCATAGTTTTACTGCACTTAAACAAGTGAATTTTGACCAGATATTTTCAGAGATGATAGACAAGATGTTATAGAACAATAATTTGACTAGAGCAGAAGTGAAACTGATCTGTTTCCATCCAGATCATGTAGGGAGTGTTCTGCTCACAGAATACAGCAGCTCTGTCTCCAGGGACCATTCAAACCTCAAGAGCTTTATTTGACTAGATTTGCTGCCAAATCTAGTCAAATAAAGACTAGATGCACTGCAAGCTTCTGGAAAGCACCTGAACAAACACTACATGCACCTGTTATTTGAATGATGATGTCAGTCACAAATGGAGTTTGTTGAGAAGCTTTATTGAAACACAGCAGATTGAAAGATCAGCCAGTGCTTTGACACTAGAGCTCTTTTCAGTATTGAGTTGTAAATGACTACAACTGCAGCACTAGACTCATGTGAATCCTGCCTGACATAGGACACTCAGATACGGCTCATCTTCAGGAGAGAGCAGCACTCGCTGGAGAAACATCAGCACTCCGAGCGACTAACAGCGGCTCTTGGTGAACGAGACCTCATGAGGAACTCCATCATGTGTTACTCTGCAGATGTAAAAGATGAACTATAAATAAATGAATGAAGGAAAATCAAACCTCATAGTGAGTCACATGGAAATGTGTTTAGACAAGATCGAATGCATAATTCAGTTCTTAGTGTGACAATATCAAAAGGTTTCAATTAATAATTTATTATACATTTTATAGTCCACCTTAGACATTCTACAAACTAAGTACAGGTGCTGGTCATATAATTAGAATATCATCAAAAAGTTGATTTATTTCACTAATTCCATTTAAAAAGTGCAACTTGTATATTATATTCATTCATTACGCACAGACTGACACTGTATATTTCAAATGTTTATTTATTTTTTCATTTTGATGATTATAACTGACAACTAATAAAAACCCAAATTCAGTATCTCAGAAAATTAGAATATTGTGAAAAGGTTCAGTATTGAAGACACCTGGTGCCACACTCAGCTAATTAACTCAAAACACCTGCAAAGGCCTTTAAATGGTCTCTCAGTCTAGGTCTGTAGGCTACACAATCATGGGGAAGACTGCTGACTTGACAGTTGTCCAAAAGACGACCATTGACACCTTGCATAAGGAGGGCAAGACACAAAAGGTCATTGCAAAAGAGGCTGGCTGTTCACAGAGCTCTGTGTTCAAGCACATTAATAGAGAGGCAAAGGGAAGGAAAAGATGTGGTAGAAAAAAGTGTACAAGCAATAGGTATAACCGCACCCTGGAGAGGATTGTGAAACAAAACCCATTCAAAAATGTGGGGGAGATTCACAAAGAGTGGACTGCAGCTGGAGTCAGTGCTTCAAGAACCATTACGCACAGACGTATGCAAGACATGGGTTTCAGCTGTCGCATTCCTTGTGTCAAGCCACTCTTGAACAACAGACAGCGTTAGAAGCGTCTCGCCTGGGCTAAAGACAAAAAGGACTGGACTGCTGCTGAGTGGTCCAAAGTTATGTTCTCTGATGAAAGTCAGTTTTGCATTTCCTTTGGAAATCAGGGTCCCAGAGTCTGGAGGAAGAGAGGAGAGGCACAGAATCCACGTTGCTTGAGGTCCAGTGTAAAGTTTCCACACTCAGTGATGGTTTGGGGTGCCATGTCATCTGCTGGTGTTGGTCCACTGTGTTTTTTTTGAGGTCCAAGGTCAACGCAGCCGTATACCAGGAAGTTTTAGAGCACTTCATGCTTCCTGCTGCTGACCAACTTTATGGCGATGCAGATTTCATTTTCCAACAGGACTTGGCACCTGCACACAGTGCCAAAGCTACCAGTACCTGGTTTACGGACCATGGTATCCCTGTTCTTAATTGGCCAGCAAACTCGCCTGAATATGGGGTATTGTGAAGAGGAAGATGTGATATGCCAGACCCAACAATGCAGAAGAGCTAAAGGCCACTATCAGAGCAACCTGGGCTCTCATAACACCAGTGCAGAGCAGTGTCACAGACTGATCCACTCCATGCCACGCCGCATTGCTGCAGTAATTCAGGCAAAAGGAGCCCCAACTAAGTATTGAGTGCTGTACATGCTCATACTTTTCATGTTCATACTTTTCAGTTGGCCAAGATTTCTAAAAATCCTTTCTTTGTATTGGTCTTAAGTAATATTCAAATTTTCTGAGATACTGAATTTGGGATTTTCATTAGTTGCAAGTTATAATCATCAAAATGAAAAGAAATAAACATTTGAAATATATCAATATTAATAACAGTAGCCAAAATATTATTTTTATTTCATTATTTTAAGATGATAAAATGGTGTTGTAATTGCAAAAATACTATTATAATACAAACCATCTTCCCACATTTGTAACGAAAATTATAAATATGTTGAAAAAGTTTTATCATTACCAAAATATTATATTTTTGCTTTGTTTAAATTTTATCACTTAAACAAATCGTTTTACTGTAAATAGAAGGTTAGTAGATTAATAATATGATTGTAATAGTAATAAAAAATAGCAAAATGATTATTGCAATAGTATTTTACAATAAAATAAACTCATATTTTTAGCTTAAATTATCACAAATATTATAAGAAATTTAGAAATATGTTATGATTGTAATTGCCTTAATACAAATACTAATAATATAATGTATTATATAAATTATATCTTTATTTAAATCACAACAATTAAAAAATATCAAAACTGTTATTATTGTAATATTTATTCAATACAAAATTCAGTATTTATTAATAACAATAGCCAAAATGGCTTTTATTTTATTATTATAAGATGATAACATAAGATGATGAAATTGCAATAGTACTACGATAAAATAAAATAAAACCTCAATATGCATTAATAATAATAATTATTTAATAATTTAGTTAAAATAGTAATAGTTGTTGTTAAATGCTGATTTTTTTAAGTGCAATATGATTACTGCAATAATAATAGTTTTTATTGATTTGTTGATTGGTATATTTAAAATAAAGTAAAATTAATATTTTCTTAATAATAATAAAGTATAGTTTTACTTTATTTTTAAATAATATTTAAACTCAATAAAAAGTTACTATTGCAATAATTAGATTTTACTGTTCATAAAAGGTCAGTATATAACAACAACAACAATAATGACTTTCTTTTACAGTGCAACATGATTATTGTAATAGTAACTAATATTTTAAATGATAAATATATCAATAATTAATATTTTGATTATTAATAAATACTTCCTTTTTTACAGTGTGATAGGATTATTGCAAACAACATTTCTTTATTGTTATAAGAAACATTATTATTATTATTATTATTTATTTATTTATTACTGACATTTTACTTTACAGTGCAATATGATTACTGTAATAAGAGTTAATAATAAAATAAAATTATTGCTTTGGCTATTAAAATTAAAATGATAAATATATGTTGATTTAAATAATCAAAAATTTCAATTATAAAATATATTTATTATATTTTATTATTTAAATTACGGCAATTAAACAAATCAATAAAAAATGCCTTATTGCTGTTACGTACTGGACGGAGGCATGTGGATCCATTTGCAAACTTTGATTAAACTCACAGTGGAACAGGCGGGGTCGAAACACAGCAGACAGGTATAACACAGATAATCCAGAACGTGGTCAGACAGAGCAGTATGGTCACAAGGGCACAAGCAGAGAATCATAAAACGAGGAACAGGCGTGGGTCAGAAGGCAGGCGGAGAACAATCACAGGAAACCAGGAAACAAGGAGTCGACAACGGGGAAAACAAACCAGGAGAAACGCTCAGAATTGCCAGATGAACTAAACAAGACTTCGCGAACGGCAGTGCATGTGAATGGCTTTTATACTGTGGGAGATGAGGTGAATGACTGTCAGGTGTGTGCGGGTGGAGGCAAGATGGCCGACAGGGGTGAGAGGACACAGGAAGTTCATGAGAAAGGGATGATGGGAAATGTAGTGAATGAATGGAATGAGTCCATAGTGAAATGAAGGCTCCCTCTGATGGTGAAGGGAGGGCAAGCCAGGGCTTCAGTCGGGCCGGGCCGGGCCATTAGCCCCGGAGCTTGAGCAGCGAGGCCCAAATCATGTCGCGTTTCCACTGTCGGGCCAATAGCTCGCAGTGCCGCGCGAAAACCTCGGCCTAAGCACGCCTCCCGGAGTCAAACGTCACACAACCCACCCACTTCAGCGTAAAGAAAAGTCAAATCAGACAGGTAAAGCGCACGATCGCAATTCGCAAGATGGAGGGAACTGATGCGTTAGTTTGCTTGCTGCTATTGGTTTATTCTTGGTGGAAGGCGAGAGAGCGAATTCTGGATGAGGAGATAGAGGTGCAGCGGCGTTTACGACGAAAGCTTGTTTTAGAAGCAAGGCGCAAAAGAACGCTCAAACGACGAGCAAGAAGATTACAATGACAGCAGAAACGCCAACAATGGATGAACATGGTAAGTTACTAATTTTCGCGATTGCCTTTGTATTTATTTGTTGTTTAGTGTTAATAACGTATAACTTGAAACAAGGAAACAAGAAAATAAGCATGTACATTTTTTAAGTATTGTTCACATCATGTATATAAATTCATAAATCAAGTAGCCTAACTTATACAGATGAAGAAAAAATGATTAGCCCCCTGTGAAATTTGAAGTCCTTTTCAAATAATTCCCAAGAGTTGTTTAACGGAAAGAAGATTTTAACAACACAGCGTTTTTATATATTTTTATAGCGTTTCTATAACAAAAAATGAATAGGCATGTCAGTCACTTGTGCAATATATATCATAGGTTTGATATGCAAACGTAGACTAGCAAGGAGCAAAAGGGGCAAATAATTTTCCACAAATGTAAAAGGGCATTGAAAGAAAAAGTAATTATAGCTATATACTAGTATAATAATAATACTAATAGTTATTATAAAATAGGAACAAGTCACACTAACTGATCACTTACAGAAAGATAAAACAAAGCTTCTTTAGAGTTTCTTTACGTTTTTCAAAATGCATAAATGTACTCACCAACTGTAGTGTTCGTTAGCATCGTGTCCCGAGTGGTCTCACCACTCACGGAGGGGCGATGACCAAGAACACCGTCCATAATATCGAAAAATGGAAAATTCTTCCTTTGAGCGCCACTTTGACTATTGTGGATCTTTATAGATTTGTACTGTGCCCGCAACTTTTTCAATTTCTCCCAGACTTGTACCGTTGTGCGTTGAATATTTAGCTTCCCTAGCTCGGCAACAATGTATTTTATTACATCTTTGTTCCTACAAACGGCGTCAATCTGACGCTGAACATGTTCTTCAGCCCAAATGCTCAAGAGAGCTTTGGTATCTTCTATAGACCAGTATTGTCTGTTCTCCATTATTTCTTTTTTTGAACGCGATTGCAAAATGAGTGAAATGCGAATCTTGCCGCATACCCTCTTAGGCTACCTGACAGAGGTAAACTCCGCCTCTGCCTTTCACCACACCCCCAAGCCCTGGCTGGCCCGCTCTGGCCCAAGCGATTTGTCGGGCTGAAAAAGCCGGGCTTTTGGCCCCGAGGAGGCCCCATCGTGGCCCGGTCAGGCCCCGGAAGTGACAGTGGAAACGCGACGTGGCCCTGGCACGCACTGGCTCGCTCGCTTTAAGCCCAACAGTGGAAACACGGCTATTGTAATTGTTAAAATATTAAGAAAATACAAATAAATACTATAGTATGAACATTAAATATGTTGGTTATTTTTAATTTATTATTATTATTATTATTATTATTATTATTATAGCAATTTGTATTAATACTAACAAAATATTATTTGTACTTTATTGTAAATATACCAATTACACAAATAAATAAAAACTCCTTAATTACTATTGCTGTAATCATATTGCACTGAAAAATAAAACTTCTTTATACAATAACAATAATAATAATAATAATAATAATAATAATAATAACAATAATAATAATATATAACATAGTAATTGTATTTTTCTTTAATATTATTAAAATAACAAAAAATCAATAATAATAATAATAAATAATATGAGCTTTGCTTTATTACTATTTAAATGATAACAAATCCAATAAATATGGTACAGATGCTGCAAAGTAAAAGTATCAGTAATTAAATTCTGTTATTATAATTAATAATAATAATGAATATTGACTTTTTAACTTTATATTACAGTATTATTATTGCAGTTACAACAGATTTATTTTATTATCATTTTGTAATTGTAACATTTTCACTTTTACTGAATAAAAAAGAGGAAATCTTGTAATAATACTGCATTAATATATAATTAATACTGCAAGTTTTGTTTTTGTAATTTAAATAATAAAATCATAATGAATATATTATTGATAATTGTGTTATTATGATTCTTGCAATCATAAAATTTATTTCTTATATTTTGTATAATTTACATTATAATAATTGTCAAAATAATAATTTTATTTCATAATTAAATACCAACTTTTTTAAGTGCAATGTGATTGTCATTTTTAAAATTAAATTAATATTTATTATTATTATTAATCGTAATTGTTATAATATTAAGAAAAAATACTATTAAATGCTATAATATTAAAATATTAAATATTTATTATTTTTCTGCTTATTTTATATAATTTTTTTTATTTTAATTATAACAAATGAGCAAATAAATATTACAATTGCAATAATCCAACTGTACTGTAAAATAAAAAGTATGTAATAATAATATCTAAAATATTGTATTTTTCTTTAATATTATAAGTTACAATAAATCAATAAAAATAATAATAAAACAATATTACAATATTTGTAAACATAATATAAACAATAACATTACAATTACATTATTAATATTGCAATTACAACATCTTTATTTTATTATTATCTTATAATTATAATTCATATTGTTTTTTACTGAATAAAAAAATCTGTTGACTTTGTTGAATAAATATTGCATTAATAATAGTTTTGTTTTTGTAATTTAAATGAAGTTATAATGAATATATTATTAAATACATATGATTAATGTAATATTTGTATTTTTTTATTTAAAATGTAAATAAACTTAAATTAATATTTATTGTTGTTGTTGTTGTTGTTGTTGTTATTATTATTGTTATTATAATAAATAAAATAAAACAAAAATAAATAAAAATATAATAAATAAATTGTAATTTGAATAACATTAAGGAAAAACACAATGACATGCTATAATGTTAAAATATTAAATATGTTGATTATTTTTAATTTGTTATTACTTTTATTTTGTATTATTAAAAGATAAATTATGTTGGAATTGCAATATGTGCATCAACATCAATAATATAATTATTATTATTATTATTATTATTATTTCTAATTGTTACAATATTAAGGAAATTACAATTTAATGTATTTTAATGTATTATTATTACTATTTATTCATAATTTTCATGAACTGTGCCATTGTGGCGCTCTCCCTTCACCTTTAGCCTTCATTGGACTATGGACCATTTCTCACTACATTTCCCATAACCCCGTGCTCATGGCCTTCCTGTCACCTCTCAACGCTCACCTCAGTCAGCCATCTTGCTCATTACACTCACTGTATAAATAGACCGTTTTTTCCACAGCGAAGTCTTGATTAGTATTACTGTCAATTCCGAGCGTTTTCCCATGTTTGTTTTCCCGTTGCCATTCCTGTCTGTTCCCTGGTTCCCCGAGTCTCCTCCGCCCGCCTATCGATCCCTTGCCTGCCCTAGGATTACTCTGTTTGCTCGTTGCCGGCTCAAGACCCCCTCGCTCGGACTTTGACCCCCCTTTTGTTCGTCCTACGTTGTTCCCGTTTGTTCCTGCCTGAGCCTGCCTGTCTGACTACGATTACTGTTTTTAATAAAGCTTTGCATATGGATCCAAATGTCTGCATCCCGTTTGTCACAATAATAATAATATTTTTATTTTATTATTAATTTTATTATTAAAAGATAACTTATTTTGTAATTGCAATATGTACATCAATATCAATTATCATTATTAGTAATAATTGTAATTGTTATAATATTAAGGAAAATACAATTAAATGTAACAATATTCAAATATTAAATATATTGTTTGTTTTTTATTATTATATTTTATAAACAATTTTATTTTATTATTAAAAGATAAATTATGTTGGAATTACAATATGTACATCAATATCAGTTCTCATTATTATTATTATTATGAATTGTACTTACAATATTAAGGGAAAACACAATTACATGAATTTATTATTATTATTATTATTATTATATTTATTATTAATTTTATTTTAAAATAACAAATTATTTTGTAATTGCAATATGTACATAAATTATCATTAATAATATTAATAATCGTAATTCTTCCAATATTAAGGAAAATTACAATTAAATGCTGTAATTTTAAAACATTATGTTGGTTATTTTTAATTTATTATTATTATTACTTTTATTTTATTATTAAAATAAATTTGTAATTGCAATATGTACATCAATATCAATTATTAAGTTGAATCATCAACCTACCGGGTACTGGGAGAACCGGAGATCCGCTGAATGGATGGAATGAATCTGTTTAACTCTAGGGGAGTTGGAAAATGAGCCTGTTTGCAAAAAAAGTGGAGTGTTCCTTTAAATATGTTAGTTATTTTTTTAATGTATTATTATTGCAATTTCTGTCTATTTTTTTATTTTAATTATAACAAATAAGCAAATAAATATTACAATGGTAATAATCCAACTGTACTGTAAAATAAAGTATTTAATAATAATAATGTCTAAAATAGTGTAACGTGGGTGTTTGGATTTTGTTTTGGGGTTTGGTCTTGTTTTCATGTCTTTTATTTTGAAGTCTTGTCATGGTTCTTGTTTATGTCATGCTTCCCTGTTCCTCTTGTTTCCCTGCTTCTCCATGTGTCTTGTTCTTATTGGTTCATGTTTTGCAATGGTGTTATCTGTTCTGTTTTTTGATTGGTTGCCATGTGTTGCTCTGTGTTCCTCATTGGTTGGTTTTGTCTTGTGACCCTGTCTGTTTCCTTTAAGTAGCTTCATGTTCCCATTGTTCATTGTCCTGTATTAATGTTGTAACCTGCTGTTGGTGAGTCTGTTTCAAGTCAAGTCATTGTTTGGATTACACTTTGGATTTCAAATTTGTCACAATAAACTGCACATGGGTTCATCACTTCAACTCGCCTCAGTGGACTACCGTTACAGATAGCAATTGTATTTTTATAAATTAAAACATAAATCAATAATAATAATAATAATAAAATGATAATAATAATAATGTAATATTTATAACAATAATATTAACAATAATAGTAACAATTACATAACAGCTTTATTTTATTACCATCTTACAATTATATTAATTAATATTTTGTTTTTTACTGAATAAAAAAGATGATATATATTGACTTTGTTGAATAAATATTGCAATAATATTAACATTAAAACATGAAACTGAAAATATTTTAAAATGTATTCTGATGGCTTTTCACTTATTAAAAGAAATCTAATAATAATTGAATACAGTTTTACTGTAGTTACAATAATATATTTGACTAAATGCTGTGATTAATGTCATATTTTATAATGTCAGAAGCTCATTTCAGTCTTGTGAGGAATTGATTATAGTCATGATACAAACATCAATTAAAATCTGATCTCATCTTGATTTATCATTGTGTTTTATTATTTCTGTACAAAAACAAGAGACAAATGAATGACATGTTCTTAATAAATCATGTTTGTGACATTTTTACATTTTGACAGTAATAAAACATGATTGAGGAAACACGACAGTAAAAACACAAATATAGACACACACTGATCTTACTGTCTATATGAGGATTCCTCACACATTTATTCTGTTATTTGAGTGACAGAAGTTGAGCTGCAGTATTAATGTCATGAAGAGACTCTAGAACATCTCACTGTTACTGATTTATAAGCGGCTCAAAGCATTATGAGTACAATCTCTCATAAGTCTCCTGATTCATCAACACAATTTCACTGATGATTCAGGAAAAACAAAAAACCCAGGATAGAGCGTCTGAGTGAATGTGGTGTGGACTGTGTGGATGAGGCTCATTGTGTCAGAGACGCTGTAGAAGGACAGAGTTCCTGCACTGAAATCCATATACACTCCTACTCTATAGCTACCATCAGACACTCCTCTTCTACTGATGATGGGCTTCACAGGGAGATCAGTCAATATGTTATTGTGTCTGAATGAGTATCTGTCAGGAGAGCAGATCAAACTCCAGGACTGATCATTACGTCCAAACCAACACTCATTACTCCGTCCCTTCCTGCTGATGCTCTTATATGACACTGATATATCCACATCTCCTTTGCACTCAATCTCCCAGTAACAGCGTCCACACACACTCTCTCTACACAACACCTGATACTCATCAAATCTGTCCGGATGATCAGGATACAGATGATTGTCTCTCATATGTTTTACCATTCTGTTCTCCTCAGACAGACTGAGATATTTGTTTGCTGTGTTTGGATCCAGTGTGAGAAAATAGGCATCTGAACACAAGAACAGAGACATTTATAACACAACAACAATCACTACAGCTGTGTGTGTGTGCGTGCGTGCGTGCGTGTGTATTTGTAGACATACATTTGTTCAGTCCTGCTGTAATCCTGGATTCTCCTCCATGATCCACACTAGAAAACACACAGAGACACATTCAGTCAGTCAGCAAACTGTTGCTATGCAGTTTCCAAGGTACTCAGAATGGTTGCTAGGGAGTTGCTACTTAGTTGCCAGGGTACTTGGATGATTGCTATGCAGTTGCCAGGGTACTTGTGCCTTGTCCAAATACTCACACTTGCAGTCTTTGCACTTGACCACTTTACTACTTATTTGATGTATTTCCTGTTTTTGGCCCAAGTGTTGAAGTGAGGATGAAGACCTCAAGTGTGTGTCACAGCGAACATCCTGCGCTTTTTGGCAATATGCGGCTTATTACGGTAATTTCTTGCGCTTCGCCAGCAAATGCCGGCAGATTGCCGGCAGAGCGGGAAGGATGAATTTGAATGGAGAGATAGGGAGCGCAGAGATTTGGATCGCATAAAACAATAAACGAAACAAACGAAAACATCGTGAAGGAAGAGTAAACAACACAAGAGGCGATTGGGATGACTTGGGAGCAGGCTGAGTTTTTCTTTTTCACATGTGGTGTGTGCATCGGCATAATGAGTCCGTGCGTGTAAATATATGGGAGTATGCATGTGTTCGCACGTGTAAATGTGTGCGTGTATAAACAAAAAAGCTTCCTGAATGAAAACTGTGCAACCCAGTGTCACAAAAATACTTGTATATATGTAATATAGTTGAATTTTGAAGTAAGTGTTGAATTATTTCGATCATGATTTTTGTCTTTTTTTTATATATATAAAAATCTGAAAATATATTCCTTTTTTTATTTTTGTCTATTTAAATTGTGTCTACAAATTCAGCAGACAAAATTAATGGTCAATAACTGTACTTTTTTGAAAGCCATTTGTTTTCTAAAAAAAATGACACCTTGCACTTGAAAATAGCACATTCTGTTAAAATTTTACAGTCAAATAAACAAAATATGTGAAAATTACCTATTTTACCCTTAGGTCTTAAAGGGTTAATGTACACTAAATCCACACTATCTTGAATACCGCTCCAGAACAGTATTCAACAGTATTCCTCGCAAGAGGTCACACAAACCTTTCCACTGTAATTGAAATATTAATATACTTAGATATTACATCTAATTTCGTAGAAACACAAAGTGTTGCACATTTTATTTGTGCAAAGATGAGTAGTCGTGAAATTTATTTTGTACAACATTTGCAAATGCTTTTTATCACCTAATTATAAGCACCACAAAATAAATTGATTATTCTGTTATAGGGACTACTGAACAGACACTTAGAAGTTGATTTTAAAATCAAAGTATTGAAAATAAAACTAAATAATTAAATTAATTAATTCATTCATTATTAATTCATTCATTAATAAATAATTTTTACAACACTATAAGTGTGCCCCATCAGGTCATGAAAAGTTTGACACACACTTGAGGTCTTCATCCTCACTTCAACACTTGGGCCAAAAACGGGAAATACATCAAATAAGTAGTAAAGTGATCAAGTGCAAAGACCGCAAGTGTGAGTATTTGGACACAAGTACCCTGGCAACTGCATAGCAATCATCCAAGTACCCTGGCAACTAAGTAGCAGTATTTCTCGTATTCAGTAGGGTGACCAGATGTCCTGTTTTTTGGTGTCCTGTCCCCGTCTGGAGCTGTCCTAGTTTTACAGCACATTTATAACAACCTGCAAATACAGCGACCAGTAACATACTAACTTTACAGGTAAACACAAAGCAAAGACTTTATATATAGGAAGACTCCTAGTTCACTCCTATTATTAATAAATAAGAGAAAGTGTAACGCCCAAGATGGCGAATAAGCCCTGCCTTCTACATGAGAGAACCAATCGTTGGATGAGTAAAGTCATCTACAGCTGACATTAGAAACTCGTTTCTATAGAGTTTTACTCATAAAAATTTCTAAGGGTAATTGTGGCCATTGTGTATTAGAGAAAATTATTTATTTCACAATAGAGTTTTTATTATTTTTTAATTAAAGTGGATAAACAATGCAGATTCAGTTTCACAGCCTTTTGTGAACATATTTAACAAGGGTACCAACAAATCTGACCACGACTGTATATAAAATAAAATAAACTAAATCAATTATACTTGCACAATTAGATTTGTAGAAAGCACATACTTTGTTGTCAAAATGAGCCTAACATGCAAAATAATACGCCTGATTAGTGATAGAAAAGATCAATTTCCAAAAGCAAACATACAATTTGAAAAGTTGTAATTACTGCACTCACAGTTTGTGAAAATGTTAAAGTCTGTGTAAAGCAAAATTAAATGTGTTCTAAGTTTGTCAAACCACAGAAAACATTGTTATTAATAGTTATTAATAGTTTTGTCTGAGCAGTTTAGTTAGATTTTACTCCTTAGACTAGTGCTCTTTAAATCCTTTATATTGTTGCATCCTCTAGATATACTGTATATCTGTATATCTGTATAGATATACAGAGACACTGAAAAGTTTGACATACTTGAGTTTGTCCAGTGAGCAGTTTGGATCCTTCAGTTGTTCAGAAAGCAGCTTGACTCCTGAATCTCCTGGGTGATTGTAGCTCAGATCCAGCATTCTCAGGTGTGAGGGGTTTAAAGTCAGAGCTGATGACACATGATGACAGCCTTTCTGTGTCACCATACAGCCAGACAACCTACAAAAAACATACAATAACAGTCCACATCACAATGTGGTTGTTGTTCATTTTTGCATTTAACTGATTATTCAGTAAAACAACTGGTCACAAAAAATTATTTTGTGCTCATTTAGCATTATCAGGAAGAAACAATATTCCCCCAAATCATTGGACATCATACAGTATATCTTGCATTTAAATGCGAAAATCCCTCACACAAACAATAGTGGCACAATATTGTTCCTGAAATCTTATGTCAACAAAGTGAAAGAAAGAATATAAAGATAAGATTTAAAAACAAAACTTCATGTTCTAAAAAGAAGTAAGCTGCTTGCAGATTCTCACAGTGGCATAAAATAGCTCAGACCAAGAACACTGGGTCACTTTTTCATATTCTACTCATATTCTTTTCATATCTACTCCACTATCTTCAAGTTTTTTTTGCAAGAAAATCAGTTTGTTAGTCAACAAACTTTCAGTTGCAAGTCAACGTCTGCTGTTTCGGTCTCACCTGTGTTCAAGCGCTTTCAACACCATGGTGATGACGGCACAAATGACTCGTCATATTGGATGTATTGCCCTGAGCATACGGCACTTGTGCGTGGCAAATTTTACATACAGTGACTGTTTTGTCCATGTTTTTTTTACCATCGCTGCTGTGTTCTATTGCAAACCTGAAATGTTCCCAGACAGCAGACTTAAATGATGCTGGTGGCGGCTCTATTAGCGGCTTACAGTGGGGATCCCAGGTAAAAAGTTGTATTAATGTGCATAAAGAAGCCAAGGAAAGATGGAAAAATCTCCAAAAGGCATCAAATTACAGATTAGACATTCTTATAATATGTCAAAAAAAGTTAGATTTTATTCCATCATCTACACTTTCAAAATAACAGAAAACAAAAAAATGGCATCTGCAAAAGTTTGGGCACCCTGCAAAGTTAATATCTTGTACTGCCCCCCTTGCCAAGTATCACAGCTTGTAAATGCTTTTTGTAGCCAGCCAAGAGTCTTTCAATTCTTGTTTGAGGTATCTTTGCCCATTCTTCCTTACAAAAGTCTTCCAGTTCTTTGAGATTTCTGGGCTGTCTGTCACGCACTGCTCTTTTAAGCTCTATCCATAGATTTTCAATTATGTTGAGGTCAGGAGATTGTGAAGGCCATTGGCAAAACCTTCAGTTTATGCCTCTTGATATAATCCACTGTGGATTTTGAGGTGTGTTTAGGATCATTATCCATTTGTAGAAGCCATCCTCTCTTTAACTTCAGCTTTTTCACAGATGGCATCAGTTTACTATCCAAAATTTGCTGAAATTTTATTGAATCCATTTTTCCTTCTACTTGTGAAATGTTCCCTGTGCCACTGGCTGCAATACAAAAGCATGATTGATCCACCCCCATGCTTAACAGTTGGACAGAGGCTCTTTTCATTAAATTCTGTTCCCTTTCTTCTTCAAACGTACCTTTACTCATTCCGGCCAAAAAGTTCTATTTTAACCTCATCGGCCCACAGAACTTGTTTCCAAAATGCATCAGGCTTGTCTATAAGTTCATTTGCAAACTTCAAACGCAGATTTTTGTGGTGAGGACATAGAAGAGCATTTCTTCTGATGACTTTTTTGAAGACCATATTTGTACAAGTATCCCTTTATAGTGTAAAATATCTTAAATTGTGTTCAGAAGATGATCAAACCTTTTACGGGTTTGGAACAACATGGGGGTAAGTGATTACTGACAAAATTTTCATTTTGGGGTGGAGTAACTCTTTAACACTAGAACTACCAATGCAGTCATTTTGACCGTTTTTAATTTTTTGCAATGTAATAACTTTGCAGAAATAAAACATACATAACTATAAGGCAGCGGCTATTTGCACTAAGTGTAAATAGCAATAGGATGCTATTTACACTAAGTGAAAATAGCACCTTCCTGCACACCATTCAAATCTGTAAGTGGTCTACTTTTACTTGTATACACTCATAATAATTACAGAACACTGTGCGTTTTAAAAAATAAGAAAACATACATGGTACGCTGTCTGCCATTTCGGTCATTGTCAAGTTTCATCACAGACACGTAAATGAGATAACCTAATTCTCAGCGAATATTTATCTCACATACATATTAAGTATATGTATAGAAAGCTTGAAATGCCTACTTTTAAATGAGCCAATTGATATCGAAAACAAATAATCTCTTTTTGTGTAATCCTTATGAAAGTCAGGAGTGGTACGGTTTCTCCTGTATCTCCCTCATTAGAACTAATGTGATCCCGCCACTAACTGAGCACCCTGTTCATATGGAAACCATCTGAGGTGAGCCAGGTAATCATGTACACACCTCCGAAAAGCTGCCATATAATGTCAAGTTCATCATAGAATTTACTTACTTTTTCTGCGCGTTTGAATGATGGCACACTACATGGGTGAAGAAGCACTTCTGATGGTTCTGGACAGTGACGAAGAGTTTACCTTCTCCTCAGAGAAAGAACATGACTCAGATGACGAACGTTTGCATTTTGAAGAGCATCTGGACCCAGCGGAAGAAATCATTTCTGACGAGTACACATCAGTATACTGACGAGGATACTTTTCGTTTGTGGAAGAAAAGGCTGACAGGAATAAGCAATGTATTCACGGAGGAAATCTTTTATACAGTGTAAGTAATGTGTCTTATTGGCAGAAGATAATGTGCTGTTGTGACATAAACTTAAATGCATTTACTGGTTGGACTTTTCCAAAACTATATTTCAGACTAAAATGTAAAATCAACTGAGTGGAATACTTTGAAATATGATAGGCAGTTTAACTGCATCTGTATGGTGTCAGGATGATTTTGTTTTTCATAAATAATAGGTCACAATATAAAAATAATGTTTAGACGATACAAAAGTAATGTCTAAAGAACGCTTAGACCAGGGTCTCCAACATGTTGTGGCCTGATTTGAGGTAGCTTGTCAAGACTAGGGCCTTATACTGATGCTGAAAACGCGGACAGAATTGCGGAATCCAGTCCTAAAATTGTAATACTGTTACAAACAGCTCGCAGCTGCAACAACATGACTTGGCTCAGAGGAAGGAGCAGCTGTGACAACGGTGCTTGACTCTGAAGGCGGAGCAGCTGCGACGACGGTGCTTGACTCAGGAGTGACAGCTGTGACATCACTTGACTCTGGAGTGACAATTGCGACATCACTTGGCTCTGGAGAAGCGACTGCGACGACTTGGCTTGACTCTGGAGGAACAGCAGTGACTTGACTTGACTTTGAGGGAACTGCTGTGACTTTACTTGGCTCTGGAGGAACAGCTGTGACTTGACTTGACTTTGAGGGAACTGCTATCTTGACTGACTTGGGGGTTTGGTTTGATTGGATGAGTGCAGACTTGACAGACTGGATAGGTGGATCTACCAGACAAGATATAAGTCTATTGCAGTTTGTTAGGTTGAGGAAGTGTGTTGAGGAGTCCTTTAACTCAAATCCGCCTATTGATATGGCCGCCATATTGTCATCGCGCTCCGACGCAACCGCCATTTTGTGATCGCATGCCATTACTGTGGTTTTGCGGTCCTTCTCTGCAAAATCCACAGAATCAGATAAGTCCCCGTATTGCAAAACAAAATCCAGAGAATCAGTAAAACAGGAGCGAGGCAAGATGTACTCATATGCTGCTTTACTGTAGTTGCATTTCCCCTCTGCAACAGCCACAGGAACAGAGGAGGAACCCCCGCACCACAACGCAAAGTCCATGTAATCAGAGTTCTCATCATAAAATGGCAGCTGATACATTAGGTCGCAAAACCTCGATACAAAAGATTCAATGGACATACCATTCTGTTTGAGTTGTAGCAGCTGATCAAAGGGGTCCATGGTAGAACGGCGGGATGAAATAAAGCTGCTGGATCCAGGGGTGGCGAAGTATTCTGTAACAAAAGGACGGGACATGGACAGGAGGATCCAAGTGCTAGCTTTATTAAAGGAAATAATCGTGGTCGACTAGCAGGGTCAGGCAGGAACAAACATGGACAACGTAGGACAAACAAAGAAGCATCAGTATCCGAGCGTGAAGGTCTGGGGCCGGCAGCGAGCAGAATAATCCAAAGGGCAGGCAAGGGGTCGACAGGCGGGCGGAGGAGACTCGGGAAACCAGGGAACAAACGGGGTCGATAACAGTACAAACAAACACGGGAAAAACGCTTGGAATTGACAGGTTAACTGAACAATACTTCAATCAGAACAGTGAACAGACCGGGCTATTTATGCAGTGAAAAGCAAGATGGCCGACGGGTGAGAGGTGAGAGGACACAGGAAGTTCATGAGAATGGGGTTATGGGAAATGTAGTGAAAAATGGTCCATAGTGATAAACGTCCATGACAGAAGTGAAGGCTCCCTCTAGGGGTGAAAAGAGGGAGCCACAGCGGGACAGTTCATGACAAATACAGATTAATGCACAATGTCACGGAAATTAAATCGTGACTATTTAAGTACAAATCCTGTCTCCTGGTCTGAATGAATGAATGAATGCACAGACACGTGGTTCATTTACCACAAACACAAGCGTGCAGTGATTTCAGCATCTGTCATCTCACTAAATTTCTAAACTTCAGAAAAGTTTAGTTACTCTGTCTGCAAATATCTGCTCAAACATTTATAATGTGCTTAATAATAATTTAGTTTCTCAGATGTTGTCTTTGTACTGTATGATAAATACAACGCATTTGTGCATATTATATAATATCACATAGGCAATATTAACGATTGCTAATGAAACAATAGAGTTGCTCCTGGGCTATCAACAAACTCAATAATTTGTTCTATTCATGAAAGAAATCTGGAAAAAAAATATACTTAAACATTGCACATCTTACTGTTTAAAAACTTTTGACTGATAGTGTATATACCTGTATATTGTCACTATGTTTGCTCTGTCCTTGTCAGATCAATGTGATGCTCACATCCATTTGTTTTCTCATGCAGTTTCTGCTGTCTCCCGTTTTCCTGCGTTCAAGTCTCCTGCCACTGTTTTGAATATTTTGGATATTGCACCCAGGACATTTTGACTTTTGTGTTGTTTATTTGTTGGTTCCTAATAACTGCAAGTAAGTAAATTTCAACTTATTTTGTGTGATAGTTAAATATATTCTAAATAAACTACTACAAAAAAAAAAAAATTTCTTTTGTCCTTACATTATTGTAAAAAATTCCCTCTCAGTCACACTCCTGACTGAAAGGCTCATTATGGAGCTCATTATGTGGGTCTTTGTCTTCTGAGGTGTGAATCACAGCATTATTCATGATCATTCACACCTCCTTGAATATTCTTTTACAAAGCTAAAAGTGACACAGAAAATTTACATCACTATATTTTTTCTGAGAACGAGTTAACAGAGTAATTTTCACATCATTTTGAAGCAAAAACTCTAAGCTACATGATCCAGTTTGTGAACAAATGTTCTGTATGTGTTTTATGGCCTTATTTCAGAGATTTTAGTTTTTCACTAACCATGCATAAACGTTGCTTTCTCAAAAACACAATCATGTACAAACATGCTGCTCACAAATTATTGTAGCCCAATTTGTGCTGAATACATTGTTATCAGACTTTAGCCAGTGATATGTATTTAAGATACTGAAAAAAGCACAAATGTCAGGGCATGTCAAAAGCTCTAAAGGTCCCAAAAACACACTCAGACCCCAGAGGGTTAACAGGGTTTGGGTATTAGGCTACTCTGCGACGAGTTGTTCTGTTACTGGACAAACTGATATTTTCTGACAGGATCTGGTGTTCGGGGCTGGATCTTAATTTTCTAGGCATAGAGACAGCGATCTAACATTCGGGAGCGGTCTAATAGCTTATACACAACTATAGGCTATATTACAAAAAAGATTGTAATTTTCAGGGTGATGACTTGACGACAGACATTCAAAGCTTCATTTTAAAATATCAATAGAACATTCAAATGTAAATATGACGTAATTCAGTTCAGTCTAGTATGAACGGTCAGAATGAGCGCTATGGCCATTCTAGAAGTTATAGAATTCTGGTAGTTCTACTGTTGAGTGAGTTCAACAATACACAAAATATTATGAAGGGAAATGTAAAAATGTCCTTGTTAAATGTTCAAATAAGTTGATCCAGAAATGTGTCCTACTTGGTAAAATCATCCCGACCCAAGTTTTGCACAAGCAGCAATTCAGATGTCTCAGATAAATATTCAAAACACTTCCAACACTTCAAAAACATTTTTTCAAAAGTTTGAACTTAAATGCTTATTGCTCAGGCTCTACCTACATAGTAAGTCTGTAAGAGCTATTATTATAGTGCACTTCTGTTTTTATGCTGCACAAAAACTACCATTAAAAACATTTTTTCAAAAAATAAATTGCTGGTTATGTAGCCTTCTTAAGACTCCAGATCGGCCTGCATCAGTTAACTGTGTTGGAGCCTACTAAAAGTAGCCAACTTCTATTAAAATATTTAGGCCATATTTATAATTTTTTAAAGCTACATTTCAATTAAGTCAAGTCAAGTCAGCTTTATTTATATAGCACTTTTTACAATACAAATTGTGTCAAAGCAACTTTACAGTATCAAATAGGAAAGTAATATATCAATAATGCAAAAAGAAACCGCAAACAATTTTAGTTATTTTAGTAATTTTAGTTGAAATTAATCAATAGTTCCAAATTAATAAATTGATTGTCCCCAGTTAGCAAGTGTCAATTGCTACATCCAAACCAGAAGTGGCCCTCATCTGTTTTATGATATATAGGGCATATTTGCCATGTTAAATGTGGGACAAGTTAGGCTTATACACTAATTAGCCAATGCTGACTGTGCTGTATATTTGCCACAGGTTGGTCCAAATTGTTATTCATTATTTTAATGACTATTATTATTAATGTAATAACTTTAGCCTCACAGCCACATTAGCTATTGTTTACTGTGCTATATCTTTGCCAAAACTGGCCCAGATACATTTCAATATACCTGGGCCACATTTGCTGAAACATATGTGGACCACATTTGGTTTACACCCTGATTACCATATGAGTATGAAAACTAGTTACCTCAGTATCTCCATCTGACATTTTGGACTCTTTAGTCCTTCAGAAAGTAGTATCACTCCAGAATCCTGCAGGTCATTGTTACTCAGGTCCAAATCTCTCAGGACAGTGTTTGAGGATTTCAAAACTGATGACAAACTCCGACAAGACTGAGCAGTGAGATTACATGTGGAAAATCTGAACACAGTAATTGCGTACAGAAAATTAACAGTGTAATTGATTCATCTTTTTTTGTTTTTATAAATAAATTAATAATCACATATTTCAAACTCAAACCTCAACATCTCCAGTTTAGAGTTTGCACTCTTCAGTCCATCAGAAAGAAGCTTCACTCCAGAATCCTGCAGGTCATTGTTGCTCAGGTCCAGCTCTCTCAGGACAGAGTTTGAGGACTGTAGAGCTGAAGACAAACTTTCACAGGACTGAGCAGTGAGATGACATCTGCACAACCTGTGAAGAGAACAAAACAATCAGCCATATTAATGTGAATTTATCAGATGTTTAATTACTCATATGTAAAGAGTTAGATAATGCTTTGTTGACAATTTATTAAATACAAATTGTTCTCACTTTAAATTTTGTCACAGAAAATCTGACAATGTAATAAAGTGTTTTAAACCAGCCTTTATTGGACAATAATTGCATTAATATTTAGCGTTCCTTAAAATGTTTACAAATACATTAAGCACACATTTTTATGTTTTATATGGACATTATATACAAAGCTATTTTTATACTGTATAAGCTGTATATCTTGTCCCCACTAAGCCTAGTTCTAAGCCTACTCCTAATCCAAACTGATGTATTTTAACAGCATGATCTAATAAGTATTTATTTGTATTTCTTATTGACAGAATTATGACAAAAAAGGTTGGTTTAACACTAGAACTACCGGAATTCTATAACTACTAGAATGGCCATAGCGGTCATTCTGACTGTTCATATTAGACTGAACTTACATTCAAAGCTTCTATCAACATTTTAAACTAAAGCTTTAAATGTCTGTCGTCATAATTTTATTAAGTCATCACCCTAAAAATGCGATCATTTTTGTAATATACCCTATAGTTGTATACGAGCTACTAGACTGCCCCCGAAGGTGCGTGCTTTGCTTGTGTCTGGCAAGTGATAGAGCAAAGATTTTTTTCACGGCAGTTAAAAAAAAAACACTAAACGCCCACAAACTAAAGCAGAATATTTCATGAATATAATTTAGATATCATGGAATTTTTTTCCATAATATCTGTTTCGTCAGGGCTAAAATTAGATTAGCCTATACACATTAGCTATAGCATTACACTAGCGTAATAATAATAATGATATGGACTATTTTGTCAGAGCACTGAAGTATGCTATTATTGATAACAGCCAGTCTATAGTTATCTAGGATCACTATAGACTGGCTGAAAGAAAAATTAACTTCAATTTATGTTTAGGATTTATATTATCATGTAAAATGCAGCTAAGGTCTACTTTATTATTATTACTATACTGTTTATGTTAATTGAGCCAGTGGCATTTGAAACTTGCATACGTTTGTGTCCAGTGAACAAAGTAAATACAACTCATGATGTGTAGGCTACACATACGTACACAGTGTCTTTTCTCTTACCAATTATGTAAATGTACAAATGACTTATCTCTTGAAAATGTTTGTATTACATTTCCTTTTTTTTAACTGAAATACACTTGTCTTGTGAGACATAAATTGATTTTCATAAATATCTGTAAATATCTGTTTCATAAATATCTGCACATACATGATCGTTTGTTCCATCAACATTTTCACAACATATTTTAATAGGCTATGTTACATTTACACAGTTATTTTTGCATCAAATTAGATGAAAACATGGGCTGCAAATACAATATAGATAGGAATATTTTAAAGATTTGTTTAATAAATGCAAACATTTCATAAAAATATACTGTAAGCGCTGCCTATGACAGACAGATGATTTATGCAACAGATGCTAATTTAAAAAAACTGATTTTTTTTTTATATAAAAGCAAAAGGGGAAATGCACACAGCAATCCTTTAAAAAAAATGCTAATACTTTAATTACGTTAAAATGTGCAGATACAGTTACGAATAAGGCTACCAAATTAATTTAATAAAACTGTAATGTATGAAGAAAGCCAGACAAAAGATGCTCCATGTCTTCACTTTTTAATTAGAATGCAGAACAACTGTTTTACAGACGCACCAGCCTAACTTGCTAGTTTCTCGCTCCCTTTCTCTTGAACTCTGCGTATTAACCATAGTATTAACCCTAACACTGCCGGCGCAAAACGAGTAACAGCACTTTCCCAATAATTATAAAGTCTGTGCGGTACAATACATTGACTTCATAAAGCAGAAATCTCTGAGAATCTCTGACAGTCCCAAACATGATTTTGTCTTATATAGATAGAGTTGTTCTAAACACAAGGAGATTACAGTTCATGTCCATAGCAATCAGTATAAAGCCAAGTCTTTGAAAATGTGCAGTATTGTTTGTGTTTGAATGGAAAAATCCAGTGGATTAGAGGTCGACCGATTATCACCGCGACTGATATTAAACATTTTTATGATAATTGGTATCGGTCATTTTCAAAACCGATTCGCCAAAAAAATTAATTATTTTTGAAACGTGGTATCTGGCTCTGATGCAGCCTGTCGGAACTCATCATTCTGTGGCCTAGAGCAGTCTCCGCCCTATGTGATTTGTTGGGAGTCACAAGTCCGACCAAGTTTGTGCATAAGCATAGAGACGCGTTTCACACGGCACGCCATACCAAGATGATTTATCTTTTACGTCTGCTGACATTTAGGACGTATATGCATATGGGTTTGTGGTTACGTCGCAATATAGGAAATATTTCTGTTTTAAACCACAAAGTCAAGACAATGGACTTTGCACAGTAGTTATGCCAGTGAACCCCTTAATTTCAACGGATGGAGTTTTCTAACGCTGCATTAATGCACAGAGACGACATGAGACCAATCTACCTCAACATGTGCTGATAATGGTATATAACTGTCTAAAATTATTCCCTTAATATTTCTGGTCCATGTAGTGAAAACATGAGAAGAAATGTATTTCGTGTTAAACAGGTTGTTTTTGAAAACATGTGCATGAAATAGGCCTAAAGCTGCTCTCAAATTTAATTAATGCCTGTAATCATAATAATTTTAATTTCAGTGCTGTAATTCATTGTATAAATTAATAGACCTGTTTTAAAGAACCCCCTGGTCCGCAAGAATTTTTACAAACCATAACTCGGCTTGAGCAGTAACTTAAAAATTATAGTACAAAGCTGCAGTCCGAAAGTTTTGCCTCTTTGTCGCCATCTGAAAACGTGCAATTGCAGTCAAGTGCAGAATTATCTACCATGCGTGGGTTGTGCTCTGGCATGGCTCCAGCGCAGATGAATCTAATGTTTTGGTAGCTGTCAGTCACCGCACCGTTGTGGATATTCACTGTACTTAGGAATCACAGATTAACAGATTCAAATATATGGGTCAAATAGGAATTTTCACCGGATATTGTCATTTAAGAGTAAGTAACAAGTCTAAAATTTTTGTTCTGACCAACTGGGGAAAAACGCTACAGGTGTTTAAATCTAATGATCGGTTATCTTATATCACATCAAACTAGCAAGTTATTATTACTGTTATACTTTGTTCTCAAATTGTTCATGTTAACAACATCAGCATTGCGTTACTATGTGTGTGTGTGTGTGTGTGTGTGTGTGTGTGTAGGCCTGTTAGCGTTTCTGTACAGTCTAATCTCTGATTTACATAAAATTCAAATTTCATATAAAGAAATTCTTTTAGCCGAAAAAGCAAATCATTCTTCCTTAGGACCTGTTCTATTTAAAATACAAAACTTATGTAATCCCACATAGGCTATCTGCAATCAAATGCACATTTAAAACTGGAGTAATCTAATTTCAGTCACTCACGTTTCATAAACAAACTTTTTGGATTACATTCCACAATCAGAATGATAAGTTTAATTATTTCATCCGCTGTGAGGAAAGGCTATAAACCATCTTCTTCAAACTAAACTATCTTCTTTATGTTTACAGACATGGCATGCTTGAATTTCCCATGAAAACCTACCCATACCACTCAATTAAAAAAAACATTATTATAAGCTAACCGTTGTGATTCGGTCTAAAGTAAGGTGATAGTTTTGAACACTGGCTGGTTATGTACTTGCTCAAAAATTGATTTTATATAATTTTTAACCAAAAAAGTTATGGACTACAGCTTTAAAAACAACATAAGTCTAACCACAACAAATTTATTTAAGAAACAAACAAATTATTTAAAAAACACACACATATTATAACCTAATGGCTTATTATAATGGCATTTGTTATAAACAACATATAAAAGCCTAACCAAAACAAATGTAAAGAGAAACTGAAATGCACCGACATCTCTCATTTGGCACAAATACAAATATTTACCATGAGATGCTTCGGCACAATTTTTTTTCCCCTTATAGTAGCGGAAACAACTTAAAGTACTATGTCATTTTGTGGTCTGTGGTGTAAAAAAAAAGTAAGGAGAATCCTGCATTAAATGATGAATTGAATAGTTACCTCTACTGTTGTAGGTTATGTTTTAGTTATCAGAAAATAATTAATGAGGAATTATGAGAGGTTATACATACATTTCCAACATGTAAATTATTGAAGACAAATACTTAAATTTCCCCAAGCTGATTAGCTGTACAATATTCACAGACTTATTCATGAAGCATACAGTGGCCCCACTTAATAATTCCCCACCTTAATTCTGACTTAATATAACTCTTATTGTAAATGGATGCACAGAGGAAGACAAGTGTAAGAAGTGCTGCCTGGGAGTACTACACTCAACCAACACCTGGGAAGGGAGTTTTTGTCAGAGCCCTTGTTATTTTTAATTTTGACATTAATTTTCCTTTTTATAGCAGACATATATATCGGTTCAAAATATTGGTTATCGGTTTACTTGATCTGTAATAATCGGTACCGGCATCTGCCCTGAAAAACACATAACGGTCGACCCCCTACTGTGGATTTTGACTAACCACTGATGGAAGCTGAACCGTATAATCAACAAGAATGAAACAATCGATGTCCATGTTTTATATTGATGAATTTCCACTCAGATGTACGCAACAATATTAGGAGGATGTTTTCTCTTGTCTTTGATATACCACTATCTGCTAATTATTTTGAAAAAACATTAATTATACATATCTATCAAAGTTTCCCTTAGTGAACTGCAAAGACCGGAAGTAAGCATGCATATACTCCAGTCGCCGAAGCTCACCGGTGCCATCTTGTGCACCTAGTCCATACCTAAACTTAACAACTACCTTACTAATTATAAATAAGCAGCTACACTAAACTATTTGTTTGTTTGTTTCTGCTAGGAAAACTATGAATTACACAAGCTTCAGTCTGGATTCAGAATACCCAGGAAGAGATGATGCCAACCCCTCAGAGGCCCTATGATAATGCCAATCTGAAACAACATACAGCACTAACAAATTTTGCTCTAAATTTGATTGCAACATATAATTATTACTGTTAGTAGTGTCATTAACTGGTTTTTGATCTCTGATCTCTGCCATATGTACATAAACTTGGCATAGTCACCACTAGTAAGCTACTACTAAATATATTGTAGAAATTTTAATTTTCTGCAAAGCTGCATTGCAACGATTTACACAATGAAATGCGCTATAAAAATAAACTTGAATTAAATTGAATTCTCATAACTGGAAAACTGCATTACAAAACTCCAGGTTCCCCTTCTGTCATTCACGTTCAAAGTTGTGTTGAAGTGAAGACACTAGGGGTCACTCAAGGAAGCCCGAACACCTCTGACAGCTTTGAGAAAAGGCCAATGAGAATTGGTTTGCAGAATTTGCATGGCTAGCTCCACCCCGGCCATCCGGGAATAAGAGGGAGTAGCCGGCATCTGCTTAATGTGCTGTTTCTTCGGAGCCAAATGCAGCATCTCTCTGTGAGAAGCAGCATTACTCACCTTTTCGTCGTTGGATATATGGGATGGGCAGCGATCTTTAAATGAGCTTTTCCTCCTAAAAAAGTGATTTCTCTGAAAGAGCCGACACTGATGGATTGTGTGTTTACATAATGCCTTTCTGTCCGTGTCTTCCTGGTTGCTGTTTCCACCTAAACAAAAACAATCGGCACGATCGTTGTGCTCAGTGTTGAGCTAGTCTCACGCTGAAACAGTGCTTCGTTGATAGTTGGTGTTCTGCTTGCAGAAGGGAACATGTCTATGGGTACGCTCTGCTCACGAGCCGCGTTCTTTTCGAAGAAGCCACGGCTCACCGCGACCACTTCCCGTTTGGTCCTTCTACTTCCGGGTACAAGGGTCGCTGTGATGTGCATCGATGGCGAGCAACAGGAAATGAGTTGAGTTCTCCCGGTTTTCCCCCGTGGATCGCTTATTCCTCGTGGCTCCCAATTAGGTTTTTGGACAGATTAATAGTTCTTTTATTACAACTTGATTTCTGTCCAAAACCTTAAGCTGGTTGAAAGGTTGACTGCAGCATTGGAGGGGGGGGGCATAAACCATGGGAAGCTGATGCTTCAACTGAGCAAAGCTAGTCTCAGTTTGAGCAGACACTGAAGTAGTAGCCGTGCCTGAACGGGTAACCGAAACACATCAGGCTAGAGTAGGAAAGTCTCTCTGCCTCTCCCCGTGTGTGTTCATGGCTTCCAGTAACGTACGAGGTATTGACAATATCGTGATAGGCCTTTTTTTGGCTGAAACGCAATACACCAGGTCCTCCTCCCTCATCTCCCTCGACGGGGGTCCAGCGCAAGGGTCTTCGGGGATTCCCCAGGCTGGTTGGTGTTTCAGTACAAGGGTTGCATATCACAGCGCCCCGCCGCCTGGTGGAACCACTTAGACAATCGTCCAGAGCGTGAGGGGGTTTCACGACTTCTGGACAGGCTGTGTCCACCATGCACACTTTTGCCTTCCTGCTTGCTGCCAGGCAAAGTGTTACAAGATCTGCACGAGGGGGATCTTGCCTCAGAGTATCGAAGGAACTGCGTTCAGTTCTGTCTATTCTTCCGAGCATCAAATGTCACAACGCAGGCTCTGGGTAGAGCGATGTCCACCACGGTGGTCCAGGAGCACCACCAGTGGCTTAACCTGGCTGAGATGCGGCGCGTTGGTAGTTCACTTCTCAGCGCCCCATTTCTCCAGGTGGGTCTTTTGGGTGACACCACGGATAGTTACAGTAACTCTCCATGGTGAAGGAGCAGACCTCCTGCGGTCAGGCTTAGCCCTGCTTCCCCGGGACAACACTTCCATCTGTTATCACCAAAAGACGGCCCCCTGCATAGACTGTTGTGGTCCCGCAGTTAGCCGATCCCACAGCCTGGCCTGCTTGGCTGTTCGCAGGAAGGTGGCATCACCAACACGTCCTCTGGGCGACAGGGGCCCAAGGTGGGGGTGACATCAGAACTCCTAAAGAAGGATTTCAAAGAACTCCTTGAAACACTTTGAAGACACGAAGTTAAGTTGTTCATCAGTGGACCACTCCCAGCAAGGGGAACTAACATGTTTTCACGGTTGCTTGGGCTGAACAGCCAGAGAAGCCAGGACAACATATTTTAGCCACCAGAAACACCAGAGCCACAGCCCCACTCACCAGACACATTACCCCTCTCTCCAGCATATCCACTTCTAAGCTTCTCACAGAAAATGGAGGAACTTATTTATGCTGGGACCAGACTCTCCCACTCTTTTGCTGCAAACCCCCAGATATCAACTAAAAAACGGCAGGCCCCACAACCACCAAAGCCTGTGGGCCCAACTCCCCCTCCTCCTCCTGTGAGAGCTCTTCGGCCACTGCCACAATGACTTAATAACCATAAACAACCTAGACTTTATGTTTTAAAATGAAACATGGCTCTACCCAGATCCAACACTTGTTCCAGCCTACATATTGCATGGAATATTTGTATTTGGGCCAGATTGCAGAACCCTCAGCATTGCCGCATGTATGCCAACCAAACAAACCAAAACTGGCCATAATGTGGTCCACAGTTGATATTTATTCTAACGCTGATGTTCCCCACATTTCTCATGTGGTCCACATACTGCATAAAATGGTGGCATTTTGGCAGTGGTCCACAGGCAGGCCATTGCACAGCCACATTTTAGTTAAAAATGAACCAAATAAAACATAAACATACATTATCTAGGCCACACAGAGCCTTAAGTGAGTTCAACAATACACAAATATTCAGGGAAATTTAAAAATGTCCTCACTAAATGTTCAAATAAGTTGATCCAGAAATGTGTCCTACTGGTAAAATCATCCTGACCCAAGTTTTGCACAAGCAGCAATTCAGACGTCTCATATAAATATCCAAAGACATTCCAAGATTTTAAAAACAGTTCTTCACAAGTTTGAACCTAAAGTGGTAAGTGCTACATCCAAACCAGAAGTGGCCCTCATCTGTTTTATGATATATGGGGCATATTTGCCATGTCAAATGTGGGACAAGTTAGGCTTACACACTGATTAGCCAATGCTGACTGTGCTGTATATTTGCCAAAGGTGGCACAAATTGTTATTAATTATTTTATATGAGGGCCACTTTGGGCTCTCACCCACAACAACCAGTGCTTACAGTGCCATATTTTTGCCAAAACTGGCCCAGGTGCGTTTTGCTGAATCATAATATGTGGACCACATTTGGTTTACACCCTGATTACCATATAAGTATGAAAACCAGTTACCTCAGTATCTCCATCTGACAGTTTGGACTCTTTAGTCCTTCAGAAAGAAGCATCACTCCAGAATCTTGCAGGTCATTGTTGCTCAGGTCCAGCTCTCTCAGGACAGAATTTGAGGACTGTAGAGCTGAAGACAAACTTTCACAGGACTGAGCAGTGAGATAACACCAGCACAGCCTGTGAAGAGAACAAAACAATCAGCCGTATTAATGTGAATTTATCAAATAGGTTATAAAGTTTACAGTCTGCAGTGCATGTTTGTACTGAATAACACTTTATAATAAGAATACAATAACAAAGGACTTTTAAATCATTTCAAAACTATTAATATTCATTAGTAGTTTACAAATACTAAGCCAAAGACTATATACAAATAGTGAGTTCATCATTGATTGTCACTGTAATTAACGTGTCTAATATGTAATATGTAATATGTAAAGAGTTAGATAATGCTTTGTTGACAATTTATTAAATACAGATTTTTCTCACTTTAGATTAGGTCACAGAAAATCTGAAAATGTCATAAATTAAGTGCTTTAAACAGGCATTTATTGGATATTGATTGAATTAATATTTATTATTCCTTAAAATGTTTACAAATACATTAAGCCCACATTTGGTTTTCATGTTTTATAGGGACATTATATAGAATGGTTATTTTTATACTGTATAAACTGTATTTCCTGTCCCCACTAAGCCTGACTCTAAGCCTCTAAACGTGATCTAATAAGTATTTGTATACATTTCAAATTGACAGCATTATGGTATTTGAATTCTTAAGTGGTTATGTTTATTTTGGGCATAGGCTTAATGTATTTGTACATAAAAAAATAATACAATTAATGACCAATAAAGGTTGGTTTGAAGCACTTAATAAATTACATATTTCAATATACTATTACCTAATCTAAAGTAAGAACTACAGTCAAACCAAAAATTGTTCAGACACCAGGTGTAATTTTTGATATTTTTATACTAGTGGGTGCTGGACACTATCATTCATTTATGTAAGTGAGGTGATACCCAAGTGATACCCAAAACTCCTTCATACAGTAGACTACCAGTAAAACTAATAGAAAATTTGGGAGTATTTTTTTTATTTGACAGTTTGACCTTACCATGTTTTGTTACAGACCTTTCTATCAAAGGTATCTGACATTGTCATAATTAATTTGTTCAGTTTAACTCAAGTTTTTGTCAAGTTTTATTACAATTTTCTAAACTATAACCAATGAACTGTGATAAAATGATACATTTTGAAGGTGTCTGAATACATGTTAGTTTGACTCTAGACTATAGTTTGCAAATAATTTGTAAATACTTTATTACTGTATACTTATTATAAAGGGTTACCACTTTATCCATTCAAATGTCATTTTCATAAGTAATTTAACACAAATGTCACAACAACTCCAAAGGCTGAAAAATGACTCAGGATCAACTCCTGAGGGTTAAGCTCATAATATAACTCATCAAAATGACTCATAAATGAAATAATTATTATAATATAATATCTGTGTATTTGTGTTCAACACTGCAGCAAATCGTTCATGAGTCAAACTGATCCATGTCAGCTCACAGGTGACTCAATAATCTAAGTTATCAACACACTAAATGAGGCAATAACCAAAAACAATACAATCCTCAGAGCTGAGGATTTTACTGATCAAATGAAAATAACGCTATTGTAATAATCAGATCCATACGGAAAGGGAACATGTTTTTAACTTAAAATGAAATTTCTTTGAAACAAACTGTTCAAAGAAATCATTAAGGAAGTTTAGGTATTATTTAATTCTCATAACTGGTACACTGCATTATACAATTCCAGGTTTTTTCAGGATGGTTAGGAACTATTTTCTCATCAGGTTTTTTAAATAGGCATTGTCTGCCTTGTGTTTTTGGAGAAAATGTCATTGAAACAATCTTACTAAAACATAGACAGGAGGAAACATCTGCTATCTATAGTTATGAAACACCAATTTATCTACATATTTGGACATAGTGATTCAGCGAATGTGAATGTCAAACCTCAGTATGTTTAGTTGACAATGTGGACTCTGCAGTCCATCATAAATCAGCTTCACTCCTGAATCCTGCAGGTGATTGCTACTCAGGTCCAGCTCTGTCAGATGGGAGTTTGTTGATTGTAGGGCGGAAGACAGAGTTTCACAGCATGATTTATCAAAACCACTGCTGTTAAATCTGCCAAAACAGAATGTATTTAGCCAAATTAATTCTGATGTTCAATTTTTCAAACAAAAACATATTGTACTCTTCATAATCAGGTGAAATATTTCACATGGTATTCTGACATTTAATTGTTTAGTAATTTAGAACAAAACATTTAATTGAACAGCAGTCAGTGAAATTACTCACACTGCTTTTCTGCAGCATCTCATAGCTGGGATGAGTCTCTTGTAGTTTGAAGGTGATGTGAACCTTTTTGGGTTGAACTCTTTCAGCACCGTTTCTGACATCAGCAGTACGTAGGTCAGCACTGTGCACATTGAAGATGAGAGGTCTCTTTCTGGATGTTCATCTGTTCTGACGTACATTAAGATTTCCTCATATAATGAATGATCCTTGAGCTCAATTAAGCAGTAGAATAGGTTTACCAAAGCTTCATCTGTGATATTCTTGTTTTGTACTTGTTTAATGTATTCAGCTGTTTGCCTGATGCTCTCTGTGGTATCTTCAGTGTGTGTGATCAAGCCTTTGAGCAGATTTTGACTGGATTCCAGTGAAATTCCCATGAGAAACCGCAGGAACAGGTCCAGGTGTCCTCTCTTACTCTGTATTGCTTTATCAGTGGCTGTCTTTGCTAAATCATGAAATTGTACATTTCTAAAAAATAATTTAAGTTTTTGTATGGCTGTATTTTGTGAATCTTCAAAGAAAAACTGAAGCTCTTGCCTGTTGTTGTTCAGGTAGCAGATGAACACATGCACTGCAGCGAGGAACTCTTGAATGCTCAGATGCACAAAGCAGAAGACCTTTGTCTTATAAAGTCCATCTTCCTTCTTAAAGATCTCAGCAATCATTCCTGTGAACTCAGTGTCTTTACTCGCATCAATACCACATTCTTTCAGATCTTCCTCATAGAACACCATGTTTTCCTTCTTTAATTGTTCAAATGCTAACTTAGCTAACTTCAAAATCATCTTTCTATTTAATTGCAAGTTTTCTGTACATTCTCCTTCTTCTTGTTCATCGTACTTCTGACTCTTTGTGTACATCTGTATCCGCAGGAAGTGAATATACATTTCAGTGAGTGTTGAGCTAATGGTTTCTACTTTGTTCTTGATAAGAATATTTTTAAGTACTGTGGCAGTAATCCAACAGAACACAGGGATGTGGCACATGATGTAGAGACTACGAGATGTCTTAATGTGTGAGATGATTCTGGAGGCCTGGGTCTCATCTGTGATTCTCTTTCTGAAGTACTCCTCCTTTTGTTTGTCAGTGAATCCTCGCACCTCTGTGAACAAACCCACATACCGAGAAGGAATCTGATTGGCTGCTGCTGGTCGTGATGTCACCCAGACAAGAGCTGATGGAAGCAGATACCCTTTGACCAGATTTGTAAACAGCACATCTACAGAGGCTCTTTCCTCAACAGTGTTCAGTGTTTCACTTTTAAAGTTCAATGGCAGTTGACTCTCATCAAGTCCATCAAATATAAATGCTAGCTTACATTCATATAACTTTGATTTCTCCAGGTCCTTCAATTCAGGACAAAATTTCAGCAGAAAGTGATGGAGATTGACCTCTTTGTCTTTAATCATGTTGATTTCTCTAAATAGAAGCAGGAACACACAGTCTATATCCTGATTGGTGTTTCCTTCTGCCCAGTCCAGGATGAACTTGTGCACAGAGACAGTTTTTCCAATGCCAGCGACTCCCTTGGTCAGCACAATCTTCTCCTTATTGTTTTTCTTCAGTTCAGTAAATATATCATTGCATTTCATAGGTTTGTCCTGTGTTTTTTTATTCATGAAAGCATCATCAATCTTCAGAATCTCATGTTCGTGATTGACATCTTTCATATCTCCCTCTGTGATGAACAGTTCTGTGTAAATAGTCTTGAGATCTGTGTCGTTTTCGTTGTTGCCCTCAAAAATATATTTTGCTTTCTTCTTCATGTTGTTTTTGTGAGTTTCTAAGAAGTTTTGCAGCTCTGTAATAAAAAATAAATAAGACTGAGAAAAAAACATGAAACATATTTGACAAATATTTTCATGTCAGCATGATTATAATTATTAATAACTGATACTGCTGAAAACAGCACTGTCCCTTACCAGTTTGGTTCATTTTTCACATTGTATTAACTGAGATCATCTTTAGCCCATGCTGACTAACGTTACTAACATAACAGCTGATGAATGGTTTCTCCATCATCTTAAACATCAAACAACCTACAAACATTAAACATTGACCAATGTGATTGTAGTCTTAAATAAATGTCTTGATGACACTGAATCACTTTGGTGACAGTGCCACCTATTGGTCAGCTTTAATAAACAACTGTATCACATTGTAAGATGTATAATTAAAGCTTTTATACTATTGTGAACTGGATATCACTGGAGAAACACTGTTCTGTTCTATATATTGACGTTATTGGCCCTGTAATTGCTGCTTGCCGTTATATTTTCTCTTGTTTCTGTTTACAGGCAGTGATTGTTATTTGTTGTGTTATCGTTGTAATGCACCTCTAAAAGGGACAGATGCCTTCATATTTTCCTCAGTCTGAGCTGTGAGAGGAAAAAAAAGAGGTTTAAGTCAAACCATATCACTGGTAAATATTTAATCATGTTACAGTCACTGTGAATTAAATGTTACCTTGTTTGTGTTCATTCTCCAACTGTTTCGCCAGATCGTTTTTTCTCATCTTCCTCAGGATGTCTACCATGACCTTCATGGCTTCTTCTGGTCCAAAACACACCACCATCTTATCTACTGTGTCAAATATATCTGCCTTCTCCATTTCAGACTTTGATATATGTTTATGAGATGCCTTCTTTAAGTGCCAATGAAACTCCTTCAGTTCAGCTTCTACCAGCTCCTTCAGTGAGTCCACGAGCAGCTCTTCAATAGATGCCATCGTTCTTCACCGACTCACAGCTGCAGGTCAAAAAAAAAAGAAAGAAAGAAAAAGGAAAGAAATGATCTGAAGTACTTCCACTCTTAACATGTGGACCTATGCGGATTATGAAGCTGTGAATTGACACATACAAATAATCAGAAATTAGTTTTAAGCAAATATGCTATAATTGCTTTGAGTTCTGTTAGAAAAAAGTGCTGTACACAATGTCTGATGATGTCTGTCTGATGCTATAAGTGGGTCAGTGACAAAAAGAGGTTGGCAAGATGAAAAATTCAAAAATCTTTTAAAAACTTGTTTTAAAAGAATGCATCAGGTATTTTTAAATGTACACTGCATGTTTATGTTGATTTTAATTAATTAAAAATGACATATGCACCATTTTTTTTTTTTTACAAAAGTTAAGACTGAATGTACATGAAAATGTCACACCTAGATGGTATGTAAGCTTACTCATTGAAATAAATGCTTAATTTTAAAATATCACATGAAAATAGAATTTAATAAGTGTTATCTCTAAATGTAAACTTTAATGCGTTTTTGCAATATTTGGTGGGACATATGCTAAAAACACCTCTGTTTTCTAAATAATCTTTGACAAATTATGTAAAAAATGTTAAAAACCATATCATTACACTAAACTAGAATACTACATTTTATTCCACATTATTAATTTTCCTGTAAATAATTATATTCTTATGAAAAATACTGGTAACTCCAACTGACACAAACCAGTTACACCACCTGACGATGTTGCTTCTACAGCCAAAGACCATTGTTTTTGAAAAAACTGACACTGAAAATCAAGCATGACTGTCAACAAGTTCAGCTGAAGTGCTTTTTTTTTCCAATGCTAAAAAAAAATCTGGCAAAACCAAATTATCATAGTGATGAATGGTGAAATCATGTGTCATATTGTAAGAAACAATATCTGACAATAAATCATCATAGTGATGAACAATTGCGTATTGTATTGTGCCATGTATTGGGGAAAACGGGGCTCTGTTATATCATTAATTATAAAATATCAGAAATTTTGTGAATTGGATTTTACAGATGTAAATTGTAATCTTTGGTTAACATTTTTAGTGAATGTATATTCAAATGTAGACACCCACTTCCTTCTGCTACATTATTAACCTCTTAAATCTATTACATTATATCATATTATACTATATATTGCTTAAAAGGATGGTGCACTCAAAGAGGTTAATAATGTAGCAGAAGAAAGTGGGTGTCTACATTACCCCATATCATTTAAACCATTGTAGGTGACTTTCTTCTTTCAAATGAATAAAATTGGAGTGACATTACAAGTGAATGGGTGATATTCAATAGTCCTATAAACTTCATCCATCCATCATAAAAAATGTTCCAGATGGCTCTAGGGGGTTAATAAAGGCCTCCTGAAGTGAATCAATGCACTTTAGTAGAAAACATATCCATATTTAAAACTTTATAAACCATAATCTCTAGCTTCTGCTGTCTATTGTACTTGCATTCACTAGAGAGTGGCGTTCCAGCGGATTATGTAGAACATAGACGTAGCATCAGCACTGGTGAGAATATGCTAGTCTCGTGAGAATCAAGTTTGTTTACAGCAAAGGAAAACTAATCTCCTCTTGGCTTATATCCAAAATCCTTCGAAATTGAAAATTTTCTTTACAAATCCTCATTTGTACTTCTAATTTGTGACCAGTGTTTTGTTTTGCTCTCTCCTCTACAATTCCATGTTCGTCAATTCTTATCCGAGCTCACAGTAGCTTCATCCTACATCATCCACTGGAACGCCATTCTCTGATGAACACAAGTACTATAGTTAGCATAGGCGAGAGATTACAGTTTATGAAGTTTTATATGTGGATATTTTGCTTACAAAAGTGCACTGATTCACTTCAGGAGGCATTTATTAAACCCCCAGAGCCATCTGGAGCAACTTTTTATGATGGATGGACAGTTTATTGGACTTCTATTGGATTATTGAAGATCACCCATTCACTGCCATTATTTTTTTGTTAATATAACACTAATTGTATTTGTCTGAAAGAAGAAAGTCATATCCACCTTGGATGGCTTGAAGGTGTGTAAATCAGGTGGTGCTTTTCATTCTTGGTGTTACTTTTCAACCATCCCTTTTAAAAAAAAGCTAAACATTTCAAAAACATTTATATAATAATAGTAATTATAAACAAACAAGTATTTTATCCTAGACTTACAGAGCTTCAATTATTAAGTTAAAAATCTCAAAAAATACAGCATTAAACACTTGAAAATAGTGCCTTGCGACAAAGGCTATTTACTCCATCCACCACTGTGTTGTTGGGCTAGACGACATTTAAAATCACAGCTCCATTGGCATATGTAGTAAAGCATTATTCATTTAATACATTTAATAAAAATGAAAATGTACACTCAACAGAGGTGGGGGATTCGAGTCACATGACTTGACTCAAGTCGCAAATTTAAGGACTTGTGACTTGCTTGACAAAATACAGAAAATGACTTGACTTGGGATCCACGGACTTGAGACTTGACTTGAACTTCATGACTGGACTTTATAACAACTATAATAATTATTTTTTATTAATAAATAATAGCGAGTTTGCAACGTATGTTGATAAACAAAACGCAAGCCCCAGAATCAGCAACACCAGTGATATGAGTCTGCGCAGTTCATGAGGCTTCACAGCGAGCCAAATACAGAAAGTAAGAGAATCTCCCAGATGTTTTTTTTTTTTATTTGGATATAAACCGTTCGAAACGGAACATATTCATAAAATGAGATTTGGTCTATGCATTTACGAAGCCATGATGTACCACTTCAAAATGAAAGGTATGTACGCAGTTGAAGTATGTCATTAAATTAAAGTGATTATAAATGATTGATCTGTTTGTAACTAACAATGCCAGCTGTAAATTCTCTGGCGTTTGCCTTTCAAAACATAGTGCTTTATGGCAAGTACGTCCCTAAATACTAAAAACCAAGAGAATTGTGCCACGGAGATGATTCTCTTGCACCCGATGCACCCAGAATCCAACATATACAGCAAAATGACTCTAGTATGAGTTAGTTTTTATATAGAGGTGTCAAACATACGGCCAGGTGTTTAATCCGGCCCGAGGGATGATTTAAACAGTGATAAAAACAGCACTGGTCCACCGGACATAAATCTGAGCGCTTTTTAGTTTTGTTTACTGCAGTAACCAAGGAAACACAAGCGCCACCTAACGGCAGAGAATGAATTTGCTTTGTACTTCAGGTTGAAATGCATCCCTAATAAAAAAATAGTAAATAAAACATTATAAAAAAGTATTATATTAAAAAAGTATGGTAAAATGATTTTACTTGGAACAACAAATGCAGTTTTCAAAGAGCCAACATGTCCTCCAATTTATACGACCGACGTAAGTCGTTTTCACAAATCCTCAAATACGTCTCTATAGAGCGTATTCAACATTTGCTCCCTTATCAGTAACAGGTATCTAACTCAACCTTAACATTATGTGTAGGTCAATTAGTAGCGCGTTGCACTGCGAAGTGGTATAATCATATGAACACAGGTTCGATACCAGAGAACGCATATGTTTTCATTGTATGGTTTTTTTTGGAATATGCACTAGAAATCATGATTTTGCACTATTTCTGTAAGGGGAAGGTTTAGGGTGGGGTTAGGTGTGGTCATTTATACGAATTACACCTAGTAAAGCACGTTTAAATTACCGTGAAATCGGTATAAAAACTCATAGGTCATTCCATGCCGTCAGATCCAACGCGGCATTGTCATTATTTTTACGACCGCTAGAGGGCGCTTAACTTTAAAACGTAAACATGGGTCTATTTGGTCGATTCAAAAATGTACAACTGGGTCGTATTTTCTTTGAGGACAGTCTCCAAAGAGCAGTGTATTTTTCTAGTTTTCTCGTTTTTTTTTGCTAATTCATTTGTAGCTTGTAAGGTTAATTTTAACATAATTGTCAGCACAGCAATGTTTAAAAAATGTAATTTGGACATTTTTTTCCTCATGCAGCCATCAACCTAAAATGATTTTTGAAAATGATTTTAATTAATATTTCCAGGATCTCCACCACCAATGTGATGTGCCTCTGAACAAATTTGAGGTTTTGAATCAGTTCAGTGATTTAGTGATGTATTAGAAATGCATTTGCTCATTAAAACAGTGATTTGCCACCACTCGATGCTGATTTTAATTTCAGAATTAAAAGTAGCATCTTTATTTATCTATATGCAAAATGTTATATTTAAACTCATATCATTTCAAATGTATAAATAAGAAAGTTCATTTCTGATGAAAAATGAATAAGGTTGTGGCAGAAGTAAAATATACTGTGACTTGACTTGACTTGACTTGATCTTTAGCAGGACTCGACTTGACTTGCTTGATTTTTTTTGTCTGTGACTTGAGACTTGCTTGAGACTTGAACATGTGTGACTTGCCCCCACCTCTGACACTCAATATGTTATTATTGCATACTAATGTACTATAATACTGAGGTGCAAATATCTGCCACTAAGTAGTATAAATACCAATACCAACTACTATTTACGCTTATTGCAAATAAAATACTGTTATTTTTACAGTGTAAGTAGAATCTATCACTATTTACATTCAGTGTTAATTGCAAAATGATAAGGAAAAACTGCTATTGTCACTAAGTACTTAATGCATTGGTTATGCTTTGTAGTGCACCTTATAATGTTTTTGTCACAAATCATGTCCGTGTCCTTGCGTCCACTTGCCACCAGAGGGGCCTTCTCATTATATTGACTCTCACACTACACAGACTGTTACATCTCACCCTGGACTACATTTTTCATGGGCCATCCCACTGATTACACTCACACCTGAAACCAATTACAAGGGCTATATAACAACCATTCACATGCCCTTCCGGGCCGAGTTTTGTTAGTTAACCCTGCTTAGCGATAATCGCTCCGTAATGTAGCTAAGTCTACTCTAGTCTAGTCCTGTTCATTGCCTGATTCATCCATGTCTTGATCCCAGCCTAATTTAGCTCATCTTGTTTGTTCTCGGCCTGCCTTGGATTACCCTTTGTCTTGTTTCAGACTTTGTTTGCTTTGTGAGATTACCCGCCTCACCCTCTGGATTACGTTCACCATCGGTTTACCGGACTACTATATACCTGTTTGCCATTGTCTGGCTCTGTGTCTGTTGTATGACCACGTCTTTAAATAAAGCTTTGCAGATAGATCCGCACGCCTGTCTTCTTGTTCCCTCCTGAACAGTACTGTACAACCTCATGAATAATTGTAGCAACAGTTAATACATTATAACACTTATCCATTCATTGTTACACTATACATATTATATTTGGTTTAAGTTATTTACAACAAGATATAACGCCCATTATGTATAATTATATTGCATTATACCCTTTAATAACAATTTATAATTCATTTTACATAATGGCTTTTCCCTTGGGACTTTTCTCTTCCTCTCTACATGAGCCGTAAGCCAGGGGTCACCAAACTTGATCCTGGAGGGCCGGTGTCCTGTAGAATTTAGCTCCAACTTGCCTCAACACACCTGCCTAGAAGTTTCAAGTATACCTATTAAGTTCAGATGTTTTTGATTAAGGTTGGAGCTACACTCTGTAGAACACCGGCCCTCCAGGACCGAGTGTGGTGACCCCTCCCATAAGCTGTTTAAAACATTTATTTGTTGCAAAAGAAAGCAGAAGTGTCTAAGATCAGGGGCCCATTCTTTGTACATGGATTTATTTGGATCATATTCTATTATTGCTCTATTATTTGGTGCACCCAAGTCTCTGGCCATTGTCATGTACAATAATAAACCTGCATTTCTTCTGGTTATGTAAAAGCCAGTAGCTGACATTAAGTTAAGTTCAGCATATATTAACACTACTATATTAGAGTCCTTTAAATAGAAGAGATATAGTCCTCACTTCATGGTAAATATCAGCTTGATCATACACACTTTATGTACATACCAAAAAAAAGTATTTGATGGCTTTTTTATACAGAAATTTCCCAACAAATAAATAGAAAATTAACAAATGCATCACCAACTACAGAAAATACAGTGCTACAGTCCAAACCAATATCATTTATCTATTGTAATTATCTTATAAAATGCGCTTTGTGTTGAAATGTGTCTAGAAGCACATATTCATTTCGAGTAGTTGCAAGAGGGAAATAAATGTAGAAGTGTTTCTGACTCAAGATTACACAGAACATAAAGCTGATATATTCTCCTTACATTCATTAAGAAAGGAAATGAATTAGTAATATCTTTGAGTTAAATACATTTATTACATTTCATATTACTTAGTCTAAAGCACAACCTACGGGGGTAAAAACGGTAGGCTGCTTTAAAATCATCATTATATCAGTTACATAAAAGTGTGAAAACATGATTACAGAACATTAGAGTGAATCATGTTACAGACTTGTAATACCTATTTGTCCATATTTATTCATGTTTCTTTAGTGCTTCATGATAAATATAGTATTTTATGCTTACTCACAGTAATAAGGAAGTGCCTTTGTGCTCCACACCAAAGACTTGATTTGATCAAAAGGTTTGGCTGCTAGACAAGTTCTCAAAGTGTCCTTGGTGTCCCATAATGTACATGTAAATGCCCACATCCACAAATAATAAAAAACAGTTTGATCAGTTTTCAAAATGAAAAAATGTAACGGTCCAGTGTAAACCCTGCATGTAAAACTGTAAAATCTGCTTTCACTTCTGTTTTGTCAGCAAAGTTGCCAAATCAGTCTGGGAAAAAACAGCTCATGATCAGCATCATTTTTACAGTTTAGTTGTGACAGTGACTACAGACTGTTTTGATCAAATTCCTGCTAACACTTTATAATAATGATCAGGAATAATTAATTTTAAAGTGTTTTGTTAATGATTAACTATCATTGAAACATTGATTTACATTTGTAGATTAATAATAAGTGAAATGTTAACATGCCATGAGTCATACAAAAATGATTCTGTAAGTCATTAAATAATCATAACATTAGTAAATGATTAATAATTATTTGATATGCTATTTGAAATACTAAAAATTATGTGGGGAAAAACACACACACACACACACACACACACACACACACACACACACACACACACACACACACATATATATATATATATATAAAATTGTGTGAATAAAAATAACAACAACAATAATAAGTGGCCTATTCTTATAAATTGACCAGTTAATTTGTTTTGACAAATAACAAAATTTCACATTACAATCATTAAAGTCAGTATCTGTTCCAGCAATTGTGCAAACTCCAAATGATCATTAATTTTTATCTCAAATTAATTGTCATCACTTTCATCAGAAAATTTAGCATGTTTTCATAACTGACACTTTTGAACAGTTGATGAGCAGCTCCATGCACTCACAAAATGAGAAATATTTGCTTAAAGGGATAGTTCACCCAAAAATGAAATTTTGATGTTTATTTGCTTACCCCCATGGCATCCAAGATGTAGGTGACTTTGTTTCTTCAGTAGAACACAATCGAAGATTTTTAACTCAAACCGTTGCAGTCTGTCAGTCATATAATGGCAGTCAGTGGCTACCATCCGGGTTCGTGACGGGTACGCACTCTGACAGAGAATACATGTTGAAAAATCCACACTGCCTGATGATATATAATATTGTCTTCCATTGCTTCCATTGTACCTTTAAATATCTTTAGGGTCTGTTCACATGTCGCATCCTTTGCACGCTCAAGTTCGTTATTTCCAATGTAGTTGCGCGATCATAATGGAAGCGACCAAGCGTGCCGCACAAGTCTTGAAAAGTGAAGCCAAAATGTTTTGATCGCCCCCAGGTGGCTGGTCCCAGTATAGGTCATAAACCCCGCCATCTCCATGCAATCAAATGGGACATGAGCCAAACTAAATAATTAAATTTCACTTCAAATAATTGTTTTCCAAAGATGTTTTTTGTCATTTTATGTAGTTTTTATAACTCTGATGTAAGTTCAAGCGTTTGTTTTTTAAATAAGTATAGTTTTAGTTAGTTATGTGATGCTATAAAAACGGGAGCGTGACGTCATGATTGACAGCTGAGCTTGACAGATTCTCTGAGTGAACTCAGAGCATTCTTCTGTCATGCGTTCGTGGATCTTAAACAGCCTATCAGATGTTTTAAAGAATGAGCGTGCTACCAGTTACAAGCAAACAACCAATAAGAGCTAAACAGCCAAAACACTGCATGAACACTGGACGACAAATGACGCACGACAAGGTGAAATTCGGCCCGATTCCAAAAAGAGTCACACAAGTCAGAATTCGGCTCAAAATCTGATGAAATTCGCACAGTGTATGCCCGGCTTTAAGAACATATTAAGGCGCTGTATCATATTCAAACCCAAATTAAACTACGAGAGTATGCAATGTCGTACTTATGACATCAGTTAAGACATGAACCTTCAAAAAAATATGATTAAAGCTGCTTAAACTGCATGTAAGTATTTATTATTTATGTCACATTTAAAGCAGTTTCAGATCCACACCAAGTTCAGCAGTGGCAGCTTTTAAAGCAACAGCCGCCAAATTATCATAATAATCAGCTGCTGTGATATAATCAAAGAACAAAATTAAAAAGAGAAAATCAACTTCTGTAGTTTTAAGCTTATCTTTATGTAATTTAGAATTTAGTGTTTGATAACTTTATTAAATTAGGGTATATTTTCTTGCTAAAGAGCACAGTTAATGCAGACTTAAAAGGTGTGTCTCCCCTGCTGTAAAAACCAGCTAAAACCAGCCTACACTGGTTTTAGCTGGACATAGCTGGTCAGCAGGCTGGTTTTAGAGGGGTTTTGGCCACTTTACTAGCCTGACCAGCCTGGTCTTAGTTGGTCAGGCTGGAAAATTACCAGCTAGAACCAGCTACTTCCAGCTTAAACCAGCTAAAACCAGCCAACCAGCCTAGGCTGGTTTTAGCTGGGGGTTTTTTCAGCAGGGAAGTTGTAATAATACTAATTTTATTTAATTATGTACTATTAATTATATTTTGCCTAATTTATTCATTCATTCTTTCATTTATCATTCATGTATTTATGACAAAGTTTATGTCCAGAAGTGTTTCTTTCCATGTTTATTTAATGTTTACTTAATTATTTATTTATTTATCCATCATGCCAACATTTATTTATTTCCAGATTTATTTATTGCGACATTTATTTATTTAGACCTTTCTTTGTCAGCAAGGGAGAAGTTCTGAGGCCACAATAGCACCTTGTGGTGTGACCAACGACAAATGTTAGGCAGACTGTCAATGATGATCCAAAACCCAAGAGCAAAAATGAAGATAATGGATGTAAAAGAAGCCAAAGAAGCCACATATGACTATGGAGGAGTTAGGTTGACATGTATGTCCAGAAAAGGTCACAGACTAAAATTTTCGGAGAGATCAAAGCTTCTAAAAACATTGTGAACGATTTCTTAAGTTGTTTACCATGCCATTGAGCAGTACATCAGAAATCATAACCGTTTGTGTTTGGGGTTGGATTTAAAAAAATATTTTATATACTAATTGTCAGTGCTTATATATTGTCAAAATGCAGCACTAGATTTTGTATGTTTCATTACAGTTTGTATGCACACTGATTTGAAAGGATTCTGGGGAGTTCAACTCAGTTTGTACAGTTTGTGTCAGTTCATTTGGGAGAAAATGTTTAACATCACTACAAATATATGCACTTATGTTGCCTGTCAGATCATTTCAATCCAAAACAGGTATGCAATTTTTTAAATGTCATTTGCTTTGATTGCGCTATTTATAATGTATTTTGATGTGACAATTCAAATATGGCAATTAAAACAACTGATTGGCTACTGTTTCAAAGATATTTAGGCTTCTTCATTTGACCTGTATGTATATTGTGCACATTGTGCAACACTGTGGTTATTGTTTATAGCAAGAAGGTCAGCAGGAGTCCTATCTTTGTGGAGTTTGCATGCTCTCTTAGTGTTTGGACAGACATCTGCCCAGGGTGACTATTTGATCAGGGTGCCTGACCCTAGAACAGAGATAGGCAACTGTAGTCCTGGAGGGTCACTCCTAAAGAGTTTAGCTCCAACCCTAATAAAACACACCTGCTAGTAACTGCTAGTGATCTGTCAGATACTGATTAGCTTGTTCAGATGTATATGATTAGGGCTGGAGCTAAACTCTGCAGGACAGTGGCCCTCCAGGACTGAAGTTGTCCATTCCTGTCCTAGAAGATCACATAAGGCATTGGTGACCAAACTCAGTCCTGAGGTGCCAGTGTCCTGAAGAGTTTAGCTCCAACCCCAATTAGAAACACCTGAACCAGCTAATCAAGCTCCTACAAGGCATCATAGAAACTTCCAAGCAGGTGTGTTAGGCCAAGTTTGAGGTAACCTCTGCGGGACAGCCCTGTCTACAGGTGCTTAGGAGCTTGGGCACCCCTTGGATCAGGAAACTGCAGTGGCCAACTGTTCAGGATTCATATTCATAGTGTTCCTGGTTCCGGTTGATCTAATTAATGCAGCCTAACAATCCTTTAACAGATTTGAATATTAGAAATATTTAAATGTGTTATGTGTAGGCCAGGTTAAAGAGATGGGTCTTTAGTCTAGATTTAAACCGACTGAGTGTGTCTGCCTCCCGAACAGAATTAGATAGATTGTTCCATAGTTTCGATGCTAAGTAAGAAAATGATCTGCTGCCCGCAGTTGATTTTGATATTCTGGGTATTATCAGATTGCCAGAGTTTTGAGAACGCAGCGGGCGTGAGGGACTATAATGTGATATAAGCTCCCTCAAGTACTGAGGAGCTAAACCATTGAGGGCTTTATGAGTAATTAGCAAGATTTTAAAATCAATACGATGTTTAATAGGAAGCCAGTGCAGTGTTGACAGAACCGGGCTAATATGCTCATACTTTTTGGTTCTAGTAAGAACTCTAGCTGCTGCATTTTGGACCAGCTGGAGTTTGTTTATTAAGCATGCAGAACAACCACCCAATAAAGCATTACAATAATCTATCCTGGAGGTCATGAACACATTAATTAACATTTCTGCATTTGACTTTGAGAGCATAGGTCGTAATTTCACTATGTTTTTAAGATGGAAAAATGCTGTTTTGCAAATGCTAGAAATGTGATTTTCAAAGGAAAGATTGCTATCAAATAACACATTAATAATGAATTTACAGAGCAGCCATCAAGTATTAGGCTGTGTTTTAAGTTATTACTTGCTGAGGTTTTAGGCCCAATAATTAACACCTCTGTTTTTTCAGAATTTAGCAGTAAGAAATTTCTTGTCATCCAGTTTTTAATATCAACTATGCATTCCAAGAGTTTTTCAAATTTGTATGTTTCGCCAGGCCTTGAAGAAATATAGAGCTGTGTATCATCAGCGTAACAGTGAAAGCTAACACCATGTTTCCCGATGATATCTCCTAAGGGTAGCATGTAAAGTGTAAAAATTAATAGCCCTAGTATTGAGCCTTGAGGTACTCCATACTGCATTTGCGATCGATACGATACCTCTTCATTTATTGCCATGAAATGACGTTCTGTTAATGTCCCAAATGTCCTCTTTGTAACATTCTTCTGTGACCATATAATAACGAATATAAAACTTCCTCCCAAAGTCATATTGGAATGTTATTTTTTGACTAAAAGTGAACCATATGGAAAAGTTCTGTTAACATCACAAATGTTCTCTTTGTAAAGTTGTTATGTGACCATAGAATAAACAATATAGAACATCCTCCTATGTTGGGAACTTTATTATATGACTGAAAGAGGACCATATGAGAATGTTCTGTTAATGTCCTAAATGTTCTCTCTGTAACGTTCTTATGTGACCATAAAATAACCAAAATAGAACGTCCCCCTAAAGTCATATTGGGAACGTTATTATACGACCAACAGAAGACCATATGACAATGTTCTGTTAACGTCCTTAATGTTTTTTTTGTAACGTTCTTATGTGACCATAAAATAACCAAAATAGGAAGTCCCCCTAAAGTCATTTTGGGAACGTTATTATATGACCAACAGATGACCATATGAAAATGTTCTGTAAACGTCCTTAATGTCCTTTTTGTAACGCTCTTATGTGACCATAAAATAACCATAAAATAACCAAAATATAACGTTCCCTCGAAGTCATATAAGGAACACTGAGTAGCACTTTTAAAACCAAAAGAGTATGTTTTAGGAAGGTCCCTATTGTTCTGTAAAGGTTTGGGACTTTCGTCACCTTTAGAGAACTTTTAGGGAACGTTGCACAAGGTTGCAAGAACGTCGCCTAATATGTGGGTACTTTGATTTCCTATTGCTGACACTTTTTTCTTTTGATGGTGGATATGTGATTAATTTATCATAACGAAGATATGCTATCTCTCCCCTTTCTCTAGCAGCACACAGTTCTGGCAAAAGCTCTTTTCTCCTTAAACGCACAGATTCTGGATAATCTTCATTCAAGTATATATTTGTGCCTTTGAGGTATTTTGCCCTCTCTAGCATAGCTTCTTTATTTTTGTGCTTAAGAAATTTGACCACAGTGGGTCTGGGTCTATTAGAGTTTTCATTTTTGTCCTTCCTATTCTGTGTGCTTTCTCCAACATAATTTTATTTTGACCAAGCTGTAACTTCTCTTGAATCAGCCATTTTACTTTCTCTTCAGATTCACCCCATTTCTGATTTGGCGACTCAGGAATACCCTCCACCACTATATTGTTCTGCTTGCACTGACCTTCCAAATAATTAGCTTTGCTGTCTAAGACCAAAAACGATTCAGCTAATTTATTGTGTGTCACTTGTATTTGATTTACAATTAACTGAATATTCTCTAAAACTTTCAATTCATCCACCACTTTTTGTGTAAACTGAAGACTTGTCTTCAAATCTTGTACATCCTTCATTAGCTCATCTACTCTTTGATTCATAGTCGTCATGATCATTTGTGTAAAAGTCTTATAACTGTGCTCTTGTTGCAACATTAATTCTTTAAAATGTACTCTCTCTTGTTCAAGCAGCTCATGTGCAGGGTGATACTGTCCTCGTTACTGTTATTTGTGTTCCTTGGCTCTGTATACTATGCAGCCCCTGCATAGTATACAGGGGCTGCGATCCTTCGTTAGCGATCACTTAAAACACTATTTTAAAATGTATTCTGACGGCTTCTTTCACTTATTAAAAGAGATCTTATAATAATTGAATACAGCTTTACTGTAGTTACAATAATATATTTGACTAAATGCTGTAATTAATGTCATATTTTATAACATCAGCAGCTCATTTCAGTCTTGTGAGGAATCGATTATATTCATGATACAAACATCAATTAAAATCTGATCTCAACTTGATTTGTCATTGTTTTATTATTTCTGTACAAAAAGAAGAGAGAAATGAATGACATGTTCTTAATAAATCATGTTTGTGACATTTTTACATTTTGACAGTAATAAAACATGATTGATGAAACACGCTGATTGATGACACACACTGATCTTACTGTCTATATGAGGATTTATCACACATTTATTCTGTTATTTGAGTGACAGAAGTTGAGCTGCAGTATTAATGTCATGAAGAGACTATAACATTTCACTGTTACTGATTGATTAGCAGCTCAAAGCATTATGGGTAGAATCTTTCATCAGCCTATTCTGATTCATCAAAACAGTTTCACTGATGATCCTTTATAAACAGTAAACCCAGAACAGAGCTTCTGAGTGAATGTGGTGTGGACTGTGTGGATGAGGCTCATTGTGTCAGAGACACTGTAGAAGGACAGAGTTCCTGCACTCTCATCCACATACACTTCTACTCTATAGATATTATGATTTACTTCTACTCCACAGATATTATCAGACACTCCTATTCTACTGATGATGGGCTTCGCAGGGAGAACAGTCTCTATGTTATTGTGTGTGAATGAGTAACTGGAGCGATAGCAGAGCAAACTCCAGGACTGAGCATTATAACCAAACAAACACTCATTACCTCCCTTCCTGCTGATGCTCTTATATGACACTGATATATCCACATCTCCACTCCACTCAATCTCCCAGTAACAGCGTCCACACACACTCTCTCTACACAACACCTGACACACATCAAATCTGTCTTGATGATCAGGATACGAATGAGAGTCATTGTTTGTCACCTTTCTGTTGTCCTCAGACAGACTGAGATATTTGTTTGCTGTGTTTGGATCCAGTGTGAGAAAACAGGCATCTGAACACAAGAACAGAGACATTTATAACACAACAACAATCACTACAGCTGTGTGTGTGTGTGTGTGTGTGTGTGTGTGTGTGTGTGTGTGTGTGTGTGTATGTGTGTGTGTGTGGACATACATTTCTTCAGTCCTGCTGTAATCCTGGATTCTCCTCCATGATCCACACTAGAAAACACACACAGACACATTTAGTCAGTCAACAAACTCAAAGTGGTTGCTATGGAGTTGCTACTTAGTGACCAGATGGACATTTTTAGTGTCCTGTCCCTGACTGGAGCTGTCCCCAGAAATGTCCCTGTTTTACAGCATGTTTAAAACAACCTGCAAATACACCGACCAGTAACATACTAACTTTACAAGTTAAAACAAAGCAAAGACTTTATATATAGGAAGACTGTTCAGTCGTATTATTTATGAATGGGAGAAAGTGTAACGCCCAAGATGGCGAATAAGCCCCGCCTTCTACATGAAAGAACCAATCGTTGGTTAGTAAAATCATCGTGTCACATTGGCTGGTCTAGCATCAAAAACAAGCTTTTTGTCTAAGCTACTAAAGCATAAGGAACACCATTTATGAGTAGGGCTGTGCTGATATTCGGACACGATATCATGCACATCTCGTCAGTAATGCCGGTTCTGTGATTAGCCTTAAAACTCATTCACGTTTCATTTATACAGCTGTGTTTAGTACACAGAGCCGTAGTTCACTGACAAGCCACACAATATCGCCTTCATTATCGCAGGTAATACATATCGATAATGCACGCAAAACTGCGTAGCTTGTCAGTGAACAACGGCTCTGTGTAGTAAACGCTGCTGTATGAATGAACACATGAATGAGATTTACGGCTAATCACAGAACAACATTACTGACGAGATACGCATGATAATTCACGTCTGAATATCGGCACAGCCCTATTTATAAGGCAGTTGTCAGATTTCATTTGCAATTTTAAAAATTAAATTTAATAAACTTTTTGTCAGTTTTGGAGAATTTGATGTTTCCCCATTCAAAGAGATAGGAGCTGCACTTGCATGACCGAGAGGCGTTTCAAAGATGGCCACTGAGTGTAATGACTTGCCTTAAAGGGACTTTGAACAAAGTACTAGACTACTGTTTGTGTGAACTGTACAACAAGACACATGATAAGGTTGCAGGATTGTTTTGCACACAATATTAAACATTCCTGGTGCCATCACAACTCCAATATGAAAATATATACAGTCATGGTCAGAATTGTTGATACCCTTTGTGAACATGATAAAAAAAGGCTGTGAAAATAAATCTGCGTTGTTTATCCATATTTTATTTCAAAAATGTACAAATATCTAACCTTTCTTTGGAGACTAAGAATTTAAAATGGGGGAAACCTCATTTTACGAAATGTTTTTTCTCTAATTCACATTGTCCACAATTCACAAGTTCGCACTTACAGACAATAAACTAAGTAAATAATTTGTGTATTTGGCATGCTGTCCGGTAGAGGGCTCCAAGCTCAGAAGTTATTCCCGAGCCCAAAGTGCTCCCCCAAAAAGCTATATATTGCAGGACAGCAGTTAGAATGCAGCTTTAATGGTCCCCCAAAAAGCTAGGTCTGAGCTGAAAGGATGCTGGATGATGGATGAAGTAGCTGGCATTACAGTGGTCAGGGAAGAACATGGAAGGGCTCCTGTGGGTTCTGCTGTGGCAAAATATAGAAAATGCTCCTGCGGGAGCGGGCACTGCTGCGGCAGTGTGCGGAGAAAGACTAGGCTTATGTGGGAGCTGGCGCTGCTGCGGCAGCGGGGAAATATTAATAAGGGTCCAGCGGGAGCTGATGGTGATGTGGCGGCGATGAGATAAGGGAGGGGTTCCAGCAGGAGCCGGAACTGCTGCGGCAAATACAGCAAATAATTTGCTCCTAGCACAAATGACAGCATCAGTGAAGTGTGGCATGGAATTGATCAGCCTATGGCACTGCCAAAGCTCTTTTGAGCCTTCAGATCATCAGTATATTGTTGGATCGACTGTTTCTCATCTTTCTCTTGAAAATATCCCATAGGTTCAGGTCAGGCATGTTGGCTGGCCAATAAAGCACAGTAACATCATGGTCAGCAAACCACTTGCAAGTGGTTGTTGCACTGTGGGCAGGTGCTAAAGTCCTGCTGGAAAAGTAAATTAGCATAAAACTTGTCAGCAGATTGAAGCATAAAGTGCTCCAAAATCTCCTGGTAGATGGCTGCACTGACTTTGTACTTAATAAAATACAATGGACCAACACCAACAGATGTCATGGCACCCCAAATCATTACTGACTTCAGAAGCTTCACACTGGACTTCAAGCTGCTTGGATTCTGTGCCTCTCCAGTCTTTCTGGGACCATGATTTCAACATGAAATGCAAAATTGACATTTATCTGAAAAGAGGACTTTGGACCACTGAGTAACAGTCCAGTTCTTTTTCTCCTTAGCCCAGATAATATGCTTCTGACGTTGTTTCTGTTTAAAAAGTGGCTTAGTAGTAATTTTCCTCTTGATGCGCTGACTCTGGCTTCATTCTGCTCCTTGTGAAGCTCTCCCAATTGTTTGAATCGGCTTTGCTTGACAGTATTCTCAAACTTGCGGTCATCCCTGTTGCTTGTGCACCTTTGCCTACCCAATTTCTTCCTTCCAGTCAACTTTGCATTTAATATGCTTTGATACAGCACTTTGTAAACAGCCATTCAGTAATGACCTTCTGTGACTTTTTTGTGGAGGGTGTCATTGATTGTCTTCTAGACCACTGCCAAGTCAGCAGTCTTCCCCATTAGTGTGGTTTCAAACAACAAAAGATACTTGGAATTTATACTGTAGGCATGGTCATTTAATGAAACTCAAATGTAAATGTATTCTAATTTTTTGAAATACTGGATTTTTGACTTTCATGAGCTGTACGCTCTAATTATCAAAATAATAAACGAAAAACGTTTGAAATGTTTTACTTTACATGTAATGAATCTAGAATATATGAGTTTCATTTTTTAAAATAAGTTACAATGAAAAAAAACATTTCACAATATTAATTTTTTTTGAGCTGCAATTGTACAACCTCCAGATTCTACCTGAACTGGTGCATTTAATATAAAGTTTATTAGCCTTATTGAGTAACTCAGTGTGAGGGTCAATTAGATGACTGATGGTTGTTCAGGTCTAAGCAATTGCATATCGTCGCTGTCGGGCGGAATCCTCGTATCTCCAAAACCGTCATTTTTCAGGAAATGAAAAAAACTGCATATTTTTTGAGTTATTAAATATTTTATCGTTAAAGTTGGTATTATACCATATATTGCTATCATACACTGTTGTGTACCAACATTAAGACAACATTTCCCCAAAATCATGTTTTATCGGAGATACGAGGTTTTATGACTTGGGAGCAGGGAGATACGAGGTTACGCCGTCATTGATAAGAATGGTACAGACACAGACTTCGCTGCTGCCAGCAGTGTTCATCAAAGTCTGCGGTCGCGTTGAGCCTTTTGACAAGAGAAAAGGCTTCAATAGTTAACCAAAGCTAACGACTGTGGTTACATACATTTTCCTAAACTCTATTTTAAAGGTTAGAGCTATGAGTGATGCAATACCAAAATAAAACGATAAGCTGACTGGGCTGTCTAATAGGCGGAAATCTGCGGGCAAACAAAGTCTGCGGTCGCATTGAGCCTTTTGACAAGAGAAAATGCTTCAATAGTTAACCAAAGCCAAAGACTGTAGTTACATACATCTTCCTAAACTCTATTTTAAAGGTTTAAGAGCTATGATGCAATACAAAAACCCGAGTCCGTCTTTTTTCCCCTTAATTATTCCAGAACAGCTTATACTACTGTTTCAGCTATTAACATAGTTACGTTTTGTATGTAATGCCAAAGTGGTTATATTTCGTTTCGTTTTCTTATTAAGTTAATTTAGAAACACTTTTGGAGCATTTTTTTGTTCGTTAAATATCAGTTTGTTTGTTTTTTTTACGAACAGCGGCCAGCGGAAGACTGTTCATAGTCTGATCAATTTGCCTTTTAAATCACCACGACTTGCATAAAATAAAATCTATAGATCTAAAACAGTTAAAGTAGCTATAGAACAATGTTAGTTTAAACATTAAACCTAGATAAATGTGCGCTATTATGTGAATATCGTTTTTGAAGAGGAGAAGCTGAAATCGCTTTGCAGGACATGAGGAGTCAGCGCGATCATATTTTTCAGCGAATAGGCTACATGTCTCACAAACATGATAAATAAATAGAAAGCTTTAAATTATTACTTAACGAAATAATACAAATGAGAAAAAAACGCTTTCATTATGTAATCCGGAAAGATGCTTTCCTTCAAAAGTTGCGTCCAAAGAAGAGATTGCGAGTCAGGGTCTTTGCAACATTATCTCAGAATACACTAGTTTATTAATGGATCATTCAAATATCTCCTTACTGTTTCCACCGACACATTCAATGCTAATTATTTTTGCCGGTGCTTTGTGACAAGAAGATGGAAGGGGACATATGCCCCCACGCTCCAGCGGAGTGAAGAAAAGGTGGAGATACGAGCTCTTCTCAGACAGTTGAAGTGTTCAGATGAGTTAAGAAATTTGCTCTCAAGCTATTTTCAACACTTTAGATTGGTTAATAATTTGTAAAAATTACAGATCCACGTGGGCACTGACCAATAGCATCGATTTGTGAAAAAATATGAAATTGACAAAATTTGGACATACGAGGTTTCCGCCCGACAGCGACGATATATTGCTAAACCTGGGATTTAATATTTTCAGTCTTCTAAACTCATTCTGTCCTCACTTTCTCTCTTTCTGCAACCTGTGTGAATGTGTGTGTTTATGTGTTTGATTAGATTATATGTCTTAGATTTATCCAATAAAGTCTTATTTATCAAAAAAATAAAAAGTGGATCCCATATTTGCAAAATACAAAAACATAGTAAGCAAAGTATAAAAGCATTGATTTTAGAGCAGGGCTACATATTATAAAGACACCAGCGCATAACAGCCCAAACAGGCCTTCGTCAGAATGTTAGACAATGGACAGTAACAAGTGATTAAATAGATACACCTGTGGCTATACATTTTCAAGACCTACATTTTTGTTAGAAGACTGCCTGTTTAGAAAAGCAAAGGGTACTGCAATGGGAGTGAGTTTTGCTCCAGATTATGCAAATATATTTCTTGGTTTATTGAAAGAAAGATTTGTGTACTCCACCAATAATGTTTTACAGAGAAAAGGTTTGGTGGGTATGCTATTTTTTTTTGCAGGCAAGAGTTGCTGGACTTCCATGGTTATATTAATTCAAGTAATGAAAATTTGAGATTGAATTTGGAATATGACAAGACTGAAATTCACTTTTTGGATTTAACCATCAGAAAGAATGCACAGGGGCATCTTCAAACTTATGTCTATAGAAAACCTATTGATCAAAACACCATTCTACATGGAGAAAGTTTTCAGCCTCCGTGGTTAATTAAGAATATTCAGTTTGGCCAGTTTCAGAGATTGAGACAGATATGTGATTCAGATGAGAATTTTTAAGGTGCATCTACTATTTTGACAGAATGTTTTCCACAAAGAAGATATACCTTGTCAGTATTAAAAGAAGCTCATGGAAAAGTCTAATCACTAAAGAGGGATGAACTGTTGAACAAAAAACTGAAATATGCAGTCCCTGAGAACAAGTTGCATTTTGTCACAAGATATTGAAAAGAAGCAACACAAACCAAATCAGCTGTGGTAACTGCAATTATTGTGTAAATATGGTCTGGACTAATACTTTTGAGGACAAAAGAAAAATGAAGAAATCTGAGATTGCAGATTTTATTAATTGTTTATTAATTAAACACATGTCATTTATATGTTGTAATGTCTGTGTAATTGTTTTTATGTGGGACTTACTAAGAGAAGGTTACGTGATTTACGTTGTGTTGAAGGTGACATTAAATATTAGAAGAGATAGATTTTGTGATATAGTATGTTTGCATTGCATTGTCTTAGGTGGTATGTTTTTTGGACAATCTGAGAAATGTGTGAAGTACCAAGGGACATCTAGTGGTTAGGTCTTGAAAATATATAGTCACAGGTGTATCTATTTAATAACTTGTTACCCTTCATTGTCAACATCCTGATGAAGGACTGTTTGGGTTGATACACGTTGGTGTCTTTTTAATATTTAGCCCTGTCTTAAAATAAATGCATTTATACTATGCTTACTATGTTAACATGATTTTTTGTTTTTTTTGTATTTTGCAACAGGATCCACTTTGTTGGCTGTTGGCTGGCCCCAAAAAAAGCACAGTAATATCATAGTCAGCAAACCACTTGCAAACCGTTGTTGCACTGTGGGCAGGTACTAAAGTCCTGCTGGAAAAGGAAATCAGCATCTCCATAAAGCTTGTCAGCAGATGCAAGCATAAAGTGCTCCAAATCATCAAAATATGCTCTTAACATCAAAATAATTAAATAAAAATATTGAAATGTTTCACTTTACATGCAATGAATTTATAATCTCATTTTTTAAAATAAGTTACAATAAAAAGTTAACGTTTTCATGATACTCAATTATTTTGAGCTGCACCTGTATGTACTGTATAGCACATAGCCACTGAGGGGTTGAAATAGAAAAATCTAAAATCTTCCTGCTATACATACTTCATTTTCTTCATTGAGCAGGTTAAATCCAACCGTTTTTCAGTGAGTAATTTGACTCCTGAATCTCCTGGGTGATTGTAGCTCAGATCCAGCTCTCTCAGGTGTGAAGGGTTTGAACTCAGAGCTGAAAACACATAATGGCAGCCTTTCTCTGTCACCATACAGCCAGACAACCTGGAAACACAGCAATAGTCCATTTGACAAGCAGACATCTCTTTCACACAGTTATACCCATTTCAGCCATGAATTATTCCTATTCCTAAATGCCATGTACACATTATAAATTATATGATGGGAATGGCTGTCCAATGGAGTAGTGTCACTGGTGTTATCACTTACAACATCATTTAACATAATTTTATGTAATTTCCTACATTTTCTACTGCACTCATGTCACCTCTGAGCCTCATTAAATGTCTGTAAACACACCTACATGGCATTTTTGTGTTCTTCTTTGCCACCTTTATAGTGAAAATCAGTTTTGTAAATTAATTTGACTGTTTTTTTTGGTATTTGATCTGTAACTTGTTAACCTTGCTTTTTAAATTAGGAGTACAAGTGCTACTAAAAAGAAAAGTAAGCATAAAGCCCAGATTTGATGTTAACATGTTAGCGTTCAACTGTACTGCCCGTTGTACACTTCGGGTTTAGTTGCATTTTATAATATTTGATATTCTTCATGCTGCACTCCAGTAGATATACGTAAACCATGGGGGGGACAGGACCCCACACTAAAAATATAATTACAAGAGACTCTGTGTATTGTAAATAATGTAATAGACATATACTTAAAATTATTGTGCAAATACTAAGATAATTTAAACACAAAAAAACATCTGAAGTTCAGAAATGTTTTGAGTCCAGCTGGAGAGAGCAAAGTTCTTCAGTAGTTATGTGTAAGTAAGTAACTTAGGCTGTCAGTGCTATTTTATTCACTTTGAAACATCGAGTGTAGTGATTATTTCTCTTTAATTCAGAATATGCTGGATCATTAATAAATTAGTCACAACAAAAAAATTATATCTGATGTTTTTTTTTTCTATGAGCGATTATAAATTTACCAAGCTTAGCTTGTGTAATACCGTAGATTGTCACCCACTACAATTAACACAGTGATAAGTCTGTGTGTGAACTGATATTAGGCTAATATTATAGACCTACCAATGTGAGTTTTGCTCAATATGATGTTAAGTGGCAGATCAGTGGGCTTGCTGGAGTTTAATATCTAAATAAAAACCGTCCTTAGTCCCAGACAAAACCTAAAATGCTATGTGATGTATATAAGGCAATTCTATAATTATAATATGACCGTGTGATGAACCTATTAACCGAAATCATATTTGAACCATGCTATGTAAACATGCTGTGTACACATATCTATCCTTACAAGTATGATTTTGGCAGTATTATTTGTGTCTCCTTAAAAAATTGCTTGAGAAATTTTATGTATATTGCCCCCCACCCCCCACACTGTTAGATGAAATCAATGCCAGTGTATACCTATAAGCTATTTGTTTGGATGACAAAAACATTTAAACAGCTGTCTAACAGTGCATGTCAACATCAGTTGGTGATTAGAATGGCTGATCAAGTAAAAGGACAGATGTTTGATGCATGTTGTATTTTCACAAATCCAGAAACACATTGAAAACAATAGATCATGAGCTTTTTGCATGTAAATAAACATAGTGCTGCACATATAATTATATCAAATTATATCACAAGATTTACAATTTAATAAACACAGTTTGCTTATTTATTTTATCGAAACCATTTACCTCAGAATCTCCAGCTGACAGTTTGGACTCTTCAGTCCATCAGAAAGAAGATTCACTCCTGAATCCTGCAGGTCATTGTTACTCAGGTCCAGCTCTCTCAGGATGTTTGAGTTTGAGGATTGTAGAGCTGAAGACAAACTTCCACAGGACTGAGTAGTGAGATTACATCCACATAGTCTGTGTAAACAAGTCATTTTTAGATTTAAATGTATTTTTCAGTAATTAAGTACTTCATAAATCACCTGTTGTAGGAGCCGTATTTAATAATTGATTTAAGATTAACATATTCGGGGGTTTTTTACGAGCATGATTTGAATATTTGAGGAAATCTGATGTTGGATGTTTGATCTTTGGGCTTCCCAAAGTGTATACTCAACCAAGAACCCTGTGTCAAAGGATAACCTAACTAGAGAAACTGAAAAGAATTAATGCTGACGAAATTTGGACGAAACTGAAAAGTCAGTAATTTGTTATGAACAATAGCACCACTTTAATTCAGAGTTTACACTCTTGAGAAAGGGCAAACACATCAAATCTGACAGCTCCATATACCAACTGGTTCCAGTCACTGATCAAGGGAGAGACTGATCAGACAAAAAAACACGGCTTTTAGTGCTAAAACAAGAAACTCTGGACGATGATACGGCCCATCACAACTTTATCAAGTGAGCCAAATGACCTTAAGCTCCTAATGCCAAATCACATTTTGCAGTTGAAATCCAAGCCCCTCTTTCCACCCGGACTCTTCAATAAAGATGACTTATATATTAGGAGATGATGGAAACCTTGCAATACCTTGCAGACCTCTTCTGGCAAAGATAGACCACTAACTATCTTTCTTTGATGCAGCAATGGAAAACGTAGGCTAAAATCAAGAGAAACTTCAAGGTAAATGACATAGTAGTCATAATAGACAGTACAGCACCAAGAAACTCTTGGCCTTTAGGTTGTGTGAAGACCCTGCCAGGGACTGAAGGTCTTGTCCACAGTGTTTTGGTGAAAACAAAGACCACTGTTCTCCAAAGACCCATCACCAAACTCTACTTACTTCTGGAAGCTAAAGATTCAGATTAAGAGACTGACAGTTCAATGTCAGTTTTCTATGATCTGTTTGATAAGCCCACTTCCGCACATATACTGACAAACCTGTACATACTATGCATGCATGGCATGCACACACACCAGTACATATTTTTTTTTACATAAATGGACTTTATAGAATACATTGTGTTAGAATACAAATGGCATTTGGTCTGATATATTCAACATATGGCAAGATTGTATCTAGATCTAGATTGTATCTAGGCTCTATTGAATATTTTGTACTTGGTAATTGTTCTGTCTTTGACATTAACAATTAGGGGCCAGGATGTAGGAGCCATATTTAATAATTGATTTAAGTTTAATTTATTTATTTTTTTATTACAAACATAATTTAAATATTTGAGGAAATCTTATGTTGGATGTTTGATCTTTGATCTTTGGGCTAGTCGATCTTATACCATGAGCTGTTTGTTTGTATACACATGTAACATAAACCCTAAATGTGCTCATGGATTGCATTCATGGTAGTCTCTATTCTTGCATTGTTCTCTCCAGAATGATGAGATGTTGTTGACGATGATGATAATAATAATAATAATCATCATCATCATCATCTAGTGATTAGTTGATTAGAATGGCCTATTTTTTAAAGAGACACTGAAAACACTGGATCATGAGCTGCTTGCATGTAAATTAACATAGGCTTTACAGCTGGATAAACACTAAATATTTTCTACATTTATGCAATTGAAAACCATTTACCTCAAAATTTTTAGCTTACAGTCTGGACTTTTCAGTCCATCAGTAAGAAGCTGCACTCCATAATGCTCCAGGTCATTGTTACTCAGATCCAGCTCTCTCAGGACAGAGTGTGAGGATTGCAAAACTGATGATAAACTCCCACAAGACTGAGCAGTAAGATTACATCCACATAACCTGTTTAAAGGACAAAACAAACAACTATATTGAAAACAATGAAATTGCCTTCCTTTAGATGTTAAAAATATGTGTATACTTCATTCTTTTGTCTTATTGATTTAATAAAAGAAGAAATATGAGAAAACAGCTCCTTTTTCATTATTTCATTATTTTCCAGAAAATTGAAAAACAAGAATTCCACTTGATTTCTCGTTTTTTTTGGTTAATGGTTGGAAAAATAAATAAACCACTTGAATATTGGGCGGGAATGAAACGCCCCTTTCTGCTGACAGGTCAGCCAAAAATCAAACCGGGTTCTTCCTCAGTTTAGTCCCTGTAGGGAAAGCTAAAACAATTCTCTTCATAAAACATCAAACCAGTATTGGTTGAAGCATTAAGTTAAGATCAGCTCATGTTTTATCGTAATTTTTGTGAAAAAATTGTGAACTTCTTGTCAGAATTAGGTTTTCATTAAATTATTATTCTATAACATCTTGTCTATCATCTCTGAAAATATATTGGCAAAATTCACTTGTTTAGTGCAATTTATTGCAGCAAGCAGACATGACAGTGTCTTTCTTCTATGTTAAGAACATGCTACAGAGGTGCTTTCTTACACTACAAAAACAGTTAACCTGTCAAAATAAAACATGTAACATATTTAATAAAGGTGTATCAATGCACATTTCCCACCAGTCCTGTGTAAACTACGGCACGCAAAGTTGTATTTATTTATTTATTGATGTTGTGAGATGGCGGAGCTCAAGAGATACACAGTCGGAGGAACTCACTCAAACAAAGTAACTTGCCTCATTTTGCTCAAACCTGGTGATGTCAGTGCCCTAAATGATATTAATTGTGCTGTGCTCACGTTTCTACATGTAAACTACAACTAAAAGGTAGATATTTCGTGCTGTTTAAACATACAAGCGTCTCACTTTAAACCTGTTTTTCTCAAAATTCCATTTCTGAAAATCATAGCTATCAGCCAACTTCAGATAGCTATAAATTGTTACGTTCAAGCTATGAACAAAATAAAAACAGAAACAGCTTGAACCCCTTGAAACCTGAAAAAGGTAAGATTTGACCATGTGTTGGGTTTTCCCAGATCGCATCAGAAATGTGCTTAAACACACAATAAGTTAAATTTAGTAATAATGTCACTTTCTGTATAGAATTTGTTTGCAGTTTGATTAACCGTGGAAATAAAAAGTTAGTAATAATGTCTCTTTTTGTAAACAATTTATTTGCTATGTGATTAATTGTGGAAATAAAATGTTTTAATGACCAATTTCTAATGATTTTATTAAACTGTAATCACATAAAATACAAATTCAGCACCATTAAAATATTTTATTAGCTACATGACACCCATGTCTGGTTCTTTCCTAAAAAGACGAGTTTATGATGTTTGTAGTAAATAGATTTGTCTGCTTATAGCCTTACCCTAGTGTTGGTTCACCCTTGGTTCACCCTCTGCCTATGACTGCACTGCTGTTGGTGATGCAATATATTGTCCATTATGTTTACATGCCTGCTTGTTTAAAAAAATCAGCTATATTTTGCCTCTGTCATCTTGTCTGCTCGCTGTGTCTGAGGTGGAGCTCAGGCAACTCTTACACACACACACACACACACACACACACACACACACACACACACACACACACTTGTTTTGTGGGGACATTCTATAGGCATAATGGTTTTGCTAATATACATTCTGTATTTTCTATCCTCTTACCCTAACCCTACACCTAAACCTGTCCTTCACAGGAAACTATGCTTTTTTAGATTTTCAAACAATTCTGTATAATTTTCAAAACAATTCGCTAGTTTCCTTATTGGGACCTAAAAATGTTCCAACAAGGTCAAAATTTACTGGTATTACTATACTTGTGGGGATATTTGGTCCCCATTATGTAGTGAATACCAGTGCGCACACTCTTAATCCCCATCTTAATCCCCTTTATAGGGATTTCATGTGACTGGCATCAGTACTCGAATATAAGAATAATAAAACTCTGGTTTAACTTGCCTGATGGTGGAGATACATTGGCATTTAACTTAATCACACACAAATATACATCTACATTTTTCAATATTTACAGTGGGTACGGAAATTTTTCACTCTTTGTTATAATGCAGCCATTTGCTAAAATCATTTAAGTTAATTTTTTTCCTCATTAATGTACACACAGCACCCCATATTGACAGAAAAACACAGACATTGTTGACATTTTTGCAGATTTATTAAAAAAGAAAAACTGAAATATCACATGGTCCTAAGTATTCAGACCCTTTGCTGTGACACTCAAATATTTAACTCAGGTGCTGTCCATTTCTTCTGATCATCCTTGTGATGGTTCTACACCTTCATTTGAGTCCAGCTGTGTTTGATCATACTGATTGGACTTGATTAGGAAAGCCACACACCTGTCTATATAAGACTGTACAGCTCACAGTGCATGTCAGAGCAAATGAGAATCATGAGGTCAAAGGAACTGCCTGAAGAGCTCAGAGACAGAATTGTGGCAAGGCACAGATCTGGCCATGATTACAAAAAAAAATCTGCTGCACTTAAGGTTCCTAAGAGCACAGTGGCCTCCGTAATCCTTAAATGGAAGACGTTTAGGACGACCAGAAACTCTCCTAGAGCTGGCCGTCCAGCCAAACTGAGCTATCGGGGGAGAAGAGCCTTGGTGAGAGAGGTAAAGAAGAACCCAAAGATCACTGTGGCTGAGCTCCAGAGATGCAGTCAGGAGATGGGAGAAAGTTGTAGAAAGTCAACCATCACTGCAGCCCTCCACCAGTCTGGGCTTTATGGCAGAGTGGCCTGACAGAAGCCTCTCCTCAGTGCAAGACACAGGAAAGCCCACATGGAGTTTGCTAAAAAACACCTGAAGGAATCCAAGATGGTGAGAAATAAGATTCTTTGGTCTTTTTGGCCTTAATTCTAAGCAGTATGTGTGAAGAAAACCAGGCACTGCTCATCACCTGTCCAATACAGTCCCAACAGTGAAGCATGGTGGTGGCAGCATCATGCTGTGGAGGGGTTTTTCAGCTGCAGGGACAGGACGACTGGTTGCAAACGAGGGAAAGATGAATGCGGCCAAGTACAGGGATATCCTGGACGAAAACCTTCTCCAGAGCACTCAGGACCTCAGACTGGGCCGAAGGTTCACCTTCCAACAAGACAATGACCCTAAGCACACAGCTAAAATAAGGAAGGAGTGGCTTCACAAAAAACTGTGACTGTTCTTGAATGGCCCAGCCAGAGCCCTGCTTAAACCCAAATTAAGCATCTCTGGAGAGACCTGAAAATGGCTGTCCACCAACGTTTACCATCCAACCTGACAGAACTGGAGAGGATCTGCAAGGAGGAATGGCAGAGGATCCCCAAATCCAGGTGTGAAAAACTTGTTGCATCTTTCCCAAAAAGACTCATGGCTGTATTAGATCAAAAGGGTGCTTCTACTAAATACTGAGCAAAGGTTCTGAATACTTAGGACCATGTGATATTTCAGTTTTACTTTTTAATAAATCTGCAAAAATTTCAACAATTCTGTGTTTTTCTGTCAATATGGAGTGCTGTGTGTACATTAATGAGGAAGAAAATGAACTTAAATTATTTTAGCAAATGGCTGCAATATAACAAAGAGTGAAAAAATTAAGGGGGTCTGAATACTTTCCTTACCCACTGTACATATGTTTTTATAAACAGTTTTAGCCAGTAAGTCACCTGTGTAAAATTAGGACCCAACTAAAAGACGTTTATATAAATGAACATTTAAGGTAGACTCTTACAGTGCTTTTCTGGTGTTTTTGATGACAGGCAGCAGTCTCATGACTGCTTCATCAGATCCTCTGTATTTCTGCAGTTCAAATTTCTCCTGAGTCTCTTTTGACATCAGGAGCACAAACACCAGACCAGACCACTGAACAGAGGAGAGATTCTGTGCTGAAAGTTTTCCTAAGCTCAGATTCTTTTGTAGTTCCTCATTAATATCAACTTTCATTTCAGTCAGACAGTAGAAGAGATTGATGGTTCTTTCCACTGATTTCTCCTTCTCTATTTTCTTTTTGATATAGTCAGCAGTGTCTTTCATGTTCTCTGATTTTAGCTCTATTCCTGGCAGTAGTTCCTTTATGTCACTCTGATTGGACTCCATTGAGAGACCCAGTAGGAACCGAAGGAAAAGGTCTAGGTGTCCGTTCTCACTTTTTAAAGCCTTTTTGACTGCAGCCTTATGAATTTGAAACTGTGGGTTTTTGGAGGATTTCCATGTCCATTTTCTCATCCAGGACTGAAGAAATATGTTTTCTTTTTCCTTTTTGTAAATCAAAGTTGAATAGAGAGCAGCAAGGAATTCCTGGACACTGAGATGTACAAAGCTGTAAATACTTCTTTCTGAAACAGCTTTTTCTTCCTGAAAGATCTCAGTGCATAACCCAGAGAACACTGACCCTTCACTGACATCTAATCCACATTCCTCAAGATCTTCTTTGTAGAAAATCAGATTTCCTTCCATCAGCTGATAAAAGGCCAGTTTCCCAAGCTTCAAAATAATCTCATAAAAAGACCTGGCATTGGCCTTATATTCAGGATCATCACTGTATTTTTTTTTCATCTGCTGCATCTGAGAAAGTACAAAGTTTGTGTACATCCCTGTGAGAGTTGTAGGAGTTTTGTCATTGCTCCCTTGAGCCAGCAGAGGCCGAAGAACAGTGAGAGAGATCCAGCAGAAGACGGGGATGTGGCACATGATGTGCAGGCTCCTGAATTTCCTGATATGACAGACGATGTTTCCAGCAACCTCAGGACAGTTCTTGTTGAAGTACTGCTCTTTCTGCTCATCGTTAAATCCTCGCACCTCTGTCACTTGATCTATGTAGTCTCGAGGGATCAGACTGGCTGCTGCTGGTCTGGATGTGATCCAGATGAGAGCAGAGTGAACCAGATTATTCTTGATCAGGTTTTTTATTATGTTACCCACTGTAGTTTTTTCATTAACATCTGTGAAGCTGTCATCCTCTTCAAAGCTCAGAGGGAAGCGACATTCATCTAGCCCATCAAAGATGAACACAACCTTACCATCAGCTTCAGGAAGAGAGGCCAGGACTGCTTCAGGACTATTAAAGACGTATTTGTTAAGCAGTCCTAAGAGACTGAACTCTTCTTTAATCAAATTCAGTCTACGGAATGGGAGTGGACAAATGAAGACTATATCCTGATTTTCTTTTCCGTCAGCCCAGTCAAGGATGAATTTATTGACCGAGACCGTCTTTCCCACCCCTGCAATGCCCATTGTCAACACTGTTCTGTTTTGTTGATCTATATCACGCTGGACTTTGAATATGTCTTTGCACTGAATTGGTTTGTCAGTGGTAAATCGGTTGTTTCTTGATTCAATCTGTCTCACCTCATGCTCACTCTCTATTCCTCCAGTCTCATTCTCCACCACATATAGATCAGTGTATATATCATTCAGGTTCTGCCGACGACCCTTCTGTGAATTACCAACCAATACCCGTTGGTAGTCCTCTTTTAATTTCTTCTTCAGTCTGCGGCTGATCTCTGTGTAATCATGAAGAGCAGTTGTATGTTCCTCAGCAGCTGAGCATTTGAGAAAGGGGAAAAGTGAGAAGAAAGTAAGTAATTAGTTTTTAACTTGTGCAATTGACTGAATTTTGTGGGAGTCCATGTTGTCACTGTTATACTGCTATATGCTTAAACAGCATATAAATTAAAACTGCTCAATCTTACAGAATTATATGTTGAACCCACAAAGAGTTAAAGAACTGTGCAACATTTGGGATTGTTGATGGACGTGATCTACTCCATATGTCCTGAATCTGATCTGGACGTAGTTTTGGTTTTCAAAATCTTGTCTGTCAGGTAGAAAGTACTTTCTATTTATTATTAATTATTGCGATATTTTTGTTTGATAAGGGATTTTCAGTTAGTGAAAACAAACATCAACCAGTGGCAGCACACTGATGTCTACTGGTGTTGGTCAGCATCTCTCAGTGCATTGTGAACTAGCCTTAAGAGAACATGATGGCTGCACCTTGTTTTCCTGTGTCTTGGGATTTTTGTGGCTCTGTGAAGAGAAATAAAATAAGAGAAGTAAGGAAAAGACTTCCATGTAGCTAAATCATGCCTGTGAACCATATTGCTATAAAACAAACTTCTTTAGGAATAAGGCTTACAGCCACTGGACATCAATAGGCTATTAACTGACAGCAAATAAGCAGTAAGTTATAGTAGCAGTTATAGTGATACTACCATTTCTTGCAGGGCTCGAGCTGTAGTTGATGGTCACTGGTCCACCGAAGGTGTTTCCAATGAGTGTAGTAGCATTTACATTTGCTGCTGTCTCAGCTTTCAGATGAGACACAACGTTGACTCCAGTGTGAGCGCTGTTACTCATCTCGACTGGAATAAAGATAGAGATTAATTACCTTTTTTACATTTTTTTTAGCATTGCTAATATTCTTTCATTGATTACCTTCCAGCTTTTCTTCTTCCAGCTCATCTGCTGTTCAACAGATGGCAATGTTCATCACTGACTCACTGTTGTTAGACAGTGTGGGATTACAAACTTAAGAATCTGTTTAAGATCTGAAGATCCTACATCTTGATGTATCATCACATGAAAAACTAAGGTGAAGTACTTTATTTAGCATTTAAGGTAAATATGCAGACAAATGATTCTCTTAAGCAATGTTTGTAGCAAGAGGTTTCTGCCAGTTCCTGTTTTCTTATTGTAAGTCAAATGAGCCAGACTACTGAGACTCAATTTGGTGCCTCTGCCCCCGTCTTTGAGTAGTTATGATGATTGGATTAGGACTGGTGTAAATAGAGCAAGCTGCTATAACTAAATACTTCCTTTGCATGCTTGGTTTAGATTGTCTCCACGTCTATGGATCCCTCCCCTTTTGAAAGGTATATAATACTTTGTAAAACTGAATTAGTTTAGACTTGAATGACTACAGTGATAGGCAGACCTCAATAAAGAGTTACTTCTGCTTGGAAGATATCCCAACGTCTCCTGGTATCTGCTTCGATGAAGAAAACAGGAAGACAATGGTTTACAGTTTGACCACATTTACCACCAGGCACTTAATATCTTTCCAGACATGACATATTCATCTAGTACCACCACAGGAATGGTTTCACCATTTGCACCACTCTGCTTCCAGCATTTCCCACAGTGTCATGGTGGATCCACTCCAATTTTACAAATACTACTGTATGTAGTTGTTTAAACTTATTTATTAATATTTTATATAAATAATAGTATGTAATATTAGTATTTGAGAAGTGGTTTGTGTGTTAGTGATGGTGACTTTGTTTGCACTGTTCCACCATTAGATGGCGACAAGAGACTGTATACTACTAGTCAAAAGTTTTTGAACAGATTTTGTTTTTTCAAAATCAGAGTCTCTTCTGGTCACCAAGCCTGCATTTATTTGATCCGAAGTGCAACAAATATTATTACTATTTAAAATCACTGTTTTCTATTTGAAAATATTTTAAAGCCATTATAAATGTCTTTATCATCACTTTTGATCAATTTAAAGCATCATTGCTAAAGTAAGTGTATTAAGTTCTATATTTGTTCCCCAAAACAACAACAAAAACAATTATACTGATTCCAAGTTTGTGAATGGTATAGTGTATAATGATAAGAATTGTGTGAAAAATATTTCTCAATATTAATGCTTTTGCTGTATTTTGGATCAAATAACTGCAAGCGTGGTGAGTAGAATTCTTTTTAAAAAAAAAAACATAAAAAATCTTACTGTTCAAAAACTTCTGACTGGTAGTGTAATCTGTGTACTCAGCAGTAAAGATTTATATTGAAAGTGTCAGAGACAAGGTTGTAAACTAGGATATTATTTTTGGTGTATTCACTGAATATAAAGTTTTCAAAACAACAAATGTTGTGTGTTTAAGTATTTGAGGTTATTTAAGGTTAAAGAAAAGTGTGGTCAGTGTCTTTTAAATATATCTTTTTAAATATATCTAGTAGTTTCCCTCTTTAGAATTTTTTTACAATTTTACAGTTTTACTCACAGGACGTGTCCCCACCAATATCCAGCTACTGCAAAACTGTCCCTAGCAATAATTTTGCTCAAACAAATAAATATATGTATATGTTTTTGTAATTTAGGATGCATCTGAAATGTCATACCATTGATATTACCTAATAAGTTAAATAGGCTACGTTAGAAAACTGCACGCTTTCAAGGATGCGCATTTAATACGTCACGCACTGGATGAGAAGCATTTTTAAATAATTAACAACTGAGGGGTCACTTGGGTTTATGTCCCCACTGATGTCAAAAGCAAACCTACGCCCTTGGTTTCATCCATGATGGATCTAAAGAATTTGATCTAAACCACTGACCACTGATGAAAGTGACAAACTGTCACAAAACTATGCTAATCAGACACCATTTATCGACCTTATTTTGAAGCTTTTTTCTGTGAATGTGAGAGACTTTAAATGCATCTGCTGCTACAGTTAAATAACTAGATTTGCTTTACAAATCAGTGTGTCTGAGTAGAGTAGTGAGTTTTAAATAATTGCGGAAGCGTGCGATTTCGAGCAGCTTAAAGTACTGTTCTGTACAGCTGAAGAATAGGAAGCAAAGAATAGTCAACAGAAGCTTTGTGCATTCAAGGCCTTACATTTATTAAAGATAAGATGCATATTTCAGATGAATGAGGGTTGGAGAAATACATTACAAGCTGTGTTTACTGAAACACATAAGGTTAGTCGCATGTGAACACAAATGCTGTAGTTGAGTCGTAGTCAGCACGAAACAAGCTAGAAACACAGTTTGCTTTCGGATGAAAATATACGTACCGATTCACATTTCATCAGGTAGCTGCACACAAATTCCCGACTAAGCATTTATAAACGATTATATAAAAGAATTCAATATATTTTGTATGGTAAACCATCGACTATGTCTGTTTAACATAACGGTATGAACTCTGTACATCTGCTTTCGTTTATGACGACAGCGGCAAACTGGGTTGCCAGATCCGGTGAAAAAGTTCTATTCAATTTTAGTTTTTCACATTTGTAAATATCCCGACAGCCTAAAACCAATTTGTCACATAGACACTGTTTGCAGATCTCACTCTTTTTGCAAAACTCTAAACACATTCTCACTGACTAAGACACAATTTGCTCTGTGATGAACTTGTGATGCAAAACCCTATAAGCACAAGAAAGCGAAAGTTAAGCACAACTGCAACAAGGCTTAAATTGTTTACACACAATAATTCAAAATTCTTCACACTTGTTCCTAAATATTCAAATATATAAAATACAAGCCAATTCAAAGTGCACAGATGGTACGGGTTCGTCTGTCCAATCTGAGAGGTACAGAAGAGTCCAAATACGAGGTGGTGGAAAAGGAGGACGAGGAAGAACAAAACCTTTTCAAGTGAAATTCATGTTACCGTGATAGGCCAAATTTCTGGTGCATGGAATGAGAGAGACAGAACAAAGAGTTCAGCCAAATTTGAACAGATTCTCTGTGGCCACCTTAATAAGTTGGAAAGTTCAAATACACTGTATTTAGGTAATTTTATTTAATATATCTCATCAAAAAAGATCACGTCTTAGAGCTAGATAAGAGCCACATCCATATATATAATTGCATGCCAATATCGGCACAGCCCTAAAACATTCAGAGTCAAACATGGAGATACTGAGGAACAAACAGGTTGGTTTTCATTCTCAAAGCTCAACTTCACAAACAAAGTCACTTGATCCTTATTAAAATGCCCAGCTCTACAGAATTAAGTAGGGATATAAAATAAATACAGAAGTACATGTATACATGTACATGTTGTATAACATTAACCTAATATATATTTATCTAATATATAATAATATCTAATATATATGTAATATCTATGCAAGATCTAACAAAAACTTTATCTTGAAGAATTTTATATCTTGACATTTGTAGTCTTCTTCTTTTTCTACTTTTGAATACATTTGAATATTTTTTCCACCTGTCACTTAAGGCATAACTGACTGCATTTAAGTGAAAACTCGCCAAGAGGGACAGTTTAACATATTTTTGTGTTGTTGCAAATCTAAAACAGTGGCATATACTTGTCTGTTTCTCACACAGTGTCAGTTCATGTGCACCGACAGCCACCTGAGGAAGCATCTCTCTTAGCAGTTCAGTACACACTTGTTTTTTTTTACTTTTAACCATGTCCTGATTGGAACAGAATCAGGCTAGGTGTTTTCATATTTGTTGGAAGCCAAAATAAAAAAACGAACGTAAAATTGTATTAATTTTACAGGTTGTACGTAACTTTATTTTAAGTATATGGGAGGATTAGTGCTGCTGAAGTGTCTTTAGTTTTAGATTGAATTTGCAAATGCTGTGGCAAGTAATTATTTTCTGTGCAGTCAGTCCTCAGACTAAGATGATATAGACAGTGATCAATGTGACTAGTAATCGCTCTAGCTGCTGAATTTTGAACCAACTATAGCTTAGTTGTTGATCCTGCAACATTTACAAGGTGAAAGAAGACTATGATTCAAATCAAATGATGAAAAAAAAAAAGACTATTGGTGAATGCACCAACAATTATTGATTATGAAAAACATAGTAATGGTTCATATCTCCATCAAGATCTAGATGGGTGGAGGCCCTAAACAACGAGGATCGGGTCCTAAACAAGGCAAAAAATTAAGATTTACACCTCTTTCAGTAGTTTAGTAGGTTGGATTTGATGCTTTTATGTCTAAATGTTTTGATGTCTCTTGCTTAATGCCATTAAAGGGATAGTTAACCCCAAAATTAAAACTCTGTCATTAATTACCCACATGCATATATTGTACTGCTCTTGATAATGGCAGCCGACTGTAATTTTCATTTTTGGGTGAACTATTTCTTTAAGCTGGTGTTAACTTGTGTTTGTCTCGTTTCACCTCAGACTTGACGGCACTGAAAAAGGAGAGTCGAGAACTAAATGAAATGAAAGAGAAAGATTCAAATAAGGAACATCATTATTTTAAAACTGAAGAAACATCAATTAGTTGCTCACAGAATGAAAAGACTTCTTCAAAAAAAGCTCAAAAAACCCAAACTACAAACCTTAATTCCCACATGAGAATTCACACTGGAGAGAAGCCATTTGGATGTGATCAGTGTGGAAAGAGTTTTACACAGAAAAAAATATTTAATGTCTACATGAAAAGTCACACTGGAGAGAAACCTTTCACCTGTGAACAGTGTGGGAAGAGTTTTAAACAAACAAATCATTGTGCACACTGGAGAGAAACCTTTCAAATGCGATCACTGTGGAAGGAGTTTCAGACATAAATGAAAGTTTCAGACATAAATGAACTCTTAATAATCACAGGAGGGTTCATTCAAGAGAGAACAGTTTTAAATGTCATCAGTGTGAAAGTTTCACATTAATCACCTTAAGAATCATGTTAAAATTCACACTGGAGAGAAGCCTTTCGCCTGTAAACAGTGTGGAAAGAGTTTCAGGCTTAAAGGAAACCTAAAGATTCACATGAGGATTCACACTGGAGAAAAGCCATTCACATGCCTTCAGTGCGAAATGAAATTCTCATATAACAAAGACCTGAAACATCATTTGAAAACTCATTCTGGAAAGAAACTGCCAATTCATATTGGATAACAATTCAATTGTGGTCAGTGTAATAAAAACCTATTTCACATAGATGCATGTAAAAGTTGTGTAAATGTGAGACCCTGTTTGTGTTATTTGTTGAAGAGTATGACAAGAAAGATGCTGTGTGAAATCAACACTCACACCACAGCTTGTCTCTTTATGCATCACTGTAAGGCTTTTTTTTGTTTTGTGCATATGTACTCATGTATCCACACCTGACCATCTTTTTTGAAGTAGTTTTAACTATCCAGTGGCTTCAGTAGATTCTGTCTAATTTTGACTATGTAGAGTATGTCACCCAATTCCATGTGTGGATTCCTCTGAATCAAAGTTTTAGTCCAACTTCTACCTTGCTGTGAAATGCAACAATGTAACTGGAAGATTATAAATAAATCAGTCTAAACTGAAAAAAGTACATGTTCCCATTGATTCTAAGTGTTTTAAGTTGTTTAGCTTATTTCAATTTAATGCAACAAATGGATGTGTTTACCAATTTAGGATTTCCACAGTTATGGAAAATATGAAATTAAATATATAATATTAGTTATGCTCAGGTCTGAAATATATACGCTGCTCAAAAAATTAAAGGAACACTTTGAAAACACATCAGATCTCAAAGGGGGAAAATATCATGCTGTAAACCTATACTGTTATAGACTAGATAATGTATTAGGAATGAAAGGATGCCACATAGTTTGATAGAAGTGAAAAATGATCAAACTACAGAGGGCAAAATTTAAAGACACCCCAAAAATAAAAACACATTCAAAATCTTGCCCTTTCTAGCGCCAAAACCCCATCACTCACGAATCATCACATCTCACCAACATAAAAGACGGTAAATTGATTGACAGGTCTCTGTTAAACTGAACCATGGGGTTGCGCTAAGGAAAAAAAGAGTTGATGACTGCACTAAACATTATTTTACTGTGATACTTTGAGTTCGGACATATTAAAATAACAGACCCGAATGATAAAAGCAAAGAAAAAGCAGCTGATTGGGCGGTTTTAATTTTTAAAAGCAGCCCAGATTTTGCCTACCTGCCCAATGCATTATTCTCCGGTCCAAGACTATCAAAAGAAGCCCAATTGGGCTGCAACCCGCCCAATCTGGCAACACTGGCTTAGTGGAGAATGTATCCTTGCGCCAGGGCGGGAATTCCTTTAGTTCAAATATTAATCTTTGTTATTTAAATATCATCGTATTATTATATTGTTATATAATATTATGAAACGACCCTGTGGCAATAAATGTGTAACAAAACACTAAACGGAGCAGTACTACTTTGAAAAGCAGAGAAAGATGTGGTCAGTCAGTGACAGTAATGGAAGTGATTCTTTCGGACATATGAAATTAAATATATATGAAACATATGAAATATGAACATATGAAATTAAATATATAATATTAGTTATGCTCAGGTCTGAAATATATACGCTGCTCAAAAAATTAAAGGAACACTTTGAAAACACATCAGATCTCAAAGGGGGAAAATATCATGCTGTAAACCTATACTGTTATAGACTAGATAATGTATTAGGAATGAAAGGATGCCACATAGTTTGATAGAAGTGAAAAATGATCAAACTACAGAGGGCAAAATTTAAAGACACCCCAAAAATCAAAGTGAAAAAAATATGTAGCAGGCTAGTCCATTTCACTCAAATTTCATTACAGCAACTCAAAATGGTACTTAGTAGATTGTATGGCCCCCACGTGTTTGTAGGCATGTCTGACAACACCGGTGCATGCTCCTGATGAGACGATGAATGGTGTCCTAGGCCGAAACATAATGTCCCAGAGGTGTTCTGCTGGATTTAGGTCAGGCGAGCATGGGGGCCATTCAATGGTATCAATTCCTTCATTCTCCAAGAACTGCCTGTATACTCTTGCCACATGAGGCTGGACATTGTTGTGCATCAGAAGAAACCCAGAACCCACTTCACCAACGCAGTGTCTGAAAATGGGTCCAAGGAATCTCCTCCATACTCTTGAGACTGTGCTGGGAGACACAAAACAGTGTTTTCAACCACATAATGATCATCATTTCTGTGTTAGAAGCATTTAAATAACAGCAGTACTGAGATAAAAGTTTATACTTTGGGTAAAAATACTTATTTGTCTACAGTAGCAATCAAAACGAAAGTTAGATCTTAACACTTGCACGTATTGTAATGCTTATCCTCTTCCACCAGGCGGTGGCAACATCTGCATACGTATTTATCATTGAATCATTCATTCAGGAGATTTTAATAGTGATGATATCTGGTAAGTTTGGAAAATCAGATATGTATTTTTTTTAATTCTTAACCATTTGCAATTCCGTTGTTAATTTTTACTTCCCTGACATCCTGTTGAACCCTGTGAGATTGATGCACCCTCTGGCTGACTTAGCAGTGACTGAATCTGATCAGCTGCTGTGTTACTTATACCCAAGCGTCGAGCCGCTGCAGTAGTTATGATTTTCAGTTTTTCAGTTCTTTTGTTTGTTTGAGCAGAACAGTTAATAACCTCAACATTAAACGCTATGAACTTGACTTTATCAACCAGAGGCGTATTTCCATTAACAGGGCAGTTATGTGTACATTCCCCTTTTCCTACCTCTCTTTAAGACTCTTTCTTAAGTTCAAATAAACACGCTCCTTCCTTGATTTCATCACTGTTTTTATATGTCTAGGAGTTTCCAGCAAGGTTTTTGCTGTTGATGGCAGCTCTGGATGTCCATTTTGTCTAAGTCCCTTCAGAAGGTCATCAATGGCATTATGTTTAACAAGGTGTCGTCCTCCATATTTGATGATTAATTTACAAACGAAGCATGTCTTTATGAATGAATTGTTTAAAAACAGATGTACAATTGTTGTACTTTGGCTTTGCTTGGAAGTATTTTTGTTGGTGAAACAGACAATATTGTGTCTAAATTTTAACTCGTACTTTGTTGTAGAACTGTTGTACAATATCAATAGCTAAAATATTGATTTTGTTTTTTTAAATAATGTTTAAGTTAATACTTGTTCAAAACAATCACGTTAGCAAAGTGTGTACTATTTCCGTTTATTTTAATAAATAAAAGAATCAATCAATACATAAGTATAGGCTACTGTCATTAAAGGGATACTCCACCCCAAAATGAGAATTTAGGATATTAAACTTTTTGCACGCAAAGAAAACAAAAATAATGACTTTATTCAACAATTAGTCTCCTCCGCGTCACTATAGTGCCATTTTGGATAGTATCCACTGGACCCAAACTTCGTACACTGTTCTGTGTCAGCCACAACACACGGATACACTGTTTTTGTTCGAATCAAAGCGTAAATACATGTAGAAAACATATCCGTGTGTTGTGGCTGACACAGAACAGCATACGCTGTTTACGTCCAGTGGATACTTTCCAAAATGGCGCTACGGTGACATAGAGGAGACGAATTGTTGACTAAAGTCATTTTAATTTGTTTTCTTTGCGTACAAAATGTATTCTCGTAGCTTCGTAAAATTATGGTTGAACCACTGATGGCAGATGGACTATTTTGACAATGTCTTCCATAATTTTCTGGGCCTTGACAGTGTTGTTTACTTGGCAGTCAATGGAACAGCCAAAAGCTACCGATTTTCATCCAAAATATCATAAATTGTGTTCTGAAGATGATCAAACCTTTTACGGGTTTGGAATGACAGGGGGGTAAGTGATTAATGACAAAATTTTCATTTTAAGGGTGGAGTATCCCTTTAAAATATGTTAATATAAAACTCATTTTAAAATACAGAAACCATTTTATAATTTCAAAAAGTGAAGATTCTGACAGCATTGAAGGAGATCCCATAACAATTTAATATAGATTTACAGTAGTAAGAACAAATTATATTTTATATATGTTTAATAATCAAAAAATATTATTTTAAATATGATGCTTTTATTATAAACATGGTGAATATTTCTAAGGTGGACACCCAACATAATATATGATATTTACCATTTGAATCTAACCGTTCAATAAATGGAAAAGTCAGTCATTTATTATTTTCTTGTAAATTATTGTGATTTAGCCTCAAACACAGGGGCAATTTTTACCCAAAATATCACTTTTACATATTATTTTCGTTATTGAAAAACTGCTGCTTGAATTATCTTAAACCATAGTGGGAATCATTAAGATGACCTTTGTCTGAAAATGTATTCAATAATTTAATGTTTCGCATTTGCTACTCTACTTTGCTAAAACTATAACACTACAAACAGCATCTTGGACTTTGGCTAAAATGCTGCTCATATTCCTTGACAGCCCAAAACAGCATCTTGGACTTTGGCTAAAATGCTGCTCATATTCCTGGAAGCAGATTGCCACCATTTTCTGGGGTGTCCATTCCCAAGCCACCAGTTCATCCAAAAAAATATTCCTATAGATGAAAAAAAAGTTTCTTTAAAACCATATCCAAATATCCCCGTCTTCCTATAGTTTGATAAAACACAATGTAAATTGACAGTGTAAAGCTGTGATAATTGCAGCAGTCATACAAGTAAAAAAGGCAATGTTTGAGAATTTTTTATTTGTATACTACAAAAAAAGTGTATTTAAAGGGATAGTTCACTTTGAAATTAAATTTTGATATGTTTTAGCTTACCCCAAGGGCGTTCAAGATGTAGGTGTCTTTGTTTCCGCAGTAGTTTCAATTTTGATATTTTTAGGTCCAACCGTTCTTGTCTGTCAGTCATATAATGCATGCCTATGGTCACCTCACAAAAGAAAATGCACAGATTCAAATTAAACAGTCCAAATTAAACAATTCCCCATCGTAAGTACACACTGATGACCTAAGACACAAAACAAATGGTTTGTGTGAGAAAACCAACAGTATTTATGTCGTTTTTTACCTTTTGTAAATAACCACGTCCTGATACTTGTGTCTGGTGACGGCAGCTCCACAGAATCACCACGAGCTTCATTGTGAATATTCGTTGTCTCCAGCAAAGATAGCAATATTGCTATCATCCATTATATGAACATTATATCTGTTATATAAATGTTTTCTAAAAATGTTCAGTAACGTAATTGGCTGGTCAGTATAGGGTTGTAACGCTTGGTCAGAGAAGGGGCGAAAGGCAGAAGGTAAGTTTGTGAATGTTTATTTACAGTGCTTCCAAGAAACATGAACAACTTAATTTATAGCCATACAAACTGCTGGAGTCCCGAACTGTGAGACGAGCACAGGAATGTAAGTCCATCCATAGACATTAGAATTACGGTTCACAAAGTCACTTCCCTCAAATCCTCTTGTTTCCATCCACAGTGTAGAAGTCCACAATTCACAAGTCCGAAGGAATCCGAAAGGAGAGTATCCAAAGAAGAAGAGCAACAACCAGGCATGTTACTTCGATCCCGAGTGGTGAGTATGAGAGAGAGGTGGGTATAAATACACTGGGTAATCAGGGCAGCACAGGTGTTCCGGATTAGTATTCGGGGGATGGTTCACGGGTGCTGGTGCTCAGGGACCGGGGTGAAAGTGCAGGATTGAGTTGAGACGTGACAGTACCCCCCTCTCCACGGGTGGCACCTGACACCCTTATCCGGCGACGCGGCCGACCGCGACCTCGGGGGCCCGGACGATCTGGATTCTGATGATGGAAGTCCTCGAGGAGAGATGGGTCCAAGATGTCGGCATGTGGTATCCACGATCTCTCCTCGGGTCCGAACCCCTCCCAGTCGACTAGGTACTGGAGCCGGCCGGCGCGCCGCCGGGAGTCGAGGATGGCCCGGACCTGGAAGATGTGGTCTCCCTGGATTTCTGGTTGCTCTGGCGGGGGATCGGGTTCCGGGTCTGTGGAGGAAGGGACAACTGAGGGTAAGTATGGTTTGAGTAAGGATACGTGGAAGGTAGGTGCAATTCGGTAATGGGCTGGTAAGTCGAGACGGTAAGTGACAGGATTTATTTGAGAGTGTATGGTGAAAGGCCCGATGTAGCGGGGACTCAGCTTCCTGCTAGGCAGCCGGAGACGGATGTCGCGGGTGGATAGCCAGACACGATCTCCAGGCTGGTAAGTCGGAGCAGGAAGTCGGCGACGATTTGCAGCCTCCGTATGTCTCCGGACTGCCTGCTGGAGATGGACATGAGCCGAGTCCCAGACCCTCTCGCTCTCCCGGAACCAGTGATCTACCGCAGGGACTTCCGAAGACTCTCCGTTCCAGGGGAACAAGGCTGGTTGGTATCCTAAAACACATTGAAAAGGAGTTAAACCAGTGGTAGACTGACGGAGAGAATTTTGGGCGTATTCGGCCCACGGTAGATACTGGCTCCAGGTTTCTTGATGTTGGGCACAGTATGTTCGGAGGTACCGGAATAATTCTTGGATCTTACGTTCGGTCTGGCCGTTAGTTTGCGGGTGATAACCGGAGGAGAGACTGATAGCAGTACCCAGGAGGGAAAAGAATCCTCGCCAAACCCTGGAGATAAACTGGGGACCTCTATCAGACACGATGTCTTCGGGCAATCCAAAGTTACGGAAGACATTTTGGAATAGTGATTCCGCCGTCTCCATAGCCGTAGGTAGACCCTTCAGTGGGATGAACTTGCAGGCCTTCGAGAACCGATCCACTACCACCAGGATAGTGGTGAATCCATTGGAAGAGGGTAAGTCCGTGGCAAAGTCGACCCCTAAGTGTGTCCAGGGCCGACGAGGAATGGGCAGAGGTTGAAGCTTCCCTTCCGGTAGACGACGAGGTGTAGTAGTAACGGCACAGACCGAACAACCCTGGATGAAACGGTGGACATCCCGGTCCATCCTTGGCCACCAGAACCGTTGGCGAAGGAGCGAGAGGGTGCGCCTGCTGCCAGGGTGTCCGGATCCAGGTGAGGTGTGCGTACCTTCCAGGAGCTGAAGTCGCAGCCTAGTGGGTACATACTTTAGACCTTCGGGCACTCCAGGGGGCGCTGGCTCCTCGAGGATGGCGTCACGTAGTTCATCCTCAAATCGCCAAAGGATGGGTGCAACTGTAACAGATGGAGGAAGAATTGGGTCCGGGGGAATAGTCGCAGAGTCTGGAGAATACATACGTGACAGAGCATCAGCTTTGACGTTTTTGGATCCTGGTTGATAAGTGATGGAGAATCGAAACCGTGCAAAGAAAAGGGACCAGCGGGCTTGACGAGCGTTGAGACGTTTAGCATCACGAAGATATTGCAGGTTCTTGTGGTCTGTAATGACAGTGAAAGGATGATGAGCTCCCTCAAGCCAGTGACGCCATTCCTCGAGGGCTAATTTAATAGCCAGCAATTCCCGATCTCCAATACCGTAATTTTGTTCCGCTGGAGAAAGTTTCCTGGAAAAGTACGCACATGGATGGAGGGTTCGTGGCTCACCAGACCATTGGGAGAGAACGGCTCCGACCCCCTGGTCTGCAGCATCTACTTCCACTGTGAAGGGAAGTTCTGGATTTGGGTGTGATAGGATTGGAGCGGTGGTAAACTTCTCCTTCAACCGTTCAAACGCTTCCTGGGCTGGTTGACTCCAGTCGAGTTTCTTCTTGCCTCCCTTCAATAGGGAGGTCAGAGGGGATGCACATAGACTGTAGTTTTTAATGAACCTGCGGTAAAAGTTGGCGAAGCCCAGGAAACGTTGCAGTTCTTTAATCGTTGAAGGTGAAGGCCACTTCTTAACCGCATCGACCTTTCCTGGCTCCATCTTCACTCCCTCCGCAGAGATCACGTACCCGAGAAAGGAGACGGTTGTTACGTGGAATTCGCACTTTTCAGTCTTAAGGTACAACTGATGCTGTCGGAGACGGTTGAGGACCTTGCAGACATGATTCTGATGTTCCTCCACATTACGTGAGTAGATGAGGATATCGTCAATATAAACGATGACAAACTGATGAAGATAGTCTCTGAAGATTTCATTCATGAAATACCGATGGGCTGTTGGCAAGTCCATAGGGCATTACCCGATATTCGTAGTGCCCAGTGGGCGTGACAAAGGCAGTCTTCCATTCATCTCCCTCTCGGATACGGATCAGGTTATATGCGCTGCGGAGGTCGAGCTTTGAGAAGATGCAGGCTTCACGGAGTTCCTCCAGGGCAGCTGGAACTAGTGGAAGGGGATAAGCAAATTTCACCGTGGCCTCATTTAGCACCCGGTAGTCGATGCAGGGTCGGAGCCCTCCATCCTTCTTAGCCACAAAGAAGAAGCTAGAAGCTGCTGGTGAGGTGGATGGTCTGATGAACCCCTGATGTAACGCCTCATCGATGTATTGCTTCATAGCTTCCTGTTCGGGTTTGGATAATGGGTAGATACGTCCGTGAGGGAGTTTTGTGCCTGGCAGCAGGTCGATGCTACAATCCCAGGGCCTGTGAGGGGGAAGACTGGTGGCTTTCTCCTTACTGAAGACGTCGTGGTAGGTATGATACGCTGGAGGGATAGTGACAGTGATCGTAGTGTTGGGGCTTTCGATGGTAGTGGATTGGAGAGGGAGTCGTTCTCCTTCCTTCTGGAGGCAGCGATGCTGACATGACTCATTCCATTCCAGAACCTTGCCCGTCTTCCAGTCCATGTGTGGTTGGTGATGTGCGAGCCAAGGACGACCAAGGATGACGTCAACAACCGAGTCAGGAAGGATTAGGAAGGTCAGTTTCTCCTTGTGTTGACGGTGAACGGTTAATTCCCAGGTCGGAGTTCTCCGTGTGATTTTACCATTACCCAGCGGGGTGCCCTGGATGGTGGTTATCTGGTAACTGGTCTCACTGGGTACGGTTCTCAGATTATGGCGGTCCACGAAGTGGGAGGAGACAAAGTTCCCAGCAGCGCCGGAATCCACCAACACAGAGACGGGGAAAAAGTGACGATTAATTTTGAGCTGTGCGATAAAATGGGGTATATGAGAGGTGTTGGGTGTAAGTCGGACTGCACTCACCATAGCTTTCGGAGGTCGAATCGGACAGGCGGCGATTATGTGATCAGCTCCTCCACAATATAGACATAGGCCTCTCTTTAATCTTCGTTGTCGTTCAGAGGAATGGAGATGGTAATGATCGGTGATCATAGGCTCATCCAAGGCGTTTTGACTCACTGTGCTCTCTGTACGGACTGGAAACTGGTTAGTAGGAACAGAACAGGCTGATAGATGTTGGGAAACATGTATGGCTTTTTGAACGAAAGTCTCTATATTAGAGTTGTCATCGTAGATCACCATCTGTCTCCGTATCTCAGGATGCAATCCTTTGCGATAAGCAGCTAACAGCGCTATCTCGTTCCAACCACTCGTGGCCGCTAAAGAGCGGAATCGCAGCGTATAGTCATGTATGGAGAGGTCGCCTTGGCGCAGATGAATCAGTTCGTCATGAACAGAGAGATTGGTGAGTGCAGTACCGAATACCTGCTTAAAATGAGTGAAGAAGGAAGTGATGGTGGCTAGTGCAGGGCTTTTTGATGTCCACAACCCGTCCGCCCATTGTAGAGCTCGTCCTGTCAGCAGAGAAATCACAAAAGAGATTTTAGAGATTTCGTTGGTAAAACTCACACTGTTGGCTTCGATATACAGCGAACACTGGAGAATAAATCCACTGCAGCCCTCCGGTTCGCCGGAGTATGTAGCAGGACGAGCTAGCGGGGATCGAGCGATCACAGAAGGAACGGGTTGTGGTGACATAGACTGACGTAAGGCGTGCACAAGCTCAGCGAATGGATCCACGGCCGCGGTTTTGGTTGTTGGCGGCGTCTCCATGTTTGTTTATGTTTTTCTTCGACTCGGGATCCTGTAACGCTTGGTCAGAGAAGGGGCTAAAGGCAGAAGGTAAGTTTGTGAATGTTTATTTACAGTGCTTCCAAGAAACATGAACAACTTAATTTATAGCCATACAAACTGCTGGAGTCCCGAACTGTGAGACGAGCACAGGAATGTAAGTCCATCCATAGACATTAGAATTACGGTTCACAAAGTCACTTCCCTCAAATCCTCTTGTTTCCATCCACAGTGTAGAAGTCCACAATTCACAAGTCCGAAGGAATCCGAAAGGAGAGTATCCAAAGAAGAAGAGCAACAACCAGGCATGTTACTTCGATCCCGAGTGGTGAGTATGAGAGAGAGGTGGGTATAAATACACTGGGTAATCAGGGCAGCACAGGTGTTCCGGATTAGTATTCGGGGGATGGTTCACGGGTGCTGGTGCTCAGGGACCGGGGTGAAAGTGCAGGATTGAGTTGAGACGTGACAAGGGTAGACAGAGTACATTTGAGACTTTTTTCCCCTGACTACACAAAACTAGCTGATGAAACAAAACATTTTTTACATTATTTTTAATTTGCATGTGAACTAGAGAATAATAAATCAATTTCCATAAGAAGGCTAATAAATTGTTAGATTTCACTGGCCGATCTTGGTCCAAGTGCTCTGTTGAGTCGGACATTTAATATGTGCTTCCAAAAAATTCATGATGTAAATGACACGATTGACACTCAAGACAAAAATTTTACCTCTCAAAAAGTATGCTTTTAAACGATCTTGTCTATTCCACAACACACATTTTATTTGACTGCTCCTTCCACAAAAGGCTGTAACAGACCTCCCTTATCACCTCCGCTTATAAGGCCAAAATCTAACGTTGTTTACATGAAATAAGCCTACTCCCGAGTAGTTTTAAGCTTATGTTGCAATGACAGCAAGTCTGGGATGAGTGTCAAAGAACCAAACAACGCAAGATCATGCCAGATCGTCATCAAGTTGGTGACTTGCGAAGAACAAACCCCCAAGCAAATATATTTGCTTGAAGCAATACAAACAGCATAGCAAATGTTTTAATCAGTTAACCCATCATATTGTTGCACCACTCTGCATTGTTAGATCAACTGTGTTAATTGATTTTTCTTCATGTTTTTTCTGTGCAGTTTAGAGCAACAGTCAAGAGTTCACTGTGTGACATCAAGGACATTGTGCTGAAGTAGTTAGGATGACAGATGGGAAAATCAAATTATTGTTTGAAAGTGTTTGAATGTTTTATCCTCTATGGTGTGGTGCTAAAGAATATACAACCCCTCAGGGGGAAGATAATTGCTCATTTTCAGCACAAACATTATTATCCTCTTTAATGTGTTTATTTCCATTTTTTCGAGCCATAAAAGCAGCTACAATTAAGTATCTTTGTTGTACACATAGTGCAAAAATGTAAACTCTGGGTTCAGATATTGGTGTCCACAATCTTGTGCAGCTGTCAATGGATGGTGCAACAAAACATTCAAAGACAAACAGCTGGAAAATAATGGATGTAGGAAGTCTCCAAGCTTCTTCAAGAAGCTCCAATCCATTTTTGTGGGACAAGAGTGCTCATCTGTAGCAAAAAACAATACAAAGAAGCTCACTGATGAATCTGGCCACATTCACAAGAGAATCTGAGATGAAGATCTAAAGGAGTTTAGAAAGTTCAGTGACCAAGGCCTTAAATGTGATTCTCTCAGGAACCAAGGAAGATGAATGGAAAGAATTCATCTGGTTTTAGTACAAATCTGTTCAACTATCTTAGCTTTACATCTACATTGTTTTACTCATATTACAAGAAACATGTTTCTTTTGCTTACAGGTTTGTTTTTATTGGTAATTATTAAAAGTAATATTTGCATGTTTCTTTTTTTTTTTGACACAAAAAAAGTGCACATGCTGGACCTGAGAATTTACTAAATTTACAAATTATTTTATTGGTCTTTGTTTTGTTGTTTTACAGGTATAAATATATCTACTAAAGAAAATGTGTAATTTGACGGATGTTTATTGCCACACAGCATAGATAACAATTTATTAATTATTAAATGTATGCAAAAAAAATAAATAAAACTAAAAAAAATAAAATAAATTAATATATATATATATATATATATATATATATATATTGTTTTTTGAGTTATAGGCTCTCTTGATGGTTTACTACAAATAAAACAAAGAAACAATATTTACTATAGTTAAACCATGTTCACCACAAATTATCCGTGGTTTTGCTACACTAACCATAGTTTAACCATGGTATTTGTAGTAAAACTGGTTATACAGTTACTACACTTTTACTATAATAAACCATTTTTAATTTTCATAAAGTTTGTATGTATCTGTATATTATTATTAATAAATTATGTCTTTCTCTGATTTCTTTGTCATGATAATATTAGGCTGCGTTTGTTAGAGCTCAAATTAATTTGTTTCTCTGTACAAATAATGTAAAGGACACATTTATAAATTAAGCAACACTGTAAAAGACTACAAACAGCTGGATGGACAGATGCTGGATCCGAAAAAAACGTTTTCTGGGGATATACTATGACATTTGCTTTGTTATTCATTGTGTTTTCTGTATGTTTCTTTACGTTTCTATGTACCAGATTTCCTCAGGACTTGTATTTTGGTATGGCGATGTGACGTCATAAGGCTGCGCTGCGCTCCTGCGTCTGAAGAAAGGTTGGTGTTTTTAAGCAATTAAGCAAGTGTATAAATCGATAAAACCTTTCAGGCAACTTTATAGTTTTTACAAGAGGTGTAAAATGAATCAATTATCATTCAATGTAACGTTGTAATGTTTCATCTAACATTTCGATTGTAAATAGTTTATTATTCGTTCACTGGCAAATAGTGATGAGAGAAACGGAGCAAATTGAAACAATTGAATCACTGCACACTGACGACTCCTGCTGCTCTAAACTCTGTAAATGCAACGATAACAACTGCTACAAACGTTTTCATGTGGAATCTATTAACTTAGATGCAATCTACAAATTATTATTACATACCAAATATAAATTATAAATATGAACATGTAATTTGTGTTCTTTATTTTATTTTAGCGTTCAGAGTGTTATTTTTTTTTAACTAATAAACTAATGTGTGTAACTATAATATATATATTTTGGCTAGCCTGGTCATTTAAAGCCATTAACTGTTACTCTGACTGACTTTATCTTGCCAGTGTGCTGACTAATGAACTAAGGAGCTGATTGAGACGCACCCAGATTACGATTATGAAGATGGTGTTTATTAAAGAGGAGAGTGAAGACATGAAGATTGAAGAAACAATCAGAGTCAAACATGAAGATACTGAGGAACAAACAGGTTAGTTTTCATTCTCAAGCTAAACTCACTCATTTGATTATTATTAAAATGTCCAGCTCTACAGAATTAGAGATATAAAATAATACAGAAGTAGCCTAAACAAAACTAATTATTTTGTGTAACATTAAACCCAGTAGCTACTTACTGCAAAATATTTATTTCAACTAGTCCTCAAACGTGCCATACTAACCTGAATGTAAATAGCAGTAAATGTTTACAACAAGCAGTAAGAAGCAATTAGATGTATTTGCCATTAACATGTTAATGACAGAATTAAACTTTAGCACGTGAAATTAAATATGATTTAATTTGGCACCAAAACACTATTTTATGTGTGTAGCTCAATTTACAATACACTTTGTTTTAAAACAGCTTCACAGCTTTACTGTAATAGTAGCATCATGTATTTATAATCCATATCATACCAATATACCATATAAGTCATACCAATATGCATTTTCCCCATAGATGTGTGTCTGAAGTGCAGTGCCAGTATTAGATTTCAGGAAGCCCCTGTCAGTGTGTTCATATAAACACAAAAATGACCCAGATGCCTTAATCTGTTCTTTCAGAGCAGTTTCACTCTGTTATCAAACAATAGTGAGTTGAAACAGTCAGTAATACAATAAAATTACAAACAAAAAAACAAATACAATAGAATTATAGGTAAATAAACAGAAATAAACTATTAAGTCTACTAAAGATAATACTCTCCCATACAGACATTGACCACAGTAATCACATGTAAAAAATGAAACACTGCACTGGATGAATTTATGAAGTTATTCAGTGAAGAGTAGTGAAAAATTTCGTCATTATCTTTTGATATTTGATTTAGATTAAATGACAGAGACAACAGTAGGTTTATTAAGCTGCTGTCACTTTAAGACTGAATGCACATCTCTAATAAACTGACAAGCATCTGATTACTTTACAAACTGTTCACATAGTAAAATTGACAGTGCACTGCTTTAAATGACAACATGTTTTCAAAATGGTGTTAAGTCAAACATAAAATATGAAAGTAAAAATCTATTAATTACACAGCTGCAATGTTTCGAGGGTCATATGCAACATGCATCCTTTGCCTATAGGGAGGACCAGCTCTGCTGAGGTGTCTTTCATTTCAGATTGAATTTGGCTAAATCTGTGGCCAGAAACTATTTATTCTCTGTGCAGTGAGTCCTCAGACTAAGATGATGCAGACAGTGATCGGTGTGACTAGGAAGCGCATTAGCTGCTGAATTTTGAACAAGCTAGAGCTTATTTGTTGACCCTGCAACATTTATAAAATGAAAGAATGCAATGATTATCAAATAAAACAATTTGTGAATGCAACAACACAACAAAAATAATGCAACAACCAGGTACATAATTGGTAAAGTAATGGTACGTCTCTGCATCCAGATGGAGATGGATGGAGAACCTAAAAAAGTAAAGAATTAACAATCTTGAAGGTTCTTAAATGACAGATTATACCTTTTCAGTAGATTAGAAGGTAGAGGATCTAGCATACATGTGTTTGGTTTTGATGCTTTTCATGTCTAAATGTTTTGCTGTCTGTTGCTTTATGCCATTAAACTGGTGTTAACTTCTATTTTTTCTTTTCACTTCAGACCTGTTGGCACTGAAAGAGGAGAGTCCAGAAGTGAATCAAACAGAAGAGAAAGATCAAAATGATTTCAAAACTGAAGAAAAATCAAGTAGTTGCTCACATGAAACGCCTTCCTCACCAAAAAACACAACAAAACAAAAAACACAAGCTACAAACAATACTGGAAAAAGACCTTATACCTGCCAACAGTGTGGACAATTTTACAATGGAAAAGAAAGCCTTAAAGTTCACATGAAAACTCACATTGAAAATAATCCATTAATATGCTCTCAGTGCGGAAAGTGTTTTGCACAGAAAAAAACCCTTCATGCCCACATGAGAACTCACTCTGGAGAGAGACCTTTCATCTGCGAACAGTGTGGGAAGAGTTTCACACGAAATGGAGATCTTAAGACTCACATGAGGATTCACAGTGAAGAGAAGCCATTTGAATGTGATCAGTGTGGAAAGAGGTTTACACTGAAAAAAACCTTTACTATCCACATGAGAATTCACACTGGAGAGAGACCTTACACCTGTCCTCAGTGTGGAATAAGTTTCCCTCGTAAGGAAAGCCTTAAGACTCACATTAGAAGTCACACTGGAGAGAAACCTTACATATGTGATCAGTGCGGAAAGAGTTTCACTGAAAAGGGAACCCTTAATACACACATGAGAATTCACATCGGAGAGAAACCTTTTACCTGCAAACAGTGTGGAAAGGGTTTCACGATTAAAGGAAACCTAAAGACTCACATGAGAGTTCACACTGGAGAGAAGCCTTTCACATGTGATCAGTGTGGAAAGAGTTTCAGAAAGAATGCAAACCTTAATAATCACATGAGAATTCACTCAAGAGAGCAGAGTTTTAAATGTCATCAGTGCGAAAGGAGTTTCACAGAGAGCGAACATCTTAAGAATCATGTGAAGATTCATATTGGAAAAAAGCCTTTCATGTGCCATTATTGTGGAAAGAGTTGTTTAAAAGGAGGACACCTCAAGGTTCACTTGAGAATTCACACTGGAGAGAAACCTTTCACCTGCGAACAGTGTGGGAAGAGTTTCAATCAGAAAATAACCCTTCAGATTCACATGAAAGTTCACAATGGATAGAAACCTTTTAGTGTGAAGAGTTTCACATGTCAAAAAAAAGTCATTTGTCAAACTCATTCTAGGAAGAAATTGCTGTTTTCCTCAAGAGTGGCAAGAGGTTTAGAAAAAGGAGTAATTTCTACAATCATCTGTGCATTCATTCTAGAAGACAATAAAGTTGTGGTCAGTGTAATAATAATAATAATAATAATAATAATAATAATAATAAAAATATATATATATATATATATTATCATCACACTTAGAAACATGTGAAAAGGTATGCAAATGTGAGACCTTGTCTGCGTTCTTTGTTTAAAAGCTGTTTGGGGGTCATTTCGACCCCAAGTAACATTTGTTGGGGAAAAAAAAAAGTTCCCTTTATTGAAATTGCATGAGACTTTGTACAGTTGTCAACACTTGCTAGATCTACAATTAAAAAATCATTTGGATTGATATCTGGTTGTATGTTGGTGTGAAAAAAAGTCACATTTAAGATAGAAATGAACGGAGAAACAATAAAAATGAATCATTTGTTTTTATAATTTGTCCAGTAAAATCACTAAATCCACCAAAATGCAGAACACAAAATGCTCAAAAATGAAGTAGCAAACTTTCCACTAATCCACAATGTAGAAAGCTTTGGTCGCACACCCACCCCCTAAAAATCACCCATATACATCAATCGGAGACTTTAAAAATACAATTCTGATACAGAATTTGTCGAAAATGTCAGAGAACACACAAACGCTGAAGGGGTGACACCACAGAACATCTACAAAAAAAGCACACTTTTACTATTTATTACTGTAAATGTCCAAGTCACATTTTGACAGAGCTCTGTATATTTTATGTTTGTTATAAGTTCATTTATTGTTTACAAATGCTTAAATATGTGTGAATGTGACATTTAATGTCATAAGCAGAGAATGAGCTCTCTGGAAAGGTTTAAGAGTGAGGTTTCTTTAAGATTCAGTAAGACTTCAAGCGTAACAGATCACGTGTTTATGTTAAGTGGTGTGCGCGACCATAGCATTATGGGTCAAACTATCATGGAGGCAGAAAACGCTACAGAGCCTGAAGAAAATACTTCGTTAATCTGCATGGTCTAAGAGGGCGCACACGTTTTCACGGTGTCTGCTGAAAAGAGAGAGAGAGAGAAAAAACGAAACCAATAAACAGCAAAGACATCAGTACGAAGCGTGGCTTCATTTATTTAGACCAGTGCAGCTACAGTGAAAACGTAACGCCAGCAAAGCTGACAGCTGCAAGTGTGGAACGAGCCGGTCGGATAGGAAGAGAAAGCGGGACCGCGGGTGCATCGCGTGCAGAGGAGACGTCGGATCTGCAGAGAGAGAGAGCGAAATCGCGGGAGCATCGCGTGCATAAGGGACGTCGGATCGATCGCGGGAGCGTATCGTGCAGGGAAGACGTCAGATAAGAGGCTTGTCGTTTTACAGCTGTTACAGCCGAGGAAAGTTCCGTGACCCAACCAGTAGAGGGCGACAATCATCCGAGTAGACTACAGCATTTCGAGTATCCTTTCAAAAGGCTTCAGAGTACAGTGTTTATTCCATTGTTGTTTCAAGCAGAAGAGTTCTGCTTTGCAACTAATTGCAAGTTTGACTCCGTTATCTCTACATATCTATGGACATTTAAAAAAAAAAAAAAAAAAAAAGAGAAAGTGTTTACAATATAACTTGTTGTTTATGCTTTACCAGTGACATTGTTGTGAATAATACTTAGGGTATTTTTTGATCTGAGAGTAACAGTTAAGTTACTAAACAGTTACTAAAGTGTTTTGCTAAAACATTTACAATGTCAGTCCATGGAGGAAAATCACAATGTGGTGAATCAAGTGAGCAAATTGAGATAATTCAAGCAGAGTTGATTAGGTTAACTGAACAGTTAAAATCTCAAACTAATGACGATGAAAGGAAAAGATTAGAGTTGCTCATAGGTGATATTCACTCTAAGATACAGTCACTTCAAACAGCAATGATAGAACCTACTGCTACCACTTCAAGAAGAGATGAACCCAGGAAATCTTTGCGAGAGCGAAAGTTAACTCCAAAAATGCAGGAGCTTAAGCAGCAAGAAATTTCTCAAAATGAGAGTAAATTCATTAAGTTGTATGAAAACTGGAAAGAACAAGTCAAAGCTACACGTACAAAACTTAAGAGTGAGTGCTCTGACCAAGACTTAAGTGACCTGATGGATAGTGTAGAAGAAATGGAGACTCAAGTAAAAAATGTGTATGAGCTTATAAGATCTCAATCAGTTCCTTCTACTGAGATTAGAAGAAAAATGGATTCCTGTACAGCAGTAACAGCGGATATAATGGGACTGATGAAAGTGCGTATGAGTGAAGTGGGGCAAGAAGAATTTGATGTTAAGGCAGAAAATGCAAGAATTCATATGGTGCTTGACAAAGAGTATGCTCAGTCAATATTTTCGACTACAAGCTCTACTCTTAGTCACCGTTCAAGCTGCTCATCAGCTCAGCAAAGCATCACTGCAAAAAGAGCAGAGTGTGCTGCACAATTGGCTGCAAAGCAGGCAGAGATGGAGATGGAAGAGGCTATTGCTACTCAAAGGCTAGAACTTAAAAGACTGGAGAATCAGAGAGATCTTCAAGTGATCGCAGCAAAGCTCAAGGTATACTCTGAAGCTGACTCGGATGAGTCCTGTAATAATAGTAGAGCAGCAAGCATTGAGGTAGCTAATTGTCCTCTGTTTTCTAAGGAAATTAAGAAAGAACAAGCATGTAAGACAGATAACGAGAAACAGACAAACCATACTATTGGTGAAGCATCAGTAGTACAAGCCTTACATGACACAATGGTTCTCAGTAGACTTCCTACACCTGAGCCTTCAGTTTTCTCAGGGGACCCACTTAAGTTCTTAGAGTGGAGAACAAGTTTCAAGGCATTGATAGAACGGCGATGCACAAATCCAGCCGATAAGTTATTCTACTTACAAAAATATGTTAGTGGTGAAGCACAATCTGTATTGGAAGGAAGCTTCTACAGAAAGGACGATGAAGCCTATGATCAAGCATGGGAAGCGCTGAATGCTCGGTATGGCCATCCATTTGTAATCCAGCGTGCATTCAGAGAAAAACTGAACAACTGGCCAAAGATTGGTTCGAGAGAGTCTATAAAATTGAGACAATTCAGTGATTTTCTGACAGCCTGCAGCAATGCTATGCCACACATCAAGGGGCTTCAAGTGTTAAACGACTGTGAAGAGAATCAAAAAATGCTACAAAAACTCCCCGATTGGCTGACATCTCGGTGGAATCGGCATGTAACAATGCAGCTGAAACGATTGGAGGAATACCCCACTTTCAAGGACTTTGCTAATTTCGTGGCACAAGAAGCAGAAATAGCATGCAACCCTGTAACATCCTTTCACGCACTGAAGCTCTCAGAAGAAAAGCTATCTAGAGAGGTCAAGCGTTCAAAGGCTAATGCATTCATCACTAATGTGAAAGCATCAGATAAATCAAAAATGGTGTCAAAAACGTACAGTGTTGGGGGAAGTAACTCAGTTGATTCTAACAGATCCAATAAAGTCAACGCTATGCCTTCAGGCTCAAATCCAATCATTTGCAGATGTTGTGGGGAAAACCACTCCATCCACAAATGCCAAACGTTCACCAGTAAGTCTGTGGAGGACAAGAGAAAGTTCATATTAGACAATAACTTATGCTTTGGCTGTCTTAGGAAAGGACACAATTCAAAGGAATGCAGGAATAAAGCTACTTGTAGTATATGCAAGAAACATCATCCAACACCACTTCATGAAGACCGCCCTTCTTCTGCAGCAGTTACAGTTCCGCACACTATGCAAGCAGAACAAAACTCATCTTCCCTTTCCTGTTGTGTTGACAGTGGTGATGGTGGGAGTACATCTATGATAGTGCCTGTATGGATTTCGTCAACTTCCACTCCTGAAAGAGAGACCTTAGTTTATGCCCTTCTGGATACACAGAGCAGCAACACCTTCGTGGATCAAGAGGTATGTGAGAGGATGGGGGCAATTTCAGAGCCAGTAAAGTTAAAGCTTACTACAATGATGGGAAAGGATTCCGTTGTTCAAAGTGAAAGAGTTAATGGGCTCAGAGTTAGGGGTTTTACCTCTCATGGCTTAATCAGTTTGCCACCTGCCTATACCAGAGACTTTATTCCACTTGAACGTTCCCACATTCCTACTCCTGAAACGGCTAGAAGATGGAGTCACCTGAATGAGATTGCTCATGAAATTCCAATGCTGCTGAACTGTAAGGTCGGACTCTTGATAGGTTACGATTGCTCAAGAGCTTTGGCACCACGCCAAGTCATCACAGGAGGTGAAGAAGAACCGTATGCTGTCAGGACAGACTTGGGTTGGAGCATAGTTGGCAGTTCACCACGGATTGCAAAGTCAACTGAAGTTACAGGCCTGTGTCATCGTGTATCTGTTAAAGAAATCCCAATACTTACACCCGCCTCTGTCATCAGAGCCCTTGAATCAGACTTCAGAGATACAAGTCCAAAGGAAAGGAGCATATCACAAGATGATATACAGTTCACACAACTTCTAAATGAGAAAATTCATCAGAACTCAGAGGGACACCTTGAGATGCCCCTGCCCTTTAAGACACGCCCACAGTTACCTGAAAATAAGCAGCTGGCTCTTGTGCGACTGAAGCGTTTGAAAGGAAGATTTGAGAAAGACCCCAAATTCAAAGATGATTATGTTAAATTCATGGAAGGTGTCTTCAAGGATGGCGATGCGGAGAGAGCTGAACATCAACCCAAGGCAGGAAATGTCTGGTATATTCCTCACCAGGGGGTATATCACCCAAGAAAGCCAGAGAAGATTAGAGTTGTGTTCGACTGTTCTGCCAAATATGATGGCACCGCATTAAACGATCACTTGTTAACTGGACCTGATCTCACTAATGGTCTAACAGGAGTACTCTGCAGGTTTCGCAAATATCCAATTACCGTTATCTGTGATGTGGAAAGGATGTTCCACAGGTTCCATGTAAGCCAGGAAGACAGAGATTACTTGCGGTTCCTGTGGTGGGAAAATGGCGACACAAGATCAGAGCCAAAGGAGTATCGCATGAAAGTCCACCTTTTCGGAGCAGCATCCTCTCCTGGCTGCGCGAATTATGGAATGAAGTATCTTGCGAGTCAAAATGAAAAGAAGTATCCTGCAGCAGCCAGTTTCATCAAAAGCAATTTCTACGTTGATGATGGACTCATTAGTGTGAAGAATGTGGACTCCGCTATCAAACTTGTCGAAGAAGCCCGAAATGTGTGTGCAAAAGGGAAATTGCGTCTACACAAGTTCATCTCGAACAACAGAAAGGTCATGGAGTCAATCCCTGTCAGTGAACGAGCCAATGGAGTTCAGGATGTGGAGCTTGCTTCAGATGAACTACCAGTCCAGACTGTGTTGGGAGTCAAATGGAGTGTAAATAGTGACACCTTTTCATTTAAAGTAGCCCTGGATGAGAAGTCAGCAACACGGCGAGGAATCCTCTCAACTGTTGCATCTGTGTTTGATCCGTTAGGCTTCCTTGCTCCTTTTCTCCTATTAGGAAAGAAAGTACTTCAAGAGATGTGCCAAAGGGGCATTGAATGGGATGACCCAATCCCCAAAGAGTTAATGCCACAATGGAGTAGCTGGCTGAATGAATTAAAGAACCTGCATAATCTCCAGATTGCAAGATGTTTTGCTCCTGAACATCTAGGGATTGTTCAGAGAATCGAACTCCATCACTTTTCAGATGCGAGTAGCCATGGCTATGGTCAGTGCTCATATATTCGAGTTTTGAGTGAAGATAAAGTGCACTGTTCCTTTGTCATTGGCAAAGCAAGGGTTGCGCCCACCAAAATCGTAACCATACCCAGGCTTGAGTTAACAGCTGCGGTGATTTCTTCAGCAGTCAGTAGCATGTTAAAGGAGGAGCTGAAGCTCAAAATTGACCAAGAATATTTTTGGACCGATTCAAAGGTAGTCTTAGGCTACATTAACAATGAAGCCCGTAGGTTTCACGTTTTCGTAGCGAATCGATTCCAAAGAATCAGAGAGACGACTGACCCTGCACAGTGGCATTACATAGAAACCGAACAAAATCCTGCAGATCACGCTTCCAGGGGCCTCAAAGTGTCAGAGCTCATTAGTTCAAATTGGCTCACTGGACCCAAGTTTCTCTGGGGAAGAGAAATTTTTACATCAAAGATGACTCCAGAGCTTCTCATTGGCGATCCTGAAGTTAAGACAACACAAGTGCTGCAAACGAATGTAGCAAACAATGATCATTTTCTGGAGAGGTTTAGTCGATTCTCGAAATGGCACACTGCATTGAAAGTTGTTGCTCGTATCCAGCAACTAGCTAGAGACAAGACAATTAAACCCATAAATGTTGAAGACATGAGAAGTGCAAGCATCATGCTCGTAAAATTAGCACAGAGAGATGCTTTCAAAGATGAAATGCAAATACTCACACATAGTAAATTGCCACATAGTCATCCATTGTTCCAACTTGACCCAGTGGTACAAGATGGTGTTCTCAGGATAGGAGGGCGATTGAAGAATGCTTCCTTACCTCTTGACTCAAAGCACCCAGCCGTCCTTCCACGAGATAGCGTGGTCACCCGTCTCATTGTGGATTACTGCCATAAAAAGACTCAGCACCAAGGTAGAGGACAGACTCTTAATGAATTGAGAGCAAATGGTTACTGGGTTGTCGGTGGCAGCAAAGTTGTGGCGAGCCGCATTAAGCAATGCGTTACATGTAGAAGAGCTCGCAGGCCAACAGAGACACAGATGATGGCAGATCTTCCTGCTAACCGCCTTGAGCCACCTTTTTCATACTGTGGAATGGATTGCTTTGGGCCGTTTCTCTGTAAGCAAGGACGGAAAGAGATATGGTCTCATATTCACCTGTTTCTCTTCAAGAGCAATACACATAGAGATACTGGAAGATCTCACCACTGATGCCTTCTTAAATGCCTTGCGATGTTTTATAGCCATCCGTGGAGCTGTAAGAGAAATCAGATCAGATCAAGGGACAAATTTCGTTGGGGCTAAAAACGAGTTGACAAAGGCTTTGGAAGAATTGGACAAAGAGAGATTAACAGCTTACCTATCCCAGAAGCAATGTGACTTTGTTTTAAACGTACCTGATGCCAGTCACATGGGAGGGGTTTGGGAAAGGCAGATTAGAACAATAAGAAGCGTTCTAAGCTGGGTCCTTTCTCAGAGTGCAGGAAGACTGGACTATGCTTCCTTAAGAACTTTCTTCTATGAAGCCATGTCAATTATAAATAGCCGCCCACTCACCACAGATAACATCAATGATCCCAAAGGGCTAGAGCCACTTACCCCAAACCATTTACTCACCATGAAATCCTCTGTCCCTCTGCCACCACCTGGGAAATTTGCACCAGAAGACCTGTATGCGAGGAAAAGGTGGAGAAGAGTACAATATCTGACACAGCAATTTTGGAGTAGATGGAGGAAAGAATATCTGGCCAACATCACTCTCAGACAACGCTGGCACGCTCCAAGACGAAATGTAAAGATTGGAGATATTGTCATTGTCAAAGAGGAAGATCTTCCCCGCAATGAATGGAGACTTGGACGAGTGGTTGATGTTTGTGCAGATGGAGACGGACTGGTGCGAAAAGCCAAAATTCAAATAGGAAATAGGAAGTTAGGGAAAAAGGGTCAAAGACTAACTAATCCATCAATTCTTGAACGTCCAATTCATAAACTAGTGGTACTTGTAGAGAACAAGTAAATCAGATGATGTATCTTAAGAGTTTTTAAGTGTCACAAGTTCAACTTATAGTCTTGAACCAAGAGTCAGAGATATACGGTTCTAATGTGAATTGTGAAATTACAAAATTTATTCAAACATTTACAAAAAGTTCATCATAAATTATAGTAATTTGGTGGGAGTGTAAATGTCCAAGTCACATTTTGACAGAGCTCTGTATATTTTATGTTTGTTATAAGTTCATTTATTGTTTACAAATGCTTAAATATGTGTGAATGTGACATTTAATGTCATAAGCAGAGAATGAGCTCTCTGGAAAGGTTTAAGAGTGAGGTTTCTTTAAGATTCAGTAAGACTTCAAGCGTAACAGATCACGTGTTTATGTTAAGTGGTGTGCGCGACCATAGCATTATGGGTCAAACTATCATGGAGGCAGAAAACGCTACAGAGCCTGAAGAAAATACTTCGTTAATCTGCATGGTCTAAGAGGGCGCACACGTTTTCACGGTGTCTGCTGAAAAGAGAGAGAGAGAGAAAAAACGAAACCAATAAACAGCAAAGACATCAGTACGAAGCGTGGCTTTCATTTATTTAGACCAGTGCAGCTACAATTACTGTTTACGATTTAATGTAAATAGCTGCTGACAATTGTTTTTCTGTAGTCTCACATCATGTTTGTTTATATACCTCTTTATTTCAATAGATTGCTTTAAAGCAAGCGGTTTTACAGTATTAAACAAAAACCGGTGTCAGTGTCTCATTCAATTAATAGCTATGTTATAAAGATGAAGGTCTGGGATAAGCAGGAGAATTGTCATTAGATTATGATAATGTAGATTATTGGATTATCAGAAGAATCATTTTGTTGCATTCCTACCCAATAGTACAATAAAAAATAGTTTATCATTGACATTGACTTGCACTCTCAGAAAAGTAACATTTTATACTAAAGGCACAAACCATTGTCACTGAGGCAGTGCCTTTTATTGGGACAGAATTGTACCTTAATATAAAGATTTGTTTGTGTGTTTGTTTATTTTTACAATTCCAGTTTATATGTTTAAGGACATGATTTGTACCACAGGCAACTAATGTAAAAACTAAAAACATGTAAACCATGTAAAAAAATGAGGAGGATATAACTTCTATAAAAACATTTTTCCATTTGCTGCAAAGCATTTCACAGAATACATCTTCACAAAAATGTATAGGTTTCTATGTAAGTACTGGTACAGGGTGGAGTTTTAGCGAGTTTGAAGTAAAAGTATTCGATAGATGTATAATATGTGTCGAGAGCATTCACTCAGTATCATTATCTCATTTTTGACCGAGATCGATTTTAGCTGGTTTTGCATCTGAACTCTTGATATGGTAATTTGATTACATATTATTGTAGCCCAAAAGAAAAGTAATAATAATGTGGGTGGGATTTGGGTTTTGGCATTACGACACATTAAATAGGGGAGAGTGGGGTAAGTTGAGCCAGTGGGTAAGTTGACCCACCCCCTGTATCTTGGCTACTGTATACCTGTACTGTAATGTGAGCATGTATTTTGGAATCACACATAATTTCTGACAGACTGTGAAAAGGAGAAACACGTGGGGTAAGTTGAGTCAACACTTTAACTTACCCACCATAAGAACCAGAAGATGCTTTTTATCACATTATAATAGTCCCCAATGGTCTGTTCAATATTGCAAAAAAGCTACCATGCCAAGAATCTTTTGACAAAAATGTTTATTAGTTTCAGCGACATTTATTCTTTCATTCTAATAAAGTTTTCATTTAATTTTACTCAGCAAACTCTGTTTAGTCTCTTTTAGGGAAGGTTAAAACTTTGGTGTTCTACGTATTGTTTCAGAAATGCAAACAATTAAAGATTTGATTGGTTTTATGTCAAGTTAGCTTTAAGATGAGAAATATGACTGTAAAACGAAATTTGATTGTTAAGTCAGATGGTTAGTTTTCACTTAGATGGGTCATCTTAACAACTGACTTGGGTCAACTTACCCCTAACATGGGGCAAATTGAGCCACAGGAACACTTTTTTTATAAGAAGCCATAATTTTATCTTTCTGAAATTACTGTACATACTTTTATTGTACTTCTGCCTCATTTTCTCTTATCTTAAAGGACCACTCTCCACTAATCCAGTGGGATGCTTTCCTATTCTGTGTAGCGTTGTATTTAAACCAGTGTGACCCTCTCTAAGACGTGAACCTAACATCTCCTACTTTGGGCGTCTGCCCTTCCTCGTGCTTGTGAAAACTAGATTTTGTATACCATATAAATGACGTCCTGCATCCGCTGTGTTCCAATATTCCTGCCATATTTTCAGTGAGTGTTCCTTTATGATGGTTTTGACCTCTGTTCTACTTACTGATACTTGTACATCTACTGTTTCTACCTTATTACGGATTATGAGGAATATTTGATGAATGAGGTCTTATCTACATGACGCTTTCCCAGATTGAATGCATGATAGTGCTGATAAACTGTCTGAAGCTAATGCCAATAAAATTGCTACTAATTCCACAGTGTAAACTGACAGGTAGTCTGTTGTCCTCTTGTTGACTTCATAACAAAAAATGAAGAAGGCTGCACCAGTACAGCCTGTTTCCGGTTTCTTTGATCCATCCATAAATATGAAAAATTCATCTTGATATTGTTCTGCATAGTTTTGAACTATTAACCACTGTGGCATTATTTTTGAGTTTTCCTTTAATATTTGTTGTAAGCTTATATTTACAGACGGCTTTATGAATTTCCAGGGTGGTATTGTTGATATTGCCACAATGGGACTTATTTGCAACTGTTTGAGACCTGCATTTTGTGCTTTAGCATTCCCCACCCATCTTTTATTGTGCTCTGCACAGTCTTACAAGACAGTCTTTGTGGGGTGCATCATACTATGTCCTTGTAAGTTAGTCCAATATGCCAACATGATCTTGACCCTCCTAATACGTATAGCAGTATCTCGCCTGCCTCCACCTGAAATGCAGTTACTGGTGTTTCCAGCCCAAAGCTTACTCAAAACCTGCCCAGAAGGAATGAAAACTAGCCCAATTTTTGCCCTGACCAATCACAGCTGACAGCAGATTTATTTAATTAATGCCCTTTAAAATAAACATTTGAATTTTATTTACACACACACACACACACACACACAGACAGAGGTGTTATATATTATATATATTATATGTGATTACAGTCATGTGTTTTGGTGGTGACTTGTGGCATTTCTACAAATGTATGTTTTACAATTTGCAAAAGCAGACAATTCAAAAGGCATCAGACACCAACAACAGATTCTAACCTTTGACAAATATACTGATTTTTAATTTATTTTATAATGTTTAAATATATATTAACAAAATAAATATCATACATTTGTGATAAGATGTTGAAGCATCAAGAAAAGTGTAGTGAAAATGAAATGTGTCCCTTAGGGCCTATGCTGGATATACAGGTGCTGGTCATATAATTAGAATATCATCAAAAAGTTGATTTATTTCACTAATTCCATTCAAAAAGTGAAACTTGTATATTATATTCATTCATAACACACAGACTGATATATTTCAAATGTTTATTTCTTTTAATTTTGGTGATTAGAACTGACAACTAATGAAAACCCCAAATTCAGTATCTCAGAAAATTAGAATATTACTTAAGACCAATACAAAGAAAGGATTTTTAGAAATCTTGGCCAACTGAAAAGTATGAACATGAAAAGTATGAGCGTGTACAGCACTCAATACTTAGTTGGGGCTCCTTTTGCCTGAATTACTGCAGCAATGCGGCGTGGCATGGATTCGATCAGTCTGTGACACTGCTCAGGTGTTATGAGAGCCCAGGTTGCTCTTATAGTGGCCTTCAGCTCTTCTGCATTGTTGGGTCTGGCATATCACATCTTTGTCTTCACAATTCCCCACAGATTTTCTATGGGGTTAAGGTCAGGCGAGTTTGCTGGCCAATTAAGAACAGGGATACCATGGTCCTTAAACCAGGTACTGGTAGCTTTGGCACTGTGTGCAGGTGCCAAATCCTGTTGGAAAATGAAATCTGCATCTCCATAAAGTTGGTCAGCAGCAGGAAGCATGAAGTGCTCTAAAACTTCCTGGTATATGGCTGCGTTGACCTTGGACCTCAGAAAACACAGTGTACCAACACCAGCAGATGACATGGCACCCCAAACCATCACTTACTGTGGAAACTTGACACTGGACCTCAAGCAACGTGGATTCTGTGCCTCTCCTCTCTTCCTCCAGACTCTGGGACCCTGATTTCCAAAGGAAATGCAACATTTACTTTCATCAGAGAACATAACTTTGGACCACTCAGCAGCCGTCCAGTCCTTTTTGTCTTTAGCCCAGGCGAGACGCTTCTGACGCTGTCTGTTGTTCAAGAGTGGCTTGACACAAGGAATGCGACAGCTGAAACCCATGTCTTGCATAAGTCTGTGCGTAGTGGTTCTTGAAGCGCTGACTCCAGATGCAGTCCACTCTTTGTGAATCTCCCCCACATTTTTTAATGGGTTTTGTTTCACAATCCTCTCCAGGGTGCGGTTATCCCTATTGCTTGTACACTTTTTTTTTTCTACCACATCTTTTCCTTCCCTTCGCCTCTCTATTAATGTGCTTGGACACAGAGCTCTGTGAACAGCCAGCCTCTTTTGCAATGACCTTTTGTGTCTTGCCCTCCTTGTGCAAGGTGTCAATGGTCATCTTTTGGACAACTGTCAAGTCAGCAGGACTGAGAGACCATTTAAAGGCCTTTGCAGGTGTTTTGAGATAATTAGCTGATTAGAGTGTGGCACCAGGTGTCTTCAATATTGAACCTTTTCACAATATTCTAATTTTCTGAGATACTGAATTTGGGGTTTTCATTAGTTGTCAGTTATAATCATCAAAATTAAAAGAAATAAACATTTGAAATATATCAGTCTGTGTGTAATGAATGAATATAATACAAGTTTCACATTTTGGATGGAATTAGTGAAATCATCTTTTTGATGATATTCTAATTATATGACAAGCACCTGTATATTATCTACTTTTTACCTTTTTAGATTGTATATTGATTAGATGTATGTTATACAGGCAAGCAGATGAACCTGGAATATAAATGCAATGTAAAAAGTTTCACATTAAACGGTTTCCCATAGAAAACCATTATAAGGAAAACACTAAACCATTAAGTGGATTGTGTTCATATTCCGACCTCATCTGTGTAATCTATGAATCATTAATATAGTGATTAATGAATTTGATCTTTTAATAGTACTGTTTAAGTTGTTTAACAACATGTTGTCTCATTGTTTAATGTTTAAATATTACCGTGGGTGCTTAATATTGATTGTAAATGGCCAAAACTTGCATTCTGGTCACACATCTGTGTTTTATTCTTTTGAGAGGAGATTTTAATATTTGTGGCTGTGAAACAGATGGAAAATTTCAGGTTTCTGCTGCACTTCTATGTATGTTTTGCCCTCCAAGTCACCGAGCCGGTCATGTGACGTACAGCTAATCAATCAATCAATCAATCAATCAATAAATCAATAAGGCAAACTTAAATAAATAAATAAATACACAAACAAAAATAAAATTAACCATAACTATGAAAGAAATTCATAACTGTATGTCTAAAGCTTAGTACAACATGCTTCAGGACTGAACTTCACTTAAATACACATTAATAATGACTTTGTTTTTCCTAATTCTGTCATTTTTATTCATTTAATATGTGTCAGGTTGTAATATCAATGTCCAGCTTTGAAGTGGAATAAAAACCACACAATAGAACCACTGTGTCAGATTTTGGGACTCTTTTGTTGTGTTTTCTGTTGGTTTAGTCCTGTTTGTCTTTGGTTCCTTCCACTTCCTTTTTGCCCTTATTTGGTTTTGTTCCTGTCCCTCCCCTCATTAAGTCATTATTAGTTAATCATATCACCTGTCTGTGTCTCGTTTACCACCCTATTTAAGTTTGATTCTGTTCATTGTTTGATTGTCCGTTCTCGTCGTTGTGTGCGTGTCTCCTTGCCTGTCACCCTGTGGATTATTCCTGTGGATTTTGTTTATTAAAGACCTGTTTTCTACCTGATCTCAACCTTGAACTCCTCGTTTGTCCTCCCAACACGACACGTGACACACTGACGACATTCTTCAAAAATAACATTAATTTCAGTTTCTGACATCTTATAAGAATCAAATGAGTTCAGCTTTGAGAATGAAAACTAACCTGTTTGTTCCTCAGTATCTTCCAGTTTGCTTCTCTAAATGCTTCTTCAGTCTTCACTCTCCTCTTTAATAAACTCCATCTTTACAGAAAAATATAAATTTAAAGAAAATAAATGCAAACTAAATTTTGAGTGCGTCTCTATCAGCTCTCTAAGTTCTGCAGTCAGCACACTGAGTCAGATTGAAAGTTAATGTGCTTAAATGACAATGATACTTAGTAATTATTAAGTCATCCCAGGTGGAAAAGTCGTAGTATTAAATGTATTAAAAATATACTTGAAATTCAAGTAGTATGTTTTTAATACATTTGTATTTCCAACATGCTTATTTGAAGTGTATTAAAAATATAGTGAATTGCATTTTAATATATTTCTAAAAAGTATACTAGAAATACCTTTGTATTAAATATGCTTAATTATACTTCTAAGAAATATGCTAAACACAAGCACACTAATAATGTATTTCTAAAAAGTATACTAGAAATACGTTGGTAATAAATATATGCTTACTTGCACTTTTAAGAAATGTGCTAAACACAAGCATACTTTTAATATATTACTAAAAAGTATAATATAAATACTATGCCATGCAGCGCTCCAGCCCTCCACCTCTTTGGCTGCGGTGGGTTGGTTTTTCCCATTGGGTATACCTCGGTCACACGCCCCAGTCCTCAGGTACTCTGGCTCCATGAAGTATGCTCGTCGCTGCGGCTGTGCCCAGGTCTCCAGAACCTGCAATGAGGCTCAGCTCCATTGGCCCTCTGTCTGCACCCTCAGATCCACCAGCTCAGTTTCTATTGGTTGCCCAGATGTCGGCATCCACACCATCTACATCTTGTCTCCCTGTCCTTCCCATCACCACATCCTGCCATCATTCCTGCACTCCAAATCCCCCTCCATCCCTGCCTATTCTGTTGCTTGAACTTCATCATCTTCAGTCTTTGCACACACACAGCTGTTCACTTCTTTGTTTTTTAGTATTTTTTCTAGAAAATTGCATTGTAATTTTTATTGATTCATTGATGTAAAATTCTGTACTTTTCAGTAATACAGGTGTAACCAAAATGTTTTACAAATGGATGAGATGGCTCTGCCATAGCATTTCACTATTTTTTTTATTTATTTATTGTTTTTTTTTGTATAATGTATTAACATACTTGAGTATGTTTGTACTAATACAATGTACTATAAATGTACTTGTATTTTAAGTGCATTTTTAATGCATTTAATAGTATGTTTATTTTTCACCAGGGTATTATGCTGCTGTACTGTTTTAATGTACTCTGAATATTTGTAATGTACACAATGTATAATACATTAAAGATTTCTACATATCAAAGTGTGCACGTGTGTATACTGAAAAAAAGCAGTTTTATAATACACTAGTAGTGTAATGCTAATGCATTTCTAATCAGCTCAAATACAACTGAAATGTACTTGAAGCAGATTATAATGATGCTTCAGATATACTCTAAATGTAGTTCATGAAGTATTAAAAGTACATTTTAAATGTATTTTATTAAATGCACTTAAATTACACTTAATATACTTAAAGTTGGTCCAATTTAACACAATTTCAATGTATTAAATATATTGCAAGTGGATTAAAATTGAACTTAAACATATCTTGAAATACACTTAGTATACTTAAAGTTGTTCCAAAATAATACATTTAATATGCATTTAGTACAGTATAATTTAAATATATTAAGTATGTCTGAAAAAGCACAATTTAAATATATTAAGATATATAAATATATAAAGGTATCTTTTTCACCTGGGCAAACACACCTGATCCAGCTAATCAAGGCTAATCAAGCTCTACAGGTTAACTAGAAACTTCCAAGCAGGTGTGAGTTGGAGCTAAACTGTGCAGAGCTGCGGCCCTCCAGGAATTGAGTTTGAGACCACTGCTTTAAAGCATATACTGTCCATCGTCCTGTTTTTCTGAAACCCTCAGCGAAAGCTGTAAAGTACGGAGACGGCGACCGTAGGGTTCACTTAAAATTATCATGGCCATGACATATTAACTCTTGGGAATGTGATATTATGTCGTGGCCATGAGCCAGTAATTCATGGGAACATCATATTAACCCGTGGCCACAAGATAATTTTGTCGAGGAAACAACATCCTTATGTTGTTATATTATCCCACAAGTTTATTGCATAAACAAACCTGCATGACCATAGTAACCCAGGATCATCAGAGATAGATTTATTAATATTTTCTTTTGAATTAGGAAATTAGTATATTAATTATTATAGAAAAGAAGACAATATTCAATTATTAATATATATATATATATATATATATATATATATATTAAATGCGAAAGAAAGGAGTTTATCATTGTAACAAAGCGTCAGAGGCGTTTGGATCCATAAGCAGCTTTAGGGTTAGGGTTAACCCTAACCCTAAACCCTAACCCTAATAAGCAGCCAGGTCCAGTATGATTATACTATATGACTGGGATTTACTGTCCTCTGAAAATGATTCAACATATAGCCATTATTGTCAAAATAGATGGCAACAAAAGTGAGTACAGCCTAAGTGTCAGCTACGTCACATGGATACGCTGTTTTCGTTTGAATGTGTATCTGTATGCTGCGGCTGACGGAGAACAGCGTACGCTGTTTGCGTCCAGTGGATACTCTCCAAAATCAGACGAATTGTTTAATAGTCATTATTTTTGTTTTCTTTGCATACAAAAAGTATTCTTGCAGTAAAAATATGGTTGAACCACTGATGGCAGATGGACTATTTTGATGATGTTTTTCATACTTTTCTGGGCCTAGACAGTGTTGTTTACTTGGCAGTCAATGGGACAGCCACAAAGCTCCTGGTTTTCATCCAAAATATCTTAAATTGTGTTCCGAAGACAAACAAAGCTTTTACGGTTTGAAGCGACATGGGGGTGAGTGATTAATGATTAATTTTCATTGTGGGGTGGAGTAACATTAAATGCATCTAAATGCCACTTCAGCTGCTGCTGTTTCTTCTGCAGTGGAAAGATATAAGCCACCATTTGATTGTGTGATGAACCGAATACCACAACTCGCTTCAGGGGGAGGGCAATAGTGTAACATGAGTCTGTGAAAATATGAAAACGGTGGCTCACTCATTTACAGTGCTAATAATCCAGACAGTCCACAGTGAAGAATATATATAGGTGTGCACAAAAATATACCAAAAATACCAAAGAAACAACAAATAGGAAAATAAAGATGAAAAGCTCTATTCACAATAAACACACCGTATCCACAACATACAAGAAATTAGTTTACAGTAACAATCTCGCTGATTTGGTTAACAAGCAACTGTGTGTGAGTCTGGCCTCCCCTTTTAAAGGCCAGACTCCGTCCCTTCTTTGGCATCACTCACAGACAGGTAGTTTTCAGGTATACCTTACACATTTTACATTCCCCACACTTCAAAACATTCAGTAAATCAACATTAAATAGTAATTTTCCTCTGGTAATAATTTAAATACACATACTCATCACTGAAACACATAAATAATTAACACTTAATGCACACAATCCCTGTGATGCAAAATCAGATCCACATCAGATGGGTGGATGCTAGAAAGATGTACATTTATTGTATTATTATTAAGTTTTCATAAATACAAATAAATCATAAAAGGATTAGAAATTAAAACAGAAAAATTACATTTCAATAAACATATCCAATCCAAATCATCTTATAAAGAATATAACTTCATTCTAAATGAAATAAGAGCAAATCGAACTGAATCTGAGATTAATAAGTCTTAAGAAAAAACTAGGCATTCCTAATAGTTAGAGATAGATGCTTAAAGTGAGAAGAAAGCAAAAAGGAAAAGTAGAGGAGGAGAAGTAAGTAAAGATGAATTTCAGACACTTCTTATAACTTATATAGGGGGTAGGCCCCCTGACTCGTGCTTGGCTACCCTGCTTCATGATCAACAGGGCACATGATGCCCCAAGGGTCAGTACTGACCTTGCAGATTATTGTTGCAAAAAGGCTTGCAAATACATTTGAGATATTGTGGTTTTAACACCTTTGAACTTGACATGAACTAGACAGCTCTGTCTCCTAACAAGTCTAGACCAAGACGACTACATATGGTTTAACACATTTGAAACCTTTTGAACTTTTGTTTCCCGAAAAGAGAATATCGAAACACATTCTTCTCTTGAGATAAAAAAAATTGATTCACAGAAATGACACAAACACAAAGTACACTTGTACTAACCCTAAACTCAATATTGACACAAGTCATAAGAATGAGCTTGAACAGCATTTGTCCCTAAAAAGTATGTACTGAATAATATTTCAAATATAGAAGGCATAATAATATATAATACAACAGTCTGCCACTCAGATGGTCTTCTTCAGTCATCACCATCTTTTTCCCAACAATTTCCCTACAATACAATACCTCAGCACTGAAGAGCAGAATGAACATTCTCAGAAGTGATTCTACCTTTGAGAGAGAAAAAACCCTTTGAAAGTCTTTTTCTGTTCAAACAAGATTATTTTTGTACGATGGAATCCACCTTGACATCTTGTGAGGAGAAAAAGGTGGAATTAAGTGTGGGGTGCATAATTTACATTGCGCGTGCAGCGAGCCTCACTGGAGAAACTGCAATGACCAGAGTCTGGTCGCGAATCACTCTTGCGGTAGTCTACTTTGATGGCATAGGATAGCTACGCTGCTTTAAGTCAGACACTGACTGATCTGCGCAAACTGAGCACAACTTTATGCGCTCTGCAGACGGGGTGCCCATTGCTTCTCCAATTAATTATCTATTAATGTTTTAAATAAATATGTTAGTTAAGCTGAGGGGGTAATGAATTTCTTCACATTCTGTGAATCTTCAACAGTTTTAGACAAGATATTTCCTGTTTTTGTTAAATTTTGCCAGCAAAAATCATTCCAAACACAGCCACAGCACTGTTTTGTGTCTCTGAGCAACATGAAGGTGTTTTGTTCCTGAATTAATCAACCATTTATATGATTCGGTTCAATCGCAATAACTCAATTGACGCCTACTGGCGGTTTTAATTTCACATTCACTTATAAAATACTGTCAAATATAGCTGCATTAACATGTAAATACATCTAAATCTCACTTCATCTGCAACTTCTGCAAATAGGGATTTTGTTTGGTGTAATATGGGTGTTTGGGTTTTGTTCACGTTCTTGTTTCATGTTCTAGTCTAATCTAGTCTCTTCTCCATGCGTCATGTTCTCATTTGTTCATGTTTTGTCATGGTGTTCCTGCTTTCTCATTGGTTGCTATGTAGTGTTCATTGTTTTCTCATTGGTTGGTTTTGTCATGTGACCCTGTCTGTTGAGTATAAGTTGCCCTCATGTTCCTTGTCACATACTAATGTTGTAACCCGCTGTTGGTGAGTTCTGTCCATGCCACGCCAGTTTAATCAAGTCAAGTTTGTTCAAGTCAAGTCTGTTTCATAGTCGCATCAAGTCAAGTCTGTTTGTCAAGTCATCATTTGGATTTATGTTTAGATATTCACGTTTGTAAATAAACTGCACTTGGGTTCATCCTTCATCTCGCCTCAGTGGACTATATGCTACATTTGGTAACAGCTTAAATTTATTATTATTATAATTGACTGATTAAATGTAAGAATTTGACTCAAAAGATGCACACTTTTATAAAAAAATGGCTTTATAAAGGTAAATAAAGGTCTATAAAATATAAAAAATATTTAAACTGTTTGGAAAATAATAATTTCTATCACTGCTGTGAACTGACCATGGAGAATATCGAAGAATTTAGGAGTCAGCATGGTAGTCCTTAAGCACAATAACACACATAGCACAATATTGTATAATTATCATTATCGATAAAATACCAGAAAATATCAAGAGATTTTTTTCTCTCAATATCACACACCCTTAATGGCTAGTGCATATTGGCTAGCAAATGTAACTGAATCTGAGTGAAATAAGCTAGGTGTGCCAAATATTTCGAACAAGATGTGTGGAAGTAGTGAAAGAGAAGTACAGAAAGATGAAATTCAGACACTTCTTATAACAAGATAGCAAGATCAGATAAGTGAGGGGGTAGGCCCCCTGATTCATGATCAACAGGACACATGATGCCCCAATGGTCAGTACTGACCTTGCAGATTATTGTTGCACAAATAAATGCAAGATATTGTGGTTTTAACACCTTTGTACTTAACATGAACTAGACAGCTCTGTCTTCTAACAAGTCTAGACAAAGGCGACTACATATGGTTTAACACATTTGAAATCTGTTGAGCTTTTGTTCTGAGAAGAGGATATTGAAACCCACTCTGTGCCTTTAAAAGCATGTGGGTCATTCTATAATTGTGGGTACATCTCATGTCTGTGAAGTATATTTTTAATATATTTTTAACAATATAAAGATGCTTAATTTTCAAGTACACAATTTTATTGTTCCCATATGTTGAAAAAGCCATATTTTTTGGTATAAAATCATGTTAATATCACATCATCCCTGGTTTAAAGTTGCTCATTCTACTCTGCTTTTAAGCATGAAAATTAGCGGACGGGGCTAAACAGGTAGCGATATTGATCTTCTTCTGCGGAGGTGGTGCTTATCCACACTATTACATCATAGGCCTTGTTGAGACTGTCAGCCCAAATCAGATTTTTTATGCAAATCCAATTGAAATCAGATCATATTTAGTTATTTAGATAGCTGTGTGACGCAGATGACAGAGAACAGCATACACTTATTGCATTCAGTGGATACTCTATAAAATGGAGCTACATTGACACAAAGGAGACATATTGTTGAATAAAATCATTATTTTTATTTTCTTTGCGTACAAAAAGTATTATTGTAGATTCATAAAGTTATGGTTGAACAGATGGCAGATGGACTATTTTGACAAAGTCTTTCATACTTTTCTGGGCCTTGACAGTGTTATTTACTTGCCAGTCAATGGGACAGCCACAAAGCTCCCAAGTTTTATTCAAAATATCTTAAATTATGTTTTGAAGATGAACAATGTTTTTATGGGTATGGCATGACATGGGGGTAAGTGATTAATGACAACATTTTCATTTTGGGGTGAAGTGACCCTTTAAGAAATTACCCACTGTGCCTTTTGTCCCTCAAGGTATTTTTCTTTCAAAATAGCATATACAAATTTGACTTAATTGAGAGAATGTGATGATCATTTAACTACTTTTATGTAGATACCTATTATGCCTATCATGTTTAGGGGCATAAAAATGTTCCCACAATAACAGACTGGTGTGTAAAACTCTTAAACATATTTAAAGATTTTGAACTGTAAGTATTTCACATACCTTTGAAAAACAGTGTTTAGCTGATTGCAGCAGTTAGAGATCCATCTGTGCTGGATATATAGGTCCAGGTTGCTGAAGACTCATATATGTAATAATGATTGGCTAAATATTCAGGCATTTAAGGGTTAAAGAGTTCACCCAAAAATGAAAATTCTGTCATTAATTTCTCAACACTCATGTCACTCCAAACCCAGAAGTCATTCATCTTCAGAACACAAATTAAGATATGTTTGATGAAATCTGAGAGCTCTCTGACCCTCCATAGACAGTCCTTCCACATTTAAAGTTTAGAAAGGTACCAGAAACATCCTCAAAATAGTCCATGCGACATTAGAGGTTTAACATAATTTCATGAAGCTACGAGAATACGAATATGAATAATGGCAGCAACTTGGGGGAGAAGAAATGTTGAATAAGGTTGTTGTTATTATAAAGTATATGTGACTTCTTCACTGGCACCATAGAGCTCACATGTAGCAGCCATAAAAATCATTGTCCTGACAATCACAAGTTAGGGTAACAATAGGGTGAGTGAAACTAATTATTTCATGCAAAAGTAAATATTCTGTTTGATTTTACCATATAGCTTTGGCATGCATCTTGTATAGAGCATATCTAAGCAGCAAAGTGAACCCTTGACAGCTAAGGAGCTGTGTTTCTCAGCTGTCAGACCTACATGTACTGTCTACACCCACTTTAACTGTGGTTTAAAAAGGCAGCTCTGCACACCATTTCAGTCACTTTTTCCGGCAGAGCCACGAAAAGCTGATAAAGAAGCACTTGCAATCTCCAGCCTCTAATCTGCTCCAGTCATTGTTCAAAATGAGCAAGATTGTTGTTTTTACCGAAGAGGGCTTCAAGGGCAGAACAGCTGAATTCAAGAATAATGTCAACAACTTAGAAGAAAAGGGCTTCGGCGATGTCATCTCATCTCTTAAAGTTATTGGCGCACCATGGGTAGCTTATTACGACAAGAATTTTGCTGGAAAGCAACGGGTGTTTCAAGAAGGAGAGTATGCCACCCTTGATGGCAAAGGAAGGTTTTCTTCCCTCAGGATCATCACCGATGACCTGGACAACCCTGAAATCCAGCTGTTTGAGCATATCAACTATCAAGGAAGAAGCGTGACCCTACGCCAAGAAACCAGTCTTCACGACATTGATTTCAGTGACATCGCTTCCTCCCACAAAGTGAAGGGTGGTGTCTGGGTGCTCTATGAGAACATCAATCGTCAGGGTGCCCAGCTTGTGTCTTTCCCTGGGGATGAAGTTCCCAGCTACTTGTCGCTCTCCTTCAATGATGTGGCCAGCCATTTGCATCCCTTGCTCCCAAAGCCATAGACAGCATCATTTAAATGACGTGCTCTGCAGCTGAATATGAACTGGAACCCTTTTGGAAAGAGCGAGGCAGATCGTGGGGAAAGACTGATCTTGACAAGAAACAACGACTATGATTCCAATAAGAAACTTCATGCATCAAACTTCCAAGAAACTTCATGCAATTCAACTCAACTCAAGCTCAACAATTATGGATACCTGTCATACAGTGTATGTTAATTTGGCAAATATTCTATAACAATGAAAAAAAAATCTTATTGAACAATTTAAGTTGGTTTGGCTTTTCATTTATAGTGATCAGTTTCAGTAAATATATGCAATAAAGTACAGCTTTGAAATTGTATTTCCCCACAAGAGTGAATTTTTAAAATGGATTTTGTGTTTATATTATGCTGAGCAAGAGACGACAAATGCTGTTTTGGTCTGTCAATTCAGAAAATAAAGAATTTTAAATATAAAGTGCTCTGTTTTGTGAATTCTCAATTGCCTTACAAGTGGTTATAAGAGCTTTTCAAAGTTTTTTTTATTCTCTCTTTATTAAATGTTTTAACATTGTCAAAAAAAGTATTTCTAAAATGTAAGAGAAATACATCAATAATGATTTCACCAAAACAGTTGCAAATTGGAGGTTAATTTCACATCTGTGGAAGTTGGTCAGAAAATGTACTTTTAACAGTGTTGTGGAGTAACTACTTACATATAAAAAGATGTTATGTGATTTAATAATAATAAAAAATAATAATAAATGTAACTGCAATCAGTTACAGTTACTATAAGAAAAACAAACATCCACATACAGATTTAATTTATTTCCTTCCCAAATTGCTCTAAAATAGACGTAGGTACCATGATTTCTGCAATGTAAAAAATGCAGATAGGTTCATGAAATCCAGTCATAAAAACAAAAATGACATAAAAATGTATAACGCAGATTTGCCAAAATATGCCAAATTTGAATTATTAAATCAAAAGTAGGTCACTACACTTGAATCACATTATTATTTGGACTAGTGTCTGTTAATATTAACAAGAAGAACAGTTTTATTTTTTTTAATACATTTTATTTTTAAGGCATTGTTAAATGACAGTATTTCCAGGCATAGTTATGTAACTGATACTGTTTTTAAAATCAAATCAGAGCTATTAAACTATGATTTTAAATCAATATTTGTAAGTAAGGTAATGTAAGAATTAGACTCAAAAGATGATGCAAAGTTTTTCTTTTAGTTTTTAATATTTTTGATAAGTCAGCACTGTATTCCATAAGCACAATAGTACACACCAAAATATCTTAATTATCATTATCAATAAAATCCCCCCAAAAATAGAGATATTGTATTTTGTCAATAGCGCACACCCGCACAGCTGCTGCAACAATTGATTTGCATAACCAAAGAATTTTTGCACAAACTGTCAGAAACCATCTTAGAGAAGCTCATCTGGATACTCGTCATCCTCATCGGGGTCTCAATCTGACTGAGGTTTGTCGTTGTAACCAACTTCAATGTGCAAATGTAGGACACATGTTCTCACTCTGGATGTATATAGTTACACCCCACACTATAATTTATAGTTAAAACATACTAGGTAATTGTACATATCTACATATTGTAAAGATAATCTATGGTTGCATCAAGCATTGTACGTAACTTAATATGCTACATGATTGTACTCAAATGTTCACAATAAATAAAAATAAAATAGAAAAAAGAAAGGCTACTCAGATATGTAAATAATTTTACAGGGCAGTCATTTTATTTAGTTTGAACTTATGATTAAAGCATTTAATATTCTGAAATCTTATTTGTATAGGTATCTGCAGGTACGAAGCCTAAAAAAACAAAAACTAAAAAACACCCTTTTAATACCCTTTTAACCCCTCCTCCTCATAGCTGGATCAAGGAGCTCTTTGACTTGAGTGTTTCTGAGTGGGATCTGGTATCAACAGTTAAATTCAAAGTGCAGCCTCATTGTCTTTAGATTTAAAAAAAAAAAAACAGTTGGAAGAGGACTTTGGAGGTGTAGTCCCAGAGACAGTCTGGCAGTCAGCAGCAAATTCTTTCAATATATATATATTTGTGTCAGACATGGATTACTACAATTTTAGGTAATTCATAGGCTACACTTTCCTAGAAGTAAATTGGTGAGAATATTCCTAGAAATAGACCCCACATGTTCTATATGTCACAGAGGTGATTCTACTTTGGTTCATATGTTCTGGACATGTCCAGCTCTAGGACAATTTGGGCTGCTGCGTTTGAGATATTTTCATATAACTGTGAAAAGGGGATACAACCGGATCCAGTAATAGCAAAATTTGGTGTGACATCTGAGAACCTCTCACTACCACCATATATTCCACACAAGGCTCTGTTATTCAATAAACTCAATAAAAAAGATTTGTCTATAAAAAGGTATATTTGGTTTACTACTTTAAAACATGTTTTGAGTCACATCTGATATTCATGGGTGCTTCAGTGCTGAAACTCTTAATACAAAGTTACACAGATAGTTCAAACGTATGAGTATAGTGTATTATACTGACTTTTATACAATCTGTTTTAATCTATTGCAAATTGCAAACACAATAAGTCCTCATTCATGCAGCTTTAATTATTTTTCAGGATTTTCACTTAAAAGATCAATCAAAGATTATGACGATTCATATTCAAAGATTCAGAATTATTGGTATGACATCCTGCAAAGCTCATCTTCTATAAGGGAAACAGTAGGTAGCCACTGAAAGTGCTGTGGTTATTCTGATTATCAAATATCCATCTGTTAGGCCCAAGTTTCACATAGACAACATCTCCAACCTCCAGAATCAACACAACTCCATTTGAGGAGTTTACAACAAATCCAGCCTGATGACCATGTGCTACAACCACACGCTCTCCATTCTTCATAACAGCTACAGCTGATGGAGTTGATTGATTACCATCACCATAGACAGAGACTCTGAACATACAGGTCCTTCTCAAAAAATTAGCATATTGTGATAAAGATTCATTACACACAACTGAAGTAGTTCAAGCCTTTTATTGTTTTAATATTGATGATTTTGGCATACAGCTCATGAAAACCCCAAATTCCTATCTCAAAAAATTAGCATATCATGAAAAGGTTCTCTAAACGAGCTATTAACCTAATCATCTGAATCAACTAATTAACTCTAAACACCTGCAAAAGATTCCTGAGGCTTTTAAAAACTCCCAGCCTGGTTCATTACTCAAAACCGCAATCATGGGTAAGACTGCCGACCTGACTGCTGTCCAGAAGGCCATCATTGACACCCTCAAGCAAGAGGGTAAGACACAGAAAGAAATTTCTGAACGAATAGGCTGTTCCCAGAGTGCTGTATCAAGGCACCTCAGTGGGAAGTCTGTGGGAAGGAAAAAGTGTGGCAGAAAACGCTGCACAACGAGAGGGGGACCTGCGGAAGCAGTGGACTGAGTCTGGAGTAGAAACATCCAGAGCCACCGTGTACAGGCGTGTGCAGGAAATGGGCTACAGGTGCCGCATTCCCCAGGTCAAGCCACTTTTGAACCAGAAACAGCGGCAGAAGCGCCTGACCTGGGCTACAGAGAAGCAGCACTGGACTGTTGCTCAGTGGTCCAAAGTACTTTTTTCGGATGAAAGCAAATTTTGCATGTCATTCGGAAATCAAGGTGCCAGAGTCTGGAGGAAGACTGGGGAGAGGGAAATGCCAAAATGCCTGAAGTCCAGTGTCAAGTACCCACAGTCAGTGATGGTCTGGGGTGCCATGTCAGCTGCTGGTGTTGGTCCACTGTGTTTTATCAAGGGCAGGGTCAATGCAGCTAGCTATCAGGAGATTTTGGAGCACTTCATGCTTCCATCTGCTGAAAAGCTTTATGGAGATGAAGATTTCATTTTTCAGCATGACCTGGCACCTGCTCACAGTGCCAAAACCACTGGTAAATGGTTTACTGACCATGGTATTACTGTGCTCAATTGGCCTGCCAACTCTCCTGACCTGAACCCCATAGAGAATCTGTGGGATATTGTGAAGAGAAAGTTGAGAGACGCAAGACCCAACACTCTGGATGAGCTTAAGGCCGCTATCGAAGCATCCTGGGCCTCCATAACACCTCAGCAGTGCCACAGGCTGATTGCCTCCATGCCACGCCGCATTGAAGCAGTCATTTCTGCAAAAGGATTCCCGACCAAGTATTGAGTGCATAACTGAACATAATTATTTGAAGGTTGACTTTTTTTGTATTAAAAACACTTTTCTTTTATTGGTCGGATGAAATATGCTAATTTTTTGAGATAGGAATTTTGGGTTTTCATGAGCTGTATGCCAAAATCATCAATATTAAAACAAAAAAAAGGCTTGAACTACTTCAGTTGTGTGTAATGAATCTAAAATATATGAAAGTCTAATGTTTATCAGTACATTACAGAAAATAATGAACTTTATCACAATATGCTAATTTTTTGAGAAGGACCTGTATATGATCCCTTGAGTCTTCTGGAAATCACAAATGCATACAACCAAGCTTTTGTTTACTGCTAAAGCCGAACCCCGAGACCACGGCCTTGCCTACTGACACCACCCACATAAAGTGTAGGCGCCAGCGGTGTGAGAGGAGACATAAACGCAGCAAGCATGGAGGTATACGAGCTAGGCTAAGGGCTAACCCCACCAGACCGGCTCTTCCAACACTCATGCTCTCTAATGTTCGCTCGCTGGAAAATAAACTGGACTTAATTCAACTCGCTCTACACTGCATGAGGAAAAGGATTGTTGTGCGTTTGTTTTCACTGAAACATAGCTAAACAACTCCACCATTCAGCTACATGGGCTAACCTGCTACTGAGCGGACAGAGATACAGCACTGTCTGGTAAGACTCGCGGGGGAGGCCTGTGTGTTTATATCAACAAGAAATGGTGTAACAATGCTGTGTTAGTGTCAAAACACTGCTCGTCGCTGGTGGAATTTATGTTTGTGAAGTGTCGAGCGATCTATCTGCCGCGGGAGTTCACGGCCATTGTTGTTGTCATGGTTTACATTCCGCTGTGTGCAAATGCTATGAACGCGCTTCACGAGCTGTACAGTGCCATCAGCAAACAACAAACAAATATCCCTGACGGTTTCTTCATCATAGCCGGTGACAACAACAACATAGAACTGCACAAGTACACCGAAACAGTGACTGCTTACATCAAAATGTCCATTGATGATGTGTCACCAAGACCATCACCACATGTGCAAACCAGAAACTGTAGATGACAGCAGAGGTTCGTGGGCTGCTCAAGACCAGAGATGATGCATTCAGATCAGGAGACAAAGCAACTTTCAATACAGCAAGAGTCAATCTGTCCCATGGCATCAAGCAAAACGCTTGTATACACAAAAGATAAATAATCACTTCACTGACAGCAAAGACATGCGGAGTCTGCGGTTAGAGATGCGGTTAGTCATGCACCACATCAAATCCAGTCTTCCCAACACGATTGACCCGCTCCAGTTTGCATACTGTCCAAACCACTCCATGGTTGATGTGATTTCCTCCACCCTACACCTGGCTCTTACTCATTTAGAAAACAAAGACTCTTATGTCAGAATGCTGTTCATTGACTTCAGCTCAGCATTCAATACAATAATCCCACAACAGCTCATCAACAAATTTAACATTCTGGGCCTTAACACCTCCATCTGCAACTGGATTCTGGACTTTTAACTGGAAGGCCTGTGTCGGCAGCAACACCTCCAGCACTACCACACTGAACACAGGTGCCCCACAGGGCTGTGTGCTCAGCCCACTGCTCTTAATGCTGCTGACCCATGACTGCACTGCCAAGTTTAGCTCCAACCACATCATCAAGTTTGCTGATCACACAACTGTGGTAGGTCTCATTAGAACAACAAAGAAGCTCACTACAGTTAAGAAGTGGAACAGCTGGTTGAATGGTGCGGTGCAAACAACCTGTCCCTCAATGTGAGTAAGACAAAGGAGGTTGTGATGGACTTCAGGAGCAATTCTGTTGACCACCCCACACTGACCACCAATAGATAGACTGTGGAGAGAGTCAGCAGCACTAAATTCCTGGGGGTGCACATAACAAAAGACCTCACCTGGACCACCAACACTACATCACTCTCCAAGAAAGCACAACAGCGACTCCACTTCCTGCGCCGACTTAAAAGAGCAAGTCTCCCTCCACCCATCCTCCCCACATTCTACAGGGGCACCATTGAGAGTGTGCTAACCAGCTACATCACTGTCTGGTACTGCTGCTGACCGCAAGACCCTCCAGCGGACAGTGAACACAGCTGCAAAGATCATCAGTGCCCCTGCCAACATGTCCTTGCAGGGCCCTTGCTGTTTTTTTGTGGGCACAGTGGGCTAGGGCCAGCCCACACCAAACCTTAACAGGTCTTGTGCGGGCTTGCCCAGACAATGCCCACAGCTTTGGGCTCACCGCAGGCCTCTGTGAGCAGGCCACATTAGCGGACTGTTCACATTAATACCATGATGGCCCCTTGTGGACTAGCCCATTCAGGCCCAAAGCGACTTTTGTGTTCTTTGGGCCCATGCAGGTTTTGTGTAGGCAACCCTGTAATGCAACTAGCAGAATACAAACAACACTGACTGGCTATTCTTTAGCCACTTAATTGAACTGGGATGGCTCAAACCAAAAGAGACCTTTTCAGATGTTGTTTAATATAGGCCAGGGATCCTCAAATCTGGCTCACCACTTTGTTGCACAGTTTAGTTCTAACCTTAATCAAACACACCTGAGCATGCTAATCAATGTCTTCAGGATCATTAGAAAATCTCAGGTGGATGAGTTTGATCAAAGTTGGAGCTAAAGTCTGCATGAAAATGGATCTCATGAATCATTTGAGGTGTGACAGACACAAGCCTGTTAATAAGATTTTTTTTGGCCAATTTTCTTCCTTACCACTAAGGGTGCTAGGGTGTTTTAGGTTTCCTTTAGTAAAGCCATGAAGGAGTTAGCAGTAGCCAGCATGGTTCACTTGCTGAACTCATTGTGATGTGTACTTTTTGGTAAATGTATCATTTCAAGTCCAGTCTAAAGGAAAAGTGTACATTGCTGATGTTTTTTTTGCAGAGATTTTTCATGTATGTATGGCCTATGTTTGGATTGATGCTAAGAGTTTAAGACAGTGCATTTGTATGCATTTTTAGAAGGGCTCTTTATTGGTGAGGTCACCACATCATGGTCCAGTTTGAATATGGATTTAAAGTTCTTTTGGACATGGGACCATAGTCTGGGCTATTTTTGACTGTTCCTGGTTAGGAAGTCTGATGTTTGAGAGCTGTGGCATGTTTTCATTACAAGAGGTTGGATTATTCATTTGCTATCAACTAACTTTAGCTATGGACATCGTTTGGACATTGCACTACAGATAAGACTTTTTCACAACTTTCACATGATGAAATCCAACAATCTTACATTTGTCACACCCAAATTGGACTTTTGGGTTGTCTTTTCTCCTCATGTGATTATATATAGTTGTTCGTGTTCTTGTTATGTCATTATTAGTTCATCACCCTCAACTGTCTGTCTGTCATTAGCTACCCTTTATAAGTTGCTACAGTTCTGTATTTCAGTGGCTACGTTTACATGATGTTTTTTAATTCGGAATTAATTGTTCAGAATTAAATAGTTCGGAATTAAAATATTCTCCTTCGAGTTTACATGGAAATAATAATTCCGAATTGAGGTTTACATGGAAAACACGTTAAATCGCCTTTATTTAATTCCGCTCAACGTCTGGGGGCCTGGAAGGGTTCTGATTGGACAGGGTGCACACGAACGTATTTACGTCTACCGGAAGAAAACACACTTCAGCTGGATAGCGGCTTTTTTGTCATCTGCATAAAAATGCTACAAACTGTTTTCGCAGTAGTTCAGTTTTTAATTTTTAAACAGCAGCTCGAACATTATATTATCATGGTTCACGTGTATCAGCTGATGAGGAGAAGGGAAGTAGAGTATCGGAAAAGGGAGGAAGAAGAGAAGGGATTGAGTCAACAGCTGCCCTACCTTGATTTTGGCTTAATAAAGTCGGCTACACTGACTTGTCATCTCTGTGTCATTAATAGATGCTCCTGTATGCATGTTTCATAAGGATTACATAATCTGAGAATATTTGTTTTCTATTTGAATTGTTTAATTTAAAACCAGTCATTTCACTCTCTATATATTTTTCATATCTGTAAGGAAAAGTTTCATGCTCAAGTTCAGAGACTGAGATGACAGAAAGTGCATCCTGTTTGCTTTCATTATTTTACAAAAGTGCAACATTACATTGTTATTCTGAGAGCACACACATAAACATAATCTGTACCGATTCAAAAGACATATTACTTCTATCTGTATGAGCAAAAACTACTATTTTTGATCACACTTGCATCTCCATCTGTCATAAAGTAAGCATGTTACTATTCGGCTTTCACACTCTGCAGAGACACTTGAAATAAAAAAAAAATTCTAGGTTAACATTAGATTGAGTAGCCATGTAAAGTTGCTACTACATACATCTTTCAGAGGTCAATGGATGATAGGTGAGTGTACTATTTTATTAATGATCTTGGAAGTAAAGTAGGTCATAAAGTCAGTGGCAAGTCTTGCCAAGAGGTCCCCTACTATACTGTAAAGGAACAAGGACTAGATGCAGTACTTGGAGGATGAAAAGTAAAAAAAGGTCCAAACTCCCATTAATGTAACTAAACCGCTGGCCACAAAAGTGAGTACACCCCTAAGTGAAAATGTCCAAATTGGGCTCAATTAGCCATTTTCTCTCCCCGGTGTCATGTCACTTGTTAGTGTTACAAGGTCTCAGGTGTGAATGGGGAGCAGGTGTGTTAAATTTGGTGTTATGGCTCACACTCTCTCATACATAGACCATACAGCCATACAACAGTTTAACAGGACAGGTTCCACTCAGAACAGGCCTCGCCATGGACGACCAAAGAAGTTGAGTGCACATGCTCGGCGTCATACCCAGTAGTTTTATTTGAGAAATAGTGGGGGTCAGCTGTCAGTGCTCAGACCATACACTGCATCAAATTGGTCTGCATGGCAGCTGTTCCGGATGCAAGCCTCAAGCCTCTCAACAATTTGCTGAAGACAAGCAGACTAAGGACATAGATTACTGGAACCATGTACTGTGGTCTGATGAGACCTAGATAAACTTATTTGGTTCAGATGGTGTCAAGCGTGTGTGGGGGCTACCAGGTGAGGAGTACAAAGACAAGTGTATCTTGGCTACAGTCAAGCATGGTGGTGGGAGTGTCATGATCTGGAGCTGCATGAGGGCACTATTCCAGCATGCTAATGACACCAAACACACCTCCAAGATGACCACTGCCTTGCTAAAGAAGTTAAGGATACAGGTGATGGACTAAGCATCTGCGGGGCATCCTCAAATGGAAGGTGGAGGAGCACAAGGTCTAACTTTAACCAGCTCTGTGATGTCGGCACGGAGGAGTTACTGAGATACTGTAATTGCATGTTTCAGGTTGATACATTTTATGAGGACAATTGATAATTAGATGCCCAAACTCTGTCTACCACACAAAACAATATTTCCATAATTAAAAAAATAGCAATTGATGAAATAACAAAAAGTAGTAATAAACATTGCATGCATTAAAGCCTTCAACAGAAGTTAAAATATGTTCCATGCATATGAACACAACAAAATAAACAGGAAAAAATTTACATATAAATTGTACATTTATATATAAACACTTAACAGTAGAACTACCATGGGCAGTCATTTTGATTGTTTTTAAATTTTGCAATGTAATAAGTTTGTAGAAGTAAATCCCACATAACTATAATTTGTTGACTTTTCTTAAACGTGTATATTTCATACTAACATTGTTATTTTATTAAAGTTACAAAACACTAAAGAGTTTTTGAGTGTTTCTACCTTAAATGGCCAAAGCGGTTAAAGTGACAGTTCGTATTACAGACCTCATATAATTTCAAATTTGCGTCTTTTTCCCGCAGTTGAAAATGTGTATCTTTGTTGCCAAGCAACTTTTGTTATAGTTGTTTTTATATGCTATTGCTAAGCTAAAATTCCTGTTCATAAAAAAGCCAGATGGACACCTCCATTTTGACAACTGCTGTTATTCAATCTGCCACCTTCCAGGTATGTTAGGCTGATCCTAGATGTTTATATTCATACACATATATTGAAAAAATTATGTGTATTCATTTCCAAAAATCACAAAATGTTTTATCTACTGAAATATTCGGCTTTAGTTTGTGGGCGTTTAGACTTTTTTTTTTTTAACTGCGGTGAACTTTGCTCTCCCACTTGCCAGACACAAGCAAGGCATGCACCTTCGGGGGCGGTCTAGTAGCTTGTATACAATTATAGGGTATATCACAAAAATGATCATATTTTTAGGGTGATGACTTAATAAAATATGATGACAAACATTCAAAACTTTAGTTTAAAACGTTGATAGAAGCTTTGAATGTAAATGGCATGGCATTAAGTTCAATCTAATATAAACTATGGCCATTATAGTAGTTATAGAATTCCGGTAGTTCTAGCGTTATGTATGCCACGATTCCTGATAAATCGGCTGTCTTGCACTGTTGATATTCAGTCTTACTGGTAAGTTCATCCTATGCTATACTGGTCTGGAAATGTCTGATTATTGCAGCAATTTCTGCTGTAGACCATATCCGTTTTGGTTTCCTTCTTGCATCATCCCTTTCAGCAGAATCTTCAAGAATCATTACAAAAGAGGAACAAACCACAAAAGAACACCACAAGTGCCAGTCGTCAGCTGCCATAGTTGTAACTTGCTCATCAGAACAGGGTGTTCAACGCACCGCTGTTTTCATTTAAAACATTTTTTGCAACGTGAAGTGGATATAGGGAGGGGGGTACTTCATTGACAGGTTTGAAAACCACTGCTGTAAGGAAGTAAGGAATAATACTGCATTTGTGTGCTATCAGTGTAGCTCTCTTCACAACAACACAGACATAGGTTGGTTCTTTAAAACGGGCATTTTATTCTTTGGGTTGTCTTCTTTGTCTTACGCCTTAACGGCATGAGAACTGTATTTGTAAATGAGTACAGTACAAACACAAAATGTTTCCATTTTGTCCTTATATGGTCTTTTTTCCGTTTTGAGTTAAGCGTTTCTCATGTGTTTCCTGTCTGAGGATTACAATGCACCTTCCGTAAGGGGGAAGTTATGTCATGTTTTCGCCCCAGCCTTGTTTCCGTTTTGTCCTTATTTTGTCTTGTTTCTGTTTTGAGTTAAGCGTTTCCCACATGTTTCCTGTCTATTGTATAAATACCTGTGTTTCCCAGTGTTTCATTGTCTGCTGCTATATATGTTTTGGTGTCTTTGTGTATCTCTGTTGTTTCTACTATCATTGTTTTGAATTTATTAAAGTGGTGCATGTACAAACTCCACATCTCCTCGTTTCCACGGTCTCAACTCCCACACTGCATCGTTACAACTGTGAGACTAAAAACTGTCCAGATTTACAATTCTGTCATTCCCCATCAATATTTTCAAGTGTCAATTATGAAACAGGAACAAATTTCTGATGAGAGAAGTGATGATAATTCATTTTAGATCAAATGAATAGTCATTTGGTGTATGGACTATTGCTGGAACAGATACTGTCTGTAAGGATTGAAATGTGAAATGTTTTTTGTCAAAATAAACAACCCATTTAATCCCAAATTTTTCCCAGAGATGACATGAATATATTAACATATGATATTAATAGGATATTAAATAATCAATGTCAATTATTAAAAAAATGTATTAAAAAAAGTCATTAAAAAATGTGTTTTATGTCTGGTCACAATTGTGACCGGTAGCAGAACACAGGGAGTCTATGCTTGTGTAGCATAGTGCTATAGTGCAATTTCCAGCAATTAGTTTAAAGACAAGAAGTTAAATTTTTTTGAACCAAGTGTTTTATTCCATTAACAAAGAAGTAAACATTGTCTAGCTGTTTCAAAAAGGACAAAATTGAAATTTTATGCAGCAGTTTGGCACAAATAATCAAATAAAATTATGACAAAATTATAAATTATATTCATTATAAACTGAAATAAATAACATAATAAATAAGTAAAATTACAAAATGAAAAATAAAAATAAATAAATAACATGATGAAATATGAGCTTATTGTAGGAAACATGTAACAGTGTAAACGAACATCTAACAATATATTAATATCAATCAGTTATAACAACAATTATCAATCAACAGTCACAACTGTGTGCTTGTGTGAAACTCAGTAATTAGATGACACCTCCCTCAGATATAAAGGAATTATAAAGAAACAATCACAACTGTGTGGAACTCATGGAACACATAGATTAGATGAAACCTCCCTCAGACATAACAGTGGAATTATTGAAAACAATCACAACTGTCTGCTGGCGTTGAACTCATGGAACTCATGAATTAGATGACACCTTCAGACGTTATGGAACTTCTTGAAGCACTCATTGTGCATTGGCCTGGCACACTTCTCATCCGAATGATGTGCGACCCTCACACACAACAACAGATGACAAACCTATTTCCTGCAAAACGAAAGGAATACTTAGAGATTTCTCTGATATCTCTATAGCTTTTGGAGCATATTTGCAGAAGTTATGGCTCAGAAAACATCTGAAAAACATAGAATCTGCTTGCCTGTGTTTATTGGCCAGTGAGCAATACCTTCAAACATGTTCATATCGGTCACAGCAGCCGACAATGAGGATGGCCTCCCTTGACCTTTTGGTTCTGTACCAATTTTTTTAGGAGACTTTGGGTGACTACTCGCTAAAATGCAAGGAGATCATAGTCACCATTCATGACATCTCTGTGGAACAGCCAACTGTTGACCACAGTACTGTGGAGAGTCCAGGCATAAATTGGCTTATTGTGATCTTATTGTGCTGTGGTAACGGGACACCTGAAGATCATGTAGATCAACTCCTCCCATTAGCTGGTTGTAGAAGTGGATTATTTGAGGTTGTTGGAGGCAGTCATATACCTTTCTTTCCTTGTTCCATCTGATAACTGGTATCTCAGTGTAGACATTTTCCACATTGCATGACCACACTGTTGTCGCTCCACCTCACCAGTAGCTTTTCTCCTTCACACAGAACTTCAGTGGAGCCCTTCTGTAACTTCTGGAATTCTTTCATTGGTTTGAACGGCACATATATCCACGCTTTGTCATCTCATCAATCAGGGATAATGTGGTGAAGAGGTTGTCATTCATAAAGTTACATCCTCATGGAACACCAGCTTGTTCAGCCAAACCCAGAACTTTGAAATACTGGACTTAAAGAAGGGGTCATCGTTGCACTTGTGTTCGCAACATGGATGGGTCCCATAACTTCATCAAATCTGTTTCTTCTCATAGCATTTGGAGATGCTATTGTTTTGGACATCACCATCTAATCACCAGAGCAGATGCCATCATGGAACAGTACAATATCCAAAGGTGAGGAGCACACCATAGAATACCAGCAGTTCCTCCTTGCTTAAATTAAGAGGATTGTCTTTGTTGTGAACAGAGTAGAGATGTGGGATTTCTGTGGTGGGTACATTGTTAAAAACGCATCCAATTGGTTTGCATTTGTTATCTTTAGACATTGTGCTGCTGTTGGTACATTGTAGTCCCCAGCGGGCACCTTGACCTCAATTTGACGTCAAATATTAATCAAGTATGATCAGTTTGATATATAACATTATTCTGAATTCACCTTGGATTTTCCAGTGGTTATTGGGAGAAAATAGGAAGTTAATCCCACACTGAAAATGGATTATTGTATATGTAGGTCAATATCTTTGACGTTCAACTGACATCAAATCGATGTCAAATTGATGTCATATTTCCTTGATTTCCCTGATTTCCTTTCAATATCTAGATTGCAGACTGTAAAAAGATGCAATACATGCAGTAAGATAAACTAAAATAAAATAAATTAAATCTGCAATACCCAAAACGTTCGCTGCTGTTTAACGTCACGCCTGTAGATGGCGCTATGCTAATAGTGATGGGGCGTCTTGTTCTGTCAATCAAGTCAAAGCCACTGCAGTCTGAAGATAAACAGCCTCATTATATCAGGTGGGTAAATGTGCTGACATTAAATTAAATGTAAAACATATTTATTGGGCAACATGTTTTCTTGTGTAATTTTGAAGACTTAGAGGGACACATATTTTAATGAAATATTAATTAGTGCACTGTTTTTGGTACTTTTTGTGTTCTATAATTTCCCGCCAGAGAAAACTAATGTGATTTGAAGCATGATAACCTAGTTTAAGATAGCTATTGCTATGTGAATAGTATTTTAGATGTCATTATAAGCATGTACCTCTGTTGTTAATGTTACTGTCAAATAAACAATGTTAATTTTACCATTTGTGTTCGAATTGAGGTAGTATATCCCATTTTAGATTAACGTATTGTCACGCCCCTGGACTGTGTTTGTTTTGTTCCCCATGTGCTCTGTGACCTAGTTTCTGTTAACTGGTTAATTTAGTTCAGGTGTTTGTGATTATCTACCCTTTATAAGTTCCTCCCTGTCCTATGGTTTTTGTCCGGTCTTCAACCTCACTACAACATTGTGTTCATGTGTGTAATCCTCCTGTGTTGGAACTCTCCTTTGTGGATTATTAAAAGACTTTGATTATCTTCATCTTCGTGAGCCTGCGTGTCCCTAAACACACCCAAGTGTTACAGAAGACCGGACCATCAAAAACAGTTAAGCGTCGTGTTTCTCCGTCATTTCTTTTCCGTTTTGATTTAGTTTTTATTTTTTTGTGTTTGTCTCGTCATGGATCCTGTGTACAGCCCCGAATTTCTCCTCATCATGCTGGAGCAGGGGGAGAAATCGCTCGAGGACCATACGAGACAGTTCGTTAACATCGCTCATTATTCTAGCTTTCCGGACGGCGCGCTGTCGTTGTCGTCCAAAGATGGTCCTCGAGCGGACTTCGCCGCCTTCGTTGAGTGGACACTGGCGAGAAACGGGTCCTCCCTCGCCATCCGCCCTGAGGAAAATCTCGCCAGTGCCACTCCGGACCCAGAGCCCAGCCCACCATCTCCCCGCTGCGCAGAGCAACAGCCCGAGCCCACCGCTGACGGAGAGCCAGAGCCCCACGCGACCGACGAGCCATCGCCAAGGAGCGCGACAGAGCTGAGGATCGCCTCGGAGCCCGAGCCCAGAGAGTCAGACCAGGTGTGTGAGCCGGCTACAGAGCACGCCACGGTGGAGAACGCCACGGACAGCGAGAGCGCGGAGTGGAGCTCCGCCCACTGCACCAAGGCTGAGGGTGAGCTAATTATATATCTGGGGCTGCTTGATATGGAAAATGAGCTAATTGATTGGGAAACTGAACTGGAGTATGATCCTGCCCCTTTCCTCCCTCCTTCGTCTCCGCTGGTCCCGTCCAGCCCTCCTTCGTCTCCGCTGGTCCCGTCTAGCCCACCTTCCTCTCCGCTGGTCCCGTCCTGCCCAGAAGTGGTTCCTGAAACTCCAGTGCACGCTTCACAAGAGCACCCTCCAGTGCCAGCGCCTCGTCGGCGCCCTCCAGTGCCCGCTCCTCAAGAGCACCCTCCAGTGCCAGCGCCTTGTCGGCACCCTCCAGTGCACGCTCCTCAAGAGCGCCATCCTGAATTCACCCCTGAGGACATTCACAAGGTCCCGCTCACCCACCCTTTCCTGTCTACTCCGCTGCTGGTTCCTGTCAGCCCCATGGCTCACCCTCAGCCCAACATCTGTGTGCTGAATTCGCCACGGGTCTGCCAGTCTCCATCGGCGTCATGGCTGGAGGATCCCTCAACTCTGCCTCCAGCCTCTGAGTCCCAGACTCCGCCTCGGCCCTTCGACCCATCGGCGCCACCATGGCTCCTAGTTTCCTCCTCTCCACCGTGGCCCATCAGTCCACCAGCTCCGCCGGGCTCCCTCGTCCCTCCGGCTCCACCTTGGTCTGTCGTCGACCATCCGCCGCCTCGGGATTCCACTCCTCCGGCTACGCCTCGTCCTTCCATCCCTCCAGCTCTGTCAGGCTCCTCCTTCCCTCCGGCTCCTCCTCAGTCCTCGGTCGCTCCGGCTCCACCGCGGCCTTCTGGATCCCCGTCTCCGCATCGGTCGCCGGTGCCACCTGTTCTGCCTTGGCCCTCCGGATCCTCCCCGTCGCCCTGGCCCATCGGCTCTCCGTCTCCGCCTCGGGCTCCTCCACCACCTGCTCCGCCGCCGTCAGTCGGCCCCCTGGAGTCGTCAGCCCTTCCTCCTCCATGGCTCCTCCCTCCGTCGGAGACCGGGGGTCATCATCATGGCTGTGGCCTGGGTCCCCTTTATAAGTTCCTCCCTGTCCTATGGTTTTTGTCCGGTCTTCAACCTCACTACAACATTGTGTTCATGTGTGTAATCCTCCTGTGTTGGAACTGTCCTTTGTGGATTATTAAAAGACTTTGGTTATCTTCATCTTCGTGAGCCTGCGTGTTCCCTAAACACACCCAAGTGTTACACGTATATCTCTCTGCCATCTTAGATTATTATTATAATTTTATTATTATTATTATTATTATTATTATTATAATATATAATATTTTTTTTTTTTATATATTATACATTTGATTATATATTTTTATATTTATTATTTATTTATATTTGTATTTTATTATTTATTTATTTATTTATTATATATTTTTATATATTCCTTTTTTATTATATTTATTTTACTATTATAAAAATATTATTATTATTATTATTATTTCATATATTTTCTTGCACTGTAGTACATTAGAATAAAATTTGCACTCCCTTCAATGTATTGATTGTGTATTGTTGTTTTTCTGCAGCTTTCATCATCACTCATCATGGCAAAATGTAGTACTATTTGTTTACATTAGATCCATGTGTTCAATTTTCATGCTTGTGTTATTTCCATGCAGTGTAGTGCACATTCAGTTCAGAATTAGTTCTTTTGAATTTAAGCTTTCTGCACAAATAAAACTTTTTTCAGGTTATTACTTATGTGTCATTATTTCAGTGGTCAAAAAAACTTCAATGTGTGGATGTCAATATGACCTCAATTTGATTTGTGTTTCTGACCTGTTTTTGACTTGTGTTTTTTTATTTATTTATTTTTTTTTATGTTTGACGTCAATTTGATGTCAATTCAACGTCAAGATGCCCGCTGGGTCAGGCAAATGTTTTTTTGCTGTTTTTTTTTTACTTTCTGAAATGTCTACTCTTGTTGTTCTTTTTAATCTCCTGAGCAGGGATGCTTTTTGCCATGGGCACTGGTGTGGTGGCAGTAGTGGCATCTGAAGATGACAAAAAAAAGGATGAAGCAGGTTTAAGCTTTTTTGTGAGACTTCTTGTTTGGATTCATTACAATAATAAAGAAAGACATATAGGGGACATAGACTCCCTGTGTTATACCACCGGTCACAATTGTGACCATCTTTAATTATCAGCAGTTTGACAACAGAAAAAACATGTAATAATATAATTTCAATATGTATGTGTAGGGTAGGCCATGGAGCAGCAGGCATTACGTGAGCGAAAGACACTAAAAATACCTTGTGCATACTTTTTTTGTGTACACTCACAATAACAACTGAACTGCGTTTTTTTTTTAAATAAAGAAAACAGACAGGGTGTTTTTTCTGTCTTCAGCGTCTCCGCGCAAAGCGATTATGAACGCCTCAATAAATGTATCCTTAACTCGCTGGATGCTCAGCACACAGACAGTTTACATACATCAACAGAAAGCTTGATATCTCTAGTTTAAATAAAGCAAGTCTTTTCGAAAACAAATGTTCTGTTATAAAGTAATCCATATGAAACCAAGGCCATGTAGAGTTTTGCACAAAAACTATGACAAAAATCTACTGGCATTTTCGTTAACTAATAAATACGAGACAAAAAAGTTGGGGAGGGATAATTTGGAAAGAGATTCATTCAGAAAACTCTGTTGCGCAGTAGGAGATAGATGCGTAGAAACCGCCCAGATAGCAAGAAACTTTGGGCCAAATATGGCTGATAGCTGGCACATATGGCTTAGATGTGGCATGGCTGAACACATATGGCCCAGATTGTTACCATATATGTTTTGCCGTAAGTTTAGAATTTGCAGGAAATGTTTGCTTGGTTCACAGCTCCTTTTGAGGTATATGGTCCAGATAACAACAAACACATAAGAACCAAGTAAGGTTTAGCTATGACTGACATTAGTAAACATCGACTTCTGGTTAACATTTGGATTACACTTGGAAATCACATCAAGTTTGGCAGATGTCCCGCAGGCCACACCTCGTTGCTATGACTACCGTGGCATTTTGACGGAAAGCGGCAATTTTCCGGATTTTCCGTTAGACAATTGCTTTGTGACATTTTGGCATTTTAAAGTCAATTTATTGAAATATTGGGAGCTATTACATGCTTAGTTAATTGAGAAAAGCATTGAGTTAGATAATTTACTTTGTTGAATGTGGTGTTTGCGTAATTTAGCCGTCCAGCAATTTCCAGTAATTAATCACGTAATGCAGATTAATGCAAAACTATTAATTTTCAATAGAGATTGATTTGTTAAAGCGTTCACAATGCAATTTGTCACGTTTCAGTGTTTTTCACTGCTCTGTAGTATGGTAAAAACATGATGCTGACCTAAAAGATAACAGACGAAGCATACAAAAATAATCTTCTTATTCTGAAATGGACTAGATGTAATCTACGTATCCCGATTCGAAATATGTAATAGTCCCGTTTGTTTGTGCTAACTGAAAGAAATGCAAGCTATTTTAGTACAAGTACAACTCATGTCTCTTTATAAGTGGGAAAATCCTCAAATATCAAAACCTGCTTGACAAACTCATGAATAAAAATCATATTTCATATCACTAATAAAAAAGGGTAATATTTCAGGGTGGAGCAGCTAATGCACCTGTGGCGTCCTAAGTGCATGTCTCAGGACACTGACTTTTTCTATTGCAACTGGAGCTTCTAACATCAGCTGTGGTGATATTGCAGCTTTAACACTTAACAATTGGCTCTTTTATTTAGAAAGCAGAACTTACCATATTTTGTGCACTGCAAAGTAAAATGAGTGGACATCTTTGTAGTCTTTTGGTTAAAGTAATTAATCCAAAAGTCATGTACTTAACCATGTCATTAACCATGTGTGCAGTGACTAATTTCATAAACGTTTTTACAGAAAGTTTGTCACTAGTTTACCAACACTAGTCTACTAAACAGTCCTTATAAAGGATGTATTTAAAATACATAATCTGTGATTTAAACAAATGTGTTACTGAGAGTAGGATTAGGGTTGACCCTATTCCAAACCTGAATGACTTTCTTCCGGGAGCTCAAATGAAGATATTTTGAAGAGTATTAATATGTTTGGTTTTGAAACTGACGTTCTTTTTTTCTTCTGCTTTTTTTTATTCTTTGTGTCTGTGTGTGTGTGTGACCTCCGCTGTCTGCTGTCAGCCCCTCAGCTCACCCTTATCTCACCATCGGTGCAGTGGATTCGCCGCGGGTCAGCCAGCTTCCATCGGCGTTGTGGCTGGAGGATCCTTCAGCTCCGCCTCCAGCCTCTGAGTCCTGGACTCCGCCTCGGCCCTCCGACCCTGCGGCTGCACTGTGGCACCTATACACCTGTTCCGCCTTGGCCCTCCGGATCCTCTGCGTCGCCCTGGATCATCGGCTCTCCGTCTCCGCCTCGGGCTCCACCTCCATCTGCTCCGCCACCGTCGGTCAGCCCCATGGAGTCGTCAGCCCTTCCTCCACCATGGCTCCTCCCTCCGTCGGCTCCGCCATGGGCTACCGTCATGGCTGGGATCTGGGTTCCCCCTGGCTCCTCCTGCGTCAGCTCCCTCCTGTCTTCTCCCTGGCTCCTCCCTCCTGCTGATCCACCCTGGACACTCCTGTCGTCTCCCTGGCTCCTCCCTCCATCATCTCCTCCCTGGACTCCCTTTGTTCTCCTCCTCCCGGATGTCCGTCCCCCTCCTGAGCCCCCACCCCATGTTTTTGTTTTCGGCGCGAGGTCGCACCTTCCGGGAGGGGGGGAGTTATGTCAGGTTTTGGGAAATGTTGTATTTTCTGTTGGTTCAGTCCTGTTTTAGTTTGGTTTCTCCCACTTCCTTTTTGTCCTTATTTGGTTTTGTTCCTGTCCCTCCCCTAATTAAGTCATTATCAGTTAAGTGCCTTCACCTGTCTGTGTCTTGTTAACCACCCTATTTAAGTTAGATTCTGTTCATTGTTTGGTGGTCCGTTCTCGTCGTTGTGTGCGTGTCTCCTTGCCTGTCTCCTTTGTGGATTATTTGTGGATTTAATTATTAAAAGACTTGTTTTGTATCTGATCTCGACCTTGCACTCCTCGTTTGTCCTCCCTACATGACACGTGACTGTGTGTGTGTGTGTGTGTGTGTGTGTGTGTGTGTGTTTGATCTCCATTGTGAGGACCAAATATTATTAATATTCAAGGAGTAAAACTTGAATTTTTGACATTTTTCCAACTTATACTTATGGCCCATATTGGGGCTGAATGTGCCTAAATGTGCCGTTTCTCAGCCAGAATCGGCCCAGATCCAGAGTTCCAAAGCCTAGCCAAATCTGGCAACCATTACTGGGCGTCTGGCGAGCCACTGCCAGCACACAGCCAAGTGAGCCGACACTCAGCTGCAACTCGATTCCGCTGGCTACCTGGGTCAATAACTCATTCTTATTACAAAACACAGTAGAATTAGGACATAATATAAACAGTAAATAAAACCAAATAATACAATATAAAAGGGAAAGAAAAAACAAAACAAGTATTTGTCAACAAGCATTTTTCACGCCAGTTACATATGCAAGGTATTCCAGATGAGAAAACATCTTAAAATGTGTCTTTTATGTACCACGCACATCATCTAGAGGTCTTCATGATGAAAGAGATGTGAGACACCCTGAACATTTTCCCATGATCTGGCAACCCATAACTTGCTATTGTCATTATAAATGAAAGTGAAAGTACATGATGTTGATGTCGCATTTACGGCATACACAACCAGATGATTTACAATACAGAATATCTTCAAATCTTTAATAAAATTGTTTAGAATTTATAATGTATAGGCAGGAATTTGTGTGAAGCTACCTGAAGGGAATGTGATTCGGTGTGTATGATATTTTTTCATTCGAAAGCAAACGAACAAAGTTTTTTGTGTGTTTCTTGCTGACTACGATTTTTCAAACTTTCAAACAAAATTTGTGTGACTAACATGTGACTAACTTTGTGTTTGAGTGAAGGCAGCTCGTAATCTATTTCTTCAACTCTCATTCAGCTGAAATATGCATCTTATTAATGTAAGAAGGGAGGCTTCCGGTGTTGTTTACTTCTAGTTATTCGCCTTACAAAACACTAGGCCTACGTTATACTGCTTGACATCGCACTCTGTTATTTGTCAAAATGTAACTGAAATTCGTTATAAGCATTGGTTTGTAGCGCACCTAGTTTTTCAGTTTACTATTATTCTGCTAGTTATAAAAATATAGCTGCTGCTACATCCGAAATAAGGCAGATAAAAGTTGTTTAATTAATGTAGTTTTTGTGACTGTTTGTGTCTTCTATCTACAGTCAGTGGTGGAGATCAAACTGTTTAGAGCCATCATGGATGAAACACAAACATCTGGAGATGAAGGTTTTTTTCCAGGATGCAGGTACTTTGAGTAAAAACATTAAATAAATGTATATGTTATAGAAAAGATGACTGTCTACAAGAAAAAAATGTTTATAGATTTTAATATTTATTGAAAACAATAACATCATAAAGCCTCCATAAGTGCTTTTTATTAAAAATACTTTTTGAAGACCTACTATGATTAAAAATATGATTATAGCATGACATTTTTATATTATTATATTATCAGTTCAGTTCAGTTCACTTATTCTGAATGCATTAATTAGAGCTCTTTAAAGTGAATTTGATCATTATAAATGTATAGTTAGTTTGTTGTGCACAGTAATTTAAATAATGATCTTTAATCTTTCTCTGTTTTAGTTCAGTTCATCAGAAGAGATCAGAACCAGAGCCCAGTTGTGTGTCTGTGAAGAGTGATGAGTCTATGATTGAGCCAATGAGATTTAAAAGTGGAGATAAACAGACTGTTCTCAGGTATAACGTTTGGATAAAAATATGATTATAGCATGACATTTTTATATTATTATTAGGGGTGCTCCGATCAGGATTTTTGAGGCCGATCACTGATCACAGGAAGCAGTATCTGCCGATCCGATCACCGATACTGATATCTTTTTTATCATGTAGAATTATATATAGTGATACTGCAAACAGGATTTTTAAACATTTATTCAGGGCATTTATTAAAAAAAAAAAAAAAATTCTCTGAAAAAAATTTGCATCTTAGTTGGCTCTTGTGAGAGCAGAGTTATTATTTTGAGGGATGGAGGGGAGTTTTTTTTGGACATTTTTCAAAACTATATATCTCACCTAAATGTTTGATCATGCAGTGCATTTTTGTTTTTAGAACTGTGCAGCTATTGGACTATAGCTTACACTCAGCACAAGCCTGATTTCTACAAACACATTTAACAAACATTGTTACTGAAAAGGCTTTTTCAGCATTGTGAATCTCTTATTACACAGTACAGTAATCTTTCATGTTTAAATGCAATAAATATAAGCGACACAATAAACAGTGCTTTTTACTTTTGCATTTACTTCTAGATTACTTTTTTTTTTTGTTCTTTTCTTTGTTTTCCTACCTAGTGCCATCTATGATTGCCTTGCAATGAAGACAGCAGACTTTATGTATATGCATTTATGGTGTAAATTCTTCTTCATATTTACCGCAAACAATGCGCTGTCGCTTTAATTCTGCACGTGCAGCACAGACTCGGTGCGGAAACGATCTCTGACACACCGCTCCTTAAACTAGTGATGCACGGTCATGATTTTTCATGGCCGATTCTGATACCGATTTCCAATTTTTGTTTTTTTTAACAAGCAACAAACAAAAAACAATGATATGAATGTATACATAAACAAGATGTTTATTTGGTATTTAACAGCAGTAACTGTGCAGTAATGCTACATTTTTAACAGTTTTAAGGCAACAACTGCATAGTCCACAATCCAAACAACACAATCAAAACACATTCAACACCCCAAACAAAAATGTTACTTAATCAGCATTTGTTTTCATTTTTAAATTTGGTGTAAAGGAAAAAACAAGGTCTTAAATAAAAAATAAATAAAACCAAAGTAGGCTATATATAAATAAATTATTCCAAAATGTTAAATGAAATAATGTTTAGTGCAACGAGTAAAACAAAGATTCGACAGCAGGTGCTTTTTAAATCAAATTAAGTCAATGTAATTATAAGGTAAAATAATAATAATAAAAAAAATCCTATAACCTACAGAACTGACGTTTCTGGCTTCTGGCTTTTCAAAAATGCATGCAAGTTCTTCTTTACAAAAAGAAGCATTTCAGCTTTGTCACACGTTAGTCTGTTTCGTTTCTCGTCCAACAGGTGAGAAGCTGAGCTGAACAAACATTCACTGTCAACGCTTGTGCAGGGCGTGGACAGGTACACTCGCGCAACTTCAGCGAGCGCAGGAAAAAACGGCTCTTATTTGTGCACCAATACACCAACGGCTGTTCGCTTCTTGGTGTCTGTGCCTCAGAGAGGTAGCTCTGCATTTCCAGTGCTGTACGGCTGCCCGTCTCCTTATTCACTTCAGAATTTTCTTCCAATATCTCGTTGTGCATCGCCAACAATGAACTTGCTTTGCGTGGTATTTTTTCTGCTGGCGCATCTGTGCACTCTTGATTCTCTTCAGCACATCTCGTCTCTTCCCTCTGTTTTCACGTTTCTTTTTGCAACACATTTTGAAGCATTTCTTGTACTGTATGTTTGACTGTGTTGGAGAAATATAGATCCTTGTACCTTGTTATAAAAAAAAAAAGACAGATTATAGCCCAGACAGCATCTGACTCTGTGCCAGATTCGTTTTCAACCGGCAAATCCGCGTTACAGTCACATCCGTTTCAGTGCTGTATCACAGTCCTAGACGGATCCGGCCCGTGTCTGGTTTCAGTGGGCACGGTCTACTATCGCAGAGCGGATCCGGGCCGAGTCTGGCCCAGTGCTGGCCCAGATGAGCGGAAAACCAGATGCGTGCCGGTATTGGCCCGTTGTGCCAAAAGACACTGTCCCAAGTCCGTTTTGCGGATTTGCAGGAATGTGGGCCAGAATCAGGCCGGATGAAATTTGCTGTCAGGGAGCCTATTATTATGTAGAGCCATATTAATATTATTATTATTATTATTATTATATTGTAGTTACCTCGGATCGAGGATTGTTGCCAGACAGTACAATGGCTCCAGTTCAACCTCGCTGAATCTTTTCTCAACCGCTTCTAAAAGAGTAGATTTAAGAGTTTTAATGCCATGATCCATTTCAGCGCTTTTTTAAAGGAGACGTTTCAATGCAACGATTGAGGGAATGACATCTGCTGCAGTCGCAGTGGAAGAACTCATCTCCTTTGTAAGCTCCTCAAATGGTGCAAGAAGAGTTAGTATGTTCTCGATTAGACCACATTGGTACGAGGTGAGGGTTACAGGTAATTCATGGTCTGCAGCATATGCTGGACATATGGACATTTTGTTGTAGCCTTTTCTTCGGCTGGCACAGCTGTGCCTCCACATCCTGAAGTCGGGAGTATGCGAGTAGTGAATGTCTGAAATGGCCAATTATTTTTCCTCCAGTCGCAACTATGTCAGATACACTGCGCTGTGAGAGCAACCCTTCATTTACGGCCAGCTAGCTGAAGAGTGTGGGCCATACAAGGCAGGCTAGGTAGGTGCTTTACACATGTTTGCAGCGTTATCACGCACAATTATGTGCACTTTGCTTTTGGGAATGTTCCAGGTTTTAAGCATTTTGTCAAAAGCCATGACAAGCGCAGGTGCTGTATGTGAACCAGAGAATTCTTGTGCATGTAAAATAATTTTTTGTAGTTCGAAAACAGCATCAATATACTGGGCCGTCAGGCTCAGCATAGATATAGGGCTCACATCAGCGCTCCATATATCGGTGGTAAAACTAATGCATCTGACCTCAGCATTAAGGAGACTGTGAACATGAGCTGAAACAGCATTGTAGATTTCGGGCAGAGCCACATCCGAAAAGTATCGCCTGCTGGGCAGCGTGTATCGCGGATCCATGTGTGCCTTTAGACGGCAGAAACCCTGATCTTCTACGACGGAAAACGGCTGGTCATCCAGTACAATGAATTCCATTACTTTCTTTGTAATGGCTTGCACTTTTAGAATGACGGAGTTTATCGATGGTCAAGTGAGGGATGAAGGTTTTGCCTGTTTTGCATTACCAACAGAGTTTTGGTACTCATCTTGTTCTTTTGGGTGATGAACTTTTAAATGTCGTATAAAATTTGTTGTGCCGAACGTCTTCGCTGTTGTTCCTCCTCCTTTAACTTGTCCTTTGCAGACATTGCAGATTGCAATCTTCACGTCCTGCGCACAGATTTCAAAATACTTCCACACAAATGACATGTTCACGAATGATTAGACCAACAAATGTAGTATGTGCACGCGGGCGCACTTCTGGAAAAAATTGCCAGGAAAAAAAGACAAAAACCGTCCGGTTACCGATTGCGCATTATAAGCAAAAAAAACGTTCCGGTTTATGGCCAGTCAACCGGTGCATCCCTACCTTAAACGCACTGCCAGACCGCAACCGTGCACAGCTTGAACGCTTTAATGCGTTAACATGAGCGTGGGAAAAAAATACGCTCTGCAAACGGAATTATGTGAAACTGGCGTTATGTGTGTGTGCTTTGAGTGCGCTTGAGCGGCCAGTCTTCAGGAGAGCGCGCAGTTAATGGTTAAACACTGAAAATAATTAAAAAGAAATGCAATTTATAAACTTTAGCGACGATGCGACACTGCCTCTATTGTGCAAGCAACAATTCTTGTGTCAACTGTGCAGCGTTAGTCAGACGCGATGTGGTGATTGGAAGCCATTTGCACACTTTGAGAAAGAGAGAGAAAGAGCGTGCGGTCATTCACATTCACAACATTATAATTGTTTTACCCGCGCCAAACAGAGACTGAGATGGTCCCACTGAATGTCATGCCAAACCTCTCACAGCAGGCAAGTCATCAGCTTTAGATCAGCCTTTTTAGAGACCGCTGATCAAACATCCCAAAGCTATTATCGGCCGATAGTGATCGGTAGTCGATCAATCGGAGCACCCCTAATTATTATATTATCACAGTTCAGATCAATTATTTTGAATGCACTGATTATAAAGTGCTCTTTAAAGTGAATTTGATCATGATAAATGTATAGTTGATTTGCTGTATGCAGTAATTTAAAAATAATGAACTTTAATCTTTCTCTGTTTTAGTTCAGTTCATCAGAAGAGATCAGAACCAGAGTCCAGTTGTGTGTCTGTGAAGAGTGATGAGTCTATAATTGAGCCAATGAGATTTAGTGGAGATAAACAGACTGTTCTCAGGTATAACGTTTGGATAAAAATATGATTATAGCATGGCATTTTTATATTATTATATTATCACAGTTCAGTTCACTTATTTTGAATGCATTGATTAGTGCTCTTTAGAATTTGATCATGATAAATGCGTAGTTATTTTGTTGCACACAGTAATTTAATAATTTAAAATAAGTAATTTAAGTAATGAACTTTAATCTTTCTCTGTTTTAGTTCAGTTCATCAGAAGAGATCAGAAGCAGAGTCCAGTTGTTTGTCTTTGAAGAGTGACACATCTGTGATTCAGCAGTTAGATTTTAAGAGTGGAGATACACGGCCTGGTCTCAGGTATAACAGTTCTGTAAAATAAATGATATGAACATATGATATAGAATACATAACACACTGTGATTTTTAACTCACACAATAATGTTTAATTTATGTAATCATTTTTATTTTGCAGCCATGAAGTCCTCAACACATTTAGATCAAATCTGATGAAGAAGTTTGAGTGTCTGTATGAAGGAACAGTGAAGCAGGGAAACCCAACACTGGTGAAAGAGATCTACACAGAGCTCTACATCACAGAGAGTGAGAGTGGAGAGATCAATAATGAGCATGAGGTGAGACAGATTGAAATACAATCCAGGAGAGCAGCAACAGAGGACACAGCGATCAAATGCAGTGACATCTTTAGACCTTTACCTGGAAAAGACAAACCCATCAGAACTGTGCTGACAAAGGGAGTCGCTGGCATTGGAAAAACAGTCTCTGTGCAGAAGTTCATCCTGGACTGGGCTGAAGGGAAGGAGAATCAGGATGTTCAGCTCATATTTCCACTTCCTTTCAGAGAACTCAACTTGATGAAGGGCAAAAATCTCAGTCTGTCAGGTCTTCTTCATATTTTTTTCCCTGAAACAAAAGAAATATTCAGTGAGGAATATAAAGTGTTGTTCATCTTTGATGGTCTGGATGAGTGCCGTCTGTCTCTAGATTTCAAGAGCAAAGTGAAACTGTGTAATATATCTGAATCAGCCTCAGTGGATGTGCTGCTGATGAATCTCATTGTGGGGAATCTGCTTCCCTCCGCTCTCATCTGGATCACCTCCAGACCAGCAGCAGCTGATCTCATTCCCTCTGAGTGTGTCCATCGAGTGACAGAGGTACGAGGATTCAATGAGCTACAGAAGGAGGAATACTTCAGGAAGAGGATCAGTGATCAGAGTCTGTCCAACAGGATCATCTCACACCTGAAGTCATCAAAGAGCCTCTACATCATGTGCCACATCCCAGTGTTCTGCTGGATCTCAGCCGCTGTTCTAGAGAAGATGTTGAGTCAAGCAGAGAGTGGAGAGATTCCCACGACTCTCACTCAAATGTACACACACTTCCTGATCCTTCAGACCAACATCAAACATGAGAAAGACTATGAGAAGAAAGTGACAGATGAAGACATGATCCTCAAACTGGGGAAACTGGCTTTTCAGCAGCTCATGAAAGGCAACCTGATCTTCTATGATGAAGACCTGAGAGAGTGTGACATTGATGAGACAGAAGCATCAGTGTACTCAGGATTGTGCACTCAGATCTTCAGAGAGGAGTTGGGCTTGTATCAGGGGAAAGTCTTCTGCTTTGTTCATTTGAGCCTTCAGGAACATCTAGCAGCTCTATATGTGCACCTCTCCTTTACAATCAACAACAGAAATGTGTTTAATGAACTCAAACATAGTCTAAAGAGGATAAGGTCAATATCTAAGCTGCATCAGAAAGCTGTGAATGAGGCTTTACAGAGTGAAAATGGACATCTGGATCTTTTCCTGCGTTTTCTTCTGGGTCTGTCAGTGGAGTCCAGTCAGACTCTTCTACAAAAACTACTTACACAGACAGGAAGCTGCTCCTACAACAAAAAGGAAACAGTTCAGTACATCAAACAGAAGATCAGGAAGAATCACTCTGCTGAGAAATCCATCAATCTGTTTTACTGTCTGAATGAACTGGGTGATGATTCACTGATGCAGGAGATTCAGCGTTATCTGAAATTTGGAGAAATAAGAAAAAGCAAACTCTCCTCTTCACAGTGGTCAGCTCTGGTTTTTGTGTTGGTGACATCAGAGCAGAAGATGGATGTTTTTGATCTAAAAGAGTTTATTGGAGCACAACATAAAGGAATTGAAGTTTTTCAGTATCTGTTACCTGTGTTCAAAGACTCCAGTTCGGTTCGGTAAGTAACACTGAAAACAATTACTAAACTTTCAAAACATGATCACATTCACGATTTTATTATGTGCTTTCTTACCAAGCAACAAAATAGGGTAAAATCTGAGAGTCTCATTTCTGGTAGTGAGCAGGAGAGGTTTGTGAGACAACCTTACTGAACCAGCTGAGGAGGCTTTTTGTGTGGTCTGTGTGAGAGCTAGATGATTATAGAGGTCATGAAGATTTTTATTTACTGCAGCTCATGTCAGTTCATGTCATTTAATCTATACAGGTTGGGTTTTTGTGTCACAGATGAAGGTTGTGTTGTTGTACATGAAGAAAAACTGATGACAGGCATTTGAGTTATTAGAAAATAATGCATACCTGAAGTTTCCAATAATTCTGTTAGAATATAAATAGAAATGTTAACATTTTAAGACATTCTATTTCAAGACATTTATCAGGTTTTTGTTCTTACAGTAATTCCTTATGCGTCACATACTCAGCTAATTCCAAAACATTTTAGAGCTAATAATCAGCATGAAAGTACTTTGTAATTTTTGTAATGTATTTGCTTGGTCAGTGTCATTGTGGGTTTTGGTTCTTTTGTTGTGGTAGGCTGTAAAGACCTTTGAAATGAAATCATTTGGTGAAGTGATATGGACACATATTGCAGTCAAGACCTGCCTGGAATTAAGCCGCAGTCACACTAGACTTTGAGCAAAATTCCCTCAAATGCTGCAACGGCCGTGATATGACATCATGCTCTGCAACTTTTTAAAAACTTAAATTCAACACATGACAAATAATAATACATCTAAAATGAGAAAACATACAATCTACTACACTTTCCCACAGCGCTGCAGTTTTAAATTGATGTTCTTTTATTCATCTACAAGGTCATGCTGTGATGTATCGATCTGCTGTTGGTCACACAGTGTCATGTGATGCGAAATTGCAGGTCAAAGTTAGTAGTGTGACCCTGGCTTTAAGCAGTGCATTTCTCTGAAAATAATTGCACACCTGACATTCATTAGCCAATCAGATTCAAGCATCCAACAGCCCTTTAGTAGGGGTGTAACGATACACGTATTCGTATTGAACCGTTCGGTACGAGGCTTTCGGTTCGGTATGCATTACAGACAGTGGTGTAGTGGTGCCTGGAGAAGTGGGTATACGCTTCCTCCTCCTCCTCCCAAAAAAAAAAAGCCTTTTTGAACTATTTGAACTCATTTGTTTACTGGATCCTTTGACACTATTGAGAACGAAAAACAATAATTTGTTCTGATCTAGCATTAGATATTGCTAAGCAAATCATTTAGCTCAAAAAAATCTCTACAATATGAAGCTAATAACGCAGTGTTTCCATACCTATTTTTATGCACATTATGGAATATTGCATAAAAAAGCAAGATGAGCATAAATTCTAAAAATGTATGCACTCAACTAGTTTAAATTCGTATCCAGTAGGAAAACCTGCGCATGAACTACAATAGGAACACCTTAATGCGCATTAAAAAATACATGTGACTTTGCGATGGGACAGCATAACGAACCGATCTCTTTGCACAGCATCTAAAATGCTAGTTTTGTCATTCTAAAATGCTTGAGCAAAGTCTCCTCGAAGTGCTTCTTTATAATTAGCTCCCAGATCTGCGTTCTCAAACAGCAGACTCTGAACATAAGAAAACATGATCGCGCTTCATCTGTGCGCTCTGAACCTTTTACAGTTCCGAATAATGTCTTATTCTTATCTACATGACCAAAAATGACATAGTATTTTAAGTTGTTTCTGTTACTATAAGGAAATAAATTCTAAGCGATCGTGGGAAATATTTGTATTCGCTCCGAATTAAAGATCAGTGCGTTTCAGTTTCTCTTTAAATTCGTTTTGGTTTGACTTTTGTATGTTGTTTATAATGAATGCCATTAAAGTGTGTGTCTTATTTTGTAATTTGTCTGTTTCTTTCCCATTGTAATTTGCGTTTTATTTTATAATTGGTCTGTTTCTTAAATAAATTAGTTTTGGTTAGACTAATGTTGTTTATAACGAATGCCATTATAATTTGTTTATAATTTTATTTTATCATTTATATATAAAAATATGTACTACAATTTTATAACTGCTCATAATTGTGCTCCCCTATGAAAACGAAATGCCTCCCATTGAAGATTTTCTGGCGACGGCCCTGCTTTGACAGAAAAGTTTACAGGTTTATTGGTTTTCTAATAGTAAAAACTTGCTTCTTTTATTTGTAAGGTATTGTTTTCATTATTATAAACTGATTCAAATCAGTAATAAATAATAATTAGTACTTTTCCACTCGTGCGCCTCCCCTAACGTGCTCTCGCGTATGAACAGGCAGCATCTGGGGAGCGGGAGACAGAGCGGGCGCATCAGGCGCAATCATCAAACACATTTCAAAGCAAGCCAAAATCATATAAAAAGTCTGAAATATTTTTTAAAGCAGGCACTTTTATATTTCTTTTTGAAACTAAATATTTAGTTAACTTCTTGTTTTTCTCACCTCACTGGTCAGCTCTACTCACTCTCTTTATGTGATAAATGAAATCTGACTCCTGCCACTGATCTGAGCTGCATACTTTGTGAAGTTAGTTTTAATAAATAAAAAATGTGTACAAATTTATTTCTTTTTGCTGTATCGAAAATGTACTGAACCGTGACACCACTGTGTCATGTCGAACGGAAACGAGGATTTTGTGAACCATTACACCCCTACCCTGTAGTATAAATTGATTTAAATGTTAATGATCTGATTAAGTGAGAAGATACAGGAGGTTATGCTGCATTCATGCCATATTGTAATTATTGTAATTTCAAGATGACAACATGTGACGTTCTACTATGGGCTGTTCTCTGACTTGGAATTATATTACTTTTCCAAGGCAACACTATCAGTGCCTAAACAGAAGGTGCGTTCGACTTAATGCAGCGATGCGCAGCTCGATCAAATTCTGATTGGAAGCAGTGCATGCTGGTTAGAAATTTAGCACGACTTGAGACGGCGCCGACGGCATGTGACTGTCACAAATGGCATCAAAGTACCGCAATAGCGTTTCGAGACCAGCCAGCTAACTCAGCCGCCGCAATTTTTTCAGTGGTCTGACTCAACAAGAAATATCCAATGCCAAGTCCTTACTGGATGAGAGGAGGAGTTGGGGATGGAGGTGGGTGATTAGCTCCTGAGCAAAGCGATAGCTGCTGAATAATGACTGAATGGACCTTATAAAGGGAATTATGATTGGTGTCGTATTCCTATAGGTACACTGTAAAGAATTGCACTGTAAAATAAAGGTAATCTACTGGCAGCTGGTTGCCAGCATTGTACTGTTAATGTACAGCAATCTACCATTAAATTACAACTCTTCATTGTTACAGTATATTACCGTTATTATAACATGTGGTAACTTGTTTCATTTTGGAAACCGATTGTTTTAAACCATTCGAGTTTTAAAAGAAGTGGTGTTTATATGGTGTTAGTACAGTGAATTTATTTCCTTTGAGTCCATTAAAAATAAATATTTCTTAAAATAAAACAGAAAACACTTAAAGTGCAACAAGAAAACCAACCACAACATGACATGAAACTGAACTGAACTGAAATCTTTGTAAATCATCAACACACATCAATGTATTAAAATGCTTAGTAAAGAGACTATCACTGCATCAGCAAACACACAGTTACTGTCTTTATAAAGCAACAGAACATCAGTGGCTCATCATTGACTGAAGCACAGACTCTACTCTCCAGCACAATGGTGATCTCTCTTGTGCAAAAACACATGAATACAGTACAGTTAAATATGTATTCTCCTTACCAGTTAAAGACTTTACATAACTGTTTTTCTATGAACATTCAATAATATTTTAGAAAAACTAACTTGTTTTGTTGGCTAAATTTTACAGTATATTACTGTTTTTTATTTTTTATATTTGGTTGTCAGCATGATACAGCGCGTTGCTGTTAATTAATTACGGTTTATTATTATTAAATTACATTTAATGCTGTTTTTTTTCCATCTTACATCTTTAACCCTTTAAATTCCACAGCAAAATCCTCAGTTTTAAGTGAACACTTATAAGGTGTCCACACTACAGAGTGTTTGAGTAACACTGAAGTTAATGAGATAATTTGTGATGAGCATTAATGATGAACGCCTGCTGTTAACAAGCAGAATCACTGAATGAAAGAGAAACACAAGAACTACTGACTTTAGCCACAGACTTGAAATCAACTAAAATAAAAGAAGTAGTGCTGTCAAATGATTAATCACGATTAATCACATCCAAAATAAAAGTTTATGTTTGCATACTATATATTTGTGTACTGTGTATATTTATTATGTATATATAAATACACACACATGCATGTATATATTAAGGAAAATATTTAAGATTTAGATCTAAAATTTTTATATTGATTTATAATCTAAATTGTATACAGGTATAAATATATATACATATAAATATTTTTTTTTAATTTATACATGTATGTGTCTGTATTTATATTTACATAATAAATATACAACGTAAACACGCATATAGTATGTAAACATAAACTTTTATTTTGGATGCGATTAATCGCGATTAATCATTTGACAGCCCTAAAAAGAAGTAGTGAAATCTCTGAAGATCCCAATAAACAAATCCTAAAACAGCATTACCAGCTTATTACTAGACTGACTTTATTTCTGTCAGAAGTCTACAGAAGATCTTATTGAATTTTTGCCCCCCACTACTATGATGGAGATCAGTGTTTACTTTAGTCTGGCTCTTGGACCTTGACTTTTTAACATTACATTTTCATTGGTTGCTGTAACAATGTGGTTTTGTAGCTTGTTTGTTACAAATAGCATAAAGAGACAAAGAAAAAAAAAAACATCTGATGTTTATGAGCTTGTTTTGACAACTAATGACTAATTCCTGGTTCACTGATTTTAACCAGTGTCTGCTCTTTTATTGAATATTGAAACTAAAAGCAGAAGAACTTGCAGTAAACTGTTGTGAAAGACCATTGAAGTAAAAAAAACAAAAAAATTGAGTTGTAATTTGAACACACATCAAGAATTAGCATATGAATCTCACCAATGGTGACAATCCTCAAAATAAATAAACAAATCATTTCTGAATATCACAAAACACAATACTAAAATTCAGCGCAAAAAATAAAAGCACATAGTAAGAATTAAAAAAAAATAAAAAAAATATAATTAAATGTCACTAATGAGTCAACACTCTTAATACTACTTCAAATGAATCTAGCAAAGATCAAAGTCAGACTATAACGTGATGTTTGCGACAGTGGTGCTTGCAACTAACAACATACACCCCAACCATAACCACTTTACCATAACTAATGCATCTTAAAGAAACCATTACAAAGTAATGTTCAAAAGCCAAAGGTCAGGAGCCCAACTAAAACAAACACTGATCTCCACAATGGTAATGTCAAGAAACTAAAAAACATCTAAACTAAAACATCATCATCTAAACCTCTGTTTATTCTCAATAAGATCATCTGTAGATGTCTGACAGAAATGAAGTCAGTCTGATTAGAAATGTGTGAAGCTGGTAAGGCTGCGTGTTGTTTAAATATTCCGTTTATTTCATCTAAGGCTGTGAATGAAAGTTGTAGTTCTTGTGTTTGTCTTGTTTCTCTTTCAATCAGTAAATCTGCTCAATAACAGCAGCTGTTCATCAGTGTCTGAATAGTTTTCATTCTCTCTGTCAGGTAGTCTATATTAGTAAACTCATGTAGGGAATAGTGAATGAGGGTGTAGGGTGTGATTTGAAACACAGACTCTAAGTGTGGATTTTGAACGCTGTTAATTCACGATATAGCAGCAAGCTACTTTCTCGAAATTGACAAATATCCAGAATGCACTGTTTTAATGGAAAACAGCATGTTACTGTCACAATTTGGCAGTTTTTTTACAGCGATTTTTAACAGTGTAGACGTGGATCAGCTGATCATCAGCTGATACGAGCTTGACTAACGTGACCTGCCAGATTCTAATGCTGCGCTCCATTTCTGTCAGAAACACTGTCATCAAAGATAACTTAAGTTAGCATGTATTTTAGGTTGGGGGTATGGTTCTGTTCTGGGCAAACACTCCCTGACCATCCATGCAACCTAGCATGAATAGGAGCAGGGAGAACATGAATAACCCCCCAAAACAAACCATAAGCTGAACGACCCCCAACCACATGGTGACAGCAATTTACGGAAGAGTGGCACGAAGGGGTGCTTTTCTGCTATGAGCAGGTAGGAAGAGCAGCTTGCCCCTTACTGGAGGAGTGTAGCAGTGAAGGGGTACTCTTCTTTATAAGCAGCTAAGAAGAGTAGCTTGCCCCTTACCAGAGGAGTGTAGCAGCGATGGGGTGCTCTTCTTTATAATCAGCTAAGAAGAGTAGCTTGCCCCTTACCAGAGGAGTGTAGCAGCGATGGGGTGCTCTTCTTTATAATCAGCTAAGAAGAGCAGCTTGCCCCTTACCAGAGGAGTGTAGCAGCGATGGGGTGCTCTTCTTTATAATCAGCTAAGAAGAGCAGCAAGCCCCTTTAAGCAGTACCTGATAAAGTTTAAAGATGCAGGAAACCCACTAGAATTGGGAGCCTAGTTTGCAGCAAACACCCGTGTACTGCAGCCATAGATAAAAGCTAATAAACTGGTTCAGAGATTGCAGATTCTACCTGGCCTAAAAAGCTTCTGCATCCATTTAAACGATCACAAACATAATGACTCAAATCAGCTCATTGGTTTACAGGTTTGTCGCCTTCCGTTGACACTTGTGCTGTTGTGTTACATGTCCTTAATCTGACCTGAGCATAGACATTTTTTTTTTTTTAAATCAGAGCAAGATGCAATAATCAGAGAAACTTAACTCTTTCAGAGGTGAGTTTAAAATATTCTGTCTGGTCCCCCTCCGAGTGAGTTTTTTTTTTAGGGGACCATTATTTTAGAACGTCATGTTTGTCACGTGACACACCGCAGCCACAATAGTATGACAGATGGATCGCTTTTATTTTGTTTTTCCGTTTTAATCCAAAATATTCACACACTTGCTCATCATGTCATCAACTATCCAATATTCTGATTCACAAAGATGTGTGAGTGTATTTTGTTGTTTAAAAGATGGTATAAATGATCTTGATCATGATCTATAACGTGAGATGGGTATGGAAGGCCGACGGGGACAAAAGTCTTCAAACGGAACGCGTGAAATTTGTCCTTTGTCGTTTCTTTTGTACGTGTAAAGACGCACATTTTGACCGTGTTAAAAGCATTACCCTCTGTTTACCCTCATATTAATGCTTTCTTTAGTTTATGGTGTCATAAAGCTGTATTGTATAGCTATTAAATTCATAAATGTAATGAAATGAGAAATATAAAGAGATACAAACTGTTATTATTAAGTCTTTACAAGTTTTAAAAGTTAAAAAAAAAAATCTATAGCAAATGAAAACATGTTACCTGAGGTATTAAAAGTAAGATATAACAATCACCCTGTATCCTCTGAGTAAGTATAAACACTGAGCTAGAAATTAAATTAAATCCTTATCAATTAAGTGAACTTTGCAGCAGTGGTGGAGCCAGGATGTTTTTACAGGAGTGGCCAGCAACCAGTCTGGGGTGGCACAGGTATCTATCATCATTTCAATATAAAAATGTGAAAGAATCCCAAATGCAGTATAGCATGTGGTCAATGGGGGGTATAAAAATTTTCTATTTCCATTTCTAATAAGTAGAAAAAAACAATCAGTTTGTTTATAAGACATCCCATACTACAGTGGGTACGGAAAGTATTCAGACCCCCTTAAATTTTTCACTCTTTGTTATATTGCAGCCATTTACTAAAATCATTTAAGTTCATTTTTTTTCCTCATTAATGTACACACAGCAGAAAAAATAAAGAAAAACACAGAACTGTTGACATTTTTGCAGATTTACTAAAGAACAAAACTGAAATATCACATGGTCTTAAGTATTCAGGCCCTTTGCTCAGTATTCAGTAGAAGCACCCTTTTGATTTAATACAGTCTTTTTGGGAAAGATGCAACAAGTTTTTCACACCTGGATTTGGGGATAGCCATTCCTCCTTGCGGATCCTCTCCAGTTCTGTCAGGTTGGATGGTAAACGTTGGTGGACAGCCATTTTCAGGTCTCTCCAGAGATGCTCAATTGGGTTTAAGTCAGGGCTCTGGCTGGGCCACTGAGGAGAGGCTTCCGTCAGGCCACTCTGCCATAAAGCCCCGACTGGTGGAGGGCTGCAGTGATGGTTGACTTTCTACCATCTCCCGACTGCATCTCTGGAGCTCAGTCACAGTGATATTTGGGTTCTTCTTTACCTCTCTCACCAAGGGTCTTCTCCCCTGATAGTTCAGTTTGGCCGGACGGCCAGCTCTAGGAAAGGGTTCTGGTTGTCCCAAACGTCTTCCATTTAAGGATTATGGAGGCCACTGTGCTCTTAGGAACCTTAAGTGCAGCAGAATTATTTTGTAATCTTGACCAGATCTGTGCCTTCCACAATTCTGTCTCAGAGCTATTCAGGCAGTTCCTTTGACCTCATGATTCTTATTTGCACTGACATGCACTGTGAGCTGTAAGGCCTTATATAGACAGTTGTGTGGCTTTCCTAATCAAGTCCAATCAGTATAATCAAACACAGCTGGACTCAGATGAAGGTGTAGAACCATCTCAAGGATGATCAGAAGAAATGGACAGCACCTGAGTTAAATATATGAGTGTCACAGCAAAGGGTCTGAATACTTAGGACCATGTGATATTTCAGTTTTTCTTTTTTAATAAATCTGCAAAAATGTCAACAATTCTGTGTTTTTCTGTCAATATGGGGTGCTGTGTGTACATTAACCCTTTCTGTGGTGAGTTTAAAATATTATATCTGGCCCCTGGAAGTGAGTTTTTTTTAGGCGAGCGTTATTTTAGAACGTTCACCCTTAATGTTTCCATGGCGACGCGTCAAGTTGGTCACGTGACACACCGCAGCCAAAATGTCATCAACTATCTTATATTCCAATTCACGAATATGTGCAGTTGAGTGTATTTTGTTGTTCAAAAGATGGTATAAATGATCGTGATCTGTAACGTGAGATGGCCGTCGCCATGTTAACATCGTGGTGGCGCGTCTGCCTCATTCATAAAAGATATCTGATATGAATAAAACACATGAGCAAATTATATTTGAATGAATTGTTATTGCTGCTTCCACAGACTTTTGTGTGTGTTTTACAAACTCTAAATGTATTGTTTTACTAGTACTTGTGTGTATATACATGTCTAAAACATAAAACAAGCATTAGGTGTTTAGTCACTCTCTGGCTCAGCGCCAGCCAACGCGCCAAAGCACAGTTTAAATTTTTCAGTTGCGTGACGTCACCGAACGTTCTAAATTCCGTATGTGGGACCTTACTCCCAGGGGCACAGAAATAAGAATCCCACATGTGGGACCGGACCACTCAAAGGGTTAATGAGGAAAAAAATTAACTTAAATGATTTTAGCAAATGGCTGCAATATAACAAAGAGTGAAAAATTTAAGGGGGTCTGAATACTTTCCGTACCCACTGTTTATACACGCCTCATATGAAACCATTTTACTGCAGCATTTTTGAGATATGAGACATTATTACACTTTACAGGGGTATAAAAATCCAATTTCTAATAAGTAGAAAAAAACAATGGTCAGTTCATGTAAGGGAAATCCCATACTATACACACACCTCATATGAAAACATTTTACTGCATCATTTTTGAGATATGAGACATTATTACAATTTACAGGGGTATAAAAATCCCATTTCTAATAAGTAGAAAAAAAAACAATGGTCAGTTTGATTATGGGACATCCCATATAATATATACACACCTCATATGAAACCATTTTACTGTAGCATTTTTGAGATATGAGATATTATTACACTTTAGAGGGGTTAAAAAATCCAAATGCAGCGTCTCTTTGTGAGAAGCAGCACTATTCACCTCTTCGTCATTGGATCTATGGAACGCACCGCTGTCTTTTCCTTCTCAGATTCAGCCTGCTGCAGTAAGAGTCCCCTGGCTGCTTCGACGGCAAACTTGAAGAGCAGATTTTTTCTCAAATAAATAAGAGCAAATTTCTATAAAAGAGTCAGACACGGTTGGCTTGTGTGTTTACAATGCCTTTCCATCCATGTCCTTCTGGTTGTGGTTTCTACCTCTCCCAGAGCGATTGGCACGATTGCTGTCTTCAGTGTTTGGGTCATGAACATGCTGAAGCAGCTTTCAATGAGGGTGGATGTTCTGCTTGCGAGGACATGTCCCTCGGCACACTCCGTTCACGAGCTGCATTCTTTTCGAAGAAGCCGCAGCTCACACCAACTGCTTCCCATTCCGGTCCTTCTACTTCCGGGTGTGCGGCTGCTGCAATGAGCGTTGGTGTAGAACGGGAGCAATTGAGTGGTTCTTCGCTGGGCAAGTTCCCATGGTCCACTCGTCCTGTGTGCTCGCTGATCGAGCTTCCGGATGACTTCGAAAATTCCAGCCATGGAAATGGCAGCCAAGGTGATTGGGCTCTAGTGGAATTCTCCGCCCCGTCCTGAGCATTCTAGGCTTGATGATTGGTATCTGGGCGATGACCGTGGCTCCCGGCCACGTTCTACCCCAGTGCCTTTCTTCCCGGAAGTGCATGAAGCGTTGACAATATCGTGGAAGGCTCCTTTCTCAGCCAGAACACGATACACCAACTCTTCCTCCCTGACCTCCCTTGATGGGGGTCCAGGTTCCCCAGGTGGAGCGGGTGAGCACGTTGCATCTCTGCCCGCAGACCGTCGCCACCTGTTGGGACCACCCAGAACTCCTGTCCAGGGCCTGTTAGTTTTCACACTCGTGGGGAAGGCTTATGCGGCTTCTGGACAAGCTGCGTCCGCCCATCACGCTATGGCCATCCTGCAGGTCTACCAGGCCAAGGTTCTATGCGAGTTGCACAGAGGTGTCCCCAACTCAAAGCTATTGCAGGATCTGCGCCCGGTGACCGACAACGCCCTCCGGGCCACGAAGGTCACGGTGCAGCCTCTGGGGAGGGCGATGTCCACCATGGTGGTCCAGGAGCCCCCACCAGCCCTACAGTCCAGTTCTCGCAAGAAGGTGGCACCGTCAGCTCGTCCTCAGGACACTAAGAACCCTCATCAGGCTTCGAAGAACTGAAACGAGCAGCCCGGAGGAGAGAGATCTGCTGTCCTGCCTGGATCCACACTCAGCGAGGAGACGAGTGTTGGGTTCGACTCCACCCCAGCTGTCTGCCTCACAGTCGACGGCCACCACATGGTCAATGAAAGAACAATTTCCTTCTTCTCTGGGGCTTAATCCCCAGTGTGTCTGGCTCCCTACAGGGAACCCAGCTGCTGAAACTCATCAAAGCATGCTCAACCACAGACCGCTGCGCTTCTGCATGCTTTGTCAAACCAAGTGCATCCTTCAGACGGTCCCCTGATCGATCCTTGTCTGTCGGTTATGTCGATAAAAGCACCTTGTGCCCTCCGGGGTGACTCACCTCCGAACACAGTGCTTCCCTCACTAACCAGCCACATTGTACCCACCCGAGGTGTGTCGGTAGTGGTCCCACTGAGAACGTTGGCAGAGAGTTCAACAGCTTGGCTCAAATTACCCAACCTTCTTAGATCCATCCGACTCGGCTATGCTATACAGTTCGCACGGAACCTGTCCAAGTTCAGTGGCATCCTCTCTACTGTGGTTTGGGATGAGATCGCTGTTGTTCTTCAGTCGGAAATCACGACCCTTCTGATGAAAAGTGCGATAGAACCGGTCCCCTCAGCCGATATGAGGAAAGGGTTTTACAGGCCCTACTTCATTGTACCCAAGAAAGGTGGCGGACTCAGACGCAGCTCAATGGTCCCCCTCAAATGGTTTCAGAGGCTTCTGGGGCACATGGCATCCTCAGCTGCAGTCATGCCACTGGGTCTGATGTACATGAGACCATTGCAGCACTGGCTTCATACCCGAGTCTGAGATGAGCATGGCGCTGAGGTTCATACCGTGTGCACATCACACCAGTATGTCTCAAAACCTTCAGGCCTTGGAAGGACAGGCCCTCAGCTGCACTGACATATCAATTGCCTAGAGCTGTTGACAGTTCTCTTGGCCCTGAAGAGGTTCCGACCTTTGGTTCAGGGCAAGCACATGTTGGTCCGATCAGACAGTGACAGTGGCATACATCAACCACCAGGGTGGTGTACGCTCCTTTCGCATGTCACCACTAGCCAGTTTATTTTTTATTATTTGCACTCCATACACTTGTGACACAGTCCGCTAGTTGATGGCATTTTCAACCGGGACCCCTAGTGTCCTTTATTTTGACAGAACGTTGAAAGTGAACGACAGAAGGGGAACGTCTTGGTTACGTATGGTAACTCTCATTCCCTGATGGAGGGTACAGAGATGTTGTGTCCCCCTGCCACAACTTCGGACTGCCTCTGAGTATAGCCAAGTTGCTATTCGGCTCCTCAGAACAGAACAAATGAGCAGACCTTAGCCACCCCCTTTTATACCTGGATGGCCGGAGCGGGGCTGGTTATACAAATTCTGCACACCAATTCCCATTGGTCTTTTCTCAAAGCTATCAGAGGTGTTTGGGCTCCCTAGAGCGACCCCTAGTGTCCTTAATTTTGACACAACGTCTCCGTTCCCTCCTCGTTTTTTTCCCACTTATTAGAAATGGGATTTTTGTACCTCTTTAAAGTGTAATAATGTCTCATATCTCAAAAATACGGCAGTAAAATGGTTTCATATGAGGTGTGTATATAGTATGGGACGTCCTGTATAAGAATTGACCATTGTTTTTTTTTTCTATTTATTAGAAATGGGATTTTTATACCCCTCTAAAGTGTAATAATGTCTCATATCTCAAAAATACGGCAGTAAAATGGTTTCATATGAGGTGTGTATATAGTATGGGACGTCCTGTATAAGAATTGACCATTGTTTTTTTTTTCTATTTATTAGAAATGGGATTTTTATACCCCTCTAAAGTGTAATAATGTCTCATATCTCAAAAATACGGCAGTAAAATGGTTTCATATGAGGTGTATATATAGTATGGGATGTCCCATAAACAAACTGATTATTGTTTTTTTCTGCTTATTAGAAATGGGATTTTTGTACCCCTCTAAAGTGTAATATATCTCGTTTCTATAAATCATATTATGAATTAAAAAGTGATATTTAACACATAATATAGTAGCACATAGCCGTCAAAGACACAAATAAATTAGACAGATGTTAATGCAGAAATCCAGCAATATCTCAATAAATGTCATGTTGTTATATTATATGTTAATTCTGGGCATCTAAATGAAAAGCGCTCTGAAAGCGCTTTCTCTCCGTGTTGTTCCGGAATCTACCGTAATCATATGTGGTGTTGTTCCAGCAGCGACTTAGCAGAAGTAGAACTGTTTCTAATACAGAAATTGTGTGTTGCCGTCATAGTTAGGACAGTCTATGTTTAACTTAAGTTACATAGATCTCTTAGATCTCAGTTGCATCGTGTGGTGCACACATTTCCCCTTGGTTTTGTGTCCCCATTTGACTGAACACATTGTTCCCTTGGTCCGATGTTATTAGCAGGCGGGCCCAGTTTGGTGGCTTGTTCTTGATGACCAGTGTGTCTGAGGTATCTTCTGTTCCTCCTCAGCACACCACCATTGTCCAGTTCAACCTTGTATGACCGGTTATTGACAGATTCCAATACTGTTGCTTTCTGCCAAATCCTTTGTGATGGTGCTGGTTGCACTTTCACATGCTCCTCTGGTTTCAAGATGTTCATATCTTTTGCGTGTCAGTTGTAGTACATTTCCTGTCGTCTTTGATGAAGCCTCAGTCCTTGTCTTGTGTGTACTACTTTTGGTTTCAACAGATTGTTGTGTGTTGGGAGGAGCGTGCATGTCCTTCTGCTTAAAAGTCTCTGAGCTGGGCTTGCATTCAGACCCTGCGACAGAGTGTTTCTGTGATCCAAGATCGCCAGGTATGGATCTCGACCTGAAATCTTGGCTTTCTGCATCAGATGCTTTGCTGTTTTGACAGCAGACTCTGCTTTCCCATTGCTTTGTGGGTGGGTAGGAGATGAGGTTTTATGCTGAACTGTTGGAATTCTGTTGATGTATATTGTGGCCCATTATCTGAGAACACAATGTTTGGTATGCCTTGCATGGCAAAATAGGCCTTCAGCTTTTTGATCACTGTTGAAGACTTTGTATCTGGCAAGTATCAATCAATCTCTATCTTGTAGTGACCTGGGAGACAACCATCACCTGTGAAAGTATCTGTAAATTCACTTGTTATTTGTTCCATTGTCCATCGTCCTTCTGTTTCGTCTTTGTCTGTACTTGTCACAACATTATCCACCTCTAGGATATATGCAGAGTGTGCATCAACGACCATAAACTCCAGCCTGTAGTTTTTTGTTACGTGGATTTCATCTGACATTTGCCTATTGGTTTCAGTGTACTTTTGTTATACATCACAAGTACTTCACTCTCTGCTTCTGCCACATGATTCACAACTTTTACATATCCTTGCTTTAACTTGCACACAGCAGCGAAATGGTTGGCTTTTCCACATTTTCTACATGTTTTCCCGTAGGCTGCACATTTCCGTTTGCAAATAACAACAGCTTTTTGTTCATCATCCTTTACTGTTTTGCGTGTCTGTTTTACAGCATTAATTTCCTCCACTGATCTTCCCTCAATGGTTTTGCTGTTCTCTCTGGACAATTCAGTAGCTCTGCAAATCTGTACACATTTCTGTAGTGTCAAATTATCCTCTCTCAGCAAACTCTCTCTCAGGCTTGGACTATTCATGCAGCACACAATCCTGTCACGTATTAGAGAGTCTTTTGTGTCACCAAAATTACAGGTGCTAGCAAGCATTTTCAGTTCGGTGACATATTTGTCAAATCCTTCATCAGTCCCTTGTTTTTTCACAAAGAAATGATATCTTTCAACAGTTTCAGTTGGTTTAGGATTGCAATGTTGATCAAAAGCATCTAATAATTGCTGTACAGTCCTGTCTGCTGATGATGAGCCTAACAAAGTTTCACACAACTCTCTGCTGGTTTCTCCTACCAGATAGTAGAACAGTTTCACCTTAGTTCCTTCTGATGCCTCAGTCAGTGTAAGATCAAGATAGAGCTTGAATTCCTCATTCCATGTTTTTGCCAAATTATTCGAATCCAGCATCAATGTCGGCGGAGGTTTCAATCCGAGTGCACCGTCCATCTTATTCAATGAGGCTTGTGCCGGTATAACAAGGCCAGACCTGCCAACCCTGGAAATATTTTTTGAGTAGCGGGTGTTTGATAAATTTATTGATAAATAATTTTTTGTTAGCTGTTTATTTAGAATGAATTATTATATTTCAGTTAATATGTATTTACAATATATTTAGTACACCTACTGTTAATATTAAATTATGAAAAGTGGTTTGAATGAATGATTTTTCAATTACTTTTCATTACTAGGTGAATCTATTTTTTCAACCACAAATACATTTTTTCACAGAATCTTTTCGCCATCTAGTGGCGAAACAATGCAATCGACAAGCATTATTTAAGTGTCAGTAAACTTTCAAAATATGTATTTTGATCGCTACCATAGACATCAGTGTTTATATCTTAACTATAAACTTTGATACCAGTATTTCTGTGATAATATGAACGAATACATAAACAATAATGTGTATCTTAGTTAAAAAGACTGTTGTACGTTACATGTAGACCTAACATTACTGTTTGCTCTGTGTGCGCGGCAGCGCGAATGCAGATCCGGTAAGACTTTTTCAAACGTTTATTAGATCGTTGTCATTTAAAATGATCTAAACGTGCAGCAGTGTCCAAGTACGCGAAACATTTGGACTAAAGCCCTAATATTAGGACGCTGTTTATTGCAGCTATATGAACACAAATTAACCGCAGCAGATGTGGCTGAATTTGAATGCATGTTTTTATTAAATTCATCCGTTCGTTTAGATTAACACGACTCCAGAGGATTAATTTAACCCACTTTTCCACATACACCCCAACCCGTTTACCTTGAGAAGATAGAAGTCTTTTTTAAAAATCGTACAGTGGGTGTAAACCGTTACGGGACAGAGGAAAGCGGGATTGACGCATTTGTCAATCATCCCGCTTGCTACAGTAGATGGGGAATGAACCCAGCGCTCTGATTGGTAGAACTCCTCTTTCATTTGTGTTGCTTGATTTAAATCCTGTGCATTCACAAAGACGTCACCACGTTTTTGCGTAGTTTAGAGTGACAAATCGTAGCAGCGTATTTTGAAGTCAAAATGAGTACCCGCTACGCAAAATGCGTATAGGTTGGCAGGTCTGCAAGGCTCACGTCTTTGCTATCACGTTATCTTTTCGTGGCGAACTGCACGGTTAGTCACTAAAAAATAAAAACTATTCCGTCTGTACTTAAACAGTTCACCGCTGCCACCATGTTTCACTCTTATTCTTCTCCAGTACAAATAAATAACTCTCAGACAACTACTTCATATCCGTGTCTCTGCTTTTTACTGAACAGCACGTTTAACGTCTGCGTTACACTTCTTAAAGAGGCCGTGTCACCACATAACAATGTCGTCAAATAACAGTCACATTGTTACAGCAAGTTCATACGTGGATGCTTAATCTCTTGCTTCTTCCAGCTGGAAAAGCAGATCTCATGTAAGCCTGGCTCACACTACAGGATTTTAAAATCCTAACCGATTATGAAATCTGGTTGCAGTGCACACATAAGGAGAATCTTTGCAGATTATCTTCCCTTAAATCTAAACATGCACACTGCAAGATTTAAAATCGTAGTGCATAACACACCAAAAGATATTAAGATAATCATGCCAGAGGGATCACCTCACGTATGTTCCTTTCATTGTAATTTACAACATGAAGTGCATTAAACATTTTATTACATCAAGGTTTCCCAAACTAGGGTTCGAACTGGAACTGCAGCAGTTGAGCAGCGCACTGGCTGTTGTGAAAGTACTGATGTAATCATATAGCCGTCATCATCCCGATTTCAAATCCTAAATATCAAACATGTTTATGTTAATCAGGACAGCCCCAATTTGTGTGCGAGCAGATTGGGAGGTACAAGATTCGAAAAGTGTTGTTGATGCCGTCCCATTAGCACAAATTCAGCAATGAATTGCGGACATGCGGCAAAGTCAATGATATATCTTTCAATGATATATCTTTGCAAGAAGCAGTGTTTGCTCAGGTCACTTTCCCGAATCTATCATCTTATATCAATAAACAAGGCGAATTCACGTTTAGTTGACAAACTTGAATCTGGTGAGAAACTATGTGGGAAATGAACCTGAGTGAACGCTCTCTACGTAGATTGAATTCGCTGTCTGATAACGCTGCACTCCTTTCCTCAAGGACATGAATGGTTTTTACAAGTTGGAATCTTGTAATTACGATAAGGCGTGAACGCACCTTTAAAGTAGCACAACTATGTAGAAAAACTATTGCCAGAAACAATAATAATACAATCATCATCATTTATAATATATTCTGATAAGTACACAGAAAAATCCTGTTTCCTGAATGATAGTGTTTCAAAACTTTTGCACAACATAGAGTGCCCAGCATAAATGTACACTCCCAGTGTTTGGTGCCTGTGTATCATTCAGTACGCTATGTTTAAACTGAGGTGCCGCTAGTTGTGGTTTTGTTGTAACGGTTTTAATGTTTTAATGTTTCATAACACTAATAAAAAATGCCTGATGTTTTTGGCACGTGTGGTGCATTAGTTTTGCATTACTTTGTCTTATTTAAACTCGGTCATGTTTAAAGTATGTTATTTTGGATGTTAACTTGAACAAATATTTAGTCGTATTTAATCGTATTTATTTATTAACCTCTGTTGTTAAATGACTGACTTACTAAAATCACACCATTATTAAACCACTGACTAAAAAACAAAGATCTATTTTTATATAAAATATTTTGATTATTCAGAATAAAAAATAGGGTGAATTCAGGTTGTTTGGGACACTTTTTCCAAGTCATTTCAATGACAAAAAATGGTCCCAATCAACCTGAATTCACCCCTATAATTGTGTTTATATATTAAAGCCCAGGCCAAAAGGACCTTTTGATGAAAATTTGAAAGTTTAACAGGTATTTTGGATATGTTGTAATTGCACATCAACAGAAATTTAATACCTCCAACAAATAAAGTGCAGCAGTGCCTTGATTTGACCCAGGAAGTGCAGCTGTGACTTGACTTGTTTCAGGAAGTGCAGCACTGTCCTGACTTGACCCAAGATGTGAAGCAGTGACTTGATTTGACTCAGGAAGTGCAGCTGTGATGTAACTTGACTCCGGAAGTGCCGTAGTGACTAGGCTTGACTTGACTCAGGAATGGCAGCTGTGACGTGACTTGTCTCAGGAACAGCAGTTATGACAGGTGCAGTCTCTGGAAGAGCAGGCATGACGTCTGCTGGCGCTGGCTCGGCAAGCATGCTGCTAGCGTGTGCTGGCTGGGCTGACTAGATGCTAGCGAGCACTGACTTGGCCGACTTGACGCTAGCACGCTGATCTGGCTGGTGTGACGCTAACGAGCGTTGGTCTGGGTGGCGTGGCACTAGCGGGCGTTGATCTGGCTGGTGTGATGCTAGCGGGCGTCAATTTGACACACCTGATGTTAGTTGGTGCTGGCTTGAGGAGACCAGCTGCATGTGTAGATTGCAGCGGTGGGTCCTCCATGCTGGATATTAGTTTATGAAAAGCTGTAGTAAGGGAAGAGAGTGACGTTGTAGCCAGCATCTGCTGCTTGCGTACTGGCACGCCCGCCATTTTGTGTACATAAGACGAGCCCACACACAACAAATCATAGTCCATGATCTGCCCGAGTGATGAGAGCGGACCCTCGCGAACAAGCCAAGACCTTAGCAGCTGATTAATGCCCTCTAGAAAAAAAGTCTATCAGTACACAGTTCGGTAGATCTGAGAGATAAGCAGTGTCCAAATACTCTTGTATATGTTATAACTGCCTCGTAATGTCCATACCTGTGTCGTCATCTGCAAAGCTGCTGGATCCTGATATGGCCGAGTATTCTGTAATGTAAGGACAGAATTGGAAGATGAGCAGATCCATTTGCAGGCTTTTTATTAAGGAAATCAGAGTCGTACAGGTTGGGTCGATCAACGGCGTGTAACACGATAAAGATATTGAGAGTGGGGAATGGGAAGGATGACATGGGTCCGATTCATGACACCTAAATTTGAGGCCCGTGCGGGGCTCTACATTATTATTATTATTTTAGTGTGTGTGTTACAACGTGGGTAAAACATATTGTCCTTATTAATATTTAGGCTAATAAAAGTTAAAAGTATAATATAATATGTATAATATAGCCTACTTTTTTTTTAATTCATAGTAGCCTAATGAGCCACAAACTAAGCATTCTTTTGAAGTGGGCGGGGGAATCCAAAAACCTTTTATTTATTCAATGCGGGTATAGGTCAGTCTTTTGTCGAAATTGTGTCATTGTATTCGTCTATTGCTGACGTTGAGTGTGGATTTTTTTATTAAGAGTATTGAATCAACCTTAAGCATTAATTTTGTTCCAAGAATAGATAAAGTAAGCGCTAGATGCGAGTAGGCACCCTCAGCACCCCTACTTCCCGTGGTAATGCATATGATTTATGATTTATTTGAATTAATATAAAAAATTTAAAAGGTGTGCATTATACCTGACACCTAGATAAACATTTTATAGTTGGTTTCGTGACTGTAAGTCATTCTCCTAAAAAGCTGTTGAGCTTTATATTATGGGAAATGTTGTATTTGAATCCATTTGGTATTGAAAAATGCATTTTATCTTATGATTTAAGGTTTATTTTAATAAATATCAAAAATGTAAAAGGTGTGCATCATACCTGATACCTACATGAACACTTTATAGCTGGTTTCATGACTGTAAGTCATTCTCTTCAAATGCTACTGAGCTTTAAATTTGACACATTTTGCATTTGATCCCAATTGGTAGTGAAAAATAGCATTTTTAACTCATGATTTACAGTTTATTTGAATAAATATCAAAAATGTAAAAGGTGTGCATTATACTTGACACCTAGATGAACATTTTATAGTTGGTTTTGTGACTGTAAGTGATTCTCCTCAAATGCTATTGAGCTTTAAATCATGGAAAATGTTGCTTTTGAGCCCATTCGGTAGTGAAAAAATGCATTTTATCTTATGATTTATGGTTTATTTGTAATACATATCAAAAATGTAAAAGGTGTGCATTATACTTGACACCTAGATGAACATTGTATAGTTGGTTTTGTGACTGTAAGTCATTCTCCTCAATAAATAAATATAAAAAATATAAAAGGTGTGCATTAGGGGTGAAACGATTCGTTAATTTTCCCGATGCATCGATTACAAAACCTAACGATGCATATGCATCGATCTTGAAACATGGATTTTTGAATCGTGAATCATTGATTTCAAATATACACATTGAATTACTACAAGCACAAATTAATGGAGACCTTAAACAGCATTGTTAATTTCCTCCAGGGTTGCCAGGTTTTCACAACAAAATCTGCCCAATTGCTACTCAAATCTAGCCCAAAAGTAGCCCAATGTCATTTTGAGGGAGGTCCCCCATTAAAAATCGCGTTCTGGGGGTAAAATGCATGTTTTTTTGGCTGGGTTCCCCTAGTAAAATTAGCATTCCAGGGACTGAATATTATGTTATTGGGGTCGCTTCAATCTGTAAGACGTTCCCCATCAGTCCAAATCATGTCGGAGACAGACGGATTAGGATCCGTATAGAAAACGCCACGGCTACTGTCCTCCTCCAACGTCCTCCTCCAATGTCCTCTCTTGCAGTGAGGCTGGAGGACTGGGACGTGCGGAGCCTCATCCTCCCATAGGTGTTGGAAGCTTATACACATATGTCTCATTTTTCAGGAACATATGAAATTTTGAGATGATTTGCATCCTCTAGAGGCAATTTCTCACCGGGGAACACGGGCTCGAAGGCTATACTGTGGAAAATACACATATGGGATCCACTTAGGTCTTTCATATGGGCCCTAGCCCTGTATCGGTTCTTGAAGATTCATCAAGTGAGGGCCTGGCACCGAACGTTCTGCCACGCTGGCACAGAGGGAACAGAGGAGCTCAACAGGGTCTACTGTATGGACACTCTGTAGCAGTTTACACGCCGACCCGAGCCAGGGCCACTCAGTGCTTCTACCTGTTGGCGGTGAGAACACAGGAGGATACTGGCTCTACACAAAGGCTATAGAATCTAGCGAATATGTTAGGGGTCACCCAGCCCGCAGCTCTACAAATCTACAATATACAAATTGCATCGTCCTTGGCATCACCATGAGCCAACGGCAAGGATGATGCAACACTTCTAGTTGAGTGAGCTCACATCCACATGGCATCCACTATCTATAAGGCATTCCCCTTCTGTTGGCCTCTGTGACAGACAAGCAAGCTGGTCTGAGGTCCTGAAGCATTGTGTCTGGTCAATGTAGCATCTTAAGGCTCAGACTGGACAGAGCAAAGCTAGGGCTGGGTCTGCCTCCTCCGGGGGCAGTGCTTGCAGGCTCACCACCTGGGTCCTGAAGGGAGTGGTGGTATCCTTGGGTATGTAGCCAGGCCGGGGCCTCAGGGTTACCTGGGAATCTGCCGGCCCTAACTCTAGGCACTATTTGTAGACCGAAAATCCTTGCAGGTCCCCTTCCCTCTTGATGTAAGCCACTGCAAGCAGGAGCAGAGTTTTCATTGAAAGAAACTTCAGCTCGACTGACTGCAAAGGCTCAAATGGGCCCTGCTGTAGTGCTGTGAGCACTAGAAACAGGTCCCAAGAAGATACAGAGGGGGGCCTAGGAGGATGAAGCGACCTCAGATGCATTTCTGAGATTTCTCCATTTCCAGCTGCCATCGTCGGCTGGGTGAAGACAGCAGCTGCACGCCAGGGCAGGATGTGTTTGACGGCCTCAGTGCTTCTGTGCTGGGCGAAGTTCTCCACTGCGTCACCGAAGAGGCCAGTCTGGGACCCCTCATGTTGACCAGACACAGCCAGAGTTCCTGGACCAGCATAATGGACATAGCACAACCCAGAGACTGCACGGTCACCTTCGTCGCATGTGGCATGAGGCCCGAGGCGGTGCAGAGTTCTCTGAGAACTTCTGAATTGTGACCACCCTCGTACAGGTCCTTCAGTGCCTTGGCCTGATGGAGGTGTAACGACGGCATAGCATGTAAGACGAACTACTTAGAAGAACCCATGGTGCTGATTGTTGAGGCAAGGTCAGATGAGTCTGGGCATATAATACCTTTGAGATTGACATCACCTGGTCTTTCCAGACGATGATTGAGAACAATCCATGACACTGTCAGGTCTCAGCTTTCTAAAGGGGGCAGTGCATGCTATAAACTCTGCAGGGTGCCCAAACTTTTGCAGACGCTGTTATTTTGAAAGTTTAAATTATGGAAATAAAATCTAACTTTTTTTTTACATATTATAAGAATGTCTAATCTGTAATTTGATGCCTTTTGGAGATTTTTCCATCTTTCCTTGGCTTCTTTATGCACATTAATACAATTTTTTACCTGGGGTACCCAAACTTTCGATCCTCACTGTATATCTCATGCTATAGCATCATTAAACTAACATCTAACAGTGGACAAAAGCGTTTTTATTTATTTTGCTTTATTATTATTATTATTATTATTATTATTATTATTATTATTATAATTTTTTCTTGAATTGAATCGAAACCCTATGAATCGATTCACAGCCCAAGTGGGCATTATACTTGACACCTACGTGAAACTTTACAGCTGGTTTCATGACTGTAAGTGATTCTCTTCAAATGTTACTGAGCTTTAAATTTGGCATAATTTGCATTTGAGCCCATTCAGTAATCTAAAAGGTGTGCATTATAGTTGAGTGCTCACACTAGTCAAATGAACCGTACTTTGGGAGTCAAACTCGCTCATGCATGGTTCAAATTGTCCAGTGTGAGTACACCCTAACTTGTGTGAGAAAAGTTTACTGTATATTGAAGATGAATTTAACCACTAAGTGTGATTTGCAACATTGTGGTATTGAATATAATAACTTTCTATTGAGAGCATTGTTGGTTTTTACATTTGATTTGGGTACATACGAGACTGAAACAAGATTTTAATTTTCTTAATTTTCTTTTATTGTGCAATTTATTGAATTGGTACATGATGTGAAATTGAGTCGGGTTTTCATCCAAAGTTGCGAATTTAAATGCAAAATTGTAATATCGCGTAAAACATTTGCGAGTAAGCTGTTTCCATCCAACAAGTCAAAGAACAATTTCTTGATAAAGTGGCATTATGTATCACTAATAAAGTAGGTAAAGCCACTGAATATAATCATTTTTATATGTAATAAATAATAATATTATAAATAATATTTTTTATGTGTAAAGGGGAATTTATTCAGCAAATGCGTTTCCATCTCCCATTATTCGCATTAACGTGCAGTGTGTGCTATTCAACTCTGGTAACAACTCCATTCAAACCTCCTATAGACTGCCATTCTCCTTTGCTATATCCATTATCATTTACCTGTTCAATAAATACACCTGTTGGGTTAAAGTTTCATCCCTTGTCTGAGTCTGTGTTCCATGATAATGGCTTGCTGCCTAAGAAATTTCTCATTATTATCAATGTTAAACAGTTTTGCTGCTTAATATTTTTTTGTGGAAACAATGAAGCTACCACTCAAACATTTGTATAAGATTTAAAAAAAAGAGAGAAATTAATTTAAAAATCATCATGCATGAAAAAATGATTAAAAAAATGAGTGAAGCAATTTAATTTCAGATGTAGTGTTTAATAAATACATGATTTTCTCAGCTTTTTAAAACTACATTCAAGTGCTGTTTTTTTAAAAAGAATGCTTAAAGCTATAATAAAACAGTTGTTTAAAAGTAGATGCTCTGAGTCCATAGTCTTAAAGCATCTAAGAATCCTTTCAGAGAGCTTTAGCTTAAATGATTCTCACTAGGAATCTTGGCTTGAGAATGATTCGGTACCAATCTGAGAGCAACTCTGACGGAAGAAATGACACTTTCATCCACGCCTTCCTTGGCTCACCCCCTCCCTCCATCTGAGACAACTCTACAGCAAGCATCTTAAGTGCCAGTCATTAACATATAAAAGATCTTCACACCTGACAGCCATCAGTCCTCACTACCAGCAGTGTTTCAGCTGTATGTCAGTGTATGCCAAGTATCTGGGTATTTCTGGAAATGTACTGTCCTGTGTAACTTGGCTCAGGGAATTTCCACATACATTGGCAAACCTGAAATTACATGGCAATTTACCATGGCTAGAATATTACCAGGTTTTACTTTTTCATACATTGTAAACAAATATCAAAATACATTGCAAAATATTTTCTTGTTATTGCAGAAATGCTGAATCTTAGAAAATAATCTGGCTAAACATTCTGTTTTGGCAGATTTGATGGCTGTGGTCTTGATGAAACATGCTGTAAGACAGTGTCTTCTGTTCTACAATCAATCTCCCATTTGACTGAGGTGGACCTGAGTAGCAATCACCTGCAGGATTCAGGAGTGAAGCTGATTTATGATGGACTGAAAAATTCACACTGTCGACTGAAAACACTGAGGTTTGACATTCACCGAAAGACTATGTTCAAATATGTGGATAAATAGGTGTTTCATAACTATAGCTTGCAGATTTTTCCCTTGTCTATATGTAGTATGATTGTATCAGTGGCATTTTCTCCAGGAACACAAGGCAGGCGATGTCTACTCAAAAACCTGATTAAAAAAACAATTAGTGTTCCCAAACATCCTGGAAAACCTGGAATTTTGTAATGCAGTTTTCCATTTATGAGAATTCAGTTAAATTCAAGTGTATTTGTATAGGGCTTTTCATGATGTAAATCGTTGCAATGCAGCTTTGCAGAAAATTAAACTTCCTACAGTATAATTAGTAGTAGCTTATTAGTGGTGACTATGTCAAGTTGATGTACATTTGTAATGTGCATAGTGCTGTATGTTGTTTTGTTTCTTCTCGGATATTCTGAACCCAAATTTAATTATTAAATGAAATAGTTAACATAGCTGCTGTTCCAACCAAGGAAAAATATGACATTTCCCTCAATAAATTCATAATTTGCTGTTTATTAAGGTAGTTGATACGTTTAGGTATTTGGTAGGATTAGGGATGTAGAATAAGGCATTAACCCTTCAATGCATTCCTCGGGTCTTTAGCGACCCGGGACATCATTCACTACCCTCACCCTCCTTCAAGAAAAAAACAAGAAAACAAGAAAAAAAATCACAAAATATAAAAGAATGTTTTATTTTTTGAAAAAAAGTGTATAGGGTCGCTGGAGAACCGAGGTGTGTAATAGTGTACGTTTATTTTTCGTGTAAACATCATACATATCTGATGACTAAATATGTGCAATTCACCTTTATTCCTCTAGGATTGTTTAATAGACAATAATGACGTGAAGTTTCAAGCTTCACTATCGCAAGCATTAAACAAGAATATCATCAGCAAAAATGTAACTGGTTAGAATGGCTTTACTGCACAGCAATTACTGTACGCAATAAAACATGGATGCCACTGTTATTTGATGGTGGATGTGGTAAACAAGCTGCCAAAATATTGCAATCAGCAATCAAAATATTGACTTTGAAGTCATTGAAAACAATAGCTTTGAGAATATGGTTGAGATCACGAATATGAGCCAGATGCTGAATATACTGTGAAAGTGCGTTCTGAGGATGATGGTGATAGTAAAATCATCTGCTCAAATTGAATCCTTATAAGTTTCAAATGGTAAAAAAATATACTTTATTTTATTCTTCTGTAATTGTTCTTAAAATGTTAAGAAAGTTTTTTGCTATTGCAGAAGTTAGAGGTCCATCTGTGCTGGAAAAATAGGTTGGGGTCGCTAAAACCTGAATATGTAATAATGATTGGCAAAACATTCATGCATTAAAGGGTTAATATGTGCTTAATTACTACTAATAAATGGCTAATATTCTAGTAATATGCATGCTAATAATAAGCAATTAGTTAAGAGATTGTAAAATAAAGTGTTTCCAAGACTAGTTGGAAATAGGTAGCCAGTGTAGAGACTGTAAAATTGGGGTAATATAATCATATTTTGCTTGACCTGGTAAGGACTCTAGCAGCTGCATTTTGGACTAACTGTAGCTTGTTTACTGAAGATGCAGGACAATCACCTAGCAGTGCATTACAGTAGTCCAGTCTAGAGGTCATGAATGCAAGAACTAACTTTTCTGCATCAGAATAAAGTAATTGAGAATAAAATAATACCTAAACTTCCTTAATGACTTATTCATGTTTATTTAAAAACCTTATGGGTTTGATTATTACAATACCTTTATTTTCACTTCATCAGTAAAATCGTCAGGTCTGAGGATTATAGTATTCTTGGTTCTTGCCTCATTTTAGTAGGACAGATTCACCGTGTTTATAACGGATCCTGAGGCATTTTTCAGGCCTTGGAGTTGTTGTGACGTTTGTGTTTATTTAAGTAACTTATGACCATTTAATAGACAAAGTGGTAACACTTTATAATACGTATACAGTAATTAAAGTATTTACAAATTATTTACAAACTATAGTTAATCAATAGTTTATAAACTGTTGTTAAAACATTAACAGAATATATACAATTCTTCATTAATTTTCAATGTAATTAAACATTTTTATTATTTAATTAACTCATATATAAAGAGTTAGATAATGCTTTGTAAACAACCACAAATAGTTTTCACTTTAGATTAATTAAAAAATGTCATCAAGTGCTTTACACCAACACTATAAACCAATCTTTTTTTTTTTTGGTCATTAATTACACTAGTATTCAGATTTTCTTAAAATGTACAAATACACAAAGCATATGGCCAAACTTAAACATAACCACTTAAAAAATTTAATAGCATAATGGTGTCAACATGAAATGCATACAAATACTTATTAGATCATGTTGTTAAAATTCACCAGGATTAGGGGTAGGCTTAGAGTTAGGCTGAAAAATAACTATTTCTATATAATGTCCTTATAAAACATGAAAACCCAATGTGTGTATGTGTGCTTAATGTATTTGTAAACATTTTAAGGAACACTTAATATTAATGCAATTACTGTCCAGTGAAGGCTGGTTTAAAGCACTTAATTTCTGACATTTTTCAAATTTTCTATCTGAAAAATCTAAAGTGAGAACAATCTGTATTTAATAAATTGTCAACAAAGCATTATCTAACTCTTTACATATTAGTAATTAAACACATTAATTACAGTATTTTAATGCATAAACTATGGTTTATACTACTAATGAACTATGATAGTTTTGAACTGATTAAAAAGCGCTTTGTTATTGCATTCTTATTATAAATTGTTATTTAGTACTAACATGCACTGCAGATTATAAATGATATAACCTGTTAAATCTGTTAAATTCACATTAATATGGCTGTTTGTTTTGTTCTCTTTACAGGCTGTGTGGATGTAATCTCACTGCTCAGTCCTGTGAAAGTTTGTCTGCAGCTCTACAGTCCTCAAACTCTGTCCTGAGAGAGCTGGACCTGAGCAGCAATGACCTGCAGGATTCTGGAGTGAAGCTTCTTTCTGATGGACTGAAGAGTGCAAACTCTAAACTGGAGATGTTGAGGTTTGAGTTTGAAATACTTGATTATTTATTTATTTCAAAAAACAAAAATAAATTAATTAATAAATAAATTACACTGTTAAGATTAATTCTGTATGCAATTATCGTGTTCTTCGTTTTCAGATTTTCCATATGTAATCTCACTGCTCAGTCTTGTGGGAGTTTGTCATCAGTTTTGAAATCCTCAAACACTGTCCTGAGAGACTTGGACCTGAGTAACAATGACCTGCAGGATTCTGGAGTGATGCTTCTTTCTGAAGGACTAAAGAGTCCGAACTGTCAGATGGAGATACTGAGGTATCTGGTTTTCCATACAATAATTAACAAAATGCTACTCATATGGTAATCAGGGTGTAAAACAAGTGTGGTCCAAATGAGGTATATTAAAATGTACCTGGGCCAATTTTGTCAAAGATATGGCACAGTAAGCACTAGCTAATGTGGCTGTAAGCCTAAAGTGGACCACATATAAAATAATTAATAACAATTTGGGCCACCTTTGGCAGATATACAGCACAGTCAGCATTGGCTAATCAGTGTGTAAGCCTAGCTTGTCCAACATTTGACATGGCAAATATGCCCCATATATCACAAAAGAGATGAGGGCCTCTTTTGGTTTGGATGTAGCACTTGACACTTGCTAATTGAAATGTAACTTTGAAATTGTAAATATGGCCTAAATATTTTAATAGAATTGGGCTACTTTTAGTATTTAGGATCCAACACAGTTAACTGATGCAGGTTGATCTGTATATGGGTCTTAAGAAGGCTACAATAACCAGCAATTTAGTTTTTGAAACATGCTTTTAATATTAGTTTTTTAATATGTGTGCTGTGCAGCATAAAAACAGAAGTGCGTTACAATGATAGCTCTTATAGACTTACTGTGTTGGTGGAGCCTGTTTTTGAAGAACTATTTTGAAGTCTTTGAGTGTTTTTGGATATTTATCTGAGACATCTGAATTGCTGCTTGTTACCAAATAGGACACATTTATGGATGACACCACACAATTGAGGATTTTTTGGACAAAAATGTATTTGTGACAATCCTTGAATCTGGCTATTCCCCCCTGATTGCTTAGGGGTGCAAATTGGGCTAAAAATCGGGCTTAAAATCTTCATCCATGGATTTGTGTGTGCTTAATTCTTTTTAGAACATTTTAATGTTCTATTTTAAAAGATTTTTAAATCTTATCTTTATATTCTTTCTTTCACTTTGTTGATGAGATTTACTACTGTCACTACTGTTTGTGTGAAAGATATAATGCTTTATTTTTGCATTTAAAAGCAAGATATATGATGTCCAATAATTTGGGGAAATAGTTGTTTCTCCCTGATAATGCTAAATGTGCACAAAATTATCTTTTTGTGACCAGTTGTTTTTAGTGAATAAACAGTTAAATATAAAAGGGAACAACTATTGTGATGTGGCCTGTTGTATGTTTTTGTAGGTTGTCTGGCTGTATGGTGACAGAGAAAGGCTGTCATTATGTGTCTTCAGCTCTGACTTCAAACCCCTCACACCTGAGAGAGCTGGATCTGAGCTACAATCACCCAGGAGATTCAGGAGTCAAGCTGCTTTCTGAAAAACTGAACGATTCAAACTGCTCACTGGACAAACTCAAGTATGTCAAGCAGGAGTTGTTTTTGGGTTTACTGTTTAAACTTTTCAGTGTCTCTGTATACAGAGTCTAGAAGTTTTTACAGGATGCAACAGTATGAAGGATTTAAAGAGCACTAATCTGAGGAATAAAATCTTAACTAAACTGATTAATAACTAAACTAATTAATTGCAAAATAGATTTTGTACTTTAAATTACAATTACAAATTGTAGCTTTAGAAAGAAATGTTTTATTTGATTCAAAATAAAATTTATTACACATGACCATTTAGGCTGAAACAGCCTAATGTAAACTATGTAACATAAAATAAGGTAATTTGAGAAACATCTCAGTATTTTTTTGGTAATATAATGAAAGTCATGGTGACAGAAAGAGCTTTGTTTACTTTGTTGTGTTATGTTCCACAAAAAAAGGTTTGAAACTGTAACGGTGGTAGACCCCAGAAAAAAAATATTTAAATAGTTTTCACATTAAATAAAATAGTGTTCGGGCGCAAGACAGGAGTAGGCCTGTCAATATTTAAATAAACCCAGATAAGCCATAAAAGCCACCGGTTACAACCAAAATTAAGTTTACACTCTTTTGCAATAGAAAAAATGAATAAATAAATGCACAAGCAAAGAACGGTTTAAGCTCAATGTCTCAGTATATTTTCATATTCACAAGATTCAAATGTCCAACATCAAACAAAAGCAATACATCACTGGAACACTTGTCCACCTTGTTTGCGATGGAATAAAAAAAAATAATACTGCTAAAAAGGAAACTGTTCGTTTTATATTAGAGCTTAGTACTAAGGTAAAAATAAGAAATACTCACACACCCAGGGGCAATAAAGGTGTGTGGTGAAAGTGGTGAAGGGCAAATGAAGTGTATATGTGCAGAGGCAGATGAAGCCAGCCGTACAGATGCGCTGCTTCTCCCCTGAAGTCGATGCGGAACAAACAGCCGTGAAAAACGAATGGGAGGATATGAGGGAAGGTACCTGGGCAACACACACTTTCGCTCCTGAGTCAGCAATGATACGGTTCAATCCGAACATTTACGATCGCCCAAAAAGCGTGTCCTCGCAGATTACACTGCGTCTTTTTTTAACCACAGGTATTTGCGTTTCATTTTCCTTCTCCTTTTCAGAAAAGACACCCATACTTTCTCTTTTTTCTGCTCCTTATATACAATTACCTCACTTCCTTTTAGATTACGCTGCCATTCTCATTCGTTGGCAGAGACCACCCACAGGACACGTCGTGTGTGGTTTTTTTTATTATTTTATTTTCTGACTCCGCCACAAAACAATATGAGGGTGAGTAAATAATGACAGGTTTTTTTGGGGGGGGTGAACTATCCCCTTGATATTTTTATTTTTTATTATTACTATTATTATTTATTTATTTATTGTAATGAAATTATAAACTTTCAAATTTTTTTATTTTAATCACATTATTTTTTCATAACTAATGAAATAACTGACAGTTCTAATAAACAAACAAATATATATATATATATATATATGTGTGTGTGTGTGTGTGTGTGTGTGTCGCTGCTGCCAGCAGTGTTCATCAAAAAGTCTACGGTCACGTTGAGCCTTTTGACAAGAGACAAGGCCTCAATAGTACAAGCATGATTTTTTCAGCAAATACATGCCTCACAAACATGATCAATAAATAAATAGATAGCTTTAAATTATTACTTAACAAAATAAAACAAATCGGAAAAAAAGGCTTTCATCAAAGATGCATTTCTTTCTAAAGTTGCGTCCAAAGAGGTGATTGCGAGTCAGGGTCTTTGTAGTCTCAGCCTCAGACGTCACGCCCACGGAAAGTTGGCTAAACGTCTGATGCATATGGCACACTTATCTGGAAACACTTCAGGAGTTTCGAAGTCGTCACAGGATTGGTTAGATTATATGGGATTTCCGGGAGACACGTGTGTCGCGTTCTTTAACGTTCCGCCTGGAAACAAAAATGCCATGGGCGGCCAGCTCCCTCACAAATGAGAAAGTTGTTGTATTTACAACTGTGACGACGAGCGCCTATTAGGATCAACTAAAGGCTAGACTTTCAAAAGAATGTGAAAAATGTCAAGTTCGCGGCATAGAATCTTTAAAATATGTCCGAGAGTTTCACACATCGGCCTGTTATTGTGGCGATATTTCCACGCCCCTAAACATGACGCGGCACAAAATGAAACGCGATTGGTTGTTTTACCTGTCAGTCATATGGCCCAATGGGTGGGCCTTGGCCATTCAAAGCGGCCAAAGATTCCAGACCTTCTGCTGTCAGTCTGAAGGTCTGGCTACGCGAGACTAGGGTCTTTGCGACACTATCTCAGAATACACTAGTTTATTAATGGATCATTTAAATATCTCCTTACTGTTTCCTCCAACACATTCACATAATTGGTCCTTAAAATAAAATACAGCTGTTTTTGTATCGATTCTGCAGCACTTGTGCAGCAGTTTAAAAGAACAGTGTTTAGTGGGAAAGTGCAAGGTTATTAAAAATAATGAATAAAGTATAATATATAGATTACAACCAGGGCTACATTAATGCACGGGCTTACCTTCATTAACTACTTTTCCATCTTAAATGGATAGTTCACTACAAAATGAAAATTTGATGTTTATCTGCTTACCCCCAGGGCATCCAAGATGTAGGTAGATTTTTAACTCAAACCGTTGCAGACTGTCAGTCATATAATGGCAGTCAATGGCTACCAAATCTTTGAGAGTAGTTTGAGGCCGCACACGTAATATCTGAGGGAGCGCAGAGCCACAATCTCTATGTAGGAGAGGAAATTATAATATGCACACACTCTCTCTCAATGATGCACTCTTGACATTTACCATTAACACTAGGTCATTTTGATCGTTTTTAAATTTTGAAGTGTAATAACTTTGTAGAAGTAAAACCCACATAACTATAATTCCTTGACTTTTCTTAAATGTGTGTATATTTCATACTAACATTGTTATTTTATTAAAATTACAAAACACAAAGGAGTTATTAGTATTTCTACCTTTAATGGCCAACAGCAGTTCAAATTTGCGTCTTTTTCCATGGTTGAAAATTCACGTTCATAAAAAAGCCAGATGGACACCTCCATTTTGACAACTGCTGTCATTCAATCTGCCACCTTCCAAGGCTGATCCTAGATAACTATAGACTGGCTGTTATCAATAACAGCATACTTCAGTGTTCTGAAAAAATAGTCCATATTATTATTATTACGCTAGTGTAATACTATAGCTAATGTGTATAGGCTAATCTAATTTTAGCCCTGACAAAACAGATATCATGGAAAAAAAAATAATAATTAGGCTATTTATTTATTTATTTATTTATTGCAGTAGTGGTGATGTTTATATGTATTGAAAAAAAGATATGTGTAATAATTTCCAAAATTCACAAAATGTTTTATCTACTGAAATATTTGGCTTTAGTTTGTGGGCTTTTCGAGTTTTTTTAAATGCGGTGAAAAAATCTTTGCTCTCCCACTTGCCAGACACAAACAAGGCACGCACCTTTGGGAGCGGTCTAGTAGCTCGTATACAACTATAGGGTATATTACAAAAACGATCGCATTTTTATGGTGATGACTTAATAAAATATGACGACAGCTTTAGTTTAAAACGTTGATAGAAGCTTTGAATGCAAATGGCATGGCATTAAGTTCAGTCTAATATGAATGGTCAGAATGACCGCTATGGCCATTATAGTAGTTATAGAATTCTGGTAGTTCTAGGGTTAAAATAAAACCAAAATCTGCCTCAAATAAACTGAAAATGAGAATAAAGTCATATAAGCTTCAATACACTTCTTATTGGTTAAAATGAACCGAGAATATCTTATGTTTTTCAATGGGTGCCCGAGCCCCTGAGCACCCACGGGATCGGCGCCTATATATATAAATCATCTTCCATTGCAATGACCTGTACTTCTAAATCTCTTTAGATCTTTGCAGTGCCAGTGAACATGTCCGCAATCTCTGTGCACTGCATAAACAATGAGTTACGTAAAAACGCAGATCACTTCCAGAACTTGTGTATAGGTACTACGCCAGAGTGCGTACACATGCCGGACAGATGGACATTGTGGTGAATCAGAGGTAAACAATTATATAAATACTGTTCAGTTTCTCACACAAACCGATCGTTTTGTATCTTAGGACATCAGTGTATCGTCAAGAGTCACAGAGTTTAATTTGGTTTTGTTTGTGTATGTATTTTTTTTACTCTCAAAGATACTGTCAATTTGATCTATCTAATTAAAGGCAAAAACGGCAAGAATAATCAAAAGTAAATAATAAAATAATAAAAAATCTAATTTTCATTTTTTGGGTGAACTATCCCTTTAACATAGTTGAGCTCATAGTTGTTATGTAGATCACCATGCTGATGTGGATGATTCTGCATAAATGTAATGAAATATTTGTATCTCATATATATGTATGTGTGTATATATATATATATATATATATATGAAGAGTTACAATGCAAAACCAGATTAAAAAGCCATCTCGGTCAAAAATGAGATAATGACACCAGTACCAGTACTTGCATAGAAACCTATACATCAGAGCCTGATAAAAATGCATTTTTGAAGAAAGATGTCAGATGGATTTATCTGGTTTTGCATCTGATCTCTCTCTCTCTCTCTCTCTCTCTCTCTCTCTCTCTCTCTCTAGATTAATGTACTGTTTTATTACAAGAAAATACTCTTGTTATAGGCTGTATTAATAAAGAAAAGTGCCTATGCCTTTTGAAGCAACGCATTTAAAGCATCTGATTTCCAGATAATCTCTACCAGACAGGCTAATAAACTTAAAACAAGATGTTTGGGCACATTTTGTTTTTTACAAAAATAATATGCAGGACTGAGAAAATAATGGAGGACGTGCCTTATGTTAAAACAAGGTTGTAAGCACAATAGGCTAAGCCACAAAAAAAGATCTCAATGCGTTACTTGGGCTCACTGACACACCCAAAGTGAGCAGACGAAAAGACGCCTGTCCCAGACAGCATGCAACACTGAATTACTTCAAAATGTATCTGTCTTTGGAGTATTCACATAAACTCACAGCTATGTCTTAAGCGAATGTAAACTGTTGTGGAAAAATCTGATGTTTAACATTAGATTTGTGATTTAGATCTTAATATATTACACCTCAAACAAGAATTACAAGGGAATTACTCACTGCTCTTGACTGAATAAGTTGTGTAGCTTTATTATATGTAATTAAAGCACTAAAGACAATGCAATGCTTATACTTACAAATGATTATTCAATAGGTAAAATGACAAAAAAAAGCTTATTTTTTATTTTAGCTTTATTTACTATGCTAATTAAATAATTGAAGGAAAAGATGCATTGTGATGTATCATCATAATCAAATCTAATTGTGAGGCAACTGAAGATTCACATGTGATTTAGCAATAAGGGCTTCAATTTTGGTTTAAATTTTACTTGCCCTGCCACATTGTTTTTGATACCAAAAGTATAGATGCCAGTTCAATTTTACAATTCTTGATTCTAACGGAAGAAAAGTGAATAGATGAACAAATTATAACAATAGCAAAATAAACAGAGCAAATATAAAAATGTAACAAAGCTTTAGGTTTTGGAGCTTGTAGATGTTAATGTACAGAAACTGAATAATCAAATGTAAAATAGCATTGCATATATTATACTGTTCTATATATTTTCCCGTTCAAGCACAAGTTGTTGCGGAAAGGCAGGCAATTTGTTGCTCGCACACTGAGACACGGCTCTGTGTGCACAGAACACACTGAATGGACCTCCCTTTTGTGGCTTTTTGCCCTTGAATATGCAGATGATCAACTTTCCTGATAAACATGTCAACTGTCCTGAGTGAGTTCATTCTGATCCCAGGCTTATGGCAGTTCTTATTTGCCAGCCATTGGCCTTAATTGTAATTAAAAAGTCTAAAATACAACTTTGATGAAAAACTTTTAAAAACGTAGCTGTAGCACGTTTTTTTTACACAATAATATTAACCTAGTCATTGCATTAGCTGTAAAGAATATTACGATTATGATTAAAATACAGAAGTGCACAGACCATTTTTATGTACATTTACCTTCACTAATTTACCACCCTACATTGTTTCTATCCTAATGTTAGTTCATAATGAATTAAACCAATGTTAACTATTACAATTAAATTATACACTTTTTTAGTTATCTGTGTAAATATGTTTGACTATGTGGATGTGTGTAGTCCATGCAGTGATATTTATGTATATGTTATACGACAGACCTTTAGGTTTGGATGTTTTGTTAATGGCATTTATTACTGCAAATTTAGAGGCTGATGACTTGTGCTTTGTGATTATCAACATTGAGTGAATGTAGACTGTAGCTTTTGTTGAAGAAAGGGCCCCTCAAGAGGTAAAGCCAAGGGCCCCTTACAGTGTTAAAGCAGTCCTGGTCACAATAAGGTTTAATCTGGCAGCAGAGGAGCACAACATCAGGTTGCTTGATATAAAGAGACAGAACCCCCAAAACAGAGCTTCAGTCATGTGCAATACTAAAATACCTGCTATATATTATTAGTATTTAACTTTGTTAAATACTAATGCATTAGAGCCTGTAGCTCTGATCGGAAATCATAAAGTGACATTTTGCAGTGCAGAATCAGAAACTCATGTGTTCAGTGTTACAAGTTTGACTCTTTGTGGTCAAAGAGCCATTTTCCCCAGGCTGGGGACATGCAGGCAACTCCCTGTGCTCGCTCAGGGGGCGGAGGTCTGCGGACTGGAGTGGTTCAAAGGGGGCACCCTTCAGGGCCCTCAACACTGGGTAGGTCCCAAGAAGGGACTGTGAGGGGTCGAGGAGGGTTTAGTCTCCTGGAACCCTACAGAAATCGAACAGCTAGGTTGTTCTTGCCCACTGACTGCTATAGGAGCATGGTATGCTGCTATGGGCGCTATGTAGACCTAGAGAGTGGAGGGTGAATGACCCTTCTCCAACATCTCTTGTAGGAAGGACAATATTGCAGATATGTTGCAAGAGGTCGGGTCTGAATTGCGGGCTGTGCACCAGGCCGCAAAAACAGACCATTTAAGGCCGTAGAGACATCTCGTAGACAGCGCTCTAGCCTGAAATATAGTGTTTAAGATGTTCTCGAGGAGGTCGGCAGGCTCCCATCGAGAGGCCATAGATGTAGGGCCCACAGGTCCGGTCTGGGGTGCCAGATAGTTCTGTTCGCCTGAGAGAGGTCTCGTCTCAGGGGAATAGGCCATGGAGCTGCTGACAGTAACTGGTTTAGGTCCGCTAGCCAGTGTTGGTTGTCCCAGAGTGGGACAACTAACAGAACTCTGTGTCTCTGTTCCCTGATTCGTCTGATGACCTGAGGGATCAGAGTGATAGGGGGAAGGCATAAGGAGAAGGAGGATGGGCCAGTTGTGGGCCAACGCGTCCTGTTCCTTCGAGAAGTAAGTTTGGCAGTGAAGAGTTGCTTTCTGAGGCGAAGAGTTTGACTTTTGCCTTGCAGAAGATCTCCCATATTGTTTGAACTGTCATGGGGTGGAATGTCCACTCGTCTGAGGGGACATTGCTCCGAGACAGCATGTCTGCCCCTTGGAAACGAATCTCAAGAAAGGCCTGATGGCAGTCTGGATGTGAAAGTAGACATCTTTCAGATCCAGCGAACAAAACCAGCCCCCTAGGTGAACTTGCGAGAGGGTCTGTTTTGTTGTGATCATTCTGAACGGCCGTCGCATGAGGGCACGGTTCAGACATCTGAGATCAAGGATTGGTCTGAGACCTCCATCATTTTTGGGCACCAGGAAGTATCGGGTGTAATAGCCCGACTCGCGTTGAGCTGGGGGAACGGTTTCTACGGCCCCTTTCACCAGCAGGTTGCATACTTCAGTGCGTAGGACATCTCTGTTCTTGCTTCAAACCACTGGGAATATCGCCGCCGAACCCAGGGGGTGGCGAGCAAATTGCAGCAAGTAACCTCATGTTACGATGGCCTGCGGATGGCCTGCCAGGCCTCAGTCTCATTGAGCACGGCTTCGGCTTTTTGATGAAAGTTTAAATCAGGAAATGAAGAAAAACCAGCTTGACATTCACTTGAGATTCTGGAATGACAATCATGTAACCTCAATGTATTCGACATCTTTTTTCATTGGTCATCACACTGCAGAACAAATATATGAGAAGCTTGAGACAGTGTGTTCAGATATAGGCTTCAACAACCTGATTCAGCTGTCGATGGATGGCCCAAACGTGAATTGGAAGTGCTTCTCCATGGCCCAGCAAAACACAGAACAACAAGCAGTCAAGAATATTCTTAATGTTGGAAGCTGTGGTTTGCATATCCTAAACAATTCCTTCAGAGCAGGGTGTGCATAATAAAGCAGAAAAAGCTGAATCGCAAGGAAAACTGAACTTCATCTCAAAGTCCAATGGCCTTCGAAAAACAGCAAAGGAAAAGAAAAGAAGTCTGGAGACTTTGGAGAAATCACTAGCTGACAAAATAAAGGAACTTAAGGATACTCCTTAAGAGGTCCTACCCTGTTTGGCCTAACCTTGGATAAGCTAGTAATTGTTTTTGCACTATATTTTGTTCATTGCAGTTTAATTTTTGCACTATTTTCAATGCAGTTTTTTGCACTTGCAGTATTAATTGCAGTTTTTTTTCCCCAACTCAACTGTAACAGACAGACAGTGGAGTGGAGATCCAAATGCAGCTTTATAAATATTAACAATCGTAGTCAAAGTAAGAGAGGGGCAGACAGGAACAGCGTAGGAATCAAAGAGAATGGTCAATGTTCGAGCACGGGGTCAGGGTAGGCAGCTGGCTAACAAGAGTAATCCAAAAGACAAGCAAGGGGTCGATAGACAGGCAGATAAGGGTCAGAAAAGAAGAACAAACAATGTCAGAAAACAGGATAAACAAAACACAGGAAATAACACTCAGAATTGATTGCTAGGCAAATCAAGACTTCACAACTAGTACAATGAAATGCTGGTCTATTTATAGTCCAAGGATGATGATATCAGAGTAAGCAACACCTGAACCGGTGTTCACTGAGGATGGGGGGTTATGGGAAATGGAGTCTGGGAATAGAGTTCAGAGTCTCCATGAAGGCTCCCTGTAGTGGTGAGAGGAGGGAGCCGCAGTGGCATGATCCGTGACATCAATAGCCTAAAGGGCACTTCCTTGCCAATTTAAGTTATTGATAGTGTAATTCTTGCCATACCATGTGAGGGCTGCTCAACATAAGCAGAAGGCAAAAAAGGATGTTCTTATTTTACACAATTTAATAAAGTGTTTATTGAAATTGGATTTATCTGTCTTGTGATTATTATATATGTGTGTGTGTGTGTGTGTATATATATATATATATATATATATATAGTTTCCATGTTTGGTGACTGATTTTCAAAACAATTGACATAAGAACAGTTGTTCATTAATTTGCAACAAGAATATTCTCAGACTCATAAGGTGCATTCATAATTTAATTTTGATTAGCAATGCACATGAAATATGATGAAAGATTGGTCAAAACATCAGTTTGTTTTAATGCCAAGAATTCAAAAGAGGTCATCTAGTGAAAAAAATTGGTACTACACCCCAACAAAATCTGACTGTAAGCTCATTTTTTGAGATATCAGCTTTACGTAAAAAAATACAACAAACGTAAAAGGCATACTTATGTATAAAATAATTATTTTTGATCACAGAATTTCATTTTTGGGTGAACTATTCCTATAAATCTGTGCTCCAAAGGATTCAATTATAGTATTCAATTCAATTACAACAATTTAAGTTGGAAATGTCATAGCACAATGGATTTAAATGTGAAAAGGTACATACAGTAGATGTCAAGACGTAATTTCATAGTTGTAAGGTGCTGGAAAAGCATGAAAGTGGACCTTGAAAGTGCTTGAAAAGTGCAGGAATTTTAAGTAGGAAAAGGTGTAAGAACCCTGATATACCCTAGCAACTACATACCCTGACAGCAAATTTCATCCGGCCTGATTCTGGCCCACACTCCTGCAAATCCGCAAAACGGACTTGGGCCAGTGTCTTTTGGCACAACGGGCCAATACCGGAACGCATCTGGTTTTCCGCTCATCTGGGCCAGCACCGGCCCAGATCCGCTCTGCGATAGTAGACCGTGCCCACTGAAACCAGACATGGGCCGGATCCGTCTAGGACTGTGATACAGCACTGAAACGGCTGTGACTGTAACGAGGATTTGCCGGTTGAAAACGAATCTGGCACAGAGTCAGATGCTGTCTGGGTAGCAACAGCCTAGCAACCACCCTATGTACCCTAGCAACAGCATAGCAACAGTTTAGAAACCACGTCATGTACCATAGCAACTACATAGCAACAGCCATACGTACCCTAGCAACAGCATAGCAACAGCTTAGCAACCACGACATGTATCCTAGCAACTACATAGCCACAGCTTAGCAACCTCCCAAGCACTTTAGCAACTGCATAGCAACACCCTAGAAACCACCCAGAACACCCTAGCCACTAAATAGTAACACCCTAGCAACCACACTGAGTGCCTTTGCAACTGCATAGCAACCACCCAGAACATGTTTTTGACATCATTGCAACCACCAAAGTACAACTGCACAGCAACAGTTTAGCAACTACCCAAATTACCTTAGCAACTGTATAGCAACCATCCAAGTACCCCAGCAAATAAGAAGCAACTCCCTAGCAACCACTCTGAGTACACTGGCAACTGCATAGCAACACTTTGTTGACTGAATGTGTCTCTTTGTGTGTTTTCTAGTGTGGATCACGGAGAAGAATTGAAGATTACAGCAGGACTGCAGAAATGTACGTCTACAAACACACACACACACACACACACACACACACACACACACACACACACAGCTGTAGGGATTGTTGTTGTGTTATAAATGTCTCTGTTCTTGTGTTCAGATGCCTGTTTTTTCACACTGGATCCAAACACAGCAAACAGAAAACTCATTCTGTCTGAGGAGAACAGAAAGGTGACATTTGTGGATGAGAAACAGTCGTATCCTGATCATCCAGACAGATTTAATGTGCGTCAGGTGTTGTGCAGAGAGAGTGTGTGTGGACGCTGTTACTGGGAGATTGAGTGGAGTGGAGAAAGAGGTATGTATATATCAGTGTCATATAAGAGCATTAGCAGGAAGGGAGGTGTTGAGTGTGTGTTTGGACGTAATGATCAGTCCTGGAGTTTGTTCTGCTCTCCCTCCAAATACTCATTTAGACACAATAACATACAGACTGATCTCCCTGTGAAGCCCATCATCAGTAGAGTAGGAGTATCTGATGATATCTATAGAGTAGGAGTGTATGTGGATGAGAGTGCAGGAACTCTGTCCTTCTACAGCGTCTCTGACACAATGAGCCTCATCTACACAGTCCACACCACATTCACTCAGACGCTCTATCCTGGGTTTATGGTTCGTTATACATCATCAGTGAAACTGTGTTGATGAATCACAATTAGAGGTCGACCGATATTGGATTTTACCAATACCGATAGCTAGGTTGAACCACACCGGCCCGATACCGATTCATCGACCGATAGTTTTTCAAATGGATACTGAATGAAAACTAAAACAATGGTCTACTATTTAAAAAACGGTACTGAACCAAATTTTGTACAATAATAAATTAATTATTATTATTAAAATAATTTATTATATTTGTAAAAATATGAGTAAATGCTGAAGTTAACAGACTAACAAGGAACAATACTTACATTCTACAACTTTTACTAATCAAGTCAAGTCAGCTTTATTTATATAGTGCTTTTTACAATACAAATTGTGTCAAAGCAACTATACAGTATCAAATAGGAAAGTAATATATCAATAATGCAAAAAGAAACAGTAAAAAATTTTAGTTAGAGGAACTTAATCAATAGTTCCAAATTAATAAATGGATTGTCCCCAACTGAGCAAGCCATAGGCGACAGTGGCAAGGAACCAAAACTCCATCTGTGACACATACATTTCTCTGGATAATGTTATATGAAGCACCATTATTTCAACGCGGATTTGCCGGTTGAAAACGAATCTGGCACAGAGTCAGATGCTGTCTGGGTAGCAACAGCCTAGCAACCACCCTATGTACCCTAGCAACAGCATAGCAACAGTTTAGAAACCACGTCATGTACCCTAGCAACTACATAGCAACAGCCATACGTACCCTAGCAACAGCATAGCAACAGCTTAGCAACCACGACATGTACCCTAGCAACTACATAGCCATAGCTACTATAGCATACATAGCATTTGAAGTGTCCCACTCTCTTCAGCAAAGTAATCAAACAGCATGTGTTGTCAGTTTCTCTCATCTCGCTCTCATCATACATATTTATGGCTCTCATACCGTATAATGACAGCAGAGCCTTCTCAGCCGCTTTAGCAATGGACGCAACCTGAAAAACAATAGGCATAGATTTTTGCCAATAACCGATAGTTCTGCCAATCAGCTATATGTGCAGATTAGTCGACAAAACCGATACATCGGTCGACCTCTAACCAGAATAGACTGATGAGAGATTGTACCCATAATGCTTTGAGCTGCTGACAAATCAGTAACAGTGAGATGTTCTAGAGTGTCTTCATGACATTAATACTGCAGCTCAACTTCTGTCACTCAAATAACAGAATAAATGTGTGATAAATCCTCATATAGACAGTAAGATCAGTGTGTGTCTATGTTTGCGTTTTTACTGTCGTGTTTCATCAATAATGTTTTATTACTGTCAAATGTAAAAAATGTCACAAAGATGATTTATTAAGAACATGCCATTCATTTCTCTTGTTTTGTACAGAAATAATAAAACACAATGACAAATAAAGTTGAGATCAAATTTTAATTGATGTTTGTATTATGAAAAATTTAATTGTTCAAATATTTTCTGAGTTTCATGTTATAATCAAAGTATATTTATAGACAAAAAGACAAAAAAGATATATTAAGTGTATATTGAATTGATATGAACAAGTAATATGTGTAAGGGATAATGTAGATATAACAACCTGCTGGATCTACATTACCCCGCTTATTACACGGCTTCCTGCTACAAAAGCAAAAAAATAGACAAGAAACATTGATCTGAGTAATGTTTCACTTATTTACAAGGTCTTTAAGGTCCTGTTCAGGAAGGCTGTTAATGGCAGTTAAAGGGTTAAAAATGAAACTGAAACCACCAGTAGGTGGCAGCAAGCCACTGTCTTTGTCACTAAATCATTCTTTCAGTTGATTAATTTAAACGGCTGATTCATTCAGGAGTGAAGCATTCATAAACGAAACAGCGCTGTTTGCTTGGAGATGGGCCGTGGCTCAGCTGTGACTTTGTTTGGAACTATTTTTGTTGACAAAATAGAGCACAATCAGACACAGTGTTTCTAAAAGTTAGTTTATATTAACTTTTGTATAAAATAAAAAATGCCTGAAAACTATTTCATAAATCCAATGTCACATTTGCAAACTCCTTTATAGTCATTAAAAGCTGTCACTCGTTAATCTGCATTTGTTGAAGGTTTTTATTGGTCAATATACCACTGAATTAAGGTGAATCATGTAATTTGGGTATTAACTTATTCCACTATTATAAATATGTATTTGTCGGTGTGTATGTGTGTGAACCCACAGGAGAATGGAATGTGCAGACATTGCAGAAGTCACATATGGTGGGTCTGTTTTGACATTAGACAAAATATAAGTTGGATGCAGCAGGTGTACGTGATCAGTGTGGAGGGTGATGGGAAGTGTAGTTCCGGGTGATATACAACAGTCCGTGTGGTGCGAGAGTCATTGCAATGTGAAAATGACATCTAGTGGTGGGCGACCGTAAGGTTCGTGACAGAGCCTGGGAGCTGGGGCAGAACCAGCAGAGCCATGACTCTGGGCGGAGCCGGGAAGGCAGTAGCCCACCAGGGCATTGCGGAAGGAGCAGGAGCCCTCCAGGGTGGAGCAGAGTAATACATTTATACAAAAAAATAATAAATAATAATAAAAAAAAAACATTTAATTGTATTTTTCCTTAATATTGTAACAATTACAGTTAATAATAATAATAATAATAATAATAATATTAATAATAATTGATATTGATGTACGTATTAGAATTCCAACATTATGTAACGCCACGCCAGCAGAGGGAGCCCTTGCCATTGAACTGTCTCTCTCCACTCCCTCTGCTGCCTCTATGGTAAATATATAATTGCCAAATATAAATATTTGGCAATTATTATAATGTAAATAAGATGTAATGTAAATATAAGAATCAATAATCATAATAACAAAATTATCAATATTCATTATAATTGTATTATTTAAATTACAAAAACAAAGCTGTTAATAATGCAATAATATTTATTCAACAAAAAGTCAATAGATTTATTTTTCATTCAGTAAAAGTGAAAATTTGAATTGCAATAATAACTAGAATATGTTTCCTGAAGAAAATGTAAGTGGTGCTTGCAGTGGCAAAACTCGGCACTTGGTTGCAAGGATGTGTTTTTAAGGTGTTCTGGGTGTTAACATGCTATTAGCATGATGCTAGCATATTTTTAACAAGATGCTAACATGATTAGCATTATGCTAGCAACACGCTAACACGATTAGCATTGCATGATTAGCATGATGCTAGCATGCCTATTACAAGATGCTAACATGATTAATATGATGCTAACATGTTATCATGATTAGTATGTCTTAAGTAGATGATCCTAGCATGTTTTTAACTCGCCTTAGCTAGCACGACATAGCATATTGATAGCATGATGCTAGCTCATTTTTTTAATCATTTTAACGATTACCTATATTTTTTGACACATCTGAACACTTAGCTAATCACCATTAGCATATAGCTATTCACTGCTAGCATGTGTAGCATGTTGGGAGTCCTATTTGTTAGCATGAGTCCATTTACATTACATTTACATTTAGGCATTTGGCAGACGCTTTTGTCCAAAGCGACATACAGTTGGGAGAACATAGAGCGATTCTTCTTAAGGAGACAAACAGACACAGGCAGTGCTATAATACCAGATTTCAAGTGGTGCTTCAGACAAGTACAAGCTAGAAAGGGAAGAAATAAAGAGATTCATTTTTTTTTTTTTTTTTTTTATGGTAACAGCAAATAGAGTTGAAAGAGATGAGTTTTAAGCTGTCGCTTGAAGCTTGTCAGGGAATCAGCATTCCGGATAGGGGTAGGAAGATCGTTCCACCAGCCAGGAACAGTAAAAGAAAATGTTCTGGATAGTGATTTCGCACCTCTCTGTGATGGTACCACAAGGCGTCGCTCACTAGCAGATCTCAGAGTTCTGGAGGGGGTGTAGATTTGCAATAGCGAGTGCAGATAAGCAGGTGCAGTAGCTGTGGTTGTCCTATATGCAAGCATCAGAGTCTTGAACTTGATACGAGCCGCAATTGGGAGCCAGTGCAAGGAGATAAAGAGAGGTGTAACATGGGCTCTTTTGGGCTCGTTGAAGACCAGCCGTGCTGCTGCATTCTGAATCATTTGTAGAGGTTTGATTGTGCATGATGGAAGACCAGTCAAAAGAGCATTGCAGTAGTCCAGTCTGGAGATGACAAGGGCCTGGACAAGAAGTTGTGTAGCCTGCACTGTTAGAAAGGGCCTGATCTTTCTGATGTTGTGCAAAGCAAACCTGCAAGATCGAGTAGTCTTTGCAATATGATCTTTGAAAGACAGCTGGTCATCAAAGATGACACCCAGATTCCTGATTGAGTTTGAAGAAGTGATTGTGGAAGAGCCCAGCTGGATGGTGAACCCATGCTGTAAGTTTGGAGTGCAAGGAAAAACAAGAAGCTCAGTTTTTGCCAAGTTAAGCTGGAGGTGATGTTCTTTCATCCACGTTAAGATGTCCGCCAAGCAGCCTGAGATCCGTGCAGGTACTGTTGGATCATCTGGTTGAAATGAAAGATGGAGTTGTGTGTCGTCAGCATAGCAATGGTAGGAGAAGCCATGTGACTCTATGATGGGACCCAGTGATGTTGTGTATATGGAGAAGAGGAGAGGACCAAGAACTGATCCCTGAGGAACTCCAGTGATCAGTTGATGTGTTTTGGATACCTCTCCTCCCCAGGTTACCGTGAATGACCTACCGGTGAGATAGGATTCAAACCAGCGAAGCGGAGTTCCTGTGATGCCCAGCGATGAGAGGGTGGACAGGAGGATCTGATGGTTGACGGTGTCAAAAGCAGCGGATAAATCAAGCAGAATTAGAACTGATGATTTAGAATCAGCTTTTGCTGTCCGCAAGGCTTCAGTAACTGACAGTAGCGCAGTCTCAGTTGAGTGGCCCCTCTTGAAACCTGACTGGTTAGGATCCAGTAAGTTGTTCTGTGAAAAGAACAATGATACCTGGTTGAAAACAACTCGTTCGAGGGTTTTTGCTATGAATGGAAGCAGAGAGACCGGTCTGTAGCTGTCAAGAAGTGAGGTGTTCAGTGTTGGTTTCTTAAGCAGTGGGGTTACCCGAGCCTGCTTAAAAGAAGTTGGAAAAGTGCCTGTGAGGAGCGATGTATTTATGATGTGTGTGAGTGCTGGTAAGACAGTAGGAGAGATTGCTTGAAGAATGTGTGAGGGGATGGGATCAAGTGGGCATGTTGTAGGGTGGCTGGAGAGGAGAAGTTTTGATACTTCTGTCTCAGTGAGGGGACAGAAGGAGAAAGTGAGAATGTTCGAAGTGGGTGTGGTGGGTTGTAAGTCATGTGTATGAGGGGCTAAGAATTGTTTGCTGATTGTTCGAGTTTTGTCTGTGAAGAATTGTGCGAAATCATTAGCTGTTAGTGTAGTGGTGGGTGGTGGTGGAGGGGGACAGAGGAGAGAGTTAAATGTTTTGAAGAGATTGCGCATGTCAGAAGCACTATTGATCTTGTTATGATAATATGAGGATTTGGCAGTGTGGAGTTGAGTAGAAAAAGCAGAAAGCAACGATTGGTACATACTCAGGTCAGACGGGTGTTTAGATTTGCGCCATTTTCTTTCTGCTTGCCTGAGTTTGGACCGATGTTCACGAAGAACATCAGTCAGCCAGGGGTTAGAGGGGGTAGCCCGTGCTGGCCTGGTGGAAAGAGGACAGATATCGTCGAGACAAGACTTTAAGGTGTTGCATAAGGTGTCAGTGGCTGCATCCACATCCAGAGATGAGAAATGGGTAGGTGAGGGAAGAGAGGAGGAAAGTACAGAGGAAAAGTGTGAGGGTGAGAGGGAGCGTAGGTTTCGTCTGAAAGTAACCGGTAGAGGGGTTGGTGATGCATAGGTTGAAAGATGAATATTAAATGTAATAAGGAAATGGTCAGAGACGTGTAGGGGTTTGACCAGGATGTTGTCAGCGATACAATTGCGAGTGTAAATTAAGTCAAGTTGGTTGCCAGATTTGTGAGTGCTCGTAGTGGTAAGGCGTTTGAGATCAAATGAGGCAAGAAGTGAATGGAAATCTGTAGCATAAGGCTTGTTAAGATGAATGTTAAAATCACCAAAGACCAAAAGTGGACTGCCATCTTCTGGAAAAGAGGATAGCAGTCCATCCAATTCTTCTAGAAAGGTGTTTAGAATTTGGCCTGGAGGGCGGTAAATGACCACAACCTGGAGTTTTACAGGAGCTGTGAGTGTTATTGCATGACATTCAAATGAGCTATGATTGCCTATGGGTGAATGTGTTGTGTATTTCCACTTGTCAGAAATGAGCAGACCAGTTCCCCCACCCCGCCCAGTCTGACGCGGAGTGTGAGAAAAAGTAAAATTCTTAGAGAGAGCAGCGGGGGTTGCTGAGTCTTCTGGACGAATCCAGGTCTCAGTCAAGCCCAAGATGCTAAGATCAGATTGTATGGAATAAGCAGAAATGAAGTCTGCTTTGTTAACTGCGGACTGACAGTTCCAGAGGCCAACAGAAAAAGCAAGAGGTGGAGTAGAGGATGTAGCGATAGGACGTAGGTTAGCAAGATTGCGATGCCGTTTGCGTGAGGAGTTAGTGCGTGGTTGAGTGACAACCGGAATATATTGAAAACACATGATAGAATTGGCAGGCAAAAGAGAGGATAGAGAAAATGAAAGAAGTAGCCTACCTGTGTGCGTTGTCGGTTTCGTTGCTCGGTTAAAGTCGCGCAGGAAAAGTCGCAGGTCTTTACTTTCGTCGGTCTTCACGCGAGGAGGCTGAACGCGAGGGCTGAACGCGAGGGCTGAACGCTTCCGCTGACGCTTCCGCGTCAGCTTTCAGATGTCAAATAAATACTCAATCGAACGATAATTAGGGGGAAAAAGCCGTTACGCCTACTGCTTAATTCACCCGAAAGCAAGGCAAATGGCTCAAATAGAAACTAAACCGAGACACTTAAGTGCTTGCAGGAAGGCAGCAATAACAATAACAACAGCTTGGTTTCGCCGACGGCTTACTAGTCTAATTTTAATAAGTGCTATCAAAACTACAATTTCAAATTACACCACGATAATAGTTACTAAAATGTACGAAACGAAAAAGAAAAGTTCTAGCAGCAACTTGCAAAGTACACAACTCTAAATGAAATAAAGTATTACGCAAACACTTACGCTTAGCGCGCTGTGTCAACTCTGTGTGGTTGCTAGGGTGGTCAATAATGGTTGCTAGGGTGTGGCTAGGAAGTGTCTATGGTGATCCATTATTTGGCTGTTTGCTGCCCCAAATCAAACGACCCCACCCCCATGTCTCTATGACACTGTGATCCAAAGATATCCATCTGGGCATTTTATAATGGGGGTCTATGGGTTCTGTTGCTAGGGTGCCCTAAATGGTTGCTGGGGCGTGGCTTGACAGCTTCACAGTGATCCTGAGTCTAATTGGTTGTCTGAGTAAAATGAGCCCGCCCCCATGTCTCTGACATTGTGATGCAGAGTTATGTTCAATGCAAAATTCCTATGTAAACTACCATAGTAGGAAAAAAAATTATTTCATGGGGCTTCCCTCACCATAGTATCTCCCATAGGCAACTTTGGGGTGCTCTAGCGCTCCAGGTCTACAACTTATACCCCATTGCGAGGTATCTCGCACAGCTTGTCAGCCTCTACAAAATGTGGCGATTCACGTGTTTCTACGAAATTCTCGCTCGGAGCTACGATCCATTAAATTTGGCTGTAATGCACTGTCTAGGGGATTTTTCGGCCGATTTTTCATCCCGTGTACGATCACATTACACCCGATTGCTTATAAAAGTCATAGCACACCATTCCTGAATAGGCCGCACGATTTGACGCCAATTTCGTGGGTCTGTGACAAAAGCTGCGGGACGAGTTACGCATCAAACATTGTACGGAAGAAGTAGTAGCAGGTGTGCTATGACTTTTATAAGCGATCGGTTGTACGATGTTCGCACATTGACATCTTATCAACCAACTAATAAGTAATGACCTAAAATCTTCATCATAGCCACACCCAAGCAACCACCCGAGTACCCTAGCAACTGCATAGCAACACCCTAGCAAACACATAGCAACACCTAAGCAATCACTCTGGGTACCCTAGCAACCACATAGCAACACCTTAGCAACCACCCTCGGTACCCTAGCAACCGCACAGCAACACCCTAGAAACTGCCCCAGGTACCATAGCAACACCTTAGCAACCACCCTGATTACCCCAGCAACCGCACAGCAACACCCTAGAAACTGCCCCAGGTACCATAGCAACACCTTAGCAACCACCCTCGGTACCCTAGCAACGGCCCTAGCAATCACCCTGATTACCACAGCAACCGCATAGCAACACTCTAGCAACCACCCTGGGTACCCTAGGAACCGCCCTAGCGACGGCATTGGTTACCCTAGCAACGGCCCTAGCAACCTTCCTGGGTACCCTAGCAACCGCCCTAGCAACCAACCCAAGTACCCTAGCAACTGCCTAGCAAAATCATAGCAACCGAGTGCCGAGTTTTGCCACTGCAAGCACCATTCACATTTTCTTCAGGAAATGTACATTCTAGTTATTATTATTATTATGGGGCGAGCAGGTTTCGGCTGCTTTCCTAAGCCGCGTTACGACCTGGCCTGCGGAAGGTGAAGCGTCAGATGGTTCAGGACGAGATTTGAGTGGAGGTGAAGGAAGATTAACGCAGCAAGATGGTCGGCATGTCCAAGCAAGGGGCATGGATGTGGTGGGAGCATGCAGATACCTGTAAAATCACTTGGGCAGAGCTTTAGAAAGCTGAATCATCACGCATTAAGTTCCTTGTCCAATCAGTTTATGATGTCCTCCCGGACCCAGCCAACCTGCATACCTGAGGCCTAGTCAATATTCCCGAGTGCAAAATTATGGCCTGCAATGCATGTTTTGATGTAAGATACTCTACCATCTTCACAGCTATATCTTTCTAAAATATTAAAAGAAAGTTTCCTTCTTAGCACAACAAGTGTTCCTCGTGATTTACTATCCAATGAGGATGATGCGGCTACATAATAAAACTTATTTGAAAACCTCTGGACATCAGGTTTCCTCAAATGTGATTCTTGAATGAAAGCTAGGTCCACCTTATGTCTATGCAAGTAATCGAGGCAGGCAGTACGCTTAGTAGGACCATTCAGTCCATTGACATTCCAAGAAATTATATGAAAATTTTCCATTGTCATATACTATCAATATTAAGTACCATCAATAAACAAAACAATATGCATGACATGATAAACTTGGTCTTTAAAGAAACACCTAATATCACAGAGAGAGAAATTCCCACCCACCCTGGTCGCCACAACCCCATGAACACCCAACTTCCCACAAAAACACAAGAACAAAATAGAAGAAACACTTCTAGTGAATACAAAAAACATTGGTAATAACAGCAAAAGAAAAAGTATGGGTGACCATTGCCCAACTGGACAACGTGACCCAGAGAACGGCGGCAGACTTAATAGCGCCACTCACCCACTCAATGATAACAAATTGCTAATAAGTATGGTAATAATGCCAGAAAAGCCATTAATATAAATCAAATGTTCAAATTACACTAGCTCGCTTTAACCGTTTACTCAAGAATACCGGTACGGACCTTTTAAGAATACTTTCAGAAAAGTCACTTTATCCTTCTTCTACTCACTTATGTGACCTCACTAACCAGAAAATCTTCAACCTCCAAAGGGTACTTGAAGATGTGCTGTGTCGATCCTCGAGCAAGTTTAAGCTGTGCTGGATATAACAAGAAAGTTTGAAAGCCCATTTTCTGTGCCTTGTTTGTAACCTCCGAGAAAGCGCGACGACGATTCAGAGTGAAAGCACTGTAATCCGCAGAGAAACGGATATCTTTCCCGTCGACTTTAACTGGCGATTTCCTGGACGCTCTGAGGATTCGATCTCGGTCTGTGTAGCGCAGCATCTTCATGATAACCGTGCGTGGCCTGCCAGTGTTGTTGGGGGGGCCGATGCGATGAGCTCTCATAATCTCCGGTTTTCCGTCGGTCAATGAAGGGAACCATCCTGGTAGAGAGTCCGATATATACTGCATGAGATTCACGTTTTTCACGCCTTCCAGAAGGTTCATAATGCGAACATTATCGCGCCGGCTTCGGTCTTCCAGATCAGCCAATTTCTCCTCGTGACTCGCCATTTTCGCGGTGCATGTCTCAAAGTTTTTCTCCGTTTTGCAAACTCTGTTGTTCAAGATAGAGTATCTATCACGCAGTTCTCTTACCCCGCTGGAACAGCTGGAAAGCTCTTTCTGAATGTTGTCCAGTCGGTCTTGAAGAGTTTTAAATTGCATTACAATAAACGACTGTTGCTTTTCCATAGCCGATGCAATCATGGCAGAGAGAGATTCCTCCATCTTTTCCGCGTCGTGTATTTGTTCACGAATTACTTGCCTACCGGCTGATTTTGCTTGACGTGATGACATGTCGCTGTTGCCCAATACCACTGATAAAAGAATGGCCAAATAGATTGATATATTTACCGGAAAAAACAAATAAAATGAGTAGGGTCTGCGGAGATTTGTTTATTTCCTATGTTTACCTGTTATTCATATCCCTGACAGCAAATTTCATCCGGCCTGATTCTGGCCCACACTCCTGCAAATCCGCAAAACGGACTTGGGCCAGTGTCTTTTGGCACAACGGGCCAATACCGGCACGCATCTGGTTTTCCGCTCATCTGGGCCAGCACTGGGCCAGCTCCGTACCAGACTCGGCCCGGATCCGCTCTGCGATAGTAGACCGTGCCCACTGAAACCAGACACGGGCCGGATCCATCTAGGACTGTGATACAGCACTGAAACGGATGTTGACGGATATAACGCAGATTTGCCGGTTGAAAACGAATCTGGCACAGAGTCAGATGCTGTCTGGGATAGGGCTGACATGGGTAAGGAAAATTATTGTAATCTGAGAACTTAGATTATTTAGATTTTTTAAAACGTATATAATCATATTTTGGCAGAGATTATATACTGCCATTTTTAATAAAGATAATCTGGGAAACTGTAAAACACATTTTATTAATATTTAAAATAAATAATTTTAACCATTGTAAGTAAAGTTTTCCAAGCCAGACAAAATCAACTCGGATAAGGGCCCTTATCTAAATGATCTAACTACTGACAAAAACTTGGATATGTTATTTCTTACTGAAACCTGGCAAACACCGAATGACTTCATACATCTTAACCTGCTTACGCCGAACGGATATCAATACTTGTTTAAACCGCATCTACATGGTAAAGGGGGGCGGCCTGGCTGTGATCTACCGGAACTCACTCCTAAGTCTTTTGAGTACATGGCTCTGAAGGTTGGCTCAAGCTGCCCTCTTGTAATTATTCTAATTTATAGGCCACCTAAGCAGCAAACTGAATTTTTCTCAGATCTTTGTGAACTATTAACATTAGCTTCTGCTGCACCATCCCATGTCATCTTACTTGGTGACTTTCACATTCATGTTGACATTGTCTGCTCAAACAGCACTCAATTAAAGACTGTCCTGCACTGTTTCAGTCTCACTCAGAATGTTAATTTCCAAACCCACACTCATGGTCATACACTTGATTTAGTTTGTACGTCTGGTGTGAACAACATCTTCAGCAGTAGTCATGCTATCCCTGTCTCTGATCATGTATTTATTACTTTTGACGCTAATGCATCCTACTAAATGTACTGTTAATACTATCATTTCATATTGCAAAATTAATGCTATTAGTGTTAATACCTTCACTGCTTCTGTCACTTCCTCTACTATCTCTGATGTTTTCAAATTCACCTGTCCATCTATGATATCTGACCTGTATCATTCTGTTATTACTGACATTTTAGATGAGCATGCTCCAGTTAGGACCAGGTCTGTTCCTTTGTCCCACATGTCCCCCTAGTATAATGCTGAGCTTCGTGCTATAGGTAGACAGCTTGAAAGCCTATTTAGAAAATCTGGCTTGACTGTCCATTTTCAATTATTTTCTGAACATATTGGGCATTATAAAACTGCCTTGAATGTAGCACATTCTTCCTATTTTTCTAACATCATCAATAACAAAGGCCAAAAGCACTGTTTAGCGTGATTAACAAATTAGTCCAGCAACCAAGCCATAGTCCCAGACAACATGAATGTGCTGATTTGTGCTGCTCTTTTTTGCGTGGGTCTCTTGGCACTGAATCGACCACTTCTACTTGTGAGCAAGCTCAGTCTACTCAACTGTTAAATAATTTCACTTTGACAAATCCAACCTTAATTGCTGAAATAATACAGAACTCTAATTCTTCCTCATGCCAGTTAGATCCTGCACCCACTTTCCTTTTGAAACACTGTCACTTCTGCTCCTATCTCACACTTATTAAATATGTCCTTTATCTCTGCCACTGTTCCAATTTCACTGAAAACTGCTGCTGTTACTCCTGTTCTTAAAAAATCAAACCTGGACCCAGCAGATTTCACCAACTATCATCATCATCTCCAATTTACCATTTATCTCAAAAGTTATGGAAAAAGTTGTTGCCAATCAGCTACAGTCTGATCAGTTTGATGCATTCCAATCTGGTTTTCGCTCTCATCACAGCACTGAAACTGCTTTAGTTAAGGTTGTCAATGATCTTTTACTTTCTGGTGACTCAGGTAATCTCTCCATCCTTCTACCGCTTGATCTTAGCCCAGCATTTGATACTGTCTGTCACAAGATATTACTCTCTCGCCTCTCAGAGATAGGTGTCTCAGGTGCTGCACTATCCTGGTTCTCTTCCTGTCTCACTGACAGACAATACTACACCACTATGCACAATTATAAATTTTACTTAATCAGGGTGTTCCCCAGGGCTCTGTTCTTGGGCCATTACTATTTATTACGTACATCATGCCACTTGGAATTATTATCCGTCATCATGGTTTTCATTATCATTGTTATGCTGATGACATTCAGATGTATACTGCTTGCCGACCGGATTCTATTTACCAGACCACATCATTAACTACCTGTGTTAATGAATTAACGGCCTGGCTAAATTCCAATTTTCTCAGTTTGAATTTGAGCAAAACAGAAATTTTAATTACTGGCCCTCCATCTTTAACAAAACATATAGTAAATGTTTCCAGTTTCAGCATTGATGCTATAACAATTTTTCCAGCTTTTTGCTGGAATACCAGCTGTACCGTTTGTTCTGTGTATCTGTCTTGTACTTACTAATCTTTGTTTGTTAATTATTGACACTGTCCTTTGTTTTTCCAACATGTCCTCCAATTTATACGACCGACTAAAGTCGTTTTCACAAATCCTCAAATACGTCTCTGTAAAGCGTATTCAACATTTGCTCCCTTATCAGTAACAGGTATCTAACTCAACCTTAGCATTATGTGTAGGTCAATTAGTAGCGCGTTGCACTGCGGAGTGGTATAATCATATGAACACAGGTTCGATTCCAAAGAACGCATATGTTTTCATTGTATGTTTTTTTTTTTTTAAATATGCACTAGAAATCATGATTTTGCACTATTTCTGTAAGGGGTAGGTTTAGGGTAGGGTTAGGTGTGGTCATATATACGAATTACACCTAGTAAAACACGTTTAAATTACCCTAAAATCGTATAAAAACTCATACGTCATTCGATGACTTCAGTTCCAACGCGACACTGTCATTATTTTTACGACCGCTAGAGGGCGCTTAACTTTAAAACGTAAGAATGGATCGTATTCGGTCGATTCAAAAACGTACAACTGGGACGTATTTTCTTTGAGGACAGTCTCTCTGGACTAGGCAAATGTCTACTGTCCACTTAATTGATTGTGTAATTAATGTAAATCGACTGTTTATTATGCTACTGTTCTGTAAAGTGTCCTTAAGCTTGGGAAAGGCGCTATATAAATTCAGAAATTGCAGAAATTGAAAAAATCAGTTTTTAAGTGTGCAGTAGATATAGCTATTTAAAGTATGTTCATTTGGTTTTAAAGAGTTTATATAATGGGTTTAACATTTTGGATAAATACATTATTACAGTAATTCAGTACAGTAATTATTTTAAAATGTAAATAATTTGTATGGGTGTTTTTGTATGGGTGTTTGAAGAGTTCTGTAGGTTTTTAAGATATGTGTATTTTAAAATGACCCTTTGACTTTGCTGTACAAAAGCACAGAGAAAATATGAAAATAGTATATTTCTCTGCAAAACAGGATCTCAGCCTAATTGAAAATCACCAGACAGTGATCAGGCTAAGGAATCTAACGGTCTATCCCTATCACAGAGCCTACAGGTCTGACTTTATTCTGGATTTGTGAATCTGCAGAGCTTCAGCACCATGGACAGCAGCTGATCCAGAGCTCAGAGCAGCAGTGGATGTGACCACTACTAAAGCAGCAACGGGCATCCATACATTACAGTCATGACTATTGCTGGTTCACTGCTGCATTTTCCAAATCTTGCAATGGGAAGGCAGTAAGTGTAGAAAGACATCTTCACAGCTGAAATTATTTGGCTTATCTAAAACCAGAAAATTATAGTCAACTGGGTGTTCAGTGCCATTCTTATGGGCACCTCAATCATGGGTATTGAGGATGGAATAGAGTGCTGTTGTTCCTGCCGCTACTGAGACTTGAACCTGTGACCTTCCAACTTTAATCAATTAGCCATGACTGCCCTGAATCAATCATACAAAACAAAAAACTTAAGTCCATTCAATATTCTAATTTTTTTAAACTCTGGGGCCTTTTACCTTCTTCCAGAAAGAAGCTTTAAAAACTCAAGGTAAAATGGGTGTGTGGAATCAGATATTATCCCTGTAGTGCTCCTATGCACTGCCATCCAACCCAGTTCATCAAGATGTGTTTGCTTGCATCCTATTATTTTTTCACCCTTCTTGTCCTGTGCAACATATTCTTATTCCTCACACCCAGGTTTTCATACCAAGCTGTGATATTAAACACTAAAATACTCTCAACATGGCTTTTATAAACCATTTCCAAAACAAGTGGCCTAAAGTCAAAACTTTTCAGTTTCTGCATTAGAAATATCTTTTGAATTGCTTTCCTAACAATGCTATCCACATTTTCATCAAAAATCATCCCTGTATCCAAACATGTTTCCACGTTATTCATTAAGATTAACATGAAAAATCCCTTCTGTCCTTCATTTTTCTTACATTGACTTGTAAAGCATTCTGTTTGCATCAGTCTTGAAGAGCCACAATATTTTGAAGTCTGTTCACTCAGTATTTGACTCTTCAAACAAAGTAGCACCAAGACCATCTCAGCATACTTGAAAAGATCAGCTGTTAATTTGTAGCTCATTGGTTTATATTGAAAATAAAAGTGGTGCCCCTGCATTTAAACCAAATTGATTTGAAAACATGCCCTTCATTAACACTTTCTGAGAACGATTTGAAAGAAAAAATGTAATCCAATATATTATGGCAGAATTTATATTCATATTGTAAAGATGTGGTTTGTCTCTCCTCTACTTTTGGTAAATGTTCAATACTAATGACTGGGAACAACACAGAGATGCTCTGACCACAACAATTTGCCCTTGTCAAAATTGCTCAGATCTTTATTCCTGCCATTTATAACAGGTGAAATTCTGAGTGCCAAGAGCAGTTTTTTACTTTAGTTGAAAGAACATACCAGTCAAAACACCTGAAAATACTGATTAAAAACTGACCTCTTGCCATGTAAGATCACAAATATTACAGTAGAAAATTTTAATAATTTTATTACTGTATCTGGACAAGAGTTTTTAATTAGATTTTAAAAAGTAGAGTTATAACACCGATACTGAAAGACAAGTAGCTGAGGATAAACCTAGGAGGATATTCAGAGAGGAGCTCAGCTCTGTTGGGCTCAAACCTAAATTAGCCCCTGGTTATACAAAGTGTAACCAAGAAAAACTCCAACTGTCATGACAAATTTTAGACATCAGTCTATAAAGTCTGAAATGTGATGTGATTTAAGAATCAAGGCCACATTTAATTAATTTAAGCCAGAGGAGATCTGGTCCTCCTAATGAGCCTGATTTCTTTCAAGGCTTTTTTCTCCACTACTGTCACCTGCTCCTTTCCATTGTCTCCCTCAGCCTGCTCAGTTGGGAGCAATATTCTGAAATTATCATCAGGGCCTGTTTACACCTGGTCACCTTATGCATTTTCTCTGATCGGATAGCTATCTGATTGTAAAAAGACTAGATGTAAATGCCCTCTAAAATGCTTGAGACTGTTTAAATGCAGTCGCTCAAATCACATCAGGAGGTGGTCTGGGCCGCATTCCGGATGAAACTGGACAAGTGTAAATGCATTTGGTTGTTGAAACCACATATGTAAATTGTATTCCTCCCAAAATGTTAAAATAATAAACGTGTAAGAACATTTTATAGGCTATATGATGTTATAGTCAGATATGCCAGTGCTAATGCAAGACGCATCACTGCGGATGAGTAGCTGAATATTTTTTCAGCAAGCTGAAACCCAAACTGCTGAAGACACTCAACACACAATCATCATTAAAAGCAGTCTAAATTAGACTAAATTATCTTAAATTAGCCAATGTCATGCTCTCTCCAACTGCAGTCTGTGATTATGAAATTAGCCAATGATGAATAAAATGCAGCGCATATCAATTTTTAATCTGCTTTTGTTGACGTTAACTCTGTTACATTTGCATATAGCATGGAAACTGAAGACTGTACAGATATCAGTTTTGTGGAGACACATTTATGTGGCCAAGTGTAAATGGAACAGTTTTAAAAAATCAGATAGCCATCTGATCAGACAAAAAAAACTTCCTTCATAAATTGAGTTTAATAACTAATGAACTTTAATTATCTAACAATAATAACACATAATAATGTCATTTAAATTTTAATCTGTGAATGTAAAAATCTAAAGTTTTCATCATATTTCATATTCACAAAAGTGTGTCTTGGGACAAATCAAAATTGAATTATACTGAATTATACAAAACAACTGAATTATGGCGAAGCAGATGTTACATACACAACAGTTCAAATGTATGAGACAAAAAAAGTCAAACTTATAAAGAGAATAATGCAAATGGACTGTGTTTGCAAATGACGTTTCAGGTATCTTTCATATGTGAAGCTCCTTTTACACCAAAGACATGTGAAAGGTTTTTCTCCAGTGTGAAGCCTCATGTGAATCTGAAGGCTTGTGTTCTGATTGAAACTCTTTCCGCAGTGGGAGCAGGTAAAAGGTTTCTCTCCAGTGTGAATTTTCATGTGAACCTTAAAGTTTCCTTTAAACCTGAAACTCTTTCAACAGGCATGGCACGTGAAAGATGTCTCTCGAGAAGCTCTTCCCACACAGTTTGCAGGGATAAGTCCTCTCTTCAGTGTGAGTTTTCATGTGTGAATCAAGGATTGATTTATGTCTGAAACTTTCCACACTGATCACATGGAAACGGTTTCATTCCAGAGTGACATTTCATGTTTTAAGGCTTTCTTTATGCGAGAATCTCTTTCCACATTGTTGGCATTTGAAAGGCTTCTCTTCATTGTGAACTTCCATGAAGTAACTGTTAGATTCAGTCTTCTGAATGTTTTTTTAGTTTCAGACTGTATGGATGTTTCAACAGACATGAAATCATGTCTCTCATATTGATCTTTCTCTTCTATCTTTGTCAGTTCTTGTCTCTCTTCTTTCGGTGCCATCAGGTCTAAAGTGAAAAAGAAAAATACAAGTTAGTGGCACTTCAATGGCTTAAAGCAACAGAAGAATCAACAAAACTGATATATTATAGTCCAGTCACTCCTGGTCTTAGGGACCGCTCTCCTCATTTTGTTTGTCTTCCTTATTTGAAAAACCAGATCATTAAGAGAACTCAGTGTATCAGTTAAGGGAAACTTACATAAACGTAAAAATTAAATCACATTTTTCTGTAATCAGTCCCGATAAATCACATAGTATAATGTTTATAATTTCATAATTTGATACTGAATCACCAAATGAATGTAGAAACAACATATAGATGATTGAGGTTGGAAGTGGGACATTTTAAAAGTAGTGCTGGTTTTTTTTTTTTCCAAATCTGACACAAAACCGACTTTCTGCCTGTTCGTTATGGCCATTTAAGACTTTTTAGTGAATTGAAAAGTTTCACATCAAACAAAACCACTTCAATTGGGATGCTCCTATGACATTCTTCAAAAATATCCCTCATTTCTGTAGTGCTGGGCATTTTCATAAGGCTCAAATGAGTGAGTTCAGCTTTGAGAATGAAAAACAACCTGTTTGTTCCTCTGTATCTTCTTGTTTGACTGTAAATGTTTCTTCAATCCTTATCTTGTCACACACTTTAATAAACACCATCGTTATAATATTGTCACATGGATCTCAGTCGCTCCACCAGGAATTTTTGTGTGTTTGGACGCTTGGTCTTGTTGAAGATGAACAATTGAGAAACCCAAACATAAATGCAACTTAAATATTTGGGTGTGTCTCAATCTGCTCCCTAGTTACTGTGCTGCTAAATGAGTCAAGAGTGAGAGTTCATGGCCTTAAATGACCTGATTAGACACATACACACAGACATACAGAAAAAGCATTTATGAATTACATTTGCTATTAGGTTAGTGTTGCTAACTGTTCTATAATACACAGGGTTCCCACGGGTCATGGAATTTCTGGAAAATCATGGGATTTTAAAAGGTCTATTCCAGTCATTGAAAGTCAGGGAATTTAATATTTTTTGGTCCAAGTCATGGAATATCAGGGATTTTTGTTTGTTGCTTTAAATTTTAGTTTCCATTTAGCAAAATGTAATTTTTCTATTTGTGTTTTACCATTTTATTCCCTTCCCCCACGTCAACTAGCAATCACTTACGTCAAATACAGGCACCAGGCTGCACCTGATAACTAAGGCAAACATGCCTGGAAAATGTACATTTCAAGAGCTACATAATGTCCACTTCAAAGACTGGGCGTGAAAAGTAGATGATAGAGAAGCAAAAATAAATGTGAAGAAATAAAAAAAAAACCCTGAATGATGAACTTGATTACAAAGAGAAAATCCTTCAGAGTGTTTAACCCCTGAGATCATAAAAAAAATAAATTAATTTCTGTAGAAATAGTACAGAAAAAGCCAGTTTCCGCCACTAAATAAAAAATAAAAAAGGTTATTGCGACTGATCTCACAATTCTGACTTATTTTCTCACAATTGCGTGATACAAACTCGAGAGAAAAATTTGCAATTACGAGTTATAAAGGCAGAATTGCATGATATAAACTCACAATTGAGAGTAAAGTCAGAATTGTGTGATATAAACTCGCAATTCTGTGAATATATCAGTATTTTTTCTCCTCAGAAATGAGCTTATATCTCACAATTCTGAGAAAAAAAGTCAGAATTGCAAGATACAAACTCGCAACTGCAAAAAAAAGTCAGAATGCGAGTTTTATCTTTATCTTTTTTTTCATTTAGTGGCAGAAACGGGCTTCCATAGTTTTGTACTAACAACGTTTGTAAACAAGTAAATAAAGCTTGCAAATGGATGGATCCGTTCATTATAGATCATGGAAATTCAGCTTTTTAGTCAGTGAAAGTCAGGGAAAAGTCAGGGAATTTGACATTTGGCTTAGAGTGGGAACCTTGAATACAGAATTATTCTGTATTTAAGGCATCAAAGAAGCATTCTGTATGAAAGACACATGAAACACAGCCATACACCAAACCCAACAAACAGAGTGTTCCTCTATGGTTCCCATTTGGTTATTTTTGGGAATGAAATGAAAACATTCTAGGAATGTTTCTTTTGTTTTATAGCCCAAGGAGAACCTTCCCAGAATATTCCCTGCTAAATATGTTATTTTTAGTTTCATTTTCATAACCATGTGAACTAATTCAAATGTTGCTGATGTTTCTGAGTAATGACCAGAAGCGAGACTACTCTAATGCTAAAATGTGCATTTGTGATAAAAAAAAAGGCAGAAAAAGCTTTAAATCAAGTGTACAAATTAAAACCCTAAACACATATTATAATGTTCAGGTAAATACAATGTTATAGCTGAGTAATAAGCAATGATTAAGCACTGTGTGAAAAGCTTATAATAAACGCGTGGTACAGTACAAATATTTCGAGTGCCCCTTTTCTGTCACTTATTTTCCGTTTCTGAAGTTGGCAACAATAATTATAATTATTACTGTTGTCATTATTATCTGTTTATTTAATACTTGTATTTAATAGATTACACTTTCACAAAAAAATCAGAAATGACTTGTTTGTAAAAGTTGTCATTGCACTTTGTTTGTAGCATTTGCTCTTCAAATCACACATTATTAATTTATTCATTATAGAGCAAAATGAGAGCACTGTTTCTGTTACTCATATACTCCTAAAAATAACGTCTACTAATGATAGATGAATTATCACAAATTACACTTGTTTAATTAATCAATAATTCAGCAATTTAATATTGGCTGTATTGATTTAAACACTTCAAATGCTTAGAAACACAAACATTTCTTCAGCCGAATCACACAGACGCAGGAGAGTGGCGCAGACTTATGACGTCACATCACCAGACCAAAATAAAAGTCGTCATCACGCGGCTGACTAAAATATAAAAATGCTAATTTAAATGCAAGAAGAGTTTAGAATTTATTTCTTGCTAAAATAATTATTTAAATACATGTTGTCCAATGAGATTAATGAAAAAATTAAGATCTACAAATGAAAAAGTATGAGATTCTGTCTAAAAGAACTTTGATGTGATTTAATGTAACAGAATATAATCTCAATGTTACTTATAGGGTTTATATCCACACACACATATACATTTTCTATTATTTTAATGTTTTATCTAATTATCTGGGAGAGAGCATTTTGTGCTCTCAAACTCTATCTGAGAGAAAATGCAGAGGTATGGACAAATATATTTATTGTGTGTTACAACTGTGAGCCTTTTTATGAGGAAACTTGGTTTGATTTTCTCGCTGTTGGTCATTTACGTTAGTCTCCCGAGACCCGAAACAGCCATCCTTTTTAGGGAATGCCAAAATGAGTGGGAAACAGTTGAGTTTCTGTCTTACTATATCTATAATTAACTATTTAGATGGTTTCACAAAGCGACCCAGAAGTGACATGGTCAGTGTCTTTTCCTACAAAAACTGATCCAATCTCCACACCTCTTACGTCTCTGTTGTATCGCAGGATATAGAATATATACATGTTGACACAATTGTTCGAAACATTTGAAACAATGCAGTCACAACATATCTTAATACTAAAACACAAATGTATTATGGAGAGTGACAACATTGTGTGCCAAAAATGAAAGCTCAATTATAATCATTAATTATTAATAAAAAATGGAAAACAAATAAGATTATTGAGCACAATATCAAAAATGTTGTAACACTTCGAGCATTTGTGTCTAAAACAATTATGTATTTTTAATATATTGTTAAAAATATAACATAGGGGATATTAATGTTTAAATTATATTTTGGTACACGTATAAAGCTGAATCACAATAAAGCTCACCTGAACTTAAACTAGTTTGATAATACTTGTCCTAATGTAAAAATAAAATTCAAAATGCTTTTATTTTTGGTACACAGTTGTCACAATGCATTTGCTAGTATTTTAGTAGTACAAATTATTGTGACTGCTCTACATTCTTTATCCCACCAAAAGAGAATCACAAGAAAATCACCACAAGAAAGAGGACAAGAGGTACAGACAACAGATCAGTTTTTGTAGGGAAAGACTGCCTATTGAAATGTTTAGCCAAGTCACTACTGATTTTTGAACTAATCAGTCATCAACCAAATTTATAACACTTGTGTATTAGAATTAGTAGTAGTATTGTGAATTTCACTGACATTCTAGTATAGGGTCACTTTTAAAACATCTAAATGGTTATAGATAGATTCCCTGGAAAGGTAAACAGGTGTTTCATGGATTGGGAGGCTAGCATAAACTGACTGACAACGCCATCTGCTGTTTATGGAAAAGGGAGTTGCTCAATTCCATTTGTGAGAAAATCAATCATGATTTTTAGGTTTTTCTTGTCTGTAAAACTCATTCCACACTGATGACATTTAAGCAGGTCCTTCTTGAGTAAATCTTCATGTGGTACTTAAGATTCACTTTTTGGTTGAAACGTCTCTCCAGTGTGAATTTTCATGTGGACTTCAAGGTGTTGTTTTTGACTGAAACTGTTTCCACACAGATGGCGTGATTCCATGTGTCTGTTAAGGTTTGCTTTATGAGTGAAACGGTTTCCACACTGATGGCAGGTGAAGGGCTTCTCTCCAGTGTGAATTCTCATGTGAGCTCCAAGATGTGCATTTTGTCTGAAACTCTTTTCACACCAAGGGCACGTGTAAGGCTTCTCCTCAGTGTGAGATCTCATGTGTATGATGAGGCTTCCATTACGAGTGAAACTGGCTCCACACCATTGGCAGGTGAAGGGCTTCTCTCCAGTGTGGACTCTCATGTGGACTAGAAGGTTTTCATGTAGACTGAAACTCTTGTCACACTGAGAGCATGTGTAAGGCTTCTCTCCAGTGTGAGTTTTCATGTGTCTGTTAAGGTTTCCTTTATTAATGAAACTCTTTCCACACTGTTTGCAGGTAAAAAGGCTCTCTATAGTGTGAATTTGCCTGTGGACATCAAGGTTTCCATTTGAATTGAAACTCTTTCCACTCTGAGAGGATCTGTTAGGCTTCTCTTTATTGTGAATTTGCATGTGCCTGTTAAGGTTTCCATGTAGACTGAAACTCTTGTCACACTGAGAGCATGTGTAGGGCTTCTCTCCAGTGTGAACTGTCATGTGTCTGTTAAAGCTTCCTTTATGAGTGAAACTCTTTCCACATTGAAAGCAAGTGGAATATCTCCTAGTTTCTGTCTTTTGAGCTTTTTTGTGTGTGGAAGTCTTTTCAGACTCTAAGGAACAAAAAGATTTTTCTTCAATTGTGAAATCATGAAGATTCTCATATTGATCTTTCTCTTCAATTTCATTCAGTACTTCCCTCTCCTCTTTCAGGGCAGTTAGGTCTAAGATGGAAAACAAACAAACAAAAAAAAGTTAATCCCAGTTTTATGGCACATAACAATCAAAATCAAATCTTGCTTGTTCAAACTCTAGTGATGGGCCGGTGTCCTACAATGTTTAGCTCCATCTTGTTCCAATAAATCTGCTAGAATTTTCTGCTAGAAGTTTTCCAAATACATTGATTAGCTTTAAAGAGCTAGTTCACCCAAAAATTTAAATTCAGTCATTAATTACTCACCGTCATGCTGTTCCAAACCCATAAGACCTTCTTCTGAACACAAATTAAGATATTTTGTAATCTAGATAATGTGAAAGCTTTCTGACCCTCTATAGACAGCAAGGGTCCTTCCACGTTCAAGAAACAGAAAGGAATAAGGACATATTTGAAATAGTAAATGTGGTTCAGTGGTTCAATCATAATATAATGAAGTGGCGAGAATACTTTTTGTGCACAAAGGAAACATCTGTGTCACCCTATAGTGCCATTTTGGAGAGTAATATGAAGCATGCTTATCTCTGAATGTAAACAAAGTGTGGCACATGAGTGTTCTACGCTAACAGCAGCACATGATTACATACATTTACATGTGCATATGTCGTGATATTCTCCAAAATTACACTAGAGTGACGCAGAGTAGAAGAATTGTTGAATAAAGTATTTCTGTTTTCCTTGTACACAAAAACTACTCTTGTAGATTCATAAAATTACGAATGAACCACTGATGTCACATGGACTATTTCAACAATGTGCTTACTGATTTTCTGGACCTTGAATGTGGAAGGACCCTTGTTGTCTACAGAGGGTCAGAAAGTTTTCTGTGGATTTCATCAAAAATCATCTTAATTTGTGTTCCGCAGAAGGTCGACAGGAACAACATGAGGGTGAGTAATTAATGAGAACATTTAAATTTTTGGCTGAACTACCCCTTTAATTGGGGTAAGAGCTAAACTCTGAAGGACAATGGCCTTCCAGAAGTAGGATTGGACACCCCTGTCCTATATCCATGTGGTGAGGGGGGCACAGCTCAGCAAAGTCTTGCCAATTTAAAGTGAAAAAACAAACAAACAAACAAAAAAAAAACGCAATACAGTACTTGCAAACTTTATTGTAGACCATCTGCGCGCCCAACCTAGAGTCAAGCCAATTTTTCGTGTCATAGCTCAGAAGCGGGCTGGGCATCAGGCAAGTTTTAAGCTTCTCCTTATTATTATACAATTTAAACACTGATCAGTTATGGTGATGTAAAAGATTTGCCACAGTAGCTGCGTTTACATTGACACTAGAAATCCAATCATAATAGGAATAGAAGCACAATCAGAAACACATCAATCGGATTGCATTGGCCAGATCTGATTCGTAAGAGGTGGGTTATCCCTCTTGTAATCCGAGCGAGGGGATTGAAACACTTGATCGGATTGAAAAACAAAAGTGGAAAGTACTGTGCATGTGCAGCAACGTTAAAATAGCGTAATGACGTGACGCCTGGGACGAGCTGTCCTTTCTGTTAAATAAAGTGTCATAAATGAGTTTTGGTCATTCTAAAATTATGCTTTTACTCCACGTCTGTGAAGTGGAGCAGCACAACATCCCACTAATTAATGTTTAAGACTCTTATCAACAGATGACTGGTTTGGGTGCGGGAAGGAGCACTTTTGCGGCTTTCTAAAGTAAGCAGCACAGCAAAACAGTTCATGTCCTGGTCTTCGCCTAATTAGGACCCGATTAGATAAATATCAAGTGTGCTTTTTCAAACAACAGTAGGAAGCTGTGTATGTTCATGCGGTATGCACATGTCAAAAGATTAAATCTGATCAGAAGCTTGTGTCATATCTTCATGTAAACAGTTGGTTTATATTGAGGTCTTAAAGGGACAGCAGCCTAAATAAACCTGCTGGTGTCTGTCATTACTGTGTTTTTTGTTTTGTTTTGTTTTTTACAGTGAACACTATGCAGTGTTATTATACAGCTGAATAGATTACTCAGTTTCTGTAATTCTGTTCTGTAATTTTATTTGTGCTATTGCTTGTCATTCATTTATTTGTTCTAATTTTATTATATACTATTTACTTGTCTTTTTTACTTTAAAGGTGCAGTATGTTAGATTGACAGCTAGTGGTTGAAATGGGTACTGCAGTCCAAAGTCAAAACATTGGAGAGAACCATTTCTACCGCTTTCTCTTTCTCAGGCTCGACGCTCACGCTGGTTTGCCAGATTGAGGACACGCGACCAGCCTTGCACTGTAATTTGATGAGTTGATTTACTGTGTTTTAATGTTCCTTTGCTATAGATCATTGTGGAGTATGTAATATTGCCAGCTAGCGGTTGAAATAGGTACTGCAATTCCATCTCAAAATCTGCACGAAATGCACATTTCAGAGTAGAATTACTGGCTATAGTTTTAGTTTTCAGAGAAACAGTTATGTAAACATAACTATCTACACACATATTATGTTATTTTTTGGGGTTAATAAGAGTCAAAAACTAACATACAACACTTTTAAATAAATTCAATTTTCAGTTTGAGTATACAGCCCAATATATTTAGCAAGGAATAAATATTCAAAAGATTGCCTCTTGTCTTATTGAAATAGAAAACTGTCACAACAGATACTGTTGCATAATTAAGTGATAGAAATTACTTTCAGATTTCAGAAGCAGATAATGGGTTCAATGTTTTGTTGTTGTTGTTGTTTTTGTTGTTGTTTTTTTCAGGTTAAATCTGTATTAATGTTACAACATAAATGCACAATGTCATAATAACAAATGCATGACGTCATAACGAGTGCACAATGTCAAAGCAGGATCCTCTCAGCTGCACTTCAAGGCAGCTTTATTATTTGTCTAGTCATGTGATCTCAACATGTCTATCAAGTAACCACTTTAATTACTACACTTATGTGACATTCTTCATAAACATCATTAATTTCTATAGAGCTGCACATTTTAATAAGAATCAACTGACTGAGTTCAGCTTTGAGAATGAAAACTAACCTGTTTGCTCCTCAGTATCTTCATGTTTGACTCTGAATGCTTCTTCAATCTTCATGTCTTCACTTTCCTCTTTAATAAACACAATTGTTCATAGTTCCTCAGTATCTTCATGTTTGACTCTAAATGTTTCTTCAATCAACATGTCTTCACTCTCCTCTTTCATGAATACCATTTTTTTGGGGTGTTTGGTCACTCTGTCCTATGGATAATTTATAAATTATTGTAAAAAATAAATGCAAACTAAATCTCTGGGTGTGTCTCAATTAGCTCCCTATCTCAGAACTGATAAGGGAGTCAGTCAGAGTGATAGTTAATGGCCTTACATGACCAAATATGAACAACTAAAACATATAAATTAAAGTTAATATTATGCATTTGTGATTTATATTTGGTATTCAATTATTTGTACATATCTAATAAATACACTTTCATGAAAACATTTGCAGTTTGTAAAAGTTGTTATTATACATGTTTGTGTTTGTCGTGAGCATGAGCTGAATCGAGTGCTTCGAATCACTGAATAATTTTACGAATGATTTGGTTCAGATGATTCGGATCATAGAACGATGTACTGATTCACATTTAAAGACCGAAATAAGATGCACCCTCTCTGTTTATATTAATATGAGGATGCGTTTTACTCTCAAAAATAACGTTGGATAAAGTATCTTCTAAAAATAATAATAAAAATTATTATTAAAATAATAATAATAAACTGACAGAGCAGTTTGTATTGATTTAAAAACAAAAAACACAAACCTTTCTTTAGCCGAATCACAACAAATGCAGGGTAGAAGGGGCGCCTCTTTATGACGTCACGTCGACTAACTAAAATAAAAGTCCTGTTTACAGACTGATATCTGATATATACATATGATAATGCATTTCCACAATTATCAGCATGGTAATTCTAGAAACTTTTATGTTTTCAACTTTTGTGTCATTCCTGGTATCCATTAAAATTTTGGCTGCATAATTCTTAGAAAACGTGAGTGACAGTGAGAGTGTTTTCAGAGAGATTTATGTCAGAAGTAAGTAAGGGAGAATTCACAGAAACATTTTAAATGGTCTATTTACCAAAACATAATATTAAGTGTTTTAATGTATATATTTGAGTGGGTTTATGTTGTAAAATCTTAGTAGGCTGCTAATGTTAACATATACTTAGCAATTTTAAAAAGCAAAAAAAAAAAGTACACATGTGAACTAATGTTAGTTTAGCTGGGGTGCTTTAGCTGTTAACGTATTCCTAATGGACAAATCCGCAGACATATTCTCCTGAACTGTTTTCAGATGCTCCAAACACTGTAGCTGAATGTGGATTCACTTGAAACAGCCTCTAAGGAGAAATGGTGCATCTTACCAACATAATTTGTTAGTATATCATAATTTTAAACATGCAGCATAAATTTCACTCCTTTTGTTCATGCCAATGTTCTAGTTTAAGTGTAGAAATCTACAATGTATTTTGTTTTATTGTGATGTGATTTAATGTGTATAATATGTATAATGTTTTAGGACAGACAACCAATGCTGCCTTCTTCTGGAAAACTGCTGCTCATTAATCAGGTGATTTGCACAGAAATATTTTTTAATACCATTCAGTTACCCAGGTTATCTTATGTTTTATTCAGTTACTGAATCTGCAAGATAGCACTTTGACTAGCCTTTTGTCCTATTTTTTAATGAAGTTTTTTTAAAAAAGCATCAGAAAATCCAACCAATTAGCAAAACACTAGTCTATATATTGCCACTTTGCCTACCTCTATTCCCAGAGGACAGCAGGCCAAATATGTTTATTCTTCACCCCTTCCTGTGTATATCTTAACAGTGATTGGGAGCGGACATCTTCAGTTCAGAGAAACATGTTTTTCTTGTGGCCAAGTGTTTACTGTGATTTTTCAGCAATGAAAACTGTACAATGTATTTAGAGAAAATGTGTTTTATTATATTTCATTTTTTCACAGGATCCTCTGTTCCTAGACTCAACCATAGAGAAAGGACATGGCAGAGGATGATAGAGGTATTGATATTTCACTTAAATTAGCCTGCTGTACTCACTGTTTCACACATACATACACTTGTGATCAAAAAATCACATTGCACAATATGCATAATGTTATTAAGCAAACAAATGTGTTTTGATTTATTATTTAGGACTGACACCAATTAAGCTATTTATTTAACAGATGTTTACATTTAGTCTGAATGTGAGAATTATGTCTGATTTTAAAAAAAGGAATAGTGGTTCATATTTGTTTTGTGATTGTGTTTCAACTGCCCACTTTTCATTTAAAAAACAGGTTTTGCAGCATCTTTTGCAGATTTGAACCCTTTCCAGCAGAGACTGTGTGATTTCAGATCCATGTTTTCACCCTGAGGACAAGTGAGGGACTCATACAGGGCTCTACGCTTACTTTTCTTTTTTAGGAGTACTTGTGCTCATAACTTTAAAATTTAGGAGCACAGTCAAAAATTTAGGAACACCATCTAATCAAAAAAAAAAAAAAAAAAAAGATGAAAAATTTGTCTTCTAATTACAAGATTATCAGAGGCATTTTGTTTTTACCTTTAGAATGGCATTTTGTTTAAAAGCATGTCATATTTTATGTTAAAATTAAAAAATATATTAATATATATTTATAATCTTTACATGTCTAACTAAAACAGCAGAATCAGAAGAAGCAGAATAAGTAGAATAATTAAATCAGTATTAACTAAATGTATTTGTACTACAGAGGTGACACAGAAGAAGGTGTATTTTAATATGCTTAATGAGGTTCAGAAGGGGCGTGATGGCTATCAAATTCATAAATTCATGTTGAGATGAATGTTTCAAATATACCATTTTGAATACAGAAATATGAAGTGAATTAAATAACTGAAAAGTTACTTTAAAAATGAAACAACTGCCAGTATGTGGCAGTAAGTCACTAATGTAATTACTGAATCATATTCATTTGATTCGTTCGAACAGCTGATTCATTCAGAAATTACGCAAGTGTCTGTCTTTATGAATGAAAATCATCTCTGGATCATTTTTGACGAAACAGAGCTAAAGTCATCTAATATTAACTTATTGTTTATTTAACTGTTGTATCTAATAATCTCCAATTTTTTTTTTCGAAAATGAGAGTAAATTGGTCACACTGTAGAGCCTTGTCATAAATAATTATTACAAAAGGTACACATTTACTGTTGCTCAAGAATGCAATGCCTGCATTAAGAGACACAGGGTGTAATCTGAATTGGAGGGTAAACCTGCAGCCCAGGACAATCAAGGGACTCACAAATCAGCTGTGGGTCATCCAGGTAATCACACAGTATTAAGAATCAAGTGTATGTAAACTTTTGAATATATTTAGAAATTATATATATATATATATATATATATATAACGTCAGAGTTAAAGGTGGGGTCTATGATTTTACAAAAATGCTTTGGAAAACTGATTCGGGCCGATTAGAAAAACAAACTTGTACTACAAGTTCAACACACAATGCTACCAAAATGCACACGCTGAATTAAAGTGACAGCACATTGTTCGTGAAAAAAATGAGCATGGATTGACACGGAAATGTAGTGACTACACCATAAATGCACATAAATAAAGTCTACTGTTTCACAGACAACACATGGTTTTTGGCTACATTTAAAACAAGGATAAGTGCACTTATTAAATAAACAAGGCAAAATAATAGATCCACTTGTGGATGTAGAAAAGAAAAGTTCTTTAAGACCCACGGGATTGCTTTTATTAATGCAAAAGAAAGACACGATAGCCGACTGTTTCTGTCTGTGGTAAGTTTTAATTTAAATTATTGGTGATAGCCCAGTTTCAATAAGAAAGGGAAGCCATATGCTGTGCTTAAACGTGTTGCAACTTGCTTGATCAACTTAATATACAAATCTAGAAGTCAAGTGCATTAAATAATATGTTGTTTATATTTATTGATTTTAAACGTGAATACATCTATGAACGATTGTATTACCATGCTGTGATAAAAGAGGATCACAATGCTAAAATGCTGCACATTTGGATTTGAAATCAGAATAACGGATAAATGTTGTTTGTGGAACAGCCACGGATCAGGAGCAGACTGCAAACACGTCCTGTGTGAAAGCAAAATGAGTCCGTGCTGCTTCTGCACCATATACGTAATGCACATGGACTGCATATGTCATATGTTGAGTACATATGTCAACATTGACTACCAGAAATTGTGGACCCTACCTTTAATGACTGAGAGGGAACTAAAATTTTGTGGCAACTGATTATCTCAAACACATTGAGTACAGCTATTTAATTGAACATTGCTGTTTTACTGAAAATTATTTTCTTGATCTATTCCATTCAACAATGTAAATTAATATTTAAAGATAATACAAATAAAAAATATATAATACTACCACAGTACCACTAAATTTTACAACTCCGTACCCTGGATCCAGTCCGTATCCAGCTCAGATGGTGGATCAGCACCTAGAGATGACCTCTATAGCCGAGACCACATCAACTAGATGAACTTACAGATGGATCACCAGTGAAGACCTCATCACCTAGATGGCCATCAGCACAAGACCACAGGAACCAGATGAGTCCTCTACACAATCTGACTTGCTACAACATGAAACTACACTTAACTGAAAATCGATTGTTTACTGTTGTTTTGCATTGACACACTATTGTCCTATTTATTATGTTGCTTTGGCATAACCAGTATTGTTAAAAGCGCTATTATTTATTTATATTATTACTGCAGATATTGCAAACTCATCATATGCACTGGGACGTTTTCAGGAAATTCGAAAAATAGGTCAATTTTTTGTCAAAATTAGGTTTTCATTAAATTATTATTCTATAACACCTTGTCTATCATCTCTGGAAATATCTTGGCAAAATTCACTTGTTTAGTGCAGCAAAATTGCTATTTATTGCAGCAAGCAGAAATTACAGTCTGTTATATAAACAGTGCTTATTCATGCTATTTAAACATACAAGGGGTGATCAAAAGTTCGAAGACTATACCCATGATAAACAATGGAAAACAGACGTTAGTGGTGTTAAACCCATTAAGTGAAAGTCGTCTCACTTCAAACTTGTTTTTCTCAAAATTCCATTCCTGAAAATCAGCCAACTTCCGATAGCTATAACTTTTGTTACAATCAAGCTATGGACAAAATCAAAACAGTTTTGGAAAGGGCTTGAACCAGCTTTCATACGGCATCAAAAACCAAAAAAGGTAAAATTTCACCATGGTTTTCCAGATCACATCACATTTACTACTATTATTCTTATTATTTATTTATTTTTATTTTTTTCTGTTACATCATTGTTGGTGTAGGATTTTGGTTAATACTTTTTATGTAAAATACAGATTTTCAAGTCTTCAAATCATGATACCAAAGAACAACAGAACATGCACACTTTATTTAGTAAAGTATGAACAGAAATGTGTGTGTGTGTGTGTGTGTGTGTGTGTGTGTGTGTGTGTGTGTGTGTGTGTGACATTCAGTTTTTGCTGCAGTTGTTGTATCTGAAGTGCAGCTGGACTCAATGAAACAGGAAGTAGAAGAACAGAGGAGACAACAGCAGGAGGAAGCTTCCCTTACACATCCCATCTAATCGAGACAATACGGAAAGTACTGTTAATTAATGGTAATACTACAAATATTAGCAATTAAAAATGCCTATTTATTGGTGATACACTTAATTATTGTTATAAAAACAAAAGCACTTAATTCATAAGATTCTCCCTTTTTCTTACCGCACAAGCTTGACACTATTCGGGGCTACTCTTGAAAATAATAGTATGATCCTTTGAACAATCACTTGTGTTTGTAGTATTATTGTTTGCATTTTTAAGTTACTGTGGACAAAATCAGACAGTCAAATGAAAGGCAATACCTGCTGCATTGCAAAGGTCAGAATCACAGCACTGGAGAGATACTGTTCCAATTATTGTCGGTTTGGTTGAAGGTTCACAGTCAGGTGCACACCCTTTAACTGTGCTGGTCACTGTACCAGAACCTGCAAAAAAAGAGATTCATCCTATTCATGTAATAGGAAAATGAAATAATTCCACTATTTGCAGTGATGTGAAAATATCAAAAAGTATCCAGAGAAAGCATGGCCATTTGTAACTTGAACATGAATCTGCTTTTAGTTATTTTATATCTACAAAAACATTCTGTTATGCTGCTTGATATTTCAAACTGGTATTTTTTATCATAACATTTTAATTTATGTCATAATACGTGGTTTGTAGCTCAATTAGTTTTATTTTTTAGCATAACAAAGTGCAGTAGTTATTTACCTTTATTTACCTATAGCAAAAGTTAGCTCTGTGAGAAGTTATTTCCATGTAGCAAAACAAGCACTGCATCATCCATCAGGTATAACAGTACATTTAAATCCATCACATTGGACTTACCAATTTGCGTCACTGTTGTTACAGTTGAGCACTTGTAAGATCCACTGAGACATGTTTCTACCTGTGGATCTGCACAAGAACCGATCGGATCCGTGCACTTGTAACAGCTGAGAGAGTGTCCTTTAGTAATGCAAGACAGACAGTGAGACATACAGATCTGTATTTGTACCCAGTAACATTATAAACTCTATTTGTCTTTGTACCTGCAGTAAAAAGCAAGAACAGAAGAAAAACTGAGATCTGCAGATCCATCTTTGCTCAGGATGTGATAAAAAAAAAAATCAAATTTCAGCGCTCATTTTATAGCTTTTCAAAGGGTGGGTCTTCATGAGAACCCGAACATTTATGTAATCAGAAACTTCAGCTTGCGCAATTTACTTGGAAGTTAATTATAAAGGAATGTTTTATAATGAATTACATGGAATCACTGCAAACAAGCCTGTGCTCGCCCTTTATGGTCCCACTTACGGCTAACCTAAGGGCCCCCAGCTGGCTGTCAGCACAGGGCCACCCTCACACAGGGCCCACACTATTAATATACAACAAAAATATGTTCCATATAACTGAAGTCTTTGGGAAAAGTTATTATACATCTTAAATTAATTGAGTCACCACATAACTAATGTCAAACACATAGACCGTTGGCTCTTATTAGGGCGTTCGGCAGCTTCTGTCAGCCTCGTCTGTTTGGTGTGTCGTCGGACCTCTCATCAGACTCAGATTGGTGGGAGTTTGTCCAATTCACCATGTTGGGCCTTACAATGAATAATGTTATCAACATAACTGATATTCAAAATGGTAAGCCAGCACTGCTTTGTTTGTTTTATATAGTTACTAAAAAAATTACATATAAAGCGTTTTCTCATTATTATGGAATGTATGTCAACTAATTTGCCTTTTTATTATCCAAACAAATTTTTTTTCATGACTCATCTGCCTAGCGCTTCGACACGTAGGCCTACAAACAAAACTTAGGTGTCCTGTTCACTGCCAGATCAAACTAAACAGTCTTTGACTGACAAATATATTCATTTATTTTTCCAACTGCTGAAAGTAATTACATTGACCTTATTAACTGTTATGATGAGTATTCTTTATTTTTATTACATAATATACCAGTGTTTTTCTTATTCCTAACAAAAAAAAGTTGTGCACAGCTACAAGCTCTTTCTCAGGACCCAATACAGCAAGTACAGAACAAACCATAGACTGTAAAAAAGACAGATGCACATACAGCAACTCCACTTTACAGGTATGTCCGCATTATTAAATCACAATATTTATTTGCCATTTTTATGTAACACGGTAATTGTGCATATTTTTTATCCAAAACCATTCATATTTAGACAGATATTAACAAACATGCCATATTATATTTATAACATATACTCTTGACGTTTGCCTGTAACATAATATTGTTATTGTTATAATTAGACATACAGTATACTCCTTAAAACTACTTAAAACACAACACTCGACATTATAACAGCTGTTTTCCTCCTTCGATTTTTGAACCCTGCTTCCCCACACAGTACAGCAGCCATGTCAAACTAAAAGTCCCATTGTTTATTGTTACTTTGTCTACTCCCACATTATATATACACTACATTTTTGCACTATTACAGATATTATATTATTATACATGTTTCTCTTGCATGTACGCCCACATATTACATTTGCATTATTTATATATTGCATCAGATATATCACAAAATTTTACATACATTTTATTAATACATTTTACCTTAACGCTATTACATCTGTAATCATTCTCTTTTGTTCACTAAACACTTTTGATAGTTTTTATTTGTTTGCATTGTTATTAACTTTTTCTTTTTTGCCCTCAGAATGGCTACTCCATACATACGTCCAACCAGAGTTACATGTAAATGCATTCAGACCAGTTTGGTCAATAAAGCGAAAACAATAATCTACACAAAAATCTAAAATTGAACCTGCAACATACAGGACAACATCATTCTGTGTCCTCACTGATAATAACAAGGCCTACCTACACAAAAGATCTGACCCAGACCCCGAATTTCAGGAAGGAGCTAGCTACATTTTAAAAAATGTGACCATCTCTACCAGAGAAGGACTAGCCCATTTGCTGGTAGGACCAGCAACACAGAATTTCTGCATAGCTCCACTCATGTTCACAGAAGAGGCAGTAAAACCTGCACAAGATGCACTTTGTCCACCCTCAACACCAGGGCTGGACTGGGACAAAAAATCGGCCCTGGCATTTTTTGGTCCAGGCGGCCCACCACCACATAGGTATACTATATATATATATATATAGAGAGAGAGAGATAAAAAGTCAAAGTGTAATTTCCAATGAATAAAAATAAGTATGCAACTGTGTATGTAGCACCCCTCACCACCTGATGAGGGGATATGTGAATATTTAATAAACACAGGACATGGAGCTGCTGCTTCACCATCGGAGTCTGTATTTTCTGAGCAGCGCGCCCCCTCCCCCAAACAGGTAAACACTTCCCAGGGGAAGCAATCAAGCGATCAGTGTCTCTTAGAGGCTGAGCAGGGAATATGAATCGTCACAGAAAAGTGACTATAACGTGCAATCGACAAAAAAAAAATAAACTCACTTGTCTTAAGTTCAGCATTACTACATTATAATTTATTTGTGTTTTTTTTAAACCACCACATGTACAACACAGTGATTACTGGTATCTTTAATATTCAAAGTATTTGAATATACCACAAACTCACACAATAAAAAATGTGTTAATAGCCTATCCAGTCTCGTTGTTTTGAATAAGAACAAAAGGTCAAGTCATTTTTAAATCTAGATTTATTCGCATTGGTCCATGGAAACCTCTCTGAACACGTTTGACTTGGCCAAAAAAACTGCAAGGGACGAATTTTTGTTTTATTAAAAAGTGTTTACATATTCTACACTCACACTTTTTAACAGGTTTTTAACCATGTATTATTATGTCTTTAGAAGGCTTTTGTCTTTCCAACTCATTAAAACACACATTCACATTATTTCTTATTTACATGTGATGCAGGCATTCCAGAACTGTTTGTCATCTAAACCTTATACGCCAAATATACAGTTGCATCTCAATACATTAGAATATCATGGAAAAGTTCATTTATTTCAGTAATTCAACTCAAATTGTGATGATTTTGGCTTACATTTAACAAATTACTGAAATAAATGAACTTTTCCATGACATTCTAATTTATTGAGATGCACCTGATTTTTTTTTTTTAACCCCTGAGACCCCTAAAAAAATAAGCTTTTTAATAGCTGTTTGAGCATAAGAAACTACATTCATGGGGCAATTAATTTCAGTTTTTGGTTGCTGATTTGACATATGTAATTTAATTGTGAGTTCAGCAAGCAGGTTTGAAGATTTCAGGATTCATCCATTCATTAAGACTTGGTCGTGTATGAGCTGACCGGAGGCATTGCAAATATGACCACCAAGTGTACAGACTATCTTTGAAAGGGACTTTGTTATAAAAGGATTTATTTTAATTACATGTTTTATGATGTAATTAATTGCTTGCTTTCATTCAACTCACAAACCCGCTGCAGTTTCTTTACGAACCCTAGTTTGGGAAACCTTGATGTAATATAATGTTTAATGCACTTCATGTTGTAAATGACAAAGAATGGAACATATTTTCTTACTCTTTGCATTTTTTCCATCATTATGCTTCAAGATAATTCCATTTAAATCAATATAATAAACAAGTTAAATTAAAAGTAATCTAAAAGTAATCCAAAAGTAATCTGTTTAGATTACCTAAAATATGTAATGTGACTGTTTACATTACTGACTACAATTTTTGTTATGGAATCTGAAATCTGTAACTGATTACAAATTGTAAGTACTCTACCCAGCTCTGCCAGCATGTATGTAGAAGGTTATCTGACAGAGAATCAGACAGAGCAATAGAAAGAATGTTTAACTTCATAAAGGACGAAAAGAGAAGAGAGACGCCAGGACTTAAATTGTCAGGACTTGAGTCTCGCCTATGGCTCATGTAGAGAGGAGGAGAAAAGTCCCAAGCAAAGAGCCAAAAAAAAAAAAAAAAAAAAAAAAAGAAATACACAAGAGCCAGTCTCAAGTCAAGTTTATTTATACAGAGCTTTTAACAATACAAGTTGTGTCAAAGCAACTTTACAGTATTAAATAGTGTGTAAATGCAAAAGTTCAAAATGTTTCAGCAAAGTCAGATTTCAGAGGACTCATCTGGTTCCCATGAAGGGGTTAGCAAATTAATAAACAAAACTGAATAAAACTTATTAACACTTTTCCCTGCTCTGACTCTGGCTCTTGTTTTTTCAGATAAATATCCACAGACTGCATAAACCTGGATTAATATCTCTATGTCTATTAATGTTCCACATACACTCTGTAGGTGTGTTTTGTTCATTTTTCGCCGTATACTCGATAATGTTGTTGTAACAAAGAGTCAGGACCTGTGGGATCCATTTGCAGCTTTATTGAAATCACAGACAGGTCAGACAGACAATGGGTCATCAGGGGCGACAGGAATATCAGAGGTGAGACAGTACCGTTAACGTGGGACAGGCGAGATGTCAGGGCAGGCTGAAGACAACAAACAGAATGATAATCCGAAGCAGATAAAGTCCACAAGGCGGGCGGCAAGGGTTCGTGAGTCCAAATAACAGAAAGCGTCGGCAACAGGAAAGCAGTCCAGGTAATAACGCTCGGAATTGTTTGCATGGCAAGACAAGACTTCGCGAACAGCTTGGCGTGAGCATGGTTTAAATAAGGGAGGCTAAATTGCTAACACCTGGTAGCAATCAGTCCCAGGCACGGTGTTATGGGAAATGAAGTCCGAATGGGAAGTTAAAACTCGGGTGACGGTTCCCTCTGGTGGCGATCGGAGGGAGCCACAGAGGCCTGATCTGTGACAGATGTAATGAAAGTTATTAATTTAAGCACAATAAAATATGTATAATTAATGGTTATTAATTACACATATGTTATACACTTATCTGATACAGCCGAGTCAATAATAAACAGAACTAATGCCCTCGTCCAGCGAGTGTTTAGCCGCCTTTATTCTAACTCTAAGAAAAATCAATTTCCTAGCCTTGAAAATTAATCTTTCCCACCGTAGTTGGCTAAGTTACAGGACTGGATCAGTTTTGTAACGAAATCAAAGCAGTTTAAGTGACGTCATACTTGTGAGCAAGGAAACACAGTAACGATTCATAACGTGAATACAAAATGCGGGTTTATTGATTACATTAAAGGGGAAAGTAAACACTAACTAGCAAATAACGAACACTAAACAGACAACGCATTAAACATAAAACGAGCAGAGAGAGAGAGAGAGAAAGAGAGAGAGAGAGAGAGTAGATTGGCAAACTTTTACATCAGCGGCACGACCAAATCATCAGAGAAAACCTGAATCTCCTTGACCTACAAGGGGCACAGCTTTGCTATCGCACCTAACAGTTAAATGGTTACTTGCATTGGTTTCCTTTGTGTGGTGCTTACGCAAGTGTCCAGATGCTAGCTCATAGGTAGTCCTGATGATTTCATGGAGTCTGAGCCTTCGTTGGTCCATTGATTGGCTGATCGGATGGTTACAAAGGGGCTGAGTTGTAGATGCCAGAGTAGAGAGAGAGAGAGTCATGCTGGGGTCCCCATGGCGGGGGTTTTTCTCAGAGAGGGGAAGCATAGAGTTTTGACCCAAGAAGAAGGAACTGAACTGACCGGGGGTGTGTCTGGCAACTTTTAAGTTTGTTCAAAAGTCACCACCCATCCCTGGGGAATTGGCAAATGACAGTGCGAGGGTCTTTTGGAACGAAAAAGTTCCATTGTGTCACCAGACCACCTGATTTGCATCTTGCTAGCTCGGTGAGATTGTGTAACTTTTGCCCAAAGGTGTGATGGAAAGCATACATTGCACATTAAAGTCATGTACTGTACACCGTCAGTTCAGAAACGGAAAGATAATTACGTTGATACTAAACACGCCAGGTATTGTACAGTATCAAGCCGTATTATCATTAATATGATGTTATGCTTGAACAACGGTGGCTGTGAGCCTACACACAAACTCAGGAATACACTATTTACAGTCTGAATATGTTTTCTCTAGCTTGAAATGTAAAGGTCCTTTTCCTTTTAGGAGAGGAGTCCATGTGCGTCTGTGTGTGTGTGTGTGTGTGTGTGTGTGTGTGTGTGTGTAAGTGGGGGCTGCACCCCCCCTTTCCCTGGTAACACCCTTTGAAGCAGATAAGGCAGGGGATGTTCAACATCTTTTGGGGTCTAAAACTGCCTGGATAGCAGACTCGTTGGAGCCATAAGCAATAAACTAGTGGGGAGAGGTTGACCAAATCTCTCAACTGATCATCTTATACCACAAATACTCTACAATGTATTATGATATAACCTATTAAGCCCTTGATTAGCTGGTTCAGATGTGTTTGATTAGGGTTGGAGCTAAACTCTGTAGGACACTGGCCCTCCAGAACCGAGTGTGGTGACCCCTTGCTGCAATATAAAAAGTTGCAATCTGACATGACATAGCTCACAGATGATCTTGTGAGTGACTTTCACCTATAGCTCAGAGGTGCTTTGCCTCTAAAAGGGAGGAGGGCAGAAGGAAAAAAAACTTACTGTCAAGCCAAGATTTCTCTCTCACTATCCTCCAGAAAGGTGTGCACATGAGAGCCAGGGTATGAATTGCAGGGTCACCATCTTGTAGCACCACAAGGATGAAGATAATGTGCAAAATTTCCTCAGGTAGCTGTGAACATAAAACATGAGTCACTGCAAAATCAGTAGGCTCAATATCAGGTCATCATCATCTTGGACCAGGAAAAAGGACCACTCTCAATTTGCATATTCTGTACCCTTCACATTTGTGTCATGAAAATATATGTAGTTATTGTTTTTGGTGCAAACTTCACTTGTAATGCAGATATACTTATTTTGCTAGTTAGACTATTAGACAAAAATAAAAGAAAGTAAAATTATTAGCACATTAATATTTTACATTTGAAAAGGGTCTGGGGTACAGTGATTTTATTAATTTATTTTTTGGTGCCCCCTTGAGAACCTATGTTTACTGGTACAGAGACTGGAAAGAACAAATGCAAGGGCTTTTAGAAGCTCAAGAAGTAACTAAAGTGAAGGAAGTTAAAATCTTGATTTGTGCCCTGGTTGGGGATGCAAAGAGGGAAATATGTGTTTTGGCTGATGGAGATAGGGATAAAGCTAAACAAGATTTTTGAACATTTAGACATTGTACACTGGAGAGATATTCCTCCCTGTGCTTAGATCACAACATATTGATTATTTAATGATTGACAAAACATAACTTGAAACACGTGGCATGTTAACATATCACTTATTAATCATCTACAAATGTATATTAATGTTTAGTGGATGATTAGTTTCTCATTAACAAAACACTTAATTAATTATAATTAATTATTTTTATTGTACAGTGTTACAAAATTGTATAAAAACAGCCTCTAATCACCTCCAGACTTTACACTATGATCTATTTTTCTCTTCCTCCAAACAGGTTTGACAACCTTGCTGACAAAATGAAAGTGAAAGCAGATTGTTTTATGCGCCACATTATCACCTGATTGTAAGATTTATTTTCTCTATTTTGAAAAACGGATCATTAAACTTTGCTTTGCTTATGTGGGAAGATACATGTACTACTGGGAGACCAAGGACATATTGAGAATTTGTCTAGTAGCTGAACATTTTGATCAAAACAAGTCTTCAGGTGTGGAGCACAAAGACACTTCCTTATTCAGGTAAGTACGCAGAAAATACTAACTTTAACATGAAACACTCAAGAAATATGATTAAATATGGGCAAACAGGGATTATAAGATTAAGATGTTTCACTTTAATGTTCTGTAAACACTTTAACTTTCATGTAAATGATACAATGATCGGTGTAAATGAACTAGCTTACTGTTGTCACAACCTACCCTATAGTTTTTTTTAAAGGCTGCATTGAGGTTGCTACACTGGTTGTGTTACACTTACACTCACTGTAAGTAATATGAAATGCAATATGATGTTAAATGTAACAAATGCATTTGATATATTACTCATACATTCTCATGTCTTTCTTTATTAATGTAAGGATAGTATCTTATATTCAATTTCTTTATGTAATCTTGAGCCAGATTCACTTCATTAATACAGAAAACAATGACATTGTTTTTAGACTGGAACACTGATTTTCCCCAGTTGGTGACAATATATAATTATAAAGTAAAGATAACAGCTAACAAACATGATTCAGATGTTTTACATATTTACAAAAGTGTTTATGACACAATAATAAAGCTGATATGTTACATGTAGTGCAGGACTACATCTCTTCTCTTGAAAGGACTCTAATATAGCACTGTTATGATTTATGCTGATCTTAATGTAAACAGGACACATGCACTGTAAATGTCTAATTACATTTGTATTATTGTCATGTTTTAGAATAAAATATCCAAATAACCATAAAATATTTGCTCGGGAGATAAATATGTATAAAACACCTAGAGAAGAATAATTCTCATTCAAACTGACAAATGGACCATTCAACCACCAAATGCATCCCTTAGTGTCTGACATTATACCATCTATGTTGCTACACCATTAACTACAGACCATCATTAACTAGTGAACTGTAGCAATATAATCATCGCTGTCTGCATTTGGTTAAGATTGAGTTTTTTGACAAGATGAGAATGGTATAAAAGTGAATGTAAATGTACAGAGTAGATGTTGTCATTTTATACAGAATTGATTCTTTACAAAACAGAACATCTTAAAATGTTTAATAGAATGACATATAACAATATAAGCTGTACTTTTTGTGATCTAGAGTCAGTGGTGGAGCTCAAACCACTCAGATCCATCATGAATGACACTGGAGATGAAGATTATTTTCCAGGATGCAGGTAACACAATAAAGCTGTTCTCTTATAGAAGTAAAATGAAAAATATATAAATAAATACATAAAATAAATAAATACACTGTGTGCACAATTATTAGGCAAGTGAGTATTTTGACCATATCATCATTTTAGCCATAATTTCCAACTCCAAGCTGTGTAAACTTGAATGCTTATTGGATTTAATGCATATCAGGTGATGCAGGATTTTGTGTTCATTGTGAACAGATGTCCATGGCCAAGCTGAGATCGCGCCTCTCGTTCGCGAGATGGCGCCCCTTATCCTCTACCCCTTCCAGTTTGGCGGGCCGTTCAGGCTCCTCGGCTGCATTGGTTAGAGGTGACGGAGATCTGAGGGTGACAGTGTCGAATGATGCAGGAATTGCGCTCGGCTACTGACTTCACCCTCAGGGCGACAAAGGTAGCGGTGCGGGCCCTCAGTCAGGTGATGTCTACCATGGTAGTCCAGGAGCGCCATCTCTGGCTGAAGCTGGCGCAGATGGCTGATGTCGACAAAGCTTGCTTTCTCGACGCACCCGTCTCCCAGGCCGGCCTCTTTGGCGACACTGTCGGGGACTTTGCCCAGTAGTTCTCGGCAGCACAGAAGCAGTCAGAGGCCATCAGCCACATCTTGCCCCGGCGTGGTTCCAACAAGACGTCGGGTGCCAGGCCTCTGGCTGCTCGTTGCCGAGGGCGCCCCCCTGTGGCTATGGCTTCTGCTCTGCCCCCTGCACCACCGGCTGAGGCAAAATCACCTCAGCCTGGGCGTAGAGCCAGCCGCAGGACGGCGGCGCAGCCCGTTCCTTAGCGGCCTACTAAATCCACCTGCAAGTCTGCAAAGCAGCCCTGACACGGGCTACCTGGAGATGGAGACGTTTGCGTCTTCGGAGGACTCCTACATCAGTCCCCCCAGCCCTGGGGGAGGGCCGGGGGCCAGATACTGTCACTGCTGCCACTGGCCTCCGGGTCAGTGGTACCCACATATTCACAAAAAGAGCAATTTCCTTCATCTCTGGGCCTAGTGCCCCGAGATTCATTCCTGAGCGACGCCTTGACTCCTTGGACTCGGAGCCTGAATTCACCAGCGCGGGAACCAGGGAAGGTAAGTGCTGCCCTGTGCAGCTCAACTCTTCTCCAGAACACCCCGCTTTCTGGGTTGAGTTCCCTTCCCCTTCTCCCCTCTGGCTGCCCCACCTCTGGCACGTCAGTTACTGCTCCACTGATCCCATTGGCACGCAGTCTGGGAGCCTGGCTAGCCCTTCCCAGCCCGTCCCCATGGTTGATCAGGACAGTACAACTCGGCTACGCGATTCGTCCGTTTCGTCCGTTTCATCTGTCCGCTTGGACATGGATGCTTCTGTTCACAGGCTACCGTTCAAGATGCTTACCTCGAAATGCGTATTGTTATGCGTGCGACACCAGGATTGGTTTGCAGCCATCAACCTGAAGGATGTGTACTTTCATGTCTCGATTCTACCTTCGACACAGACCGTTTGTTGTTGGACAATACAGCGACCGTAGCGTACATCAACCATCAGGGTGGTCTACGTTCCCGTCGTCTGTCGCAACTCGCCCGCCATCTCCTCCTTTGGAGTCAGACGTGGCTCAAATCGCTGCGGGCCGTTCATGTTCCAGGAGAGCTGAATCGTGCAGCCGACATGCTCTCACGACAGCTCACCCTCCTTGGAGAATGGCGACTCCATGCCCAGATGGTTCAGCTCATTTGGAGTCGATTCGGGGAAGCCCAGGTAGACCTGTTTGCTTCCCCAGAGTCCTCCCACTGCCGGCTCTTTTTCTCCCTGACCAAGGCCCCCACTGGCACACAGCTGGCCTCGGGGTCTTCTCAAATACGCCTTTCCCCCAGTGAGCCTCCTTGCACAGACCCTGTGCAAGATCAGGGAGGACGAGGAGCAGACACTATCACTCAGGCTAGAGCCCCCTCTACGAGGTAGGCCTACGCCCTGAGGTGGGGTCTGTTCATTGACTGGTGTTCCTCTCGCCGAGAGGACCCACGAAAGTGCTCTGTCGGAGTGGTGCTTTCCTTCCTGCAAGAGAAGTTGGAGCAGAGACTGTCCCCCTCCACTTTGAAAGTGTATGTCGCAGCCATTGCGGCATATCACGATGCAGTTGATGGGTCATCCCTAGGGAAGCATCACCTGATCGTCAGGTTCCTCAGAGGTGCGAGAAGGATTAACCCTCCCAGATCGCACCTCGTACCCTCTTGGGATCTCTCCGTGGTCCTCCAGGGCCTTCGGGGAGCTCCCTTCGAGGCGCTCAGTTCAGTCGAGCTGAAGTTCTTGTCCCTCTGACTGCACTGGCCTCCATCAAGAGGGTTGGGGACCTACATGCATTTTCAGTCAACGAAGAGTGCTTAGAGTTCGGGCCAGGTTTTTCTCACGTTATCTTGAGACCCCGGCCCAGTTACGTGCCCAAGGTTCCCACCACTCCCTTTCGAGATCAGGTGGTGAACCTGCAAGCTCTGCCCCAGGAGGAGGCAGAACCGGCCTTAGCGTTGCTGTGTCCCATTTGTGCTTTGCACATTTATGTGGACCGCACCCAGAGCTTCAGACGCTCCGAGCAGCTCTTTGTCTGTTTCGGGGGACAGCAGAAGGGGAATGCTGTCTCCAAAGAGAGGTTGGCTCATTGGGTAGCAGATGCCATCACCTTGGCGTATGAGGCCCAAGGTGAGCCATGCCCCCTAGGAGTTCGAGCTCACTCCACCCGGAGTGTTTCCTCCTCCTACGCGTTGCGCAGTTTTACAATCTCCGCGTTGAGCCAGTGTCCTCCCGTGTGTTGGGTAACATCAGGTAATTTGCGGGAAGACAGCACCTTAGGTGTCGGCTTGCTGCACCATTCCTCATGGATCCGTGCACTATTTTCCCAGTTGTTCCCCTTGTGAACTCTGGGTCCTCCATGCCCCGCAGTCTGGACTAAGCGGAGTAGTCCATACTGTGTTCCGGAGCGGGGGCCTCCTTCACCCCCCTCCGGTTGTGGCGTAATGTCTCAGTATCTCCACGAAAACTTCCGTGTTTCCCCAGTCTAGTTAGACTTATTTTAACTTTTCCACAGGACTTACGAAGGTAACCCTACATCCTCTTGCCACAATCATGGACTGCGGGGAAGCCGGGTTGCAGCTCGGCTCCTCGGCAAATCTGAATGAGTGGATGCACGCTGCCATCTTATATACCCGTATGTCTGGGGAAGTGGCAAATTCCACTCGCCAATTCTCATTGGCTTTTCTCTTAAGCTCAGAGGTGATAGGGTCTCGTAGCCGATCCCCATTATTATGTCATTGACATAACGTCTCCGTTCCCTCCTTCGGGGAACAAGGGTTACCTTTGTAACCGAGACGATTCTGAGCAGATCAAGAAACTGACTGACTCCCTGAATGGAAGGCTTGTGACTGTTATCGAAAAGAAGGGTGGCTATATTGGTCACTGAGGTTTTCTTTTTGAAATTTCAGAAATGTTTATTGGTAAATTGAGTTCGTTTATTATTCTCACTTTAACAGGTGAAAATAAACAAGTGAGATGGGAAAATCTTTGTTTGTCATTTAGTTGCATAATAATTCTGCACACTAATAGTTGCCTAACACTGGTGTACATGTAGATATTCTCTTAAGAAAGCCAAAACTTTACTTTTACTACTTAAATGTTCAGGTTTGAGGGTTTGTTAACATTTTAGATTGACCAAGAGCACTGTAGTTGTACGGTAACAAAATTTATCCTCAAAAATACAACTTGCCTAATAATTGTGCAGACAGTGTAAAGAAATAAATAAATAAAAAGACTTCAAGTTTCAGTTTTAATAAAAAATATTTTTGAAGTATATTAAGAGCATTATCTTCTGTTAAGATAATTCTCATAATAAATTATGAATTTGTTCTGTTTTAGTCCAGTTCAGCAAAAGAGATCAGAACCAGAGCCCAGCTGTGTGTCTATGAAGAGTGATGTGTCTATGGATGAACCAATAATGTTTAAGAGTGGAGATTCACAGCCGGGTCACATGTATGACATTTATTTAAATATATGTTTATAGCGTGACATTTTATTCTATCATATATTATCAAAGTTTAGCTCAGTTTTTTGTATAAATACACTGCTCTTTAAAATGAATTTGATAATAATAAATATTTAATAATTTAAGAAATTTAAATGATTACCTTTAATCTCTAACTGTTCTAGTCCAGTTCAGCAGAAGAGACCAGAAGCAGAGTCCAGCTGTGTGTCTATTAAAAGTGAGACATCTACGATTCAGCCATTAGATTCTAAGAGTGGAGATACACAGCCTGCTCTCAGGTATAACATTTCTGTAGGAGATATGATTTGAAGATGTGAAATAGAATACACAAGGCATTATGCTTATTATTTTTATTTATTTATTTATTTTATAGCCATGAAGTCCTCAGCACATTTAGAACAAATCTGATGAAGAAGTTTGAGTGTCTGTATGAAGGAACGGCAACACAGAAAAACCCAACACTGCTGAATGAGATCTACACAGAGCTCTACATCACAGAGAGTGAGAGTGGAGAGATCAATAATGAGCATGAGGTGAGACAGATTGAGACACAATCCAGGAGAGCAGCAACAGAGGACACAGCAATCAAATGCAATGACATCTTTAGACCTTTACCTGGACAAAACAAACCCATCAGAACTGTGCTGACAAAGGGAGTCGCTGGCATTGGAAAAACATTCTCTGTGCAGAAGTTCATCCTGGACTGGGCTGAAGGGAAAGACAATCAGGATGTCCAGCTCATATTTCCACTTCCTTTCAGAGAAATCACCTTGATGAAGGACAAAACACTCAGTCTATCAGGTCTTCTTCATATATTTTTCCCTGAAACAAAAGAAATGGAAATATCCAGTGAAGAATATAAAGTGTTGTTCATCTTTGATGGTCTGGATGAGTGTCGTCTGTCTCTGGATTTTCAGAGCAAATTGAAATTGTGTAATATAACTGAATCAGCCTCAGTGGACGTGCTGCTAATGAACCTCATTGTGGGGAATCTCCTTCCCTCTGCTCTCATCTGGATCACCTCCAGACCAGCAGCAGCTGATCTCATTCCCTCTGAGTGTGTCCATCGAGTGACAGAGGTACGAGGATTCAATGAGCCACAGAAAGAGGAATACTTCAGGAAGAGGATCAGTGATCAGAGTCTGGCCAACAGGATCATCTCACACCTGAAGTCATCAAGGAGTCTCTTCATCATGTGCCACATCCCAGTGTTCTGCTGGATCTCAGCCACTGTTCTAGAGAAGATGTTGAGTCAAGCAGAGAGTGGAGAGATTCCCAAGACTCTCACTCAAATGTACACACACTTCCTGATTCTTCAGACCAACATCAAACATAAGAAGGACTATGAAAAAAACATGACAGATGAAGACATGATCTTCAAATTGGGAAAACTGGCTTTTCAACAGCTTCTGAAAGGTAACCTGATCTTCTATGATGAAGACCTGAGAGAGTGTGACATTGATGTTACAGAAGCATCAGTGTACTCAGGATTGTGCACTCAGATCTTCAGAGAGGAGTTGGGCTTGTTTCAGGGGAAAGTCTTCTGCTTTGTTCATCTGAGCATTCAGGAACATCTAGCAGCTCTATATGTGCACCTATCCTTTACAATCAACAACATCAATGTATTTGACCAAACCAAGCAAAGTCTGTTGTCTAAGTTTTTTTACCAGAAGAAATATAGTTCATTATGTGAGCTGCATCAGACAGTTGTGGATGAGGCTTTAGAGAGTAAGAATGGGCATCTGGATCTTTTCCTGAATTTCCTTCTGGGTTTCTTAGTGGAGTCCAATCAGACTCTTCTACGAAAACTACTGACACAGACAGGAAGCTGCTCCTACAACAAAATGGAAACAGTTGAGTACATCAAACAGAAGATCAGGAAGAATTGCTCTGCTGAGAAATCCATCAATCTGTTTCACTGTCTGAATGAACTGGGTGATGATTCACTGATGCAGGAGATCCAATGTTATCTGAAATCTGGAGAAATAAAAACTCTCAAACTCTCCTCTTTACAGTGGTCAGCTCTGGTTTTTGTGTTGCTGACATCAGAACAGAAGATGGATGTTTTTGATCTAAAACAGTTTATTGGAAAACAACACAGAACAGATGAAGTTCTTTATAATCTGTTACCTGTGGTTAAAGAATCCAGATCAGTTTGGTAAGTAACACTAAAAACAAACTTTCAAAACCATGATCCCACTTATTATTATTCTAATTTTTCCCCAAATTTACACAATGGAAAAGTCTCAGAGGGTGACACTTCTGACAGTGAGCAGGAGAGATGTGTGAGAGACACACTAAAGCAGTTAGGAGGTTTTTGTATGGTCTGTGTGAGAATCTTTTTTAGTGAAAATATATAGGAAATAAAACTTGAACAACTATGCAGCTATGCTATAGCTAGGGATAACAGTTGAAAAACGGAGAATATTTGAATTTTACATAGCATGTATAATATATTCTGACCATTACACAGATTTCAGCAGCTCTTTCCACGCGCTCTGTTAGAAGGCAGTCCGTAAATGTAAGCAAAACGGGTCAGTCACATTATAAAGCCCAGCCTTAGAACCTGATGTAAGCACGTGGTAGTCTCTTTTCACCCAACAAATACCATTAATCGTCAGTGCTTTTGCCTTGTAATATGTTTTTTGGCCACTAGAGGTCTACTCAGGTCTCATGTTTAACTTTTGCCTTCAGTAATCAGTGCTATTGTTTTGCAATTTTTGTCTCGTTCAGTCTTGTGTAAACTGATCAGTGTCAAAGATTTATATCAGTCACCTCGCTTCAGGTGTGCTATTGTGATGTTTGAATCCTCAAACATCAGCCATGCTTCTATATTTAATAGAAGCCTCAATGCAGACTTTTGAACCAATCTGCTTCAATAGCATAAAAAAACAGGCTTTGGAGCCTCAGTGTCAAATGTCCCATCTCTACCAGAGTCCTGCACGGGTCCCGTTTGATAAACCCGCACCCGCCCCGCACCCGCACCCGCAGTAGTTAACTGAATACCCGACCCGTTATCCGACAGCAACACTAACTTAAATCCGAACCCGACCCGTTTGACCTTAAAACCGTGACCCGAACCGCACCTGCATTAAATCTCCGAGTGACATGAGGCAGACAAAACACCTTTATTTTTTAATGTAACAAGCACAAGTCATTCTGAGTTAATGCGTTTATGCGTTTAAAATGAACACACGCAACCCAACAAGAGAGAGAGAAAGCAACATCCAACGTGTAAACAATATAAAACTATTGCGTACATGTGAACGATCTATTGTAAACAGGTCTAAATGGCTTAAGAAGCCAAATATGAGCTTTTCCTTCATAAAATAAATAAATAGATAAATAAAAAAAAAACAATCAATTTTACTAGGCTGCATAAAAATATGTAGAACTGGCAGCTGAGTCAAGAGAGAGAGAGAGAGAGAGCGCGCGCGAACACAAGCACGGGACCATTTGAAAGGAGCTGCCTATCAGCGTGTACCGGATTAAGTCGAAATAGTCTTGGTTATAATAGTACCCGCATCCCGCCCGTGCCTGTCTCCAGTCCGACCCGCACCCGCACCGCACCCGACACGTCAATATTATTCCATTTTAGTCCATTTTTGCGGTTCACCCATTGGGTCCCCGCCCGCGTGCAGGACTCTGATCTCTACTTTGCTTGGTTGTTGTTCCTAAGCTAGTTGTTGCTGTAAGAAACCAAGAATTTTTTTCTTCTTCTTAGCATTTTGGGTTTCTACCCTGTGTTTATTGATTTTATTTTTTAGTTATTTTTTATTTTTTTTAGGTTTTTCCTGTGTTTTTGTTGTGGAGATTTTTCTCCTGTTGAATTTTTGTATTTTGGATTGACATTTCTTCTGTTTTAAGACTGCCTTTAATAAAAGGATTTGTTTTGCCTTTTTTTTTTTGTTAAAAAAATGTTTCCCCTTTGACTCTAAGAAAGCATCTCACTATTGTGTTCAACACCCTTCTGTGTTGTAACCTTATTACCACCTTGTATATTTCTTAAAATGCTATGGTATTCTTTTAACATTGATGTTCAAAAATGTCGATTCATAACACTGTAAAACTTAAAAAGCATGTGACACAATAGAGCACCAGTGTGGGTACAATTGATACACTATGTCTCAACTGTACACCACTGACATAGTTGCAAACTTCACTAGATTATAAAAAGACCTTGTATGGCACAATGTCATAAAATGTCTATTTTAAGATGAGAGAGTAAGGTTTACAATGACCTATGTTAAGCTTAACAATCATAAAAGAACAATTAGCTATTCATTTTGGAAGGGACATGGTTAAATGAAAATCTCACCATGAAAAAAAACACTTCTGTCAATATCTTTGGCTTGGAAAGATTTCAAAATTCCCATGATTAAAGAAAACACTAATACACATGTGGAACAAAAATCATGGCTCAGGATTCCTGTGTATGCAAGTTATATAAGGTGTTTCAACTATACACGTCTCACATGTACTCAGTCTACCCTACTGCAAATGGAGTATGGGTGAAACAGGTGTTTTATAAATAATTAAATGACAGATTAAATTACTTAAAATCTAAAGTAAGTTCAAGGTATAGTTGTTTGTTTTGTTGTTTAAACAGGTTATGTGGATGTAATCTCACTGCTCAGTCCTGTGGAAGTTTATCTTCAGCTTTGCAATCCTCAAACATCTTGAGAGAGCTGGACCTGAGTAACAATGACTTGCAGGATTCTGGAGTGAAGCTTCTTTCTGATGGACTGAAGAGTCCAAACTCCCAGCTGGAGATACTGAGGTAAATGGTTTCAATAAAATAAATAAAATGTTAGTGGGTAAGAAAGAACTGTAAAGCTTGCAATGTAATTTTGTATAATTATACAGTGTGCTGCTATGTTAATTTACATTCAAACAGTTTATTACCCAGGGTTGTCACTGTGTTCTGGATTTGAAAACACATATCAAACATCTACCACTTTTTTGATTGGCCATTCTAATGACAAATTGACCTTGAAATGTACTGTTAGCTAAGGCAGACCAGTTTTAAGAAAGGAACATTTTAAATGTTTTTGTCATTTGAACAAATACCCAATAGGTGCATAAGCGGGCACAGCAAATCAGCATGAAGGATATTACACATTAACATCAAGTCAGTATCCAGAAGTTACAATGTTGATGAGGTTAAGTGATTTTTTTCCAAGTAACACCAGTGACACACCTCCACTGGACCGCCATTTCCATCATATGATTTATAGTGTATACATGACATTTCAGATTTTTTCATATACATTTATTTTTAACACTGACCTTAAATATGACCACATAGAATTCTGAATGGGTATAAATGTGTGAAAGCAATGTCTGCTTGTCAAATGGACTATTGCTGTGTTTTCAGGTTGTCTGGCTGTATGGTGACAGAGAAAGGCTGTTGTTATCTGTCTTCAGCTCTGAGTTTAAACCCCTCACACCTGAGAGAGCTGGATCTGAGCTACAATCACCCAGGAGATTCAGGAGTCAAAGTACTCACTGAAAAACTGTTGGATTCAACCTGCTCATTGGACAAACTAAAGTATGATTTTATATTTTTCTATTTTAACTCCTCAGTGGCTATGTGCTATACAGTATGTATGTATGTATGTATGTATGAAGAGAAGCACTGTTCTACGACTAATCACTGAGGTGGTCACTGATTTATTGGGCCACATCTATGAAACACGTGCAGAACTAATTTTTGTGTAAATCGTTCGTAAATCCGTTCTGACGTAAACTTTCAAATTCATGACAATTATTGCATTTTCAAAATGTTAGTAGGTACAAAAAAAAGTAATCCTGCTCCCTACCACGTGTAAATGGTGCGTAAAACGCGTAAATGCACCAGTTCAGTTAGAATCTGGAGGTTGTACTTGTGCACAAAAAAATAAGATTATAATGTCCTTATTACCCCTCTGTGTGTGTGTGTGTGTGTGTGTGTGTGTGTGTGTGTGTTTTCTAGTGTGGATCATGGAGGACAATCCAGGATTACAGCAGGACTGAAGAAATGTATGTCCACACACACACACACACACACACACACATATCACACATACACATGTAGTGTTTCCATGTTTTATGGGGATACTCCATAGGCGTAATGTTTTTTATACTGTACAAACCGTATTTTTTATGATCTCCAACCTATTTTCATTCGAGAGCTACTGTTTAAAAATTAAAGTGGCTAAGAGCTATCCATTTTATACAATACTCAAATCTCATGAATCATGAAATTGGTCTGATGTACATATCCAAACTGTTATGTGTGGTATAACATGGGTTTATGTTATGGTGTCTTGGTGTTTCTTCGTTGTTTCTGTTTTCATCTTTGTTTTTGGGTTATTTCATATTGTTTCTCTCAGTAGTCTGCCTTCTGTCTTAATTTCAAACAAAACAAAACACAATCTGTCTGTTGCACCTTTGTGGGACTCTAATTAACATTGCTTAACACTCAGTATAACCTACTTACCGCAAAAAGTTAACAACTTTTATTTAATCTTACAATAAAATATTGATTTAATTAATCTTTTAATAGAAATTAAACATTTGCATTTTTGGATTTACTGTTAAAATTAAATCATAGAGGAAATATTGTGTAATTATTTATTTTTTAAAAAGTTTGAATTTTTTATTATTTATTATTTTTGTCCTCCATGCGATCCTTTTTTTTTTTTTGATGGCTTGCCGTGAATCCCATACATTCCAATGTGTGTATGATATTAGGCTAGTTTTCCTCGAATTAAATGGTAAAATGCTCATAAAGTAACTTTTAGAGCAGTTAAATGTTGTTCATATGTTTGTGTCCTCATTTAGTGAGACAGCAGATGCTGAAATCACTGCCTGCCGTTTATTCATTTATTCATTCATTCAGACCAGAAGACACACAGACATTCGAGATTTATATTTAAATAATCTTTTTGCAGCTTAATATTTATAGATACTATTTTATATCGCAATTTGATTTAAATATAATGAACTACTTTTGGTTAAGTCATCCAAACTGTGCTTAATTCTGTGTCACTGCATGTTAAACTGTAAACGGTAACATTTTATGAATGGATTCTGCGATTCTGTTTGTGTTTTCAACATCTCAGAAATCATAAGGTCCTAGTCTTGGTGAGCTACCTCAAATCAGGCAACAAGCTACTGGTAGCTCGTGAGTGATGTATTTGAGACCCCTGCCCTACACCTAAACCGAGCCCTCACAGGAGACTGTGCATACTTGTACTTTCTCAAAAAAAAAAAAAAAAAAAAAAAATCAAGTCTGTTTCCTCATGGGGACTTCATAAATATCCCCACAAGGTCAAAATTTACTAGTTTTACTATCCTTGTGAGGATACATTTGGTCCCCATAACGTGATAAATACACACACACACACACACACACACACACACACAGCTGTAGTGATTGTTGTTGTGTTATAAATGTCTCTGTTCTTGTGTTCAGATGCCTGTTTTCTCACACTGGATCCAAACACAGCAAACAAATATCTCAGTCTGTTTGAGGAGAACAGAAAGGTTACATTTGTGATAGAGAATCACTCATATCCTGATCATCCAGACAGATTTGATGTGTATCATCAGGTGTTGTGTAGAAAGAGTGTGTGTGGACGCTGTTATTGGGAGATTGAGTGCAGTGAAGATGTGTTTATATCAGTGTCATATAAGAGCATCAGCAGGAAGGGAGATGGTACGGAGTGTGTGTTTGGACATAATGATCAGTCCTGGAGTTTGATCTGCTCTCACTCCAAATACTCGTTCAGACACAATAACATAGAGACTGTTCTCCCTGTGAAGCCCATCTTCAGTAGAAGAGGAGTGAATGATTATATCTATAGAGTAGGAGTGTATGTGGATTTCAGTGCAGGAACTCTGTCCTTCTACAGCATCTCTGACACAATGAGCCTCATCCACACAGTCCACACCACATTTACTCAGACGCTCTATCCTGGGTTTGGGTTCAATTATTATGGCTCATCAGTGAAACTGTGTTAATGAATCAGAATAGACTGATGAGAGATTGTACCCATAATGCTTTGAGCTGCTGATAAATCAGTAACAGTGAGATGTTATAGAGTCTCTTCATGAAATTAATACTGCAGCTCAACTTCTGTCACTCAAATAACAGAATAAATGTTTGATAAATCCTCATATAGACAGTAAGATCAGTGTGTGTCTATATTTGTTTTTACTGTCGTGTTTCATCAATTATGTTTTATTACTGTCAAAATGTAAAAATGTCATTAACATGATTTATAAAGAATATGTCGTTCATTTTTCTCTTGTTTTTTTTTTTTTTGTATAGAAATAACAAAGCACAATGACGAATCAAGTTGAAATCAGTTTAATTGATGTTTTGGAATTTATTATTTTCATGAAAATAATCAATTCCTCACAAGACTGAAATGAGCTTCTGACATAAAATATGACATTAATCACAGTGTTTAGTCAAATATATTATTGTAACTACAGTAAAGCTGTATTCAGTTATTATAGCTTTTCTTTTAATAAGTCAAAGAAGCCATTGGAGTATATTTTAAAATATTTTCCAAAAGAGTTTCATGCTTCAAAGTATATTTATAGACAAAAATCCTATATTTTATTTATATATTATTATATTTTATAGGTAAGTATTATATTATAAATATAATGCAAACATTACTTCAGCTGACATCTGTCAACATTTTTATTAATTTAAATTACTTCAATTATAAAAAAGTAATAAAAATAATAGCAATTCAATTGAATTAAAATTTATTTAAATTATAACAAATCAATAAAAATGTTATGATTATAATAATTGTAATGTGAGGTCAAGGGAAGGAGAAGCAGAGGATCCAAATTCAGCAAAAGTTTATTTAAACAAAACAAAGTAAATCCAGGCATGGGCTCAGGGCCAAAGACAAGGCAGGACATGGGCACACAAAACAGCCATAGAGGGATAACACCAGATGAAGAACCATAACAAACACAGGTGTTTAAATATACAATATAAAGAGATAACAAAGGGAGGAGCTAATCAAACACCATAGAAACTAACAAGAGGGGCAAATGAACAAGGGAAAGTAGAAACAATGAACAACAACATTTCAAAATAACAGCCCACAAAACCAAGACCGGGAAACACAGACCGGAATCATCACAATAATACTCTTCTACTCTTAAACAGTATTCACGCATGTATGTAATGCATTTATTATTACTTATAATAATAAATACTAGCTTTTGTTAAATAAGGTTTTCTTTTTTCTATTTAGAAATAGATACTGGGTTTAATGTATTTGTTTTGTTTAGGTTACTTCAGTATTATTTTATATAAATATTTCTGTAGAGCTGTAATAAGGATCAATTGAGTTCAGCTTTGAGAATGAAAACCAACCTGTTTGTTTTGACATGCCCTGACATTTGTGTTTTTTTCAGTATCTTAAAAACATATTAATGGCTAAAGTCTGATTACATTGTAATCAGCACAAACTGGGCTACAATAATATGAATGTACATGTTTGTGTGTTTTGTTTTGTGTGTTGGTGAAAAACAAAAAATTTAAGTGACTGAAATAAGGCCATGAAACACATACAGAACAAAGACTTTTGAGAACTGGATGCTGTAGGCTAGCATTTTTTCTACAACATGATGTGAAAATTATCTCATTCGCTCATTCAAAGAAAACAATATACTGATGAAAATTTGCCAAAACATGTTTATATATTTAGTGATTCACACCTGAGAGACAAAGAGCCCTCCGTAATGGCCCATCCATGACTGACTGTCAGGTAAGAAACAATGTGAAAAGATTCAAAGAATGGAGTTTTAGATTATTTGTATTTTATTTGTAACACAGTATAATCAGAACATACATAATGAAGGACAAAGACACATTATTGAGCACCCTGATCTAACAACAGAGATGTGAACAGACTTTGTTTCATATCTGGAAACTGATTTTTTTTCTAAATTTTGTTCAACAAGTGAAACAAGTAAATCATACCTGATATTTAAGGGTTTGCAAAACTCATCATCAGTAGTCAAGAAACTTGTTTTACACTAGAATATCCGTGTAGTTGAACATCTGAAGTTGGTACAGTGCTCTCACAGGAAAACAGTTTGAAGGGACAGATCGCTACAAAAAAAACCCCATCTGTGAGCATGTTAATATCATGGGCATCTGTTTATATATATATATATATATCAGTGGCGTTCCGTCCATATGAGCTGCTAATGCTCCGCATACCCAGGCCGTCTGAGAGAATGTGTTCACGGTTTAATTAATATAAACATGGTTGTCAGTTGATCCCTTGTGTTTGTGATGTAACTTAAAGTGTAATGAAGAGTTGGGAATAAGTACGTCAAATTATTTATTTGCCAAACAACGGCAATTCTCTGTAAATGTCATATGCGGAAGCTTCCGGGTAAGCGGATTCTCCGCAGCTTACTAGCCTCCGCTCTATTGCAATGACTCCTCACGCGCGTTCACTGCTTTCGCTGATATGCGCGTGATTTCATTGGCGAGGTAAGCTGCCCGCGAAGCGCTCGCTCAAGCGGAAAAATGCGCTGTTGCTGCCAGATTTCGATTGCTGAAAATCACATTGTGTTTGATGCACAACTGACTCGACTAAAGCAAATTAAAAAACATCTTAACTGTATATTTTCATAATTTCTCAAGCAATTCAAAATTTGAAAGTCTACTGAAAACATATAGACCGTGTTGAAGATGTTATTGTCAACATGCCTAAGTGGTTTAAATAAAAATATATAGAAATAGTATAATATATAAAAGTATAAAAAAAAATGAATTATTATATTTCAATTAATATGTTTTTACAATATACTTAGTACACCTACTGTTAGCATTAAATTATGAAAAGTGGTTTGAATTAATGATTTAATGCCTCAGTATTGAATACTTCACTTTTCATTACTGGGTGAATCTATTTTTTCAACCACAAATACATTTTTTAACAGAATCTATTCGCCATCTAGTGGCGAAACAATGCAATCGACAAGCATTATTTAAGTGTCAGTAAACATTCAAAATATGTATTTTTATCGCTACCATAGACATCGGTGTTTATATCTTAACTATAAACTTTGATACCAGTATTTCTGTGATAATATGAACGAATACATAAACAATAATGTGTATCTTAGTTAAAAAGACTGTTGTATGTTACATGTAGACCTAACATTACTGTTTGCTCTGTGCGTGCGGCAGCGTGAATGTAGATCCGGTAAGACTTTTTTAAAGGTCTATTAGATTGTTGTCATTTAAAATGATCTAAACGTGCAGCAGTGTCCAAGTACGCGAAACATTTGGACTAAAGCCCTAATATTAGGACGCTGCTCAGTGCAGCTATATGAACACAAATTAACCGCAGCAGATGTGGCTGAATTTGAATGCATGTTTTTATTAAATTCATCCGTTCCTTTAGATTAACACGACTCCAGAGGATTAATTTAACCCACTTTTCCACATCCACCCCAACCCGTTTACCTTGAGAAGATAGAAGTGTTCTTTTTTAAAAATCGTACAGTGGGTGTAAACCGTTTTTGCGTTTTCCGTTTTCAAGTTTTTGCGTAGTTTAGAGTGACAAATCGTAGCAGCGTATTTTGAAGTCAAAATGCGTACCCGCTACGCAAAATGCGTAAAATGCGGGGGGGGGTCTCCCTCTTGTGACCATCATGCGCTCCTACACCCATAAGCAAAATAATTGCTGAAAGGAGAGGAGTTAAAGGAGTAGTTCACTTTCAGAAAAAAAAATGCAGATAAGGTTCTCACACAATTGTCATCCAAGATGTTCATGGCTTTCCTTCTTCAGTTGCAAAGAAATTATGTTGTTTGAGGAAAACATTTCAGGAGCACAATTGGGGCACAATTCATATCCATTGTATAGAGGATTATCCTGAAATGTTTTCCTCAAAAAACAATTTCTTTATGCCTGAAGAAGGAAAGACATGAACATCTTGGATGACAAGGGGGTAAGTACATTATCTGTAAATTTTGTTCTGAAAGTGAACTAATGCTTTAACAATTTACTGTTCGATCATTGTAGTGATTAAAATAATGTTAGCATAAAATACAATTTTGCCATTTTGCCAAATTTTGAAATATCTGCATTTTCTTCATGATTTCACAACTGGAGAGAAGTCTTTTTGTTCCTTACAGTCTGAAAAGACTTCCACATGAAAAAGAGCTCAAAAGACAGAAACTAAGAGTTATTTCACTTGCTTTCAATGTGGAAAAAGTTTCAGTCAACAAAGTGAAGACAAAGTGACGAGACGTGAGGCCAAGTATGGTGACCCATACTAGGAATTTGTGCTCTGCATTTAACCCATCCAAGTGCACACACACACACACACACACACACACACACACACACACACACACCCGGAGCAGTGGGCAGCCATTGCATTGCTGCGGTGCCCGGGGAGCAGTTGGGGGTTCGGTGCCTTGCTCAAGGGTCTCACCTCAGTCGTGGTATTGACAATGGAGAGAGCGCTGGATATTCACTCCCCCCACCGTCAATACCTGCCGGACCTGGGACTTGAACTCGCAACCTCTTGGTTACAAGTCAGACTCCCTAACCATTAGGCCACGGCTGTGCCTTTTAAGAAAACCTTAAAAGGCACATGACAATTCACAGCGGAGAGAAGTCTTGAACATTCTCAGTATGGAAAGAGTTTCAGTCATCCTGGAAACCTTGCAGTCCACATGATAATTCACACTGGAGAGAGGCCTTTCACCTCCAAACAATGTGGCAAAGAGTTTTAGTCAACCTGGAATCCTTAATAACCATATAACAGTTCACACTGGAGAGAAGCCCTTCACCTGCCAACAGCGTGGACACAGTTTCACTCATAAAGGAAACCTTAACAGACACATCCCTGCTAACACACGACTTAACAGTTATGTAATGTATTGGTCATTTTTGGTCATTTCATGACTTACCAACTGACAAGGTAACTACGACGTTGCATGTCCGTAATTTTATTTCCATCAACGTCCTCAGTCCTCCTAACATCATAATATTACCAAGGACGTCCCAGATACGTACTCTATTGGTAATATATTAGTAACTTTGTGACTTACTGGCAACGTAACTATGACGTCGCATGTCCGTAATTTTATTACCATCAAATTACCAACTCACAATGTCCTCTGTACGTCCTCCTAACGTTGTAATATTACCAAGGACGTCCCAAATTACTACTCTATTGGTAATATACTGGTAATTTCATGACTTATAGCCAACGTAACTGCAACTCTTAGGTCACACATGTACTGAAAACACAGAAAGTGCGCGAAAATATTAAACCAATCTGATTCTGAACAGCATGATTTCAATTGTCGATGCAGCATTGAAGGGTGCACGTTCGTCTCGAATAAGTTCGCCAGGTTTGTGAACATTTAAAGCGGCACATGCGAGACGGTAAAAAAATCAAATGTCCGATGACTGGCTGTGAAAACTATTTTAGAGTGAAGTCGTCATTTTCTGCACACATCAGTAGAAAACATAAATCTGCTATTCAAAAATCTGTCAGTGCAGATTTTACTGAGACTTCTGTTGTGCCAGATGTAAATAACCTTACTGAAGACTTTGATGATGTGGACTTTCAAGATGGTCTAGCCATTCAGCTTGACAAAGACAATTTTTTGACAAATTTGGCTTTATTTTATTTAAGGATGCAATCGAAGATGATTCTGCCAGCTACAACAATTTAGAATTTAATTGATGAGTTCATGGAGGTGCATACAAATAACATGACGCACATTTTGTCCAAAGTTCATGAAGAATTGGCAAAGCTTAAAATTCCAGACTCTCAAATAAACGAAATAATAAGTGGGTTAGCTAAAGAAAACTTACTGAAGCTGTATAATGAGGGATATTTTAAGTCAGATCAGACTAGGAAGTCCTTTTTCAAAAAACATTTCAGTTACATGGAGCCCATGCAAGTGTACCTAGGATGTGATGCGTCTGGGAGGGAGCGCTATTTTCAGTACATACCAGTAAATTAAACTCTGAAGACATTTCTGAACAATGCATCTGTTAAAGAACAGTATGATAAGGCCAAGGGGCAGACATCAGAAAATCCTCATGTACTTCAGGATGTGAGGGACGTGAGAAAATTTAAAGAAAATACTCTTTTTAAAGAGTGTTCATCAGTTGTCTCTTTAATTTTATACCAAGATGCATTTGAGGTAGTTAAACCGCTTGGTTCTGGAAGAAAAAAGCACAAACTAGTTGCTGTGTACATGACGCTTTCAGAAATCTATCTTCATAATAGATCATCTATTGATCCTATGCAGTTGGTCATGCTTTGTAGAGAGGAAGATTTAAAATTCTTTGGACAGCAACAAGTTTTCAGACCTCTTTTGAGTGATCTCAAAGATATGGAGGAATTTGGGATTGTACTGGAGAATGGAGAGACAGTGAGGGGAACAGTGATTGCCATCGTTGGAGATAACTTAGGGTCACATAGCATCGGTGGCTTCACTGAGAATTTCAGTAAGAGTACACATTTCTGCCGTTACTGTCTTATAAATAGAGACATGTTTGAAAGCAAAGGCACACAGTTAGGTGCAACTAGAACAAAACAGAGTTATGAAAACAGTTTATTAGTGAAGGACAGAAAGTTTGTGAAGGTATCAAGTTTGACTCTGTGTTCAACTGCTTAAAACACTTTCATGTGTGTGATCCTGGTCTTCCACCATGCTTGGCACATGACCTTTTTGAGGGAGTCGTTTCAACAGATCTGGCTTTATACATCAAAGAGCTTGTCACTGTAGGGAAGCATTTCAGCTATGTCCAGCTGAACAGGATCATATCAAGCTTTAAGTACAGTGGAAGTGACTTGAACAATAAGCCATGTGAAGTAAAACCTGATGGTTCAAAGTTGACAGGACATGCAGCTCAAAACTGGTGTCTGCTTCGATTGCTACCATTACTAATTGGCGATCGAATAAAAAATCCACTTGATTCTGAAATTTGGCAGTTGTGCTTTAAGTTGAGGGAACTTGTTGAAATGATATGTGCACCGAAAATCCATCATGATCAAATAGCCTACATGAAATGTCTGATTGAAGAATATGTGCACTTAAGAGCTGCCATGTTTCCGAGTACACCACTTAAACCAAAACATCATTATTTACTTCACTACATTGAACTCATACTTAAATTTGGACCACCCCTCAACATCTAAATCTGCTAAACTGGATAGCTATGGTTGCGTGAACTGGAACTCTACTAAAATGCCTGAAGGGGAAACATTTGAGTCGTTGGACACAAAGAGAAAGGAGATGCTTAGTCTGTTTTCTCAAGAAGGACCTCGTGCAGCTGAGCGCAACAAAGTCTAAGCATTAATGAAAGTGACATTTGTGGGACAACGTCACAGCATTAATGCCAGCCCTCCACCAAGTATCTCAGATCTTCAGGCATCATGGCCTTTTCTCTTAATGAAGAAATTCTTATGCATTCATTTCAAGGAACTGACTAGGATTGATCTTGAACTCAGATTAAAGGAATCCTTTTATACCAAAGGGGAAAGGATTCTGTCCTTCTTCAAATATCAACATTCCAGGTGGGGAAAAGAAGTTCGAACAATTCTCAAAGACATTGACAGAGACGCCAGAGATGTTGACCAGGGTCTTGCAGCTGTGCTATTGATGATGGCCCACTTCAAAGAAAAAGAGGAATCACTGTTCCTTTCAGCTGATGTAAGTATATATTTTTTTGATTTATATGAATTATAATATAGATAACTGACAGAAACCTTTTTGTGTGTGTTTGTTTGCGTTTAGGTGACAACAACTCCGGCAGATGCAGAGACTAGGCTTTCACTTCCATCAACTCCAAGGCTAATCATGCTTGGTAAGATCCTTTAATAAATTGATTAAAATTATTTAAGAGATGGTTCATGGCTCTCCATATCTAACAATTTGCACAAGATCTTTTCAAAAAGTTTTAAATAACAAGGATATGTATATTATTGTTTTTTTTCTTGGTAAACATTCACATAAATGGATGTTGAAAAATATCTGATGATTTACTCACCCTCAAGCCACTACAGGGTGATAAAATCATAGAGTAATCTTCATTTTTTTGGGTGAATTATCCCTTTAAATTTATGGAAAGCTCCAATGTCTACATATTGTTACTGTCATGAACTGCGCCGTTGTGGCTCCCTCACTTCATCCCTAGAGGGAGCCTTCATTTCTCTATGGACCATTCATTCACTACATTTCCCATAACCCCATTCTCATGAGCTTCCTGCTTCCTCTCACCTCTCACCCCTGTCGGCCATCTTGCTTGCACACACCTGGCAGTCATTACACCTCTTTACTCACAGCATAAAAGCAACCCTCGCACTCGACGAGGACTGCAAAAGAGAGCGTTGTTCAGCAGTTTGCAAGATAGTGGTTGGCGAGGTTCAATTGAAAACCCCAGCCGATTCCAGTACATGCGCTGGAGTTTGGCTCGTGTATTTAAGGTGGTCAGTTTATGCTTTACACTGATAAGAGTTTAGTACTATTAGAGTTAAACTATTTAGGAGTAAGAAGGGAAATAGAAGCCTATGGCTTCGGGGAGAGGTGGGATTGAGGGAGGTGGGTGGCAAAAGGTGGTTAGGGAAAAGGGAAGTTCTAAGAGGGGAGCATCGAGTGAAAGACCTGGGTTGTCAGGAGATGAAGGAAATAAATTTAGGAAATTTGGGGATAGTGAAGAGTTTGTTGTGCTGTTCAAGATTAAGGGTAATGATTTTGGGGATGCAGGTTTTAGAGCACTGAATCCATTAAAGGTTACTAGTGCTTTGGAAAGTCAGATTGGAAAGGATTTTCAGGCCAAGATCTTATATAATGGAATGTTATGAGTTTGTTGTAAAAATAGGAAACAGTATGATGATGCAAGAGGTGTGGGGAAACTGGTGGCTAAGGTGGATGTTTTAGTCCCTAAAGGTAGTCGACAAGGAATCAAGGGAGTGGTGTATGGAGTGTTTGCAGGCTTATCTGAGAAAGAAATCCTAGAAAACATTAAAGGGGCCCAGGTAACTGAAGTGGTGCGATTTAAGCAAAGGGAAGGAGCTGGAGATCCACCAGTTTTGATAACATTTAAAGATGGTATATTGCCTCAGAAAGTGTTTTTAGGGAGCATGGCGTACAATGTGAGGGAGTACTTTAAACCACCTTTGCGCTGCTATAATTGTCAAAGGTATGGTCATGTTGCTGGTTCTTGTCGAGGGAAGAAAAGGTGTGCAAAATGTGGCGAAGAACATTCAATACAAGATTGTAAGGCAGAGGTTGCTAAATGTCCAAATTGTGATGGGAATCATTCAGCAGGATTCCACAGATGTGATCACTTTGTTCAGGCTAAGCGTGTTCAAATTGTGAGGGATCAGAACAAGGTGTCATATGCAGAGGCTGTTCTAAGAGTGTCAAAAGAGTATAGAAATGGGAGGTCTGGGGATGAAGAGGTGTCAGCAAGTCAAAGAAATATGTCAAATTTGCCGACCAGTCTTCCATCTGATATGCTGGTCCTTAGAAAGGAGTAATTTTTGTCTTTTGTCTCAGATGTGTTGGTGGGTGCGAAGAAAGCTGCTAATCGGTCAGACATTATCAGGCTAGTTGCTGAGGCAGCAGAAAGATATCTCAACATTAAGCAGTTGCCAGACAAGCTGCATCAATTTATGACAGAGAGTCAGCGTAAGGAAAGGACTCAGTTGTTGAGGATTAGCAGTATGGAGAATGTTGATGGAGTAGAGGAATTTTATGCTCTCTAACATCTAAATGTGGTATATATTTCAATGGAATGCCCGAAGTTTGATTGGTAATGGTCAGGAATTAAAACGATTTGTTAAAGAATTTGGAGAAGTACCAGAATTGATTTGTATCCAAGAGACCTGGTTAAAACCTCGTTTAGATTTTGTAATTCCAGGATATGTATGTATTAGATTAGATAGGTCTGATAGACCAGGTGGGGGATGTGCAACTTTTGTTAAAAATGGGGTACATTACAGGAAAATTGATATTAATTCTACGAAGGAGTGTTTGGTTGTGGAGATTTGGACTAATACTAATCCTATTACTGTGATTAACTTTTATAATCCCTGTCAACTTTTGGTAATTTCAGACTTTGACGAAATTATGGAGAAGGTAAGGAGCCCTGTTGTATGGGTTGGAGATTTTAATGCTCATAATCCAATATGGGGTAGTGATCACAGGGACAAAAATGGCAGTGTAGTAGAAGAATTTTTAGATAAGTATGAGTTGGTAGTGTTAAATGATGGTAGGCCAACTAGATTTCAGGTTGTGAGAAATAAGTGTAGCCATTTAGATTTATCAATTGCTTCCTCAAACTTAGCTAGAGCAGGTGAATGGGATACTTTAGAAACGTATACAATGGGCAGTGATCATTGTCCTATATTATGTAAATTTGGAAGGGAGGTGAGAAGTGAAGAAGGAGAGATAATCCCTAGGTATAACTTTTCTCAGGCTAAATGGGATAAATTTCAGGAAAAAGCTTTAAGTTTATTAAAGGAGGATTTCAGTAAGGGTTCTGTAGATTTATGGAATACTTCCATTACTCATTTGATACATGAGGCTGCTAGTTATGCCATTTCAATGAAGCAGAAACCTAAGTCTTGTTTGATGGTTCCTTGGTGGAATAAAGAATGTGATGATGCTGTAAAGAGTAGGAATGTAGCATATAGGCGTTTAAGAAAATTCCCTATACTGAAGAATGCAGTGGATTATAAGCGTTTAAGGGCAGTAGCAAGAAAAGTTATAAAGGAAGCAAAGAGAAATAGTTGGAGGAAGTTTTGTTGTACGCTAGGCCCTGAAACCCCAGTTAGACAATTATGGTCAGCTGTTCATAAAATGTCAGGAGTATATAAAAGGAGATCAATGCCAGTGTTACTGAAGGGTGATGCGGAAGCTGTTTCTAATAAGGAAAAAGCAGATATGTGTGTTGAATTCTTTCAAGCAGTTCATAGATCAGAGACTTTGGGGGATGAGTGGCACAGGAAGAAAGAAGAGTTGTTGGCAGTTAATCAGTGGAAGTTGGAGAGAAGTTCAGAAGATGATAATCCTATTAATTTGTTCTTCTCAATAAAAGAATTGAAGGATGCAATTATGTCTGGGGCAAATACTACTCCAGGGAGAGATCAGGTGTCATATGAGTTAATTAAACATCTAGATGATAATGTAACTGAGGAAATATTAGCTTTGTTTAATAAAGTGTGGGAAGAGGGTCTTTTGCCCAAGGAATGGAAGCATGCCACGGTAATCCCGATTTTAAAGCCAGGTAAAGAGGCATCTGATCCTAGCTCATATCGTCCAATAGCGCTCACGTCAGTGCTTTGTAAGATTATGGAGAGAATGGTAACAAATAGGTTAGTATATTTCTTAGAAACTAAAGGACTTTTTGTTGATATTCAGAATGGTTTTAGAAATGGTAGATCTACAATGGAGTCAGTTGCAGTGTTGGATCAAGAAATTAAAAGGGCTTTTAGTAATAAGGAGGTGGTAGTTAGTGTCTTCCTGGATATTGAGAAAGCATATGACTCATTGTGGAAAGAGGGATTGATGATTAAAATTTTTAATTTAGGAATTAGGGGAAGAATGTTTAATTGGATAAAGAATTTTTTAATTAAAAGAACAATTCAAGTAAAGATAGGTAGTGTTAGTTCAAAAATTGTGGAAATAGAGAATGGAACCCCACAGGGAAGTGTTATCAGTCCAGTGTTATTTAACATAATGATCAATGATATCTTTGGAAAGATAGGAGAAGGATTTGGACTTTCATTATTTGCAGATGATGGGGCCATTTGGAAAAGAGGGCATAATATAAGGTTTGTTTTAAAACAGATCCAAAGAATGTTAGTGCTGGTAGAGGAATGGGGGAATACATGGGGTTTTAAGATCTCAGCTTCTAAGACAAAATATATGATATTTGGTTTTAAAAGGAAATTACCTAATATAGGGTTAAATATGTATGGGTCTCCATTGGAGAAGGTAAAGGTTTTTAAATTTTTGGGTGTTTGGTTTGAGGAACGTATGACTTGGGCTGTACATGTAGGAAAGATTGTGGCGAGATGTGAAAAAGTTTTGAATGTCATGAGAAGTTTAGCTGGAAGTGAATGGGGAGCTAATAGAGAGACACTATTACTAATTTATCAGGCCATGATTAGATCCACGATTGATTATGGGTCATTTGTATATGGGTCTGCTTCTAAAAGTGTTTTGGGAAGATTAGATGTGGTGCAAACAAGGGCTCTGAGGATTTGTAGTGGGGCTTTTAGAAGTTCTCCAACTTCTGCCTTGCTTGTTGAGATGGGAGAAATGCCATTGTGGTTAAGGCGCATTAAATTAGGATTACAATACTGGGTTAAATTAAGTGGTTGTAATTATACATATCCAGCAAGGTGTTTGTTGCATGAGTATGTTGGTAGTAGGAAATATATTAATTATTTTGATAAAGTAAACCAGTGGGCCAAGAAGATGGGGTTGGAACAGGGAGGTATTGCAGAGCATTTGGGATGGTTACCAATGCCATACTGGACGTTGCCTGAGTTGAACATTGAGCTTGGTTTTCTTCAGGAAAAAGATAAGATGGATGTAATACCAAAAATAGTGGAATATCTTAATATGATTAATCAGAATAGTATAATAATTTTTACAGATGGGTCTAGAGATCCAAGTAATAGGAGAGCTGGGTTTGGGGTATATGTGGAGAAATTAGGGTTAAAAATTGGTCGACGCATTTCAAATGGTAGCTCTGTTCTTACTGCTGAGTTAATGGCAATTTTATGGGCCTTGTGGTGGATTGAAGAAACCAGACCAAGAGAAGTTTTAATCTGTTCTGATTCTGCAGCAGCTCTAGAAACTTTAAGAGCAGGAAAATCTAAAATTCGATCTGATATTTTAAATGAAATCTTGAGTGTGTTTTTTAGAATTGGGTTTGCATGCAGTATCTCTTTTTGCTGGGTGCCTGGGCATGCTGGGGTGATAGGAAACGAGCAAGCAGATATTTTAGCGAAGGAAAGTTTAGGAAGAGAATTAGATATTCAAGTATCTTTGGGGAGGGTGGAACTGAGGGAAAAAGTCAAAGAGGTCTTAATTAAAGAATGGCAGAGAGAATGGGAAAAAGAAACCAAGGGTAGACATTATTTTTCTATTCAACCTAAAGTCAGAAATAAATGTTTTTGCACAAGTCCATCTCGAAGGGATTCAGTCAAAATGTGTAGACTGAGGTTGGGCCACTGTGGGTTAAATTATTCGTTATGTATTGTAGGAAAGCATATTTCTGGATTATGTGAATGTGGGAATATTGAAACAGTAGGTCATGTTTTCCTGCAGTGTAATAAGTATAATGAAGAAAGAAAATCACTTTATGATAAATTAATAGAATTAGGAATTGAGGGTTTTTCTGTTAATTCTTTATTTGGTCATAGTGATAAGCATAAACTGATCTCAGAAGCAGTGTTTCAGTTCCTGCATAACACAGGACTGTATGTAAGAATATAGTGTAAACTTTGACCTGTGGAGGGCAGTAATACGCCAAGCAGCGTCTAAACTGCCGGAAAGAAAGAAGAAGAAGAAGAACCCTCGCACTCAGTATCATTGTGAAGTCTTGATCAGTTCTCTGTTAATTCTAAGCGTCTTTCCCGTGTTTTATTTCCCGTTGCTGTTTCTGTCTGGTTCCTGGTTTTTTGATTGTTTTCCGCCGGCCTATTGACCCCTAGCTTGTTTATTGGATTACGTTTGTTACTTGCCGCCTGCCTCGACTGCTACCTGGTTTTACGACTTCCCTTTGTGTCCTATGCGCTGTACCAGTTCGACTAGATTATCTACCACAATAAAGTTTGCAAATGGATCCACATGTGTTTGACTCATCCGTGACAGTTACTGATACCAATTTTTTTTTTTTTTTTTTTTTTTTTGCAAAATTACCTCCTATAAATTGTATAAACACTATAGTAATACATAGTAATACTAAGTAATACATCTTTATCATTTAAATTTTTTAGGGGATTCAGTTCTCCGTAGCAAAAAATGGATGCTGGTGATTGAAGGACATGAGGGTGAGTAAATGATAACAGATCTTTTATATGTTTTTTATATGCATTGTGTGTGGATGTGATGTTTAAGGTCAAAAATAGTGTTGTTCCAAACAAAAAAGACTTTTGTTAATCAAATCAACTTTTGTTTTGTTAAACAAAATTTCTCAACATTTTTGTTCACCATCTGTTAGCCCACCTACCAAAAATATTCCAGTTCAGAATGTGTATAAAGAAAAAGTAGTAATCCATAAGATGTATTTTAGACTTTTATTCTAATACAAACTCAGGTCTTCCAAATACATATCACATCATATATGGCAAACAGAATCTCAAGTGGGCTTGAGAACAAAATGGTTGTTAAACCTCTTAAATCACATGGATCACTATAATGCACTTGACATTAAAAACTTTGGTTGACTTTAAAAGATAAATATGAAGAGAGAATTGTTTTCAGAGTAAATTATAAAAAATTTTTGTCTCAACACATCAGAGGTTCTGATTAATTCTTTCTTTTACATTTAGGTTCATTGTGAGGATCAACCCTGAAAACAGCAAGTGTTCCTCAAAGTTACAGCTCAGCAGAAAAAAATGGAAAGCTGGTGTGAAGAAAGAACTCTGGACTAAATCCTCACGTTTCCACATTCATTCAGGAGTTTCTGGACTTCACTTGGCAAAACTATTAGGCTACTAAGAGCAAACACTGAGCAAACACTTCACATTCTATTCAGGCAAGTGTTTTTGAATTTACACATTTTTAAGATTGTTCTGATGACCTGAATATGTTTTACTAATTGTTTTACAGTGTTTTAAAATGTTATTAAAACTGAACTTGTGCAATAATTGTTTTAAAGTGATTTAAAATGTTATAAGAACTGAACTTTTTCATTAAAGGGTTAGTTCACCCAAAAATGAAAATTCTGTCATTAATTACTCACACTCATGTCGTTCCAAACCCTTAAGACCTCCGTTCATTTTCAGAACACAAATTAAGATATTTTGGATTTAATTCGAGAGCTGTCTTATACTCCCATAGTCAGCACTGGATATGCCCATTCAAAGCCCAGAAACGTACAAAAAAGAACAAACATAGTGGGTCAATTTGAATATTACGAAGCAAAGAGAATACTTTTTGGCGAAACAATAATAAAAGTAAAGACTATATTCGGCATTTTCTTCACTTTTGCTGCTCTCCCTTAGGCAGTCTGCTGCGTTCAAACTGACCGACTGATATCACATGGACTACATTTACTATGTGTGTTTTTTTTTGTTCGTACATTTCTGGGCTTTGAACGTGCATATCCAGTGCTGTCTTTGAGAAAATCAGAAATCTCTCTGATACAATTCTAAATATCCTAATTTGGGTTCTGAAGATGAATGAAGGTCTTACTTTTTTGGAACAACACGAGGGTGACTAATTAATGACAGAAGTTTCATTTTTAGGTTGAACTAACCCTTTAACTGTTTTGAAAGATTTTGATCTGTTCAATTTTTTAATGCATCTATTTAAAACTGTGTAAATGTATTTTAACATTTTCTACTATTCTACACATTCTGCTTGGGAATTTTTTTAATGAATTTGTAAGTAAAATGTTTTTTCTGGCTGAATTTTTCAAAAATACTGTTTCTGATGAAAAGCAAATGTTAATGTAAATGTTAAGTAATATTGAAATATTTAAATTGTCAGAATTAAACAATTGAAAACAAATTGCATTGTCATTGCTTATTTTTATTCATTATTGAGAATTGATGAAATACAGTTTTACAGTAAATGGACACTGGACAATGGATTACAAGTTAATTTTTTATATTAAAATATATTACTGTAGAAACAACTGTAAATTTTACAGTAAAATATACTAAATTTACAGCAAGATAAATGGTACTGTAAATAGCAATAAATATATTACTGTAAATTAATTTACAGTAAGTTACTGGCGAACTGCTGCCAGTAAATTACTGTAAATTCTACAGGAAATTTTTAACAGTGTAGGTGCCTCTGTACCTTAGTGCTTAGCCCCTAAATAAGAAAGCCAATGGCCTTGGCCCCTAATAATAAGAAAACATACAGACACAATAGGGGCTACAGCCTTTCAGGGCTTTGGCCCTAATTATTCTATGTATTAAAAGTTATGATGTTTTGTGTAAAATTAAACCATTTTTATCCATTTACCTCAATGTATGTAAGAATAGGACACTTTTTAATTCACGTATGCCTTATATTGCAGAGGACAAATTGCCTCCCTTCAAATAAATCTCAGTATTTTTTTATATATATTTTTTAATTCAGTTTACTGGCATCAAATCAAAGGAAATGACTGAATCAAAAGATACTTTCTGCAGCAAGCTAGATCAAACAGACCTTAAATAGCAGACATTCAAATAATAACTTAAACAGTAAAAAATAAAAATAAAAAAAGTGTTGTGTAAAGCACTACACAAATAAATGTTTGAGTTGAAATTTAACTGAACATTTCTCAGGCTGAATATCATGTGTGGGGAAGCTGTTGAGGTTTGGAAGTGCATTTGGTGAGCAGAGAGGTCTTTGAGTTTTCAGTTGTGACTGCACAAATGAAAATGGACAGCACACAAAAATCACATCATTGTTCTTAGAGTTTTTATGTGTTTTTGCATACAAATCATCAGGGGCAAAACATTTTAAGAACACAAAAGAAGTTAATTTCAGAAGCTCATATGTAAGTAATGTAAATACAATCACAATCAACTTAGCAAAATCATACTTCAGTATTAACTATAATAAACACTATAGATTCTTTAACAGTAATCCCAGTTGTCTTCATCATCTGTATAGCACCACATATATCTGTAACCATATTTGGCACAGGCGTGGTTGTCGCGGCAATACTTTCCATTTTTAGCCTTACTGCTCCACAGTGGAGGGCTGCAGTAGTCCCACTCAAAGTCTAAAAAATAGGGATTATAAGCAGTCCAGCACCAGTAGTAGTCCTTACCATATGTGGCACAGGGGTAATTATCCAAGCACTTCTGTCCTTTATATGTGATGAGTGAGTATGGAGGTGAGCACACTATCAGCTTCTTTTCCGAGTAACACCTGTAGCTGTTGAGTTTGTCCATGTACAGGCAGGGAGTGGAGCAGCAGGGCTTGGTTTCACCTCCTGTGTTGCACTGACAGCTGTAATCAGATTCTGAGATGCTTGAGCAGAGTGAGCCGTCAGCTGCAGTCTTTTGATTCTCTGAAACCAGCAGGCATTGAATAGCATCTGGCCCTGTGGATACCTCCCTCTTTCTGAGCTCATCATGAACAAAGATTCTTGGTTTGGCATAAGTTATAAGACAAGCACTTTCAACAAAAATCTTCAGGACCTCTGCCACATCGTAGTAGTTGCTCATGCTCTCAAAGGCCATTTTTCCTGTCATCTCATTCATCTTGCCTTTTTTTTCAGGTATGATGTCACTGCTGATTTTCCTTTTCTGTGTTTCTAAGCTCATTTGGACTTCTTGCTTCACTGGTAGATTAATTAATTTCTGAAACATGTTTTGAACATCAACTAATTTTTTATTGACACCAAAACAATCATCAACAAAAATCTTAATTGGATGATGGGTCTCAAAGTGCTCAAAGAGCTCACGGTTCAGCTCTGGGATGCTCATCATGCGTATGTCAGAGTCTTCCTGCCGGTTTCTTCCAATATAGCCAAAGGAAAAGGACTTTGTGTCATCAGTGTGTTTATAGCAGACAGCTGTCCAGATGTGAGAGGGCACAGTCACCCTTTCTGGGTCTTCAGAGCTTCCCCTGTGTGGTATCCGTACATTGGGATCAGGTACCGTACCTGTGACAATGAAAGCTGTTGCCAAAAAAAGGTCCGTGGCAAGCTGCTGTATTAAATATTGCCTCAGCATTTTCTCCCAGTTCCACCAGTGTTTACGATTAAATTGCTCATTCATAGGAGCAGCATTGGTCAGTGTGAACGTTGCTTTACGGCCATCACTGCATTGGAAGCAGCTGGGGTTCAGGTGTCCCCGATCATATCTGGTGAAACTGTAGTCACTGCTGATGGCTTGATTTCCTTTATAAAGGTTTTGAGTATCTCGAGTCTCACGAACCATATGAAAAATCGGGGATGTAGCTTGGGAAAGCTGCAGAAGAAATAGTATATTTTATGGTCATTTGGTAGGTTAGTTGTAAGAAGAAAAACTTTTGTGGGGAGTTTTATCCTTCTAAATATCACTGGAGGAATGGCTTTGTTCTTACTGTCCACATAGTGGACATTTTTTATACAATTATGGTAATAAGAATGTTAAATAAAGTACCATCTAATATAAGTTCATTTAAATGCTTTTATATTTTCATACTTTTGCAGTGACAGAACAGATTGAAAACCAATAGTTTTAATTAACTGAACTAATTCTTATGGAATGCAGAGCTTCAACTGCAAATTAATGTATTTTGTTTTAAGCTCATAGTCACCTGTGGCTCGAGGTGCCAGATGTCTTTCCTTGCAGTGTTACTTGAGCATGCAGGGTCCAATATGTAAGCGCTGTAGAGAGGGATCTTGTGATGAACTGAATACAGAGTAGCATAAAAAAAGCCTTTATTTTCCAGCATCTGACAGATTTTCTTGGCATTCTGATCCATTCCACTTGGTTCTATGCCTTGGTAGAAAAACCCATTACACTCCATAAAGCTATCAACCACTTTTGCCTGAGCACTGAATGCTCTTAGCATGACACAGGTGAGTAGACCCAGAACAAACATGGTGTAAAGCTGCTTTTGTGCTGTAGAGCAGAGACAGCAAGAGCTCAGCTGCTTTAAGCACACAGTCACTGTCAGTGATGCTGTTGTGGGAGTGATTGCAATCAACAAATGAGAAGAAATGAGGAATGTGATGGGACCTTTCTTCATCATGGTTATGGGACTAATTTTAGAGCTGTCACATGGATTTAAAATAAAGCATATAGAGCAATAGACTGCTCAGGAGTATACATGCAGTGTTTGCAGTTTCCACTTCAGTTTTCTAATAATTGTTGTTTCACTTCTGCATTTGGAGTGTTTTTTTTTAAAGCATCAGTTTTTCCTCTCACTCAGGCTATATCTACATTAATCTGGTTACATTTAAAAAAAAAAAAAGCATTTTCATTTTAAAATGCTTTCCATCCACAGTAGTGTTTTTCAAAAGCTTATCATCAACACTCATACTCTGTAAAATGTTACATTTCTGTAGTAAGCAGGAAGCTCGAGCTGTAAGCCCTGAAGTGGAAACATCGGAGAAATCAAACAAATCTGTTACCAAACGTGTGATATTCAGAGCTCAATGCTTTGGGTTCATTTTTGACTATTTGTAGGTAGAGAAAACATGCACAAACCAACCAGTGGCATCTCTGCCTCTTTATTTCTGGTTTAACCCAATATGAGAGCACACACAATCATCCCATATCATTTTATCTCCGCACAAAACACCAATGAAATAAGCTCAGGGAGTTACGAAAGTGAATCAGAGAAAATCACCAAAGGCTGTGAATATTATCTGACTGAGCTCCATTGGCATCTTTAGGTCCTTTTTAAGGGGCTTTAGTCTCCTTCCTTGATTATTAAACAATATTATAAACACCTGAAGTTAACAAGCAGATTCACCAAAGGAGAAAATCAACGTTTTTAAGCAATCATTATAGTGGTCAGTGTTTGCATTAGTTGGGATCTTGACCCTTATGTTTTTAATTTTAGGTTTTGTTTGGTTGCTGTCTCTATGTTAAAACAGACAGACAAGCCAAGAGCAGGAGTCATCAGGTGTTCATGATCATGATTATGTTTTAATTCTCTGGTTCTTTTCTGTCACTTTTGTTATATTTAAAAGTAAAAAAAATTGTAGCTTCATTGGAGTTATATGGCACTTGGTGACTTTTGTTATGTTAGCAATGTAAACACAAAAAAAAAAATCATGGACATGATTTGGATATTTTAAAGGGTCAAAAAAAAAAAAGACACTTGCCTTCTTTGCAGGTCAAAAATGAACAAAGCTCTCTCTATATGCAGATGGTTTACTCATATTTTTAAAAGATTCTGTTGATTCTTTACCTCCTTTAATGGACTTTATAAAATATTTTGGTTCATTTTCTGGGTATTCTATTAACTGGAATAAAAGTATATTTGTTCCCCTTTTTAGAGTCCCTCCCTTTTAAAATAATGCATGATCATTTCACCTACATAGGACTGGTTATTCCCTTAGATCCAAAAGACATATTTAACTTAACTTTATTGCTGCAATAAAGGGCCTTAAATCCAACATTGAAAAATGTAGTCTTTTGCCTTTTATCATTAATAGGCCGTGTTAATGCCATAAAGATGGTGGTCCTTCCAGTGTTTTTATATCTGTTTCAGAATCTACCCATTTATCTTACTAAATCTTTTTTTTTTTTTTTTTTATCTGGATTCTATTATTTTTCCTTTCATTTGGAGTTTTAAGATCGTATTTTGAAGACACCTGGAAAAGTCTTTCAACATTATTATTGGGCTGCAAACGTAAGGGCATTGATGTACTGGAGATTCATCATGTCTTAATGACATTTTCCTACCTGCTTTATTACTTTACATTTTAAATACTCCTTTCTATAACATTTCTATAAAAATTGTTGTGCATAGCTCTTTAAGAATATTGAAACAAATCAAGAAATTTCTTGCCTTCCCTACATTGTCCCATTTGTGAGAATCATAATTTTCAGAGGTGGAAAGTCCATGTGCCATGAGTAAAAGTCCTCCCCAGTATTTTGTTCCAATCACCTGGTTTTGCTAATTAGCACTGTTTTTCAGCAAAAGGTCAGAGATGGTCAGAAAGGTCATTCCTTTCGAGTCAAGAAATTCTTGAGTCAAATCCAAAGTCCCCAAAGAGTTAATGAGATAATTACGAAATGATGATTGTCCATTAGTGATGAACACCTGCTGTTACTGAGAATTACTAAGTGTGTTTGCTTTAGTTTGGCTCTTCACCCTTAACTTCTTGTGTTAGATCTGTCTACAGCAACACATGTGGTGTTGTGAAGTAGTGAGATCAGTGCTCAATGATGGGAAGATATTAGCAGCTTTTATATGATGAGATGGTCATCATGAGCTGGCTGGAAAACAATCAAAGTAACTTTACTGTCAGACGAGTCAGATGAGTAAATTGAAAGTTGAAGATTTACTTATAAGATTACAGATAATTATGCAAAAAAAAAATGACTATAGCATTCATAAGGTAAAAGTGTGAATGCCACAAGAAACATAATCAATACTTTGCAATAATCAATCATTATGAATATCAAGTGCCCAATTGAAAAATGTCAAAATAGCAAAATAATAAGGATGTACAGAATTTTAAGGGTCTGTTGATCTAAGAGTATTGCAGTGAGCATAAAGTTAAAAATATAAGTCTAAAAGGATAAATCTAAGAAATCTGCTAAATCTGAATAGAGGAAAATAGAGGTGCACCCAGAAGGCAGACCGGAGAAAAGGAGAAGTGAAAAAGTCTGGTCTGAACTTAGATGTTCTTCTTTTAGATCTTTTATACCCTTAAACTCAGACAAAGAAGGGGGGTAATGTACAGTTTGTCTCTCAAAATTTGGAGAAAGCAGTATGTCATGTCTTCACACCTCAAAATACAGACACATTTAATTCTTAAAATTGTTTCCTCTTTCATATTAACATCAACATCAAACTTTTACAGCTACTCTGCTCTTTGGGCATTGGATCCATACTGTTGTATCTTTTGTGGTTCTAAAGTTCTAAATCTATATGTATTGTCCCACAGGGTACTTTGGAAGATACCTATTTTTCTAAACCACATGCTATATGTTTAGCATATGTTCACAGACTATTCATTGAATCATGGGAACACAAATTGTCTTCATGGTACAAGAATCAGTTATATGAAATATGCAGTCATAGATGCAATAGTGAAATCATAAATACAGCAAAGATGAATCATAAATGCACAAACATGATTAAAAATTGAATATCCTCATATGAATATGTACAGCATTTAAATTGATATTTAATTAATCCTTACAAAGTAAAAGTTAAATACACCATTTACATATAAACGTGTGTTGTATAATCAGCCCTATAAAACTACAGTATGCAAACAATATATTGTTTTAATATTTGTAGTTATTAAAAAAACGATGTAGTGCATATTAAAAAAATTGAACTCCAGTGTTATTTAGACACACACAGACATCAAGAACAAGCATTTGACAATTAACAAAATGTTTCATGCTGGGTAACACCCAGAGGTGGAAAATCCATGTGCCATGAGTAAAAGTCCTCACCAATATTTTGTTCCAATCACCTAGATTTGCGAATTAGCACCATTTTTCACCAGGAGGTCAGAGATGGGACCAAATCATTCCTTTCGAGTCACAAGCAGGTCTTGAGTAAAATCCAAAGTCCCCAAAGAGTTAATGAGCTAATTACGAAATGATGATTGTCCATTAATAATGAACACCTGCTGTTATTGAGAATTACAGAGGATCAGATGTTGGTTTTATTGGTTAATATGATGCCACCATCATGGAGATCAGTGTTTAGTTTTAGTTGGGCTCCTGACCCTTGTGTGTGACTCATAGACTGTAAAAAAGATGGATGACGCACCTTCACTCTCTTCCATTGAAGAAAAGTGAAGCCGTCAGCGCCCCGATAGGACGCGGCCATATTGCGCTGATTTGGGACCAGAGTCTGTGCAGTAGCAAGCAAAGTGGAGCCGCGTCCAGCCCATATACGATCGCAGTCACACACCCCTAATTAGCCTGACTGCTCAAATTTTTGTCTGTTTATTGCTGTACCAGAGACTGAAATAAGGCAAATAAAGCCCCAATCTCTTAATGAAGTTCCCGAAAAAGTCCGTTGGCGCCTCAGTTCACTCAGAGACTCTGTCAAGCTCAGCTGTCAATCATGACATCATGCTCCCATTTTTACAGTATCATATAACTAACTAAAACCAAACTTAATTTAAAAAACGAACACTTGAACTTACATCAAAGTTATAAAAACTACATTACTGATTTTTTTGAAAATAAGAGAATCTCCCAAATGTTTTCTTTTGGATATAAACAGTTCGAAACAGAGCATATTCATAACATGAGATTTGCTCTATTGCTCTATGCATTTACACATGAAGCCATGATGTACCACTTCAAAATGAAAAGTATGTACGCTGCCCTAGTTAACTATTTGGGCCCCATCATACACCTGGCGCAATGTGGCGCAAGGCGCAGCGCAAGTGTGTTTACTAGTTTAAGTCCGAGGCAGTTCGCATTTTCCCGTCCAGTGCCACATCATTTAATTAGCAAATGCATTTGTGCCCGTTTGTGCTCCCATGGGCATGCTGGTCTAAAAACGAGGTGTGATGGGTGCGTTGTTGGCGCGTTGCTATTTTGAGGAACTGAAAATAGACTGCGCCACAGACCAACTCAAACCTGGTCTAAAGTCTAAAGTCAATTGTGCAATATATATATTTTTTTTATTTAAAGAGCGCATTGGTAGATAATGCGCCTCTGCGCAAGTCCATAATGCGCGTTCACTTTGCTTATTACACACAGGGATGTGCATCACACAAACATGCCCAATATTAAAAACGTCTAGGTTACGTATGTAACCCTGGTTCCCCTAGGGGAACGAGACGCTGCGTCGAAACACTTTGAGGAACACCCCCGGCGAGACACCGTACTGAAGTGTGTGTAGAACAACCCAATAGGAGAGCGCAACGTCATGAGCGGGATGACGTAGCCTACCAGGAAGCATAAGGAAGCCCCAGCGATCGCTCATTTGAGCTTGGAACGAAGCGAGCACGAAGAAGGGGCAGGGGGTATGGCAGAAGACGCAGCATCTCGTTCCCCTAGGGGAACCAGGGTTACATACGTAACCTAGACGTTCCCTGTCAGTTTACTCGAGCTGCGCTGAAACGCTTTGGGGAACGAGAATACCAACTGCGCCATACGCCCAAGCCCCCCCGTCAAGTGTGTGTGAGCACATCAGGACGAGAGGACCCGGGAACCTGGAGTGGAGGGCAAGTCCAGGTTGTAGAACCGGACAAATGTGTGCGGAGAGGACCAGCCTGCCGCAGCACAAATGTCCGGAAGGGCCAACCCCAAGGAGAGAGCCTTGGAGGCCGCCATACCCCTAGTCGAGTGGGCTCGGACCCCCAAGGGTGAGGGGAGCCCCATCGACTCATAAGCAAGTGAGATGGCCTCGACCACCCACCTGCTTATGGTCTGCTTAGAGGCAAATTCCCTCCATAGGAGCTCCACCGATTGTGGGTGGAGTCTCCACTCCCCGGGCCTCAACCCCTGCCTTGACAGGACGTCTGCTCCCTGGTTGAGGTACCCAGGGATGTAAACTGCTCTGAGTGAAAGCAGCTTCCCCTGGGACCAAAGGAGGATCTGGTGCGCCAGCCTGTAAAGGGGGCGCAACCACAGACCCCCCTGCCGGTTGATGTAGCCCACCACCGATGTGTTGTTCCTGCGGACAAGCACATGATGGCCCCTGAGATTTGGGAGGAAGTGTTTCAGCCCTCGAAACATGGCCAGCATCTCCAGGCAATTGATGTGCCACCACTCATGACCGCTCCACAACCCGTGAGGGAGGCATCCGTCGTTAGCGTTACGCGACGACAAGGAGCCCCAATGGAGCCAAGGCAGCATCCACACACTTGGTAAAAGTGCGGGGGAGAGTGAGAGCCCGAACGGAAGAACCCGATACTGGTATGCTTCGCCCCTCTGAAGCAAACCTTAGGAACTTCCTGTGTTCGGGAAGGATGGATACATGGAAATAAGCATCCTTCAGATCGATGGTGATGAACCAGTCCTCGGACCTGATCAGCGTCACGATCTGACTGAGAGTGAGCATCTTGAACCAAAACCGTTTGATGGTGCGGTTCAAAAGACGCAAATCTATAATGGGACGCAGCCCTCCATCCTTCTTTGGCACTATGAAGTAGCGGCTGTAGAACCCTGATTCTCTCTCAAGAGGAGGGACCACCTCGATGGCCTCCTTCCTGAGGAGAGTGTCTACTTCCTCCTTCATCACCAGAGTCTGCTCGGGGCCCACAAGTGTGGGAAGAACCCCTTGGAAACGAGGCAGACAAGAACCAAACTGGATTCTGTAGCCTCGCTCTACGATCTGCAGGACCCACTGCGAGACATTCGGCAGAAGCTTCCACGCTGCCAGAAAGTCTGCTAAGGGATCCAGCCGCTCGGGGCTGGTCTCTGGTGTGGCCAGAGCGCTTTGGTCTGATGAGGAGGCCAGCCCCTCAACACCCGTGTCGTACCGTTTCCGGGCGACAACTGGGCAACTTGCTCGCCGGAGCCCACTGAGCCCTGAAGCACCAGGGGGTGGCAGGGGTATCAGTGAAGCCCCCTGAGGGCGCTGAGGAGGATCGGACACCGTGAGACGAGGTGTTACCCTTTCCTCCCCAGCAGGGGCTGCCCTCAGGGCCCTGACCGAAACGTCAGGGTCGCTTGGCCTTGGGCCTCTTTGCCAGAAGAACGGTCCTCAGATCCGACTTCTGACAAGAGAACCCCGACCACAGAGAGTGCTGACCCGACCCCCTAGAAGGGGGGGTACGAGAGGCAACGCTCTCTTTTTGTTGCTGGCGGTATGAGGAGCTCTGCGGTTGGGGCTGCTCCCACTCAGCAGCCCCAAGGACCTGGCGACGAGGGAGGAAGCCCTGGAATGCCGCCGCTTGCTTCTTCGCCTCGCGTCCTCGCGTTCGGCTGGCCAATCGATGTTAAGCTTGACTACAGCCTGAGTCACAACCTTCACAAGCTCCTCATACGCGAGGGACTGTGGTGGCGAGTCCACAGTCTCCTCGTGTTGACGCTCATCACATCAACCTCCTCGGAGGAAGATAGATGAAGCGCCGAGCCTACTCTCTTGGGGGAAGAAACCGCAGAGCGGGCTTCCGAACCTTGAGAGCGGGCAGAGGATCTAGTGGGTGAGGCCTGAGAAAGGGAAGAACCCGTCTCAGAGCCCTCCACTAGATCCATCTGCGAACCCCATGACAACAGTCGCCGCTGGGCCTCAGCCACAGCGGGACCGCTGCCAGCAGGTACGCGGGGCTGGCCTGACTCATTAAACAGCCAAACGAGACCGGAGCACGTGCAGCGGCAATAGCTCGCAGTCATAGCAGTCAGCCTTTTCGAGGGCTGACCGTGCGTGCTCCGCTCTCAAACAAACAACACATAGATTGTGAGTATCCCCCGGCGAGATGTAGCATTTGCACGGGGGAATACATGATCTAAAGTGCTGTTTGCTCGCCACCTCTTTCTTCTGCTTTGCTTTGGGCATGATAGACTATTTTTTTTTGTCTCACACACACACACACACACACACAACAGACGTGCTCGCTGAAGAGCAAAAGCTAAAATGAGCAATCGCTGGGGCTCTCTTATGCTTCCTGGTCGGCTACATCATCCCGCTCATGATGTTGCGCTCTCCTATTGGGTTGTTCTACACACGCTTCAGTACGGTGTCTCGCCGGGGCGTTCCTCAAAGCGTTTCGACGCAGCGAAAACTGTGAGTGAACTGACGGGGAACAAAAGGATTACAGTGTAAAACAATATTATTGTGTAGGCTACATAAATATAAAAATGTAATGATGGATAGCCACTGCGTGTAGTAGAATTAGGCTACCTATTTTGTTGCTTAGACTTCCTGTTTGTTGCTGCCAAATGCTTTGAGTTTGGGCTCCGTCAAGTCAATGTAATATTGTCTAATTTACAAACGAAAATCAAATTTTTACACCATCATTTACGTTTCTTATAACGTGTGAATATACCCCTTATATATATACCCAGGACGCGCTCTTCCCAGATGTCCCCGGAACCGCTTCGCTCCCCTCCGCGAGACGGAACGCGACGCTGTGATCGTCGGAGATTCCATCGTCAGGTATGTTCGTGCTACTTTAGCTAAAGGTAATGTGCAAACTCATTGTTTTCCTGGTGCTCGATGTTTCTGTGCAGATACTTGCAATCCTGAAGGACGAGAGCGCCGGCCCGATAGTCCTGCACGCGGGGGTGAACGACATCAGGCTGCGGCAGACAGAGGTCTTGAAGCGGGACTTCAGCAGTCTGATCGAGACGGTTCGCAGCACGGCGCCCGCGATGAGGATCATTGTGTCAGGACCACATCCCACGTATCAACGTGGGCACGAAAGGTTCAGTAGACTTTTTGCTCTAAATAAATGGTTATTGACATGGTGTAAAGAACAGAAACTGCTCTTTGTTAATAATTGGAATCTTTTCTGGGAGCGCCCTAGGCTTTTCCGTGCTGATGGCCTGCACCCCAGCAGAGTCGGAGCAGAACTGCTGTCGGACAACATCTCCAGGATGCTGCGCTCCATTTGATTAGTAAGCCGATTCCCAAATAACTGCTATAATGGTTTTTGCTCTGAACACTTAAATGATAGCACTAGTGCTGTCCAATCTATAAACACTGTGTCTGTTGCTTGAATAGTGAGGTCAAAACATAAATTTAATGCAGGATCTAGAAAAAATCTGATCGTGATTAACCCGGAAAAATGCAAAATAAACGAACAAAAAACATTTTTAAAGTTTGGGCTCCTAAACATTAGATCACTCGCACCCAAAGCAGTTATTGTAAATGAAATGATCACAGATAATAGTTTTGATGTACTCTGCTTGACTGAAACCTGGCTAAAACCAAATGATTATATTGGTCTAAATGAGTCTACTCCACCAAGCTACTGTTATAAGCATGAGCCCCATCAGATTGGTCGTGGCAGTGGTCTCGCAACAATATATAGTGATATTCTCAATGTAACTCAGAAAGTTTATTCATTTGAAATACTTTTGCTTAAAGTTACTCTGTCAGATATGCAAAAGAAATCTGTCTTATCTCTTATTTTAGCTACTGTGTATAGACCACCAGGGCCGTATACAGACTTTCTAAAATAATTTTCAGATTTCCTTTCTGACCTGTTGGTTAATTTTGATAAGGCGCTAATTGTCGGAGACTTTAACATTCACGTCGATAATACAAATGATGCCTTAGGGCTTGCATTTACTGACCTATTAAATTCTTTTGGAGTCAAGCAAAATGTCTCCGGGCCCACTCACCGTTTCAATCATACGCTAGATTTAATTATATCGCATGGAATTGATCTTACTGATATAGATATCGTACCATAAAGCGATGATGTTACTGACCATTTCCTTGTATCATGCACGCTGCGTATGACTGATATTAACTATGTGGCTCCGCGCTATCATTTGGGCAGAACCATTGTTCCAGCCACCAAACATATATTCACAAATAATCTGCCTGATTTATCTCAACTGCTCTGTGCACCCAGTAATACACAGGATCTAGACAAATTGACTAGCAACATGGACACTATCTTCTCTAATACGTTAGAAGCTGTTGCCCCCATCAAATTGAAAAAAGTTAGAGAAAAACGTACTGTGCCATGGTACAACAGTACTACCCATTCTCTCAAGAAAGAAACTCGTAATCTTGAGAGCAAATGGAGAAAAACTAATTTGGAAGTTTTTAGAATTGCATGGAAAAACACTATGTCCAGCTATAGACAAGCTCTAAAAGCTGCCAGGGTTGAGCACATCCGCAAACTCATAGAAAATAATCAAAACAATCCAAGGTTTTTATTTAGCACAGTGGCCAGATTAACAAATAATCAAACGCCACCCGACCTAAATATTCCTTTACAGTTTAATAGTAATGACTTTATGAATTTTTTCACTGATAAAATAGATAACATCAGAAATACAATAATCAATGTAGATTCTACAGCATCTAATACGTCAATTTTCTTTATCACACCCAAAGAAAGCCTGCAATGTTTTATCACTATAGGACAGGAAGAGCTAAATAAACTTATCAATACGTCTAAACCTACAACATGCCTATTAGATCCTGTACCCACTAAATTACTGAAAGAGTTGTTACCTGTAGCAGAAGAACCGCTCCTCAATATTATTAACTCATCATTATCTTTAGGTCATGTCCCAAAACCATTCAAGTTAGCGGTTATTAAGCCTCTTATTAAGAAACCACAACTAGACCCTAATGAACTAGGAAATTACAGACCCATTTCTAGTTTTCTGTTTATGTCTAAAATTTTAGAAAAAGTTGTATCTGCTCAATTATGCTGCTTTTTGCAAAAAAATGATATCTATGAAGAATTTCAATCAGGTTTCAGGCCCCATCATAGCACAGAAACTGCACTTGTTAAAATCACTAATGACTTGCTTCTTGCATCAGACCAAGGCTGCATCTCATTGCTAGTTTTACTTGACCTTAGTGCTGCGTTTGACACTATAGACCATGACATACTAATAGATCGACTACAAAACTATGCAGGTATTCAAGGGCAGGCTTTAAGATGGTTTAGATCCTACCTGTCTGATCGCTACCACTTTGTTTACTTAAACGGGGAGTCTTCTCAATTATCACCAGTAAAGTATGGAGTGCCACAAGGATCTGTCCTAGGTCCTCTGCTTTTCTCAATATACATGTTGCCCCTTGGCAATATTATTAGGAATTATGGAATTAGTTATGCTGATGATACTCAATATATATCTCAACAAGACCAGATGAAACTTCTAAATTATCAAAGTTAACAGAGTGTGTTAAAAATGTAAAAGATTGGATGACCAATAATTTTCTCCTATTAAATTCAGATAAGACAGAGATATTACTTATCGGACCAAAAATGAATACACAAAATCTCTTGGATTACAGTTTGCAACTAGTTGGATGTACTGCTGCTTCCTCTACAGTCAAAAGTCTGGGTGTTATATTAGATGGCAACTTGTCTTTTGAAAATCATATTTCCCATGTTACAAAAACAGCATTCTTCCATCTTAGAAACATTGCCAAGCTACGAAACATGTTACCTGTTTCTGATGCAGAAAAGTTGGTTCATGCATTTATGACCTCTAGGCTGGACTATTGTAATGCATTGCTAGGTGGTTGTCCTGCATCTTCAATAAACAAGCTACAGTTAGTCCAAAATGCAGCTGCTAGAGTCCTTACCAGGTCAAGAAAATATGACCATATTACCCCAATTTTAAAGTCTCTGCACTGGCTTCCTATTAGGTTCTGTATCAACTATAAAATACTACTTCTTACCTATAAGGCCCTAAATGGTTCAGCTCCTGTGTACCTAACTAGTCTTCTACCACACTACAATCCATCACGCTCCCTAAGGTCGCAAAACTCAGGACTCTTGGTAGTACCTAGAATAGCAAAGTCCACTAAAGGAGGTAGAGCTTTTTCACATTTGGCTCCCAAACTCTGGAATAGCCTTCCTGATAATGTACGGGGTTCAGACACACTCTCTCTGTTTAAATCTAGATTAAAGACACATCTTTTTAACCAAGCATTCACATAATGCATCTCATAATCTTTTACTGCAGTTATATCTGATCAAATGCACATTATTAATCTTTATTCCATGGAATGTCTGGATACTGGATTCTGATTGGCTGGCAGGTATGCATTAAAATCGTTTAATGCACAGGTAGTTCCAAGTCAGTTTAATCACCGTTCTATATTAATGCGCTGCTTTAACTGATGCACGCAACCGCACACTGAGAGAGAGAGAGAGAGAGATCGTATTGTGCTGCGCACATATAAACTTGTTGTCAGGCCTTCCTCTCGATTCATATTAATCAAATAGCCTGGATAATAGATCGCTACATAATATTCCTCAGCAACGAGATGGTAAGACCGCTGTTTTTGAATTAATTCGTTGTTTGTAGAGAGAGACGCACAGACGCGCAGCAGGCAGGTAAAACGCACATACAACTGTCATCTCTCCCTTTCTCCTTCTCTCTCTGTCTTTCTCTCGATCAATCGATAAGTAATTGAAATAAATGCTGTAATTCGTTCAAATAAATGTGATTTATCATTATTTCATGTGTCTGATTTGAATCGGGCAGAATGATAGAGCTGATGAGCTAACTGACGAAAATAACCGTCATTTTTACCCATTCAGTCAAATCTTGCGCTGCAAAGAGCAATACTAGTTGTAACGTGTCTATAAATTTGCAAATAACCATGGAATAAGCGGAATAATCAACGGCTTGCCGTGCATTAAAGGATTTTAATGCACTTCGCGGAGGCATTAAAATATATTAGCCTCCACGTCGTGCATTAAAATCCTTTAATGCACGGCAAACCGTTGATTATCCCTTACTTAGCTTTGGTTGAACAAATCCTTCTGCTTGGTTTGAACAGCAGCTACGCTAATTATGTTCCTATTTGTTCTCTGTTTCTGCCACAGGATTGATATCTAGTGGTAACTAGGAATTACGCAAGCTTCAGTCTAGATCAGGAACACCTAAGAAGAGATGATGATTCCAACCCCTTGGAGGACTATAGATGATATCAGCCCTGAAACACCATACATCACTACCGAATTTTACTACAGTGATTTGATTGCAACATATAATCATTAATGTTAACATTATACAAATTGTACAAACTTTAATTTAACAAACCTTAATTATTGTAGAAACTTTAATTTAACAAACTTTAATTATTGTACAAACTTCAATTTGCTGTTAAGCTGCTTTGAAACGATTTGTTTCATGAAAAGCGCTATACAGATAAACTTGACTTGACTTGACCTGTTTCTGGCCTGACAGTGGAAACAATGCATTCCTGAGAAAAATGGCCTTGAAATAGTACCAAATATTGGTTCTTCAGCTTGTATCAATAGCAGATCCATTATTTGATACTATTTAGAACCACTTTTTAAAGGTTCTGTAAGGAACCATTCCTTGAAAGGTATTATATAGAACCTCAATAGTGCTATAAAGGGTTTTTACATTTATGTTATTTATCCACCTTTTGCTGGAATATCTGTTGTTGAATGTTAAATTTACAAGACAACATGGAGTGCACATATTTAGTGAGAGTGGGAACTGTAAAAGGATAACATTGTTTAATTGTCTAAAATTTATATTTCAGACACTTTATAGCCACTGTTTATAGGATACAGAAATGACAGTAATATTTGACTGTGATCAAAGTGAACATGTGTCTGTGCACAACATTCTTCTCACCTGTTGGTTAACACTGAGTGTGTTTTTTCATCTTTATTGTCTGTATTATTCTTTAAATATTGGATGTAGAAATTTAGTCTGTTCACTATATTTCTTAAACTCAACTGTCAATATTCTACAAACCCAATTCCAAAAAAGTTGGGACACTGTACAAATTCTGACTAAAAACAGAATGCAATGATGTGGAGGTTTCAAATTTTAATATTTTATTCAGAATACAACATAGATGACATATCAAATGTTTAAACTGAGAAAATGTATCATTTTAAGGGAAAAACAAATAGATTTTAAATTTCATGGCTTCAACACATTCTCAAAAAAGTTGGGACAAGGCCATGTTTACCACGGTGTGGAATCCCCTCTTCTTTTTATAACAGTCTGCAAATGTCTGGGGACTGAGGAGACAAGTTGCTCAAGTTTAGGAATAGGAATGTTGTCCCATTCTTGTGTAATACAAGCTTCTAGTTGCTCAACTGTCTTAGGCCTTCTTTGTCACATCTTCCTCTATATGATGCGCCAAATGTTTTCTATGGGTGAAAGATCTGGACTGCAGGCTGGCCATTTCAGTATCCGGATCCTTCTTCTATGCAGCCATGATGTTGTAATTGATGCAGTATGTGGTCTGGCATTGTCATGTTGAAAAATGCAAGGTCTTCCCTGAAAGAGACGATGTCTGGATGGGAGCATATGTTGTTCTAGAACTTGGATATACCTTTCAGCATTGATGGTGCCTTTCCAGATGTGTAAGCTGCCCAGGCCACACGCACTTATGAAACCCCATACCATCAGAGATGCAGGCTTCTGAACTGAGCGCTGATAACAACTTGGGTTGTCCTTGTCCTCTTTAGTCCGGATGACACGGCGTCCCAGTTTTCCAAAAAGAACTTCAAATTTTTATTTCAGAAAACGCCTGCGCTTCTGGATCATGTTTAGATATGGCTTCTTTTTTGACCTATAGAGTTTTAGCCGGCAATGGCACGGTGGATTGTGTTCACCGACAATGTTTTCTGGAAGTATTCCTGAGCCCATGTTGTGATTTCCATTACAGTAGCATTTACTGTATGTGATGCCGTGCCGTCTAAGGGCCCGAAGATCACGGGCATCCAGTATGGTTTTCCGGCCTTGACCATTACGCACAGAGATTGTTCCAGATTCTCTGAAACTTTGGATGATGTTATGCACTGTAGATGATGATGATAACTTCAAACTCTTTGCAATTTTTCTCTGAGAAACTCCTTTCTGATATTGCTCCAGTATTTTTCACCGCAGCATTGGGGGAATTGGTGATCCTCTGCCCATCTTGACTTCTGAGAGACACTGCCACTGTGAGAGGCTCTTTTTATACCCAATCATGTTGTAAATTGACCTAATAAGTTGCAAATTGCTCCTCCAGCTGTTCTTTATATGTACATTTAACTTTTCTGGCCTCTTATGGCTACCTGTCCCAACTTTTTTGGAATGTGTGGATCTCATGAAATCCAAAATGAGCCAATATTTGGCATGACATTTCAAAATCACTTTCAACATTTGATTTATCATCTATATTCTATTGTGAATAAAATATAAGTTAATGAGATTTGTAAATTATTGCATTCCTTTTTTTATTCACAATTTGTACAGTGTCCCAACTTTTTTGGAATCGGGTTTGTGTGTGTATATATATGAATTGAATGAATTATTTTTCTTTGGTCTCAACAGATTCTGATGGCAATATCTGCATTTTGGAACCTCCTGTCTCAACAGAAACACAGGCAGTTGTAAATACTCTACTCAATACACCAGAAATGATGACAAGCACTTATAATGTGTGCTCAACCAAATCTTCATCTTCACAAGATGACGGGGATGATGAGACCCTTTCTGCTAACAGAGATGCCAATAGAGGTTGTGTTTGTACATCTGAAACTAATCTATACGTTCATGTCTTCACATTTATATACAGTATATGTTTTTGAGAGAAGTTCAGCCTTCTGTGCTGCTCTTCTTTGATGCTGCCTCTTTTGAAAGTCTTAGAAGGACATGCAATTATACAATACTTTATTGAGCCATCAATCTGGTTGAAACTTGATTATTTGGTTGCATGTAAACATGGCCAATGTTATAACATGTTGCTCAATTTATCTAGAATTGATAAAACCATGCCTCCATTGTCTCAGGGTCTGGTTAAACCAAGCCAAACCGAACTTAAATCAATTGCAAATAAAAGAATATAAAATTTATCAATATCTCAGCATATAATTCAAAAAGTTTGTAGGCTACAAAAGTTCTGGAAATATGAATACATCACTCCAGTCCTGATATAAACTGCAGGAGCAGAGGTAATTCTAGTTCTGGTGCAGCATCATAATGCTCCTTGCACTGACAATGAGTTGCTACAGCAACAGAGATGGCATAGATTGGGCTTAAGACAAACATAACAGACAAACTGACAGGAAGAAAGAGCTCAGGTGAGAACACAAAACACTCTTGAGTCAATTGTAAGTGTTTGGCTTCTATTATATTTTCTCCTGTATTGCCATGTTTACAGTTAATGGGACCCCAGTTATTACTGCAACTTAGATACATATTTTCATTATAACTTTATTGCTCTTTACTATTACATATTACCATCAATGCTCCATCTTCAAGTACATTTGCACACTTGATCTCATCTGCTTGTTTCAACTCATTTGTTAATGTAATTACACTTTTTACTCTGTACCATCTTTAAATTGCACTGTAATTTTTAATTCCTCCTGCTCTGTTTATTGATTTTTTTCACCAAAAACCATTTTAAAGCCAGATGTAAACAAGGCCCAAATCTACTGCTCGGGTATTTTGAATTATATCAGGTGGGTTACTGTGAGCCTCAAGTTTGTCTTGTTTTTGCAAGTCTTTCCACAGTGATGGCACAGCAAAGGCTTCTTCTCTGGTGTTATTACATGACATCATCACATACATACATCACACTGATAACATAAAAATACAGTTCTCTCATTTGTGAAATCTCATGTGGTATAGAAGTTCTGCTTTATTTACAAAACTCTTTCCACAGTGACCACATATAAGTGACTTCTCTCCAGTGTGAACGTTCATGTGTCTGTTAAGGTTTCCTTTTTGGTTGAAACTTATTCCACATTGTGGGCATGTGAAAGGCTTCTCTCCAGTGTGAACTATCATGTGGATGTTAAGGTGTATTTTCCGACTGAAACTTTTTCCACATTGTTGGCATGTGAAAGGCTTCTCTCCAGTGTGAATTCTTATGTGCTCTTCAAAGCGTTTTTTATAATTGAAACTCTTTCCGCACTGAGGGCATGTGAAGGGTTGCTCTCCAGAGTGAGATCTCATATGATCTTCAAAGTTGCGTTTTTGACGGAAACTCTTTCCGCACTCAGAGCATGTGTAGGGTTTCTCTCTATGAGTTCTCATGTGGACATCAAGGTTTTCTTGTTTATCAAAACCTTTTCCACACTGATCACACGTGTAAGGCTGCTCTCCATTGTGAATCATCATGTGTCTGTTCAAGCTTTCTGTTTGAGTGAAACTTACTCCACACTGTTGGCAGGTGAAAAGGCTCTCTCCAGTGTGAATGGTCATGTGTAAATGAAGGTTGCCTTTCTGGCTGAAACTTCTTCCACATTGTTGACAGGTGAAAGGCTTCTCTCCAGTGTGCATTAAAACATGTTTTTTAAAACTTCCTTTATGACTGAAATGCTTTCCACAATGATGGCAGGCATAAGGCTTCTCTCCAGTGTGAACTCTCATGTGAACACCAAGTTTACCAGGTTCAGTGAAACTCCTTTCATACTGTTGGCATGTGTATGGCTTCTCTCCATTTATAAAATCATGATGTTTCTCTTCCATTTCATTCAGTCCTTCACTCTCCTCTTTCAGTGCCATCAGGTCTAAGGTGCAAAAAGACAAATAAATGTTAATCCCAGCTTAATTGCACAAAATAACAAATATCAAAAAGATATTCAAACGTGTCTACACTAACATTCAACTACATCCTATATCCACTAAGCAACTGCAAGAGATCTGAGAAACCCTTCCCAATATTGGAAACTCTTCACTTAAGTTGGGTTGTCTCAAACACTATTAAGATTGCACTAAAACCCAAGAGATTGTGCCAGGAGATATAATTAATTAGGGGCCAATCACAGAAGGTAGGCAATCACTGTATATTGTAATCACTGGTGTTATTGTTGTTCTTTCACTCGAGTCTATGGCCACATGTAGAACCGCTTCCACCAAAGTTGTGAAATTTGGCACACAGTTAGAGGACAATCTCAACATGAACCACAGAAAGTTAAAAGTCTCTAACTCAAACCCTCTAGCGCCACCAACAGTTCAAATTTGCACCTAATTCTGCTTGTGAACAGCAGAAGCAAAAATCTTCTTTCATCTAATTCATCTCATGCTGAGTCAAATGGACACCAAAAAGACAGTGAATTTATTTGAAATTATCATGGAAGAAAAACTTGACTTGGCAAGTGGCACAGACAGTCAGAAAGGCTTACTCCTACTGGCTATGGATTATTTGATTTGTCACATCTCAGTGGAAGGGGGTGCAGGTATCATTGTGCTGTATAACCAACAATTCAAAATAAGTCTTGTTCTGAGTGTCTCTGCATCACTACTGTCATTGTTACAGTCTATAGACCTCCTTTTGCTGATCTGCTGTCTGTTGTGCCTCAGGTTTGAGAGAACTCTTCTCCTGGGAATAAGACTTTAACATCCAAGTTAACAATAGCTACTTTTCTTCTGTTGGACCAGTGCATACCAGGACCAACAATGAGCCGGACGGGGCCAATGGCTTTGCACCTCAAGCCGCGAGCCTGAAACCAGCGAGGGGAAGGAATAATGAAACTATATCATAAAACAAATTTAACAGAAAAGGATGTTTCTTCCCTATAATATTTTTATATACTAGTGATTTGCTATTAAAATAGTAATTTATTAATTTGCATTAGCATGCTAAATCAAACCTATCAAAATTTCACATAAATAGTTAACTCACTTACTGTTTAGTTTTCATGTTTAGTTGCAGCTGTTTCATTTATTTGTGAGGACAGGAAAGACAAGAGAAAAATACTGATAAACCATCATATGTTTCCATTAAATTTCTTTAGAAAGAATGAGCATTTATATTAGTGTCAAAGACGAGACGTCACCGTTTTGGTGTCTGCGTCAAATTAAATTGGTAAAATTTTAAATACATAAAAACATCTTAAAGTAAACCGTCTACTATTTCAAATAACTATATAAAAATTGAATAACTACAATAAATATGTGGGAAATAATGTTCCAGTGTTCAGAGTAATGGTCCGGACTCTGATTTTAACATTACCTCTTTAAAGAAATATATAAAATACCTAGTTAAAAAAAAAAAAAGAAAAAAAAAATGTTGTTATTAAAATGGATATGTGTGTTTTTAAAGTATTTAAAAAATAGATAAATAGCCAGAGGACTTTTGTCCCAAAAATTCAGTTTGTCAGATTTAATTTGGTGTAACAGAAATAAGAAGTTATTTTGAAATCATATTAAAAAAAAAACCTGATAGTTATGTAAAGTAAGTTTGATTATTAATTTGGCTGAATTGGATTGACAAAGGTCAGCAGCAAAGTCATTGGTTAATAAAATGGGATTAAATACATACAGGAAACAATAAGTACCTGATGTTACTTTTTTCAAAAAGTAACTAAGATCTTTTCTTCAAAAGTAATGCATTGCTTTACTAGTTACTTGAAAAAAGTAATATTCTTATGTAACTCGTGTTATTTGTAATGCGTTACTCCCAACACTGACTATAACAGTAACTATATGAAACGTAAAAAAGCAGCTCTGGTTCACCATTTTAAATATCATGTTATGTTGATAATGTTATTCAAGGCCCAACATACTGAATTGGGCAAACTCCCGCTGACATAAGTCTGAAGTGTGGAACACACAAAATAGATGCTGCCCAACGAGAGCAGACCATCAGCTTGGTGTCCCAGTCGTAAGCATTCAGTAAAATATTAAAGGAACGGCCCTAGACTAGTCGAGTCAGCTGTTGCCAGAATGTATGATCATTACATCAGAGCAATTAGACCACATGAACACAACTTGTATTTACCGATTTCATATGAAAAATGGTACTCACTCGTAGCAGTGAACATTAACATTTAAATTTTAAATGAGACAATTCTTTAAAGGCTGTTTCTAAATCAGAGCACTGTACGAGTAGAAAATGGCCTTTAAGAGAACTTTAAGAAAAAAAGAAGATGAAATCCTTTCAAAAAGAAAGCTGCAGGAGGGCAGACAAAACACGCCTGCCAAAGGCAAATGAATTGAGAAAATGTACAGGACAGTTCATAGGATAGTCCAGCTTTAAAAATGATAACCAACCTGTTTGTTCCTCAGTATCTTCATGTTTGACTCTGAATGCTTCTTCAATCTTCATGTCTTCACTCTCCTCTTTAATAAATGCCATCTTTATAATAGTGTGTCACATGGATCTCAGTTGCTCCACCAAGATTTGTTTTCTGTGTGTTTGGAAATGTCCTGTTTAAGATGGGATGATAATTAACAGAAATAAAAAAATTAAAAAATCTCTATGCGCAGTCAGCCCTAGTTCAGTAGTCAGTGCACAGGTAAGTGATAGTTAATGGACTTAAATGCACTCAAAAATGACATTTACTAACTAACTAACTAACTAACACATTTAACATTTGCTATTGTATTTTAAGGTTGTCATTTCAACAACAACAACAACAACAACAACACAACAAAACAAAACAACATTTACAACTGTTTGTAAAAGTTCTCGTTGTATTTTCAGTGTTTTGAGCAGCAGGTCTCATCAGCGAGCGGCGATTCGAAACAGTGAATCATTTTGTGAATTAAATGATTCAATTGACTCAGAGTTTCGAATTCGTGTTTATGATTATCTGAATCACTGCACAGAGAGAGAAATCAGACGCTGTTTGGATGCGATTTACCCATAATAAATAGCATTCATTATTACATAAAATATTACAATGTTACATTTAATAATTATTAAGTTTACATCATTTTTAAACCATATAAAACTAGACTGAACATGTTGTATGAATTTAAACACTTTAAAAGAGTAAAACCACAAACCTTTCTTCAGCAGAAACGCAGATAAAGGAGCTCGGCGCAGCCTTATGACATCATACCACTAGATCAAAATAAAAGTCCTGTTCACAGGCCAATCCTTGAAGTACTTATAGCCTATATATTTACAGGGAAACACATATGAACAATAAAACTTATGTCAGTGGTATTCAGAGTTTTATTCTTGGTGAAAAAACATATTGAAATGTATAAATAAATTGGAAAAATATTATTTTAGAAATATTTACAAATTTACTTTTGTATTATTAATTATATTTTTTCCAAGTGTATTAATTTATTCTTTCATTTATTCATTCATGTATTTATGACAATGTTTATGTCCACAAGTGTATCTTTCCATGTTTAACATTTACTTAGTTTTGTATTTATTTATGCATTGTGTCAACATTTATTTATTTCCAGATTATTTACTATGATATTTATTTATTTAGACCTTTGTCAGCAAGGGAAAATCTCCATAGACCACAGTAGCACCTTGTGGTGTGACCAACCAAAAAAACAATTGCTCTTTTTGTATCAAAAGCACAAAGATGGTGGCTGTGTAGTTGCAACTTTCCTGTCTCTCAAACTTTCATGTAAAACTGATAGTATTGAAGTATTTATACAAATATTTTAGCCAAATTGAAGGACTGACTGAAAGTGTGAAGCATGTGAATGATTATATTAAACTCACTTATGAAGAGGATTTGATCATAGGTTGTGTTTAACACTTTCAGAACAACCCCCTTCGAAAATGTGGTGGCATCTAAAATATGGAACATTAAAGAAGATAATTTGAGAAACATCTCAGTATTTTTTGTTCATATAATGAAAGTCATGGTGACCAAAACAGCTTACCAACAGTCTTCAAAATACTTTCATGTTCCACAAAATACATAAATAAGAAAACAAAAGTATAAATACTATTCATTTATTTATTTTTTTACATTTATTTATCAGTTTGTTTAGTCTGATTTAAAATTCCAACGATGCTTGTTTTTCTCTGAATATTGGATGAGACTTATACTTCATTGGGAGTTGTGAGCTGTTTAATTATGTGATGATAATAATTCAGTATGGATTTTACCAAGAATAAAACTCTGAAAACCTCTGACATATGTTTTATTATTTGTATGTTTTCTTTCTGTTTACTTCAGACACAACAGCATGTGAACATGACTTTTATTTTGATATGGTATGTGACGCCATAGAGCTGCACTGCGCTCCTGTGTTTCAGCTAAAGAAAGGTTTGTGCTTATAATATTTTACAGTGTTTAAATTGATACAGTTAGTTCAGTATACTTTATAGTGCTTACAAGCGACGTAAAGTTCATTCATTATTATTGAATGTAACATTGTAATACTTCCTAGAACATTACTGAATGTTGTTTTGTGTAAATAAAGCGCATTCACACATTAGTAGCAGAAACGGTGCGTCTCTTATCGCTCTATATACAGTGAATCAGTTCATCCTAAACACCAATTCAGTCTCTGGCAATTAATGATGAAGAAACGTAGCTTTTTGGAACTACGAGTCAATTGAATCAAATGCATCGCAAAATGATTCACTCGAATCGGCGCATGCGCTGACGAAGAGACCTGCTGCTCAAAACAGTATAAACGCAATAATAACATTTGCGAATAAACAAATGTTTTCATGAAAGTTGAATTTATTAAACATAACCTACAAATTAGTAAATACCACACATACATTTTAGTACAATCTGAACCTTATAAAGTGTAATTTTATACATTTGATTGTTATTTTCTAATCAGGTAATTTAAGGCCATTACTCTCTCTCTGACTGACTCCCAGTGCACTGACTACTGAACTAGGGATCTGATTGAGATGCAAAAAAGACTTAGTTTACAATTATTTTCCTTTCTGTTAGTTATTCTCTTTTATTATACAGGACAAAGTATCCAAAATTACAGAAATAACTCTGCCGAATCAACTGAGATCCATGCGACACACTTATAAAGATGGTGTTTATTAAAGAGGAGAGTGAAGACATGAAAATTGAAGAAATATTCAGAGTCAAACACGAAGATACTGAGAAACAAACAGGTTGGTTTTCATTCTCAAAGCTCAGCTCACTCATTTGATCTTTATTAAAATGTCCAGCTCTGCAGAAATGAATGATATTTCTAAGGTAGTGGTTTTCAGCTGGTTTGCCATGGGACTCACATTTTGGCCTGATCAGCTGTGACCCATATATATTCACAACAATAAATGACCCACACAAAAGTACTGTCCCACTTTACTTGACAAACTAACATAGATTAAATACTCATGAATAAACAGCGTAAATTAAAGCAGATCCAAATTCTTTTCATACAATAAAGTTACTAAGTTTGTATGAGCCAACAAAGTGATTTAAAACTACAAAATAGCACAAAGTGAAAATAGAGTAGCAGTTTGGGTTTACAGAAACTACAGTTACCAAGGTAAATGCACAATGTTATCAATGTATAAACATAAACACACACACACAGCTGTTTGTTTGTGGGTCTGTTCTTCGTATGTCGCTAATTCAGTTAGCTGTATTTGATTGTTGATGATTTGGCCTGATCTTGGATTGGTTAGTTCTTCAAAACTCATCATAAAAGTTTAGTTTGTGCTGCTTTGGTTTTTAAAATATTAGACATCTAATTATAGAGATGATGTCACCACACCTTTGATGAAGGGTAAAAAGAAAGGCTCTGTAGGTATTTTTGAACGAACATGGTTATGTACAGGTCATTGCTTTCCCTATGCGCTCTTTCATCTTTTTCCTCCAGTGTGATGCCTCTGGGTATAGGACAGATACTTCACATTTCTAAATGTTTTTTTGTCTGTTGCTTTGTGCCATTAAACTGCTGTTAATTTGTATTTGTCTCTTTTTGTCTTAGATCTGATGGTGCTTAAAAAGAAGAGAGAAGTGCTAATTGAAATGGAGGAGAAAGACCAATATAAGAATCATGATTTCATAACAGGAGAAAAATGTTTTAGTTGCTCCCAGACTGAAAATACTTCCTCACAACAAAGGGCTAAAAGGACAGGAATTGGAAGTAATTTTACCTGCCAAAAGTGTAAAATGTGTTTCAACCAACGTGAAAAGCTTAAAGTCTACATGGAGCTTCACTCTGGAGAGAAACCTCATACCTGCCATGACTGTGGAAAGTGTTTTGCTAAAAAAGTAAACCTTATAGTCCACATGAGAATTCATACTGGAGAGTGTCCTTTCATCTGCCAACTGTGTGGAAACAGATTCAGTCTTAAAGGACGCCTTAAAAAGCACATGAGAGTTCACACTGGAGAAAAGCCTTTCACATGCCCCCAGTGTGAAAAAAGTTTTGCTCAAAAAGACAGCCTTAACAGACACATTAGAATTCACACTGGAGAGAAGCCTTACATCTGCTCTCAATGTGGAAAGACCTTTGCTCTTAAAGTAGGCCTTAACAGACACATGAAAATACACAATGGAGAGAAGCCTCACGTATGCTTTAAGTGTGGAAAGAGTTTCACTCAAATAGGAAATCTTAAAGTCCACTTGAATGTTCACACTGGAGAGAAACCTTACACCTGCCAACAGTGTGGAAGAAGTTTCAACCGAAAAGGAAATCTTAACATGCACATGAGAGTTCACACTGGAGAGAAGCCGTTTACATGTGGACACCGTGGAAAACATTATGGATGTAAAAAAGCCCTTAAGCACCACATGAGTATTCATGACTACTAAATATTAATGTTCAGTGACTATGAGAGGAGTAAAGAAGCCAGAGTCATGAATTAGATTTAGTGTATTGATTAGTCAAATTGAGAATGAACTAGTTACAATTTTACGTCAACTGAAGAATAAATCGTACTGAATATACGTCGTCATTGACAACTCTGCAAAGTTTTCCTTTGACCCTAATCTATGGAGGACAAGAAATGACTTAAGTATAAATAAATGAATTGATTAATAAATACATGAATGCAGAAATAATTAAATAAATGTAGAAATACAGAAATAAACGAATACATAATTAAATGCTGAAATGCAGATAAATAAATTATTATTAATAAATTTATTAGCATAAGTTAATGAAATAATTTTGTCAAAAGTGTCAGACGCTTGACTCTGGAGGTGGAGCAGCTGCGAAGACGCTTGACTCTGGAGGCGGAGCAGCTGCGACGAGGCTTGACTCTGGAGGAGGAGCAACTGCGGCTGCGACACTTGACTCTGGAGGTGGAGCAGCTGCAAAAACGCTTGACACAGAAGGCGGGGCAGCTGCGAAGACGCTTGACTCTGGAGGCAGAGCAGCTATGATGAGGCTTGACTCTGGAAGCGGAGCAGCTGCGAAGACACTTGACTCTGGAGGTGGAGCAGCTGCAAAAACGCTTGACACAGAAGGCGGAGCAGCTGCGAAGATGCTTGACACAGAAGGCGGAGCAGCTGCGAAGATGCTTGACTCTGGAGGCGGAGCATCTGCAAAGACACTTGACACAGAAGGCGGAGCAGCTGCGAAGACACTTGACTCTGGAGGAACAGCAGAGTCCGTTCTGTTTGAGAGAAAGCAGCTGGTCAAGGAGTCCATGGTTGAGCTGGTGGGTGAAATAAAGCTGCTGGATCCGGGGTTGGCGAAGTCTTCTATCATAAACTGGGCTGAGGCGAGTGGATCCATACGCATAGCTTTATTATACAAACTCATGGTCAACAGGCGTGGTCAAAAACAACAGACGGGTACAACACAGGTAATCCAAAAGAGCAAACGACAGTCCAGGCAGATAGTCGAGGCATGCAGCGATCAAAGGGGTAATCCAGAAACAAGCGAGGGTCGAAAGGCGGGCGGAGAACAATCACAGGAGCCAGGGAACAAGGGGGTAGACACGGGAAAACAAACACAGAATAAATGCTCGGAAATGACAGTAAACTGATCAAGACTTCGCAAAGTGACTGTGGTGAACCGGGCTATTTATACAGTGAAAAGCAAGATGGCCGACAGGGGTGAGAGGACACAGGAAGTTCATGAGAAAGGTGTTATGGGAAATGTAGTGAGTAAATAGTCCAATGCATGTGAAGGCTCCCTCTAGCGGAGAGTAGAGGGAGCCACAGCGGTACAGTTCATGACAATTATAACAGGTGGTCTAATCAATTGTTAAGCACTGTATGTTTTCATAGCATTTAGTTGGGACGTTTCTTTGAAGGACATTGGGCATAATGTGGAAGTGTGATTTTTGTCAATAAAAAAGGGCTTTTATCAGATCAATCAAAAAATAATATTTGTTAGTTGCGGCCGTACTTCTATGTTTTTATCTATATGTCAGTGTGTCTGTGTAATAGTAACAGTTGTGAAGTCTGAACAATGGCATCTGTGATTTTCAATAGCCCAGTAATCTAAGTGGACTGTAGACAGTCTCACACTGCATTCATCAACATCAACAAGTCTGGCAAAGAAAGTTGCACACTCTCTGTAATGCTGTAATGGGGAGAGTTTTTTCTCTCTTCATCTTGAAGATGAATCGCTGAAGGAAGAGCAATTTATATATATATATATATATATATATATATATATATATATATATATATATAACACAAGGATATCTGGAGTCCATCACTCTACCTATATAAATACAGGCTATCTGACAGGAAAGATTAGACACACAGAACCACATGTTGGTGTCCTCCATGTCTATTATTTCCTGATCTGTCGGCTGAATCAAGGCCTCCTTAAAGGGGTTATTGATCTGGTTAATTTTTATTAAAATCTTAGTGTGTGGCCTTCTTAACTTGTAACATGTAAGAAAGACAGACATTCCCAAACAGGCAGCTAAATGCATTACTTTCAAATACTTTGGTCTATTCAAGTAATTTTAGAGGCAGGTGTGTTTTAAAAGTGTTCAAACTAAACTCTGCAGAACAGTGCTGACAGCACCAGCTGTCTATCCTGCTTTACAATCAGGTAAGAAGTAACCCAAAGGGAATAACAATGAACTCATATTCCTATTCACTTAAACTTAAAAAACAAGTCAGTTCACTAGCTTCTTTATTTGTTTAGTTTGCACTCTGAGCCTATATAACTCTTAATTTTGAACTCTCAAAGTGCACCAGATAGATGAATTTAACTGCAAAATGTACAGAATTGTCTTGAGGGACTGCTGTGGTAATATTCATTCCAAGCTGAACTCAAAACTTGGCAGAAGTGTAAATGTGATGTTTAGTAAGTACTAACTACCTAAATAGATAAATAAATAAATGTGGAAGTAAACAAGCTGGAAAAATCTTGACAAAAATTATTTACTAAGTAAGTAAATAAGTAAATGTGGAAATGAATGAAAGTGGAAGTAAATATATTTATAAGTACATTATTGTATGTGGGAAAAATATATTACATAATAAAGAAAGCAAAAGTATAAATACTATCCATTTATTTTTTTTCCCATTTATTTATTTATATTTAGTTAGCTTTAAAATTCCAAAGATGCGTGTTTTGCTTTTTAAAATCTCACATATTAGATGAGCCACACACTGGTTAAATAGTAGTAAACAGAAAGACAGCAGTTAGACAGCATATATATATATATATATATATATATATATATATATTCACCATGAATAAATCTCTGAAAACCTCTGACATGTTTTATTATTTGTATGTATTTTCTTCATGTAAATATCCATGTATTTTGTGACTGTAGACACAGCAGCATGTGAACAGGACTTTTATTTTGAATTGGTGAAATGACGTCATACGGCTGTGTCGCACTCCTGCATCTGTGTTTCATCTGAAGAAAGGTTTGTGGTTGTAATATTTTAGTGTTTGAATTGAAACAATTTTGTTCAGTATATTTTTGGTGTTTACAAACGATGTAAAGTTAGTTGAGTATTATTGAAAGCAACATTGAAATACTTTCTGTAACATTAATGAATGTTATTGTGTGTAAATAAAACGCATTCACTAACAGAAACGGTGCGTCTCATATCGCTCTCTATATCGCGAATCAGTTTATCCTAAACACGAATTCAGTCTCTGGTAATTAGTGATGAAGAAGCGGATCTATTCGGAACTCCGAGTCAATTGAATCAAATGCTTTGCAAAATGATTAACGTTAACTGTTTTGAATCGCTCTAATCACTGCACGCTGATGAAGAGACCTGCTGCTCAAAACAGTGTAAATGCAATAATGACATTTGCAAAAACACTGCAAACGTTTTAATACAATATGACTATATGTGTCCCTTTATTAGTGCTAGTTTTGATTTTTTTTTTCTTATCAGGCAATGTGAGACCAATAACTAACCCTGACTACCGAATTAGGGAGCTGATTTAGTTTGGATTTGTCTTTCTAATAATTATTTTCTTTTATTGAACAGGACAAAGTATTAAAACTCACACAAACCCCAGTTGAATCAACTGAGTTCCATGTGACACTATTAATATGGCAGTTATTAAAGAAGAGAGTGAAGACATGAGGATTGAAGAAACTTTCAGAGTCAAACATGAAGATACTGAGGAACAAACAGGTTGGTTTTCATTTTAAAAGCTAAACTCACTCATCTGGGCCTTATTAAAATGAGCAGCTCTACAGAAATGAATGTTTCTAAAGCAGTGGTTCTCAACTTGTTTGCCTATAGGACCCACATTTTGGCATGATTATTAAGCTGTGACTCATATATATTAACAAAAATAGATGACCCACACAAAAGTACTGTCCCACTTTATCATTAAAAGAGACAATTACAAAATAACAAGGTTAAAATAAAATGATTAAAATGGTTAAATTTAAAAGGTTAAAATGGCGTTTTGGGGTTATGGGATCTTAGTTACCACGGTAAATACACAATGTTAACAATGTATAAATATAAACAACTATTTTGTGGTCTGTTCTTCATACGTCGTTAACTGTTTTTAGTGCATCTCTGTGACAGAGTTCTGGCATGTATACTACATTTTGAGTTGGTTTCAGTGGCTTTGTGTGTAGACATATTTTTTGAGACAATGCGGCGTCTAAAATGGATTCAGCAAACCATTTGTGCGATCGTTGTGTATACAAGACACTTCAGATCAATGCCTCAGCGGTCTAACAGCACTACTCAATGTTAAAATTTGTCTCTAAATGAGTGGCCCCATGTCTGAGGTTAGTCATTTGCATAAAACACACCCAAACCATCTTCATATAAGGGCTTTTGGCACAACCTTTCCTTTAATCTTTTATCACTCTCAGCAAACATGACACTCTCTACTAAAGATATATTCTAGCCTGAGAAATTCCTGAGAGAAATATAACTTTTATCTCATCATAATTATAAGAATTACCCCATGATTTACTCACTCTCAAGACATCTTAGGTGTATGTGACTTTCTTCTTTCAGACATATCCACTTTGATTTATATTACAATGTCCTGGTTCTTCCCAGCTTTATAACAGAAGTGAATGGTTGTTATTCAGTAGTTCATAAGAAGTCCAGTGAAGGTCATACATCATAAAAAGTGTTCCACATGGCTCCAGGCATGAATAAAAGCATCTTGAAGTGAATTGATGCATGTTTGTAAGAAAAATACACATCTTTAAAATATTAGAAACTGTTGTCTCTAGATTCTGCTGAAGCCTGGAATACACTACATGATTTTTGCCCTGATTTTCCACTGATTTACAGTCTGGACAAGTTGACACTAGTTGCCAGAAGTCAAAGCCAGTCTGCAGCTTTGAGTTAACAGGTTTCATAGAAAATCTTGTAGTGTGTGATAGTGACAGACTCTGATTTATTTAGCTCCAGACTCTGATTGGAGCTAAATAACGACGACTGAGGATCTCACAATGTTACATTTTAACCCTCTGGGGTCTGAGGGTGTTTTTGGGCCCTGCAGAATTTTTGACATGCCTTGACATTTGTGCATTTTTCAGTATCTTAAACACATATTCATGGCTAAAGTCAAATGATATTGTAATCAGCACAAACTGGGCTACAATAATATGCAAGCAACATGAATGTACATGTTTGTGTTTTTGAGAAAACAATGTTTATGCGTGCTTAGTGAAAAACTAAAAAAATAAAGTCACTTAAAAAAGGAAATGAAACACGGACAGAATATTTGTTCACAAGGCTTTTGAGAACTGGATGTGGTAGGCTAGAGTTTTTTCTACAAAATGATGTGAAAATCATCTCATTCACTCGTTCAAAGAAAACAATAAATTGACTTAAATTTACCAAATCATGTTTTGTGATGGAAAGAGAATATGCAAGAGATTGACAATGGTCATGAATATTTAGTGATTCACACCTGAGAGAGACAAAGCCCTCCCCTAATGGCCCATCAACAACACTGTGACTCTCAGGTAAAAAACAATGTGAGAAGATTCAAAGAATGGAGTTTTAGATTTTGTATTTTACTTAACACAGTATAATCAAAACATACATAATGAAGGTCAAAAACACATTATTAAGCACCCTGATCTGCAGATATGAACAGACTTTGTGTCATTTCTGAAAAATTCTTTTCTGAATTCTGTTCAACAAGTGAAACAAGTAAATCATACCTGACATTTAAGTGCTTGCAAAACTCATCATCAGTAGTCAAGAAACTTGTTTTGCACTAGAATATCAGTGGAGTTGAACATCTGAAGTTGTATCTGAGTTTTATATCTGAGGAACTAATTATTGTTTAGCACGTTAAAAGTCTATTCGCGATCAGAGTATTACTAATAAACATGGTCTAAACATACACTCAGTATAAACACTCATAGGCTATTTTTTATTTTATTTATTACATTTTGCGATAAATAAAATACATATACAAATATGATCTTATAGTCATAAACACAAGCATGCTTTGTATTGTATAATGCAATGCATGCGGTCTAAACATTCTTAGACTCTATCATTCAGTGTTACAGTGTAAACACTATTACTTTTATATCGCATCGTTATCTAGAACAATAAAAAACATCCTTGCGTCGTGAGACATTTAGATGCAATTAATTATATGAATTACAGGATGCAATGAAACGTACATCATAGCGTTTCAATTTATGTAGTCAGCAATTATAGTTTGAAAAAAGTCTTAACTAGTAAAATGTATACAGTTTAGTCTGTCACAGTAACGCAGCGAATGCAAGCAGGCTAATAAAAGAAAGACTTACATTACTTACGAACTAGACTTACGAATATATTCTCTGTTGAATCTGCTGCACGTCACATCGCGTTCTTCTTCTGATGAGGTAAATATAAGATTTATTCCTCTCAGCACGTCTTCTTTCAGAAACGAACAGTAATCCAGATGAATTTGACGAAGTCTTGCTGCTTTGTTGACGGTGATGTGGGCGTTTGCCTCCCGCGCTTCTCACGTGGCTAATTGTAATATGAAAGCGAACGTAACTTATGGGCGTAGACAAAATTAAAGTTAATAAGGTCCAAGGGGATAAACTGGACATAGCGTTGGTTTTATATGGATTACTTTATCAAAGAATATTTGTTTTCGACAAAACTTACTTCGTTTAAAAGTAGAAATATCAGGCTTTCTCCGGGTATATGTATAATGTATGGGTGTGCTGTTTTCGCCGAGTATTTGATCATTTAAGTGACGCGTTTCAAAATGAAGATAAGGGAGACCAACGCGGCACACAGCACTCCCTGTATATTTTCTTTATTTGTCAAAAGCTCACCGTTTTATTGTTATTATGTGTCTGTACAAAGAAAAGTAGACCCTTTACAGATTCGATTGATGTATTGATCTTATCTGTACGATCAAAACTGACGGAGCAGTTTAAGTTCTTTTTGCTGTCATCTAGAAAATATGCATGTGTGTCGCCGGCGCCACCTTCGACCCCTGGGGGTTAAAGTCACTCAATAACAGTAAACTCATGCATCTCATAGCAACAGGGCACACATTTCTGCATGAGTTTACTGTTATTGAGTGACTTTGAATGTAACATTGTGAGATCCTCAGTCGTCTAGAGTATGATGGCGATTTATCTTTCACTTTTTTACAAAAATGCATTGATTTGCTTCAGGAGGCCTCTATTCACCCCCTGGAGCTGTGTGGGACACTGTTAAGATGGATGGATGTGCTTTATTGAACTTCAATTGGATTATTAAAGCTGCAAGCAGCGATGAACGGGCCCTCGCACCCGGGCTCACCGTCGACCGGTGACAAACGTTGACCAATTTATGCATTTAAAGTGTTAAATATAAATGACTGACATATTCCTTCTATATGTACCCAACTTCCTGCTGCCAGATGGTGGCGCTATCACTATAAATGGATATTGTCATGTAGATGTCTTCAGGCCAGGACTGTCATCAGACATATGAAGTTTGGTGCAGATTGAACATGGTATGGTTGAGTTATTGAGTGATTTGCATGTTGCCAACAGGTGGCGCTATGATTGTAACTGAATAGTGGCACATGTATGCCTTCAGGCCAGGACTCTTATCAAACAAGGGAAGTTTGGGGCAGATCGGACACTGCATGTGTAAAAAAAGCAATTTCCTGTTTCCAGCAGGTGGCGCTATGGTTGTAACAGAGTATTGGCCTTTAGATGTGTTCAAGTCAGGACTCTTATCAAACAAGTGAAGTTTGGGGCAGATCAGACACTGCATGTGTAAAAAAAGCAATTTCCTGTTTCCAGCAGGTGGCGCTATGATTGTAACAATGTATTGGCCTTTAAATGTGTTCAAGTCAGGACTCTTATCATACATGTGAAGTTTGGTGCAGATCAGACACTGCCTGCCTGAGTTACAGTAACTTCCTGTTTCATTGCATTAATAGCATCCTTTAGCACTTAGCTAAGTATTGCTAGCATGTTTTAGAATGTGTATAACATTTTGCTAGCCTATTTTACACTTGCTGATGCTTTTTAATACGCTGCTAAGAGACCATAACAGTGTTAAACATGTTACTTGTTGTTGCCAGCAGGTGGCGCTATGACTTTGACTAAATTTTGGCATGGACGTGTTCAGGACATGACTGTTAATAAACGTGAAGTTTGGGGCAGATTGGACATTGCTTGCCTGAGTTACAGTAACTTCCTGTTTCATTGCATTAATAGCATCCTTTAGCACTTAGCTAAGTATTGCTAGCATGTTTTAGAATGTGTATAACACGTTGCTAGCCTTTTTTACACTTGCTGATGCTTTTTAATATGCTGCTAGGAGACCATAACAGTGTTAAACATGTTACTTCCTGTTGCCAGCAGGTAGCGCTATGACTAAATATTGGCATGGACATGTGTTCAGGACATGAATGTTAATAAACGTGTGAAGTTTGGGGCAGATTGGACATTGCTTGCCTGAGTTACAGCAACTTCCTGTTTCATGGCGAAACATCAAAGTTTGTCAGGCCGCCAGGGACACGCCCTTCGACGAAAACGCAAAAGCTTCGCAATTTAGCGTCACAAAGGCCTTATGAACACACTCACCAAATCTGAAGATGATCCGATAAAAACTGTAGGAGGAGTTCGTTAAAATACGAGGTCTGAAAATGGCAAAAACTGCACAAAAATCGTACAGGAAATTACAAATAACAGACTTCCTGTTGGGTTTGGGATGTTGTGCCAGGAGACTTTTTTGTAGGGATTGGTGTGATACACGTATGTACCGAGTTTCGTACATGTACGTGAAACGTAGCTCGAGGGGCACTCTGTTAAAGTTTTCTAGGTGGCGCTACAGAGCCGTTTTGCCACACCCACTTTTGAAACCCATATCAGATGTAAATTTTCGCCCGTCCTGACGCGTGTGCAAAGTTTCATGAGTTTTCGAGCATGTTTAGGCCCTCTAAAATGCGATTCATTTCGGAGAAGAAGAATAATAAGAAACGGAGCAATTCCAAGAGGGTCCTCGCACCGCGGTGCTCGGGCCCTAATTACTAATAATAATACACTTTATTTAAAGATGCCTTTCAAAAATTATCATACAGTTATAATAATACAAATCAAGATAATACAACAAACAGCTGTTTAACATTAGATCATTTAAAACTGATCAGAGAGTGCTTATCTAAACAAATATGTTTTAAGACATGATTTAAAAGTAGTCAGACTGTCGCTTTGTTGTGTTGATTGTGGAAAAGAATTTCAAAGATGAGGAGCAACATAGCTAAACGCCCTAGACCCCATAGAGACTAAACAAACAGAAGGCACAACAAGGAAAACAGATGAAGAAGATCTAAGAGTATGCCTCGGGGTGCAAGTCAAGTGCAAAGTCAGAGAGATATGAATGTGCAAGATTATGAAGAGCTTTAAAAAGGAGAAGCAGAATCCTATACTCAATGTTTAACAGGAAGCAAGTGTAGATGATAGAGAACAGTAGAGATATGCTTGAAGGAGGAGGATCTAGTTATTAATACAGGAAGCTGGACCAACTGAATTTATGGATTATCAGTTTGTGAGATAATCCAAATAGAAGACCGTTATTGCAATAATGAGCACGTACAAGAACAGTTATGGAATAGGATTTGAGGAATGGATAAAGGCGGCTGATGTTCCGTAGATGGAAGTACTCAGACCAAATAAAATTGATCACATGCTTTTCAAAAGACAAAGTACTATCAAGAAACAATATTGCTATCACTGAGGCACATGGGGAGCAGTTGGGGGTTCGGTTCCTTGCTCAAGGGTTTCACCTCAGTCGTGGTATTGAGGGTGGAGAGAGAACTGGTTATTCACTTCCCCCTGGGACTCGAACTTGCAACCTTTCAGTTACAAGTCTGACTCCCTAACCATTAGTCCACAGCTGCCCCCTAAAATCTAAAACTTAAAAAAACCTAGACCTAGAGGTAGTAAGGCAATGATAAATAAAGTTGGCCCAAAACAGCCTTGAGGAACACCAGCGGTAACAGACTGAGAGATCCAGAGAGATCTGAACCAAATAAACACCACTGGACACCAGTAATGCCTATAGAGCAGGGATCCTCAAATCTGGCTTGCGAGATCCACTTTCCTGCAGAGTTTATCTCCAACCCTGATCAAACTCAACTACATGTGATTTTCTAATGATCCTGGAGACACTGATTGGCATTATTATGTGTTTGATTAGGGTTAGAGCTAAACTCTGCAGGAAAGTGGATCTCACAAGTAAGATTTGAGGATCCCTGCCATAGAGAGCAATCTAAGAGATCCTGATGGGAAATAGTATCAAAGACCACACTTAGATAAGTAGAATAAGTATAGTTAACAGTCCAGAATTGCCTACCATCAGCAGATCATTGACAGCTTTTACAATGGCAGTCTCTGTACTATGTAATGGGCAGAAACCTGACTGGAATTTTTCAAACAGTCTATCTTTCAAAAAATATGAATGAACCTGAAATGCAACAACCTAAACCAAACATTTTGAGAGAAAGACTAAATTGGAAATTGGCGATGGTTGCCGAAATTATTAGGGTCATTGCCTAGTTTCTGAAGTCTTGTAGTTATAACAGCAGCCTTAAAAGATTAAGGAACCACACCAGAATTGAGAAAATATGATAATGGTTACTATACCAGATAGAAAAGATAAGCAAGCTTTGCCCAAATGAGTGGGGAGTGGATCTACTTGACAGATAAAAGACATATATTGAAGAATTAGATCTGAACTGATATTTAATCAACAGTCATGAGTTCAAAATTATAAAATAAAGACAACAGAGTTATTTCAGCTGCTCTATAAGCACAGCCTGCTGAGAGTGACTTTGAGTCAGGTGTGTTAAATAAGAGACATGCAAAACATGTAGAGCAAGGGGTCTCCAGGACTGGAATTGAGAACTGCTGGTTTAGTGGGTAGTATCATGCAAATATGTTGCTGTTTCTTTAAATGTATTGATGCATGTAGCTTTGTGCTATTAAAATGGGATTTACTTGTATTGGTCTCTTTCTGCTTCAGGCCTGATGCTGCTAAAAGAAGAAATCGAGGAACTAAATGAAATGGAAGACAAAGATCAGTATAAGAAACATGATTTCAATGGAGAAAATTGTTTAGTTGCTCACAAACTGCACAAAAGAGAGACTAGAAAGACAAGAGGTAGAAGGATCTTTATCTGCCAACAGTGTGGAAATAGTTTCACTAAAAAAGAAGACCTTGAAATCCATTTTAGAATTCACGGAGAGAAACCTTACATTTGTCCTCAGTGTGGTCTAAGTTGTGCTCAAAAAGGAGCTCTTACCATACACATGAGAATTCACACTGGAGAGAAGCCTTACAGCTGCAAACTGTGTGGAAGGAGTTTCTCTATACAGAAAAACCTCAAAGTCCACATGAGTGTTCACACTGGAGAGAGACCTTACACCTGCCCTCAATGTGGAATGAGTTTCACTCAAAAATCATCTCTTAACAGACACATGAGTATTCACACTGGAGAGAAGCCTCACGTCTGTCAACTGTGTGGAAATAGTTTCAATCAAAAAGGAGATTTTAAAAACCACATGAGAATTCACACTGGAGAGAAGCCATACACCTGCCAACAATGTGGAAAAAGTTTCTTTAAAAGTGGAACCCTTAAAATGCACAATAGAGTTCACACTGGAGAGAAGCCTTACACTTGTCAACTGTGTGAAATAAGTTTCAGTCAAAAAGGACAGCTTAGACACCACATGAGCGTTCACACTGGAGAGAAACCCTACACCTGCCAACATTGTGGAAAAAGTTTCATTAAAAAAGAAATCCTTAAAAGTCACGTTAAAATTCACACTGGAGAGAAGCCTTTCATCTGCCCTCAATGTGGAAAAAGTTTTATTCAAAGCGGAACCCTTAGCAGGCACATGACAATTCACACAAGAGAGAAGTGTTAAAGAGTTAATTATCCCAAGAATGAAAATTCTGTCATTACTTACTGTTGTTTCAAACCTGTAAGACCTGCATTCCTCTTCTAAACACAATTTATTTTTGATGAAATCTAAGAGGTCTCTGACAGCAATAGACAGCAAGCCCAGTCTAAAGTAAGGAGTTGCATATATATATATATATATAAAGAAGGATTTAAAGTTATTTTCAATGTGGAACCATAGTCTGGACTATTTTTGACTGTTCCTGGTCAGGAAGAGTCTGGTGTTTGAGAGCTGTGCTGTGTTTTCATTATAAGAGGTTGAACTATTCATTTGCTATCAGCCAACTTCAGCTATGGACAGTGTTTGGACATTGATGTACTACACATAAGACTTTCACACACATTGACTTTAACATGACAAAATTCTAAAATTTTACATTGCTTTGTTTGCTTTCTGTTTGTTTGTTTTTGTTTTCCTTTTGGCATTTACATGTTTGTATGTTTTATATTGTGTATTTATTAAATCTATTGATTTGAAATACCTTTGAGTACTGCATCCATTTCAGATATATAATATTTGTATTTCCTGAAGACTTAAGTTATAGTATCTGAAAAGTATTTAAAGTGAAAACGGTGTATTGTTGTTTTGCCAATGAGCAAAGTCTCAGAGGCCCTGTGCTGGCAGCCCAGTAGGGGTCCTTAGGCTAGCCCTAAGTGGGCCCATAAAGGGCCAGTGCAGGCTAGTCTGAAAGGACAATTAATTTTCAAGCTAATCCAAGAAAGTTTTAAATAGTTTACTTAGCTTTAGAAGTCAGAGATTTTTCTCAACCCCTTAATAAACGCCTTTACTTTATCTGAAACTTTAATTCACTAAATGTGGAGATAGATGGTTTTCACTGGACACATGGGATATGAAAAACTGTAATCTGAAAAGTAGTACCTAAAGCTGTCAATATATCTGTAACATCTGCATCTGAGATGTAGTGCAACAGAAATTCAAGAAGCTCAAGTATCATCTATAAAAAAATCATCCTATATAAGGGATTCAAAAAAGTGATTCTCATTTACGTGATATCCGTGACAGAAGGATGTTTGTGATCAGCTTCCGGAAACACTACATGGTGTCAACTTGAAGAGCACTGGGTCATTAACTTGATGGAGAACTGCACGACTAAAGCTCAAAGTTTACAAACATTCCCTCTAGAAATGCAAATGGAGCACCCTTTAAAACATCCTGAATTTTATGATCCATTCCATTTAAGCAATGATTCAAAACAAGTGTGTTCCTGATTTGTTTTTGGAAACCATACACCTTACTCAGATTTCTGGTATACACAATTTACAGATTTATATTTGATCTATATATGATCTATAGTTCTAAGTTCTTGTTTACAGCAACCATCCCAACAACCACCATCATGCCAAATCCAGCAACTACAACCAGCACCACTCTGCCAACCTCCTCAAGTGGACGAATGTGAAGGGTCCATGTTGAAGGTGGAAGGGAATTTATACTGTCCACAAATCATTTCATTATATAAGTTTACCTCTGCGTGTTCAAAATAAAATAAACATGGAGTTGGCATGGAGGAGTGGGTTGAAAGCATATCAGTGCATACACCTTAAATGAGTATCATTCTGTTAAACTTACTGAGATGGTGAACAGCAAATGGTTTGGTGAGGAAAAAAGGCTTGCCTTGATCTGAGATACCGTATCCACCAGAAGATGACCAAAACTTGAAAGTCATGCTCCAGTATATTATCAAGAATAAATACCTGTTGTACTTAATGAACATTTCCGGCTTTCATCAGTGGAAAAGGAAAACCCAAGGCATTTAATTCCATTAGAGATGATGTGAAAGCACTGCCATGGCAATGTTCCCCTAAAGCTGAGCTTACACTACAGGAGTTTTAAAATCTTAACCAATTCTGAAATTGATTGCAGCGCACACATAAGGACCCAGACAGCATCTGACTCTCTGCCAGATTCGTTTTCAACCGGCAAATCTGCGTTACAGTCACATCCGTTTCAGTGCTATATCACAGTCCTAGACGGATCCGGCCCGTGTCTGGTTTCAGTGGGCACGGTCTACTATCGCAGAGTCTGGTACGGAGCTGGCCCAGATGAGCGGAAAACCAGATGCGTGCCGGTATTGGCCCGTTGTGCCAAAAGACACTGGCCCAAGTCTGTTTTGCGGATTTGCAGGAGTGTGGGCCAGAATCAGGCCGGATGAAATTTGCTGTCAGGGGAGAATCTTTGCAGATTTTCTTCCCTGAAATCTTAAACATGCACACTCTGCAACATTTCAAAATTGTGGCTCATTGCACACTACAAGATATTATTAGGTTTATTAGCATATTGTCATTTCCGCAGTTAATGTCTACATATGTGAGCTAACATACTAGCAGCTTTCTGCGCTCACCTGGTACATTCATAGTTTAGTATAGTACCCAGTTTTACATAGCTGAATTTTAATGACAAAATATTGATTATTCTCAGACTACCTCCTGAGCCTACTCATTCAAAAAATAGTAAGCATGGAAAGTGAGATGAAGGCCATGAGGAGCTCAATAACAGATGTATGAGATGTATAACAGATGTAATAACAGATGTATGAGCTTTATGCTTGTGCCCTGGGTGATGGGACAGAGCAGTGAGCAGAGGAGATGAGCCTTGATGTGTGGCACCATCGATGAACTTGTCTCTCTAGGAGAAAAGCTAAAAGAACTGTCCGTGAAATGCTTAATTACCAAATTTAATTACCAAAAATATCAACTGATTCATATTAGATGCATTCCATCTTGCAGACACATCATTTAAAGGGGTCATTGAATGAGTTTTTTTTAAGTTTTCCTGTTACAAGCTCTTGGTGGATGAAGAAGATATGTAAAGTTGCAAAGACTAAAGTCTCAAATTCAAAGAGATATTCTTTAAGATTTATTTTTGGCCTTTTATTATGACAGGACAGATCATTATTGACAGGAAGCAAAGTGGGAGAGAGAGAAGGGGGTAGGGTCGGGAAAGGTCCTCGAGCCGGGATTCGAACTCGGGACGCCCGAAGCGCAACCACACTATATGTCGGCGCACTGCCCACAAGGCTATCGGCGCTGACAAGAGATATTCTTTATTAAAGTTAGGAGTCTGCCACACCCCCCTAAAATGGCTGGGTCTAACACACCCCCGAGTATCTATGTCAGCATGTGCTGACGATTTGCCTAACACCGCCCAAAGGAATACGCAAAGAAAGAGAAAGGCATTCCTTTCTCATAGTAGTGTTCAACAACGTGTCTACACTGGACGCGAGCGGCATGACGTGACACATGACGCTGCTGCGTTATATTTATGACGTGTTGACACAAATTTCAAATAATTTTCAGTGGTCGCTTTGTTCACAGACTTTTGCTGTTGCGTTGCGATGAATGTCGCGTCAGGTGTAGACACGGTGTAATAGTTATTTGTAAAATAAAACCTTACTAGTCTGCTACATTTTGATCAAGTCGCGCTGGCCGAGTTGACTGATCAGCTTGGTCTTCTACATTTTCTGGATCCGATTCGGGCTCGAATTGATAAGGCAACATTAGTACAGTCGACATTATCACCTGTCATTGCTCAGGAGAATGGGATTTCATATACGGTAAGGGGCGTAACATTTCCGACACACGCTTAGAGTAATCGGCCAATCACAACGCACAATACATATGGTCAATCAGAGCACACCTCGATGATTTTCATCGGTGAATTGTGTCAAAATCGACCCGTTTCAGAAAGGCGGGGCTTAGAGGACATAAAATAATATGAATTATGAGCAAAATAGAGCGATTTTATTTTTATTTTTTTATTTAAATCAGGTAAACACATTGCATTAAACCAAATAAACATAAATATGACCTTTTCTCTACCTATTCAATGACCCCTTTAAGCTTCGTCAGAGGTTCAAACCCTGGGGAGAACACTTGGTGGGTGATGCAGGCAGTGGCCTCCTACAGTGTGTTGAAAAAATAATTCAGCCTGAAGGGGAATAAAGGGAAAAGACCACTTCAAAACATGTCTGTTATGAAAGTCATAAAAAGGTAGTCCAATAAGTCAGTTAATTCAAATTATACTATGGGGGTTGTTGAATGCTTGAATATGATTGGCTCACAAACATTCTAAGGTGTGCATTACTTTCAGGTAGGGCTGCAACAACCGATTATTTTGACAATCAGTTAATCTAACGATTTTTAGAATAATTAATCGACTAATCATTAATTATTTCACCAATTAATCAATAGACTTTGACTGATTATTTCAGCTTTTGCAATTAGTGAAAATATGACATAATCCCCTGGTTTCACAGACATGGCTTAAGCCTAGTCCTAGACTAAAGTGCAAGTCTGAGCTGTATCAACTGAAAAAAAAAAAAAAACGTGCACTGACTCATCAATCAAGCTTTGATCTCTGTTAACCAAACATAAAAAAAAAAAAAAAAAAAATTCCCACTAATAAAAAATATTTTCTCATTAACTAGGTCCACACTGGAGAGCAGCTTTATAACAGGAAGTCAAGTTTTAATTTATAATTGTGAAATTGAAGGTGACAGGGTTTTCATGTTAAATACCATAAAGCTGTTTGATTTAAGGCTATCTATTGCATAATGTACTATATTAATAAACATTATGTGAGTGGACATTACTGGAGTAAGTTAACATTACTGAACTGCAGAGCTTGTTGTGTATTTCGTTATTGAGAGGAAAATATATTTGCATTTTCCTCCAAACGGTGCTCATATCAAGCAGCGTTTCCTCAGAAGTTTTGTCTTTTTCTCTTGAATTGACCTTATGCACCAAGCGTTTTTTAGAACTTCCGCATAATGATATCCAGCTCGTAAACTTAAGGTCAGACTCATTTTATATGTGCTATATATAGATAGAGACTCTTGAGACTGCTCTCCTGCCACGTTTTTATCAGAAACTGAGAAAAATAATAATTGCAACATCGTAAATAATGATAGGGGCATGACCATTCAGTTTCATATTATTTAACAACATATAATTTAAATGCGGAGCCTGGTAATCCCAGGAGAGAAGTTGTACATTTAAATGCTGACAGCGAAACACTATCATAACGTGTTTAGGCTTGCGTTATGCTTCTTTTTAACGACATCTTAATAGTATTCTTGATCATCAATAACTTGCCTTCATAGTCATGAACACAAATATTACATTATTTTAAAGCTTTTATTAATTTTCCACTCTACAGCTGTGCGCTGTGCAATAAAATTCACTTCAAAGATTCACTTTTCATTCATAAACAGACATGGAAAAAAGATCTTTTAATGGAAAACAACGAATTTTTAAGATTGATATGAAATTACCCTTATAACCAAAAGATGGCAGCAGAGGATTAGTTATTGGCTGCAGCTGCCATTTAAACTCCTCATTCTTCCTTTTCGATTCATTATTGGTTTAACAAAGTTTGTACTTTTACCGCACTACAAAATGAAAAACTTAAATATTAATCATATAATAAATAAATAATGCATTCAATATGAATCAATATGAAAATATTTTAGATAAAATTTTATTAACTAGGCTACATCTTTTATTCACATATCATTTTCACTTGAATTGTAAAAGCTATTAAATAGCCTATATTCAACTAACACAAACCTGTTACTGCTGTAGTTTTGTTACTCAGAATTTAGTCTGAATCATTGAATGCACAGCTCTGTTTTTGACATTGGCTTGTGAGATGTTTTGCTCTGTTAGCATACTGTCAATCACAGCAAGGGCTCACGCATATTTAGCGGATTTAATGTAATTTTTTAAAACTAGTGTTTGTCATTCTTGAAATGGTATACATGGACGTTTCTTTGATTGTGAATGGATTATGTAGAAAACAGAGAGCAAAGGACAGTCATATTACGGCTCAGTACAGCTGACCGGAAATGACTGAGCTGGCTTATCTAAACAAGGAAGTAATCCGTGCACATGGTCAATTACAACCAGAAGGGCTGAAACATTACAGCGCCACACTGGTCAAACCGCATTATTGCAGGCTCTTTCATTAGGTCAATCTTTTATTGTTGATGTTGTCGATAAAGTTGACTAATCGTTTCAGCCTGATTTTCAGGGAGAAATATGGTAAACATAGTTCCAGGCACCTTTTGACGGCATTACATGTCTAAATCACTTCACCACATGATTTCAGTTATTTGCCTAAAACGGAAAAATAATGTAAACCCACAGAAACACTGGCCAAATAAATAGTAAATAATAGGATAAAAATGAAAGATTATTTCCTTGTTTTTGCCACAAAATTTGGTTTTATTATGTACGGTAAAGCATATATTATATTTCTCCCATTCACTCCTCCTTACAGATGCACACACATATACAGGTCCTTCTCAAAAAATTAGCATATTGTGATAAAGTTCATTTTTTTCTGTAATGTACTGATAAACATTAGACTTTCATATATTTTAGATTCATTACACACAACTCGAAGTAGTTCAAGCCTTTTATTGTTTTAATATTGATGATTTTGGCATACAGCTCATGAAAACCCAAAATTCCTATCTCAAAAAATTAGCATATTTCATCCGACCAATAAAAGAAAAGTGTTTTTAATACAAAAAAAGTCAACCTTCAAATAATTATGTTCAATTATGCACTCAATACTTGGTCGGGAATCCTTTTGCAGAAATGACTGCTTCAATGCAGCGTGGCATGGAGGCAATCAGCCTGTGGCACTGCTGAGGTGTTATGGAGGCCCAGGATGCTTCGATAGCGGCCTTAAGCTCATCCAGAGTGTTGGGTCTTGCGTCTCTCAACTTTCTCTTCACAATATCCCACAGATTCTCTATGGGGTTCAGGTCAGGAGAGTTGGCAGGCCAATTGAGCACAGTAATACCATGGTCAGTAAACCATTTACCAGTGATTTTGGCACTGTGAGCAGGTGCCAGGTCGTGCTGAAAAATGAAATCTTCATCTCCATAAAGCTTTTCAGCAGATGGAAACATGAAGTGCTCCAAAATCTCCTGATAGCTAGCTGCATTGACCCTGCCCTTGATAAAACACAGTGGACCAACACCAGCAGCTGACATGGCACCCCAGACCATCACTGACTGTGGGTACTTGACACTGGACTTCAGGCATTTTGGCATTTCCCTCTCCCCAGTCTTCCTCCAGACTCTGGCACCTTGATTTCCGAATGACATGCAAAATTTGCTTTCATCCGAAAAAAGTACTTTGGACCACTGAGCAACAGTCCAGTGCTGCTTCTCTGTAGCCCAGGTCAGGCGCTTCTGCCGCCGTTTCTGGTTCAAAAGTGGCTTGACCTGGGGAATGCGGCACCTGTAGCCCATTTCCTGCACACGCCTGTACAAGGTGGCTCTGGATGTTTCTACTCCAGACTCAGTCCACTGCTTCCGCAGGTCCCCCAAGGTCTGGAATCAGTCCTTCTCCACAATCTTCCTCAGGGTCCGGTCACCTCTTCTCGTTGTGCAGCGTTTTCTGCCACACTTTTTCCTTCCCACAGACCTCTTGCTTGAGGGTGTCAATGATGGCCTTCTGGACAGCAGTCAGGTCGGCAGTCTTACCCATGATTGCGGTTTTGAGTAATGAACCAGGCTGGGAGTTTTTAAAAGCCTCAGGAATCTTCTGCAGGTATTTAGAGTTAATTAGTTGATTCAGATGATTAGGTTAATAGCTCTTTTAGAGAACCTTTTCATGATATGCTAATTTTTTGAGATAGGAATTTTGGGTTTTCATGAGCTGTATGCCAAAATCATCAATATTAAAACAATAAAAGGCTTGAACTACTTCGAGTTGTGTGTAATGAATCTAAAATATATGAAAGTCTAATGTTTATCAGTACATTACAGAAAATAATGAACTTTATCACAATATGCTAATTTTTTGAGAAGGACCTGTATAATATAATATAACATAACATAATATAATATAACATACAACATATATATATATATATATATATATATATATATGTTGGTTTTTTTAATATAATATTATTATTATTATTCCAGTGTCTGTTTATTTGATGTCTTTTTTATTTTAATTGTTACAAATAAGCAAATAAATATTACAATGGCAATAATCCAACTGCACTTGTAACCACTGTAAGCGGACTCAATGACAGCATTTGTAGATCCAATCGCAAGCTTTATTGTACAGATCGTGGTCAAGGCAGACAGGTTGAAACACCAGCAAACAACAATGTCCAGGGCAATAGAAAAACGTAATCTAACTTACAACAACAAACCATGGTTTACTGCAAAACTCAGGGATAAATCAGGGACTTATATAAGGATCCTGTTTGTGGACTTCAGCTCGGCTTTTAACACTATCATCCCAAACCTCCTCCTGCCCAAACTAACTCAGCTCTGTGTCCACCTCTGTCTGTCAGTGGATTACCAGCTTCCTGACAGACAGGCAGCAAATAGTGAGGCTGGAAAAATACTCATCCAGTACCCGCACCATCAGCACTGGTGCCCCTCAGGGTTGTCTCCTCTCCCCACTGCTCTTTTCCCTGTACACCAATGACTGCACCTCTAAGGACCCCTCTGTCAAGCTTCTGAAGTTTGTGGACGACACCACACTTATCGGACTCATTCAGGACGGTGACGAGTCTGCCTACAGACAAGAGGTTGAAGAGCTGGCTGTCTGGTTCAGTCACAACAACCTGGAGCTCAACACGCTCAAAACAGTGGAGATGATTGTGGACTTCAGGAGGAATCTCCCTGCTCTCCCCCCACTCACCATCATGAACAGCACTGTAAAAACAGTGGAGTCATTCAGGTTCCTTGGCAACACCATTTCTCAGGACCTGAAGTGGGACATTCACATTGACTCCATTGTGAAAAAGGCCCAGCAGAGGCTGTACTACCTCCGCCACCTGAGGAAGTTCAACCTGCCACAAGAGCTGCTGAAACAGTTCTACTCTACCATCATCGAATCTGTCCTATACACTTCAATTACCGTCTGGTTCAGCTCAGCTACCAATTCTGACCTCAGAAGATTACGCCGGATAGTCAATCATTGGTACAACCCTCCTTACTCTTCAAGATCTGTACTTATCCAGAGTGCACAAAAGGGCTGGTAAAATCACTCTGGACCCCTCACATCCAGCACACTCCCTCTTTGAACTGTTGCCATCTGGTCGGCGCTACAGAGCCCTGAGCACCAGAATGACCAGGCACAGGAACAGTTTCTCCCCTCAAGCAGTCCATCTCATGAACACTTGAAAATAAATATGGAACGCAGAACACTATTACACTATTATACATTCACTTATTTATTTAACATATATACATATATATACTTATTTACATTTTTAATTTGCACATGTACATAGTAAATTATTTCATTTTGTATATTGTGTCTTTGCATTTTTTCTGTCACTACAATAAATTCCTAGTATGTGCAAACATACAGTACCTGGCAATAGACCTCATTCTGATTCTGATTCTGATAATCCAAAACACAAGCGAGGGCCAAAATCCAAGAGGGCAGTCCAAAGTAACAAAGAGAACTAGACAATGAAAACCAGGCAAAAACTATGGCAATGAAACAGAACTATGACAATGGCAAGAAAACAAAACAATGGAAACAAGGGAAACGCTTGGTAGAGTTCACATTGGCAAAACAATACTTCACAACCTCCTGTTTGGCATGGCCCTCCTTTTATGGCTGCCAAACAGGAAGTAACTACAGAGGGAGTGGTAACAGACAGTTCATGAGCAAGTGCTCCCTCTGCTGGCATGGCGTTAAAGTATTTAATAAGAATATCTAAAATAGTAATTTTATTTTTCTTTAATATTATAACAATTACAACAAATCAATAATAATAATAATACTACAATATGTCTATCAATAATATTAACAACAATTTTATAATAACATTATTTTATTACCATCTTACAATTATAATAATTCATATTTTGTTTTTTACTGAATAAAAAAGAAGATATCTATTCATTTTTTGAATAAATATTGCATTAATATTATTGAATTAATAATAAACATTAAAACATGAAACAAAATATTTTAAAATGTATTCTGATGGCTTATTTCATTTATTAAAAGAGATCTTATAATAATTGAATACAGCTTTACTGTAAATATGTAATATGTATATTTGACTAAATGCTGTCATATTTTATAATGTCAGAAGCTCATTTCAGTCTTTTGAGAAATGGATTATATTCATGATACAAACATCAATTAAAATCTGATGTCAACTTGAGTTGTCATTGTGTTTTATTATTTTTGTACAAAAACGAGAGAAATTAATGACATTCTTAATAAATCATGTTTGTGACATTTTTACATTTTGACAGTAATAAAACATGATTGATGAAACAGCACAAATATAGATCTTACTGTCTATATGAGGATTTATCACACATTTATTCTGTTATTTGAGTGACAGAAGTTGAGCTGCAGTATTAATGTCATGAAGAGACTCTAGAACATCTCACTGTTACTGATTTATCAGCAGCTCAAGGCATTATGGGTACAATCTCTCATCAGTCTATTGTCATTCATCAACACAGTTTCACTGATGATTCAGGATAAGCATAAAACCCAGGATAGAGCTTCTGAGTGAATGTGGTGTGGACTGTGTGGATGAGGTTCATTGTGTCAGAGACGCTGTAGAAGGACAGAGTTCCTGCACTGAAATCCACATACACCCCTACTCTATAGATATCATCATCATCATTCACTTGTAATCTATAGATTTTTTTAAACACTTCTCTTCCACTGATGATGGGCTCCACAGGGAGAGTAGTCTTTATTTTATTGTGTATGAATGAGTAACTGGAGCAAGAGCAGAACAAACTCCAGGACTGATCATTATTTCCAAACAAACACTCAACACCTCCCTTCCTGCTGATGCTCTTATATGACACTGATATATACACACCTCCACTCCACTCAATTTCCCAGTAACAGCGTCCACACACACTCTCTCTACACAACACCTGACGCACCTCAAATCTCTCTGGATGATCAGGATACGACTGATACTTTCTCACAAATGTCACCTTTCTGTTCTCCTCAGACAGAATGACTTGATTGTGTGCTGTGTCTGGATCCAGTGTGAGAAAACAGGCATCTGTACACAAGAACAGAGACATTTATAACACAACAATCACTACAGCTGTGTGTGTGTGTGTGTGTGTGTGTGTGTGTGTGTGTGTGTGTGTGTGTTGATGTACATTTCTTCAGTCCTGCTGTAATCCTGGATTCTCCTCCATGATCCACACTAGAAAACACACACACACACACACACACACACACACACACACACACACACACACACACACACACACAGAGACACATTCAGCCAGTTAACAGTTGCCAAGGTAGTCAGAGTGGTTGCTAGGGAGTTGCTACATAGTTGCCAGTTGCTACTTAAATAAGCCTCTGCCTATTTTAGAGCTGCTGATGGCTCTTCAATGGTGGCTTGCCCTGGGAACTCTGTTTTGTGTTTGACTTTTGGCTTTAGTTTCTTTATTTTCTTGTTTTAAGGATGGTGAGTGATTGTTTGTTTAGTTATTACAGACTACATAGAAAGCATAGGTAAGTGAGCTGACCCGGAAGACTTTTGTTGTATTTAATTTCTTCTTCGGGAGATAGGAAGTCTTCTTAGCTCTTCAGTAAGTTGTAGTTTATGTTAGTTAGCTCACCAGTCCTTATTTTCATGTTTTGTGTTTAATGCATTTCTTTCTGTTTTCTCTTTTGATTATGTTTCTTTTACCCATGCAATCAAACTTTTAACTTTTTGCCCTGGCCACTGTTTTGTTTGTTGGTTTTAAATGGCCTTATGTTGGTCCCTAAACAGGGTCGTAACACCCTCCTAAACAACTTGTGATGATGGAGGTGCCGGTTGTTTTTTTTGTTTTTTTAAGGCTTTCAGAGCCCAAGACTCAACTATTCTCTGCAATTCTCCAGCTGTCATCCTCGGGGAGTCACTCAGACTCATCTCCTCATCATGCATTTGGACCATATAGACACACAGCCTCTTCCAGGTAGGTTTGTAACATCTTCAGTTGATTTGAACTTATACTGGAGATGTTCAATGCTTTATCTTCCTTATAGCCACTTTCTAATTCATGAGGCCTAACAATCTTTTGTTGCACATCAGAAATACATATTCATTGATTTTTCTCATTATGAATGATTAAGGAAATTTGGCCTTTGTATTGTCTCACATTACTAGTCACCTGTGCTCCCTCTGCATCAGCTTCCTGTTTGTTAGCTTAATGTGCCAGGCTAATAATGTGGCTGGGCAAAGAAATGGGGTTTTAGATTCTCTGTTGAAAAAACTCAAGTAATATGTTTTGCAAAAAGAAGAATCAGGCCAGCACTGAGTATTAAATTGTATGGAGTGCAATTAGAGTCAGTTATCAGGTACTTGGGTATTTGTATGGACTCAAAGTTATTATTCAATACACATATAGAAAAGTTATTGGACAAGTGTAAAAAAACACTAAATGTTATGAGGTGTTTGGCTGGGGTTGAATGGGGAGCTTGTCGGTACTCTAAAAAGAATATACTGTGCTCTTATAAGAGCAACTGTAGACTACAGCAGTTTAGTATACAGCTCTGCATCTAAAACACTGTTATCTAAAATTGGGATTATACAATCTCAAGCTCTAAGAATATGCTGTGGAGCATTCAGATCATCTCCAAAAACAGCATTGCAAGTAGAGATGGGTGAAATACCATTAAAACTGAGAAGGCTTAAACTAAAGATGAGGTACTGGGTAAACGTAAAAGGACAGAGGGATGGACATTCAGTTAAGAAAGTACTGAATGACTGTTGGGAGTACAAAATGTAAACACATAACCAGTTTTGGATGGAATAAATTAATGTTTAATTTAATTATTTTACTAACTATAGCCTACTGTATCTAACTACTGACCTCCCTGCCATGATCTGCATCGGCATCTTCTAATAGAAAGCCCACATCAACATTCAAAGCAAACCGATAAAGCATAATTTTGATGCAGAGCAACAACTCCATAAATGCAGTTACACCCTGAAATACAAGATATTGGTACAGAAAAATGCTTCAGTACGTGTTTTGGCTCATATGTGACCCTGCACCACAAAACCAGTCATAAAGGTCAACTTTTTAAAATTGATCTGCTGAATAAACAAGCTTTTTTTAACAAATGGTGTGAATCAATGATTCAAAGGACCATTCATACAGAGAGACATTGGCTGTGTTTGAAATGCCATACTATCATACTATTCTTACTATTTCTGCAGTATCCAGTATGTATACTGTGCATAGTATGCAAATTTTCTGTATGCATGGAATACCAGGATGACCTACTATATTTGCCAGAATCTGCTAAATATAACTCAAGTACACTGAAATCAGTATAGAAGCTGTGTTTGTGGAATGGCATACTATACAACTCCTACTATACTGTAGTATGCATGAAATGCCCGGATTATCCACCTGGGTAAATATTTGGAAAGTGGAAAGAAAACTAAACTAGGTTATGTATGTAACCCCAGTTCCCCTAGGGAACGAAGCTGTACATTTTGGGAATGCCTCCAGTGTGACCACGCTCTGAAATCACGTGTAAGTAGTCCATAGGAATATGACCAGGAAGCTATAAAAGCACATGGGGCGCATGCAGCCGAGAGCTTTGAACTCGGGAAGCTGTGCGACACAGGGGTGCCAGAAGTATGGCAGGGGATGCAGCTTCATTCCCTAGGGGAACTGGGGTTACACATGTAACCTAGCTTAGTTCCTCAGCAGGAACTCTGCTGCATCCACAAATGCTTTGGGAACGAAGTACCAATGTCAGAAGGCCGCCATACTTCGGGTGGAGTGAGCGTTGATCCCCAAAGGGAAATGGCCTACACTATCCATCGATTAAGTGTCCGCTCAGAGGAGGGAAGCCTTTTCTTAGAGAGACCATGGCATACCAGCAGTTGGTCCATTTTTGATAGCTAAGAGGAAGACAGTCTTTAGTGTCAACACTCTAACAGAAATCTCTTCAAGGGGCTTGAAGGGAGAATTGCACATTGCCTCCAGTAACACTGCGAGATCCTATGTGGGGAAATGGGAGTGTGCTGTCAGCCTCAGCCTCAGCCTCAGTGCACCAAGGAGGAAACAAACTACAAGAGGATGTTTTCCCACTGTCCAGTCCCTAACAGGAGCATGGTAAGCAGAAAAAGACACCACGTATGCCTTTAGGGTGGAGTGGGCTTGCCCCGCAGCAAGCCACTCTTGTAAAAACTCCAGCACTGTACCAACTGGCATACAGACGAAGCCTCGGCCACGTCTGTACCACAGCATCAATCCCAGGGGAGATGGATGATTCAGAGAGCACCAAATGGGACATTGCGTCACAAAAAGATCAACTTGGGCTCGACCAAAGTTGGTCCAGATGAGCTCCACCACCTGAGATGAAGACGGTACACTCTTCTTGGTGTTCAGCTGTAACCGCAGCTATTTCATGTGGCTGTGCCGCTGTGGGACCTCGGTCGAACAGATCATCAAACTGCAGAGATCGCCACATTCCAGATGAATCTAAAAAGAGTCATAAAATTACTCTGCTCCTTGGTGCCACCCAGTCTAGGATCCTCCCCATCGCTCGTTGTCTGCAGGAACTACGCAAACCATTCCCCTTTGATCAGTGTCTTGCCCAGATCAAGATAAGAGGGCCCATTAACAGGTACCCCTCATATCATCCATGGAACAGAAGGCCTGTGTCGCTAATGACACGCTATTCGTGAATTGACAATCAAACATACAAACACAAAGGTTTATAATGGCAAAAACCAACCGCAAAGCTCAAAGGGCTTCACAGCATGACCTCCGGACACTCTGGTCACCCAGACCCCTCCTTTCTGCATTCTACTAAACTGTGGACGGCTATTCAGAATACACAAACTCTTAAAACAGACTATTTCTACCACAATTAGAGTAACAGTACCGATGAATAGTATGTTCTTTACCTTTCGATATGTGCGGTGTGTTTTGTGTAATCGAGTGTATGTGTATGAGTGAATATATTCCCCTTTTATGTGTTTGCATTATATTTCCTTTAGTAGATAAGGCTACAAAATGTATTTGACTGTATGCAAGATATCTGATGTTTGGTGTTGACCAGAAGCTTGTTTTATTTCCAATATGTTTATATGAATGAGAAGTTCATATTGGTTACAATGCTTGCATCACAAAAGTTTATTGAAGATATACCACGTGTGGGACACAGGTTAATTTATGCAAGCAGAAACAGCCTGGAGCATGGCTCCACCCCCAACCAGATCCGATTGGAGCAAACCTCATGGGGACGGACCAAAATGGTGGGGTTTTAAAACCCTATGTTCCGAACAATTCCTTGCCTTTCGCCGTGTGCCTTTTCACTTGCTAGTAATGTTGTTTGGGATTCCATTTAACCTCCGTAAACCCCATAACCCTCTAGAACGGTGTGTGTGTGTGTGTGTGTGTGTGTGTGTGCGTGTATTTGTTTATGTGTTAGTAGTTTAGTTTGTGTGTCTTAGAGTAATTCGAATAAATTCCTGTTTCATTTATAAAGAAGCATTGTCTTCTGTTGAAGTTAAAGATATGCCCAGATCCTGGCTACCTTGCCCTTAAGAGTTAACGAAATAACTGTTTATATTATGTCGTGGCCACGAAGTAATTTAAACCTCAGAATTGGTAAAATGTACTAATTTAACCCTTTCGCTGGACGAACGGTTAATAGGTGCAAATTATTAATTCTGAATCAAGTTTATCTAATCAAGCTGAATCGAATCGTTAGATCAGATTCCCATTTGATTCCCTATAATCATTTTGAGCTAATATCTTACACCGCCATCAGCTCCGATTGAGCCAAAATCAACTGATCATCTATATAATTTAGTATGCAGATGCCCTGAAGCCTCAGCTTGAGAGAGCAGCGTCCAAACACTTGGTGAAAGTGTGGGGTGAGAGAGCCAGATAACAGGGAAGAACCTGATATTGGTACCTCAGGAACTTCCTCTGCTGAGGGAGAATGGAGACGTGAAATCTATCATGACAAACCAGTCCTCAGACCTGATATGCCGCACAACCTGTTTTATAATCAACATTTGAACGCTAGGCACAAGACAGCGCAGTCCGGTACCAGAGACCTAAAATGGGATGCAACTTTCCATCCTTTTTTAGAACTATAAAGTAATGGCTGTAGAACCCGGACTCTCTTACATGAAGACGGACCACCTAGATGGCCTCCTTCATGCACTTCTTGTTCCAACACCGGAGCCTGCTGTGGCCCACTAGAGTGGGAAGGACCTCATAGAATGGGGGCAGTGCAGAGGAAGAAGCTGTCCTGAGCCACTACTCCAAGGGTCTATGTACTCTTGTGACTGCCATGAGGAAGGACTCAACACACATAGAAGAAAAAGTGCCTTCATCATATTCAAATCCAACATCACGCCTAGAAAAGTGGTTCTCTGTAAAGGAGAAAGTACACTTATCTGAGCATTCAGTCACAACCCCAGTGTTTCACATGGACAAGAATGATACTTCCATACCGAGCCACCAAGTGCTCAGAATGAGCACAGTATGCAGATGCTCTGGAAATACTGCCAGTGCAGCATCTACAAACCTGAAGAAAGTATAGGGTGAGAGTGTAGTAGCAGAGGCTGCTCCATGGCTTTTAATTCTGAAGAATTAAAGCTCCTGATGTTCGTTTTCGGGGGTGAAGCATACGAATATCAGGTTCCACACCAAGTGTGTGGAAGCCGCTCTCTCGAAGCTGAGGCTTCAGGGCATCCGAGCTCTCATTCAGGAGAGAGAGCGGTAGATCTAAGGAAATGGCAGAGAAAAAGCGAGCCCATCTCTACTCGTCTGATATATCCATAAGCGATCCTCACAATAGCAGCCGCCGCTGTGCCCGGCAACAGCGGGACCCAAACCATGGAAATGTTAACGAGAGCTCTCTCTGCAAAGAAAGCTCTTCAAAACAGACAAGCACACAGCCTGTGTGTCCCTTATTTTATGAACGCACAGTCTGAAATGCCACTGTTATCGCTCTTGTATCTTGGACACAAACATATCTCTCTCAAATAAAAGTTGTGCGAACTAGAACGAAAAACAGAGAGATATCAGACACATACAGAGAGCGTTGGTGAAAAGACAGAAGCTGCCGGCTGCATGCGCCCCATGTGCTTTTATAGCTTCCTGGTCTGAGGTCACCCGCCCGTGACATCTCATTTTCCTATGGACTGACTGCACATGTGTTTCAGAGCATGGTCAGACTGGGGGCATTCCTAAAGCATTTCCAGACGCACCAGAGTTCCCGCTGGGGAACTCCAAATTAACAATACAGTGTTAATCAGTATGCTTAGCTGTAGGTGTAGGGAGGTTTTTGTCCCATTTAAGTGGAGGGATATATAATGTACTACAGTACTGAAGCATAAGTATCTACTACCTAACTATACTTACACTGCTGCTAAAGAAAATGCTGTAAACATACTTATCATTAGGCTATTTGCACTTAAACTAATAAAATCACTTTTTCCAGTAAGTACAACTGCCAAAAATATATTATAAAAAATATAATAAAACATAATAATATAATATCAGTGTTAATCAGTTCTGCTCAGTGCTCAGTGTTAATTCAGTTCTGACCAATTTTTGAGTTCAGTTGGGCAATGTAGCATTGTGTACTAAAGTGAAGTGAAGTGACGAGACGTGAAGTATGGTGACCCATACTAGGAATTTGTGCTCTGTTACTAAGGATTTGTTGGGGGTTCGGTGCCTTGCTCAAGGGTCTCACATCAGTCGTGGTATTGACGATGGAGAGAGCGCTGGATATTTACTCCCCCCACCATCAATCCCTGCCGGACCTGGGACTCGAACTCGCAACCTCTTGGTTACAAGTCAGACTCCCTAACCATTAGGCCACGGCTGCCCCTACTAGTATGAATCCTTAGTAACAAGCCTTTGTAAAAAAAAAAAGAACTGTTAGCACATTAACAACTTCCACACTCCACAGCTGTGTTTAATTAATGATCAGTGTTTGTCATGTGACACTTAAACATACTTATTACTTAAACCTACCTCTCTCTCACTTATTGTATACTGTTTCACACACTATTCTTTAAGCAGTAACCAGTAAACAAGTATACAAATAAAATTTTACTTTGTCCTGTAGGACTTTATTTGATTTTTAGAATATTATTGGACATAGTGTTTTATTTAATGAGATTTCACTTTGTCCTGTAGGATCTTATTTGATTCTGTTGATTAATTACTTTTTAAAAATAACATTACTTTTTTAAAGTAACAATGTATATGTGTGTGTGTGTGTGTGTGTGTGTGTGTGCGCTTGTAACCCACAATAAATTGCAACATATTTATGAATACACACAAATATAAACACATAATATGTCTATTAAAATGCATAATATTACAGTAAGGCAAATATAATATCATATTTCATAATGCACAAATAATTTAAAATGTATTACATGTGACTAAGTATTCATAGAAACACAAACATCTATATATAGTATTGTCCTGACGCGTCCCCTTTAAGAATTCCGCATGTAGCGCGTGTGCAACTGTAGCGCTCATAATTTGAAAGTAACAGTCAAAGAGGAGAAGCAGCGAGTGATTAACGGTGTTTAACTTGTTAAAAGTCGATTTAAAGATGCTAAAATTAGGGATGGGCGATATATATCGATCGATATTATTCGCATCTCATCAGTAATGCCGGTTCTTTGATTAGCAGTAAATCTCCTTCACCTGTTTTCAAATAGAGCGCCTGTTTATTCACAGAGCCGTAGATCACTGACAAGCTATGCAATATCGGATTCAGTTTCGCGGGTGATTCATTGGGGTAGCTTTTCAGTGATCTACGGCTCTGTGAATAAACCGGCGCTCCATTTGAAAACAGGTGATGGAGATTTACCACTAATCAAAGAACCGGCTTTACTGACGAGATGTGCATGAATTTATCGGTCGATATATATCACCCATCCCTAGCTAAAATTAAGAAATAGTAACACTTATCTGGTCTACATCCTAAACCAACAAATTTGGGTGTTCTGTTGGTGAGTTGTTGAACTCGCATTTGACTATCTGACATGTCAAAAGCAATGAATCGGTATAACTGATATTAATGATGTTCATTAATACTCATGTATGTTTACAATTAATTTTAATTGTATAACACATTGGAGTAGTGAGTACAAAGTGCCTGTTCTGCCACCAGTTTGAGCTGTTTTAATTAATGTGCTTTACAGTTTTGTATAAGGCATTATAAATAGTACACATTTTTGGCAGATGGTATTTACACTAACTCTATCCACCAACGTGTGATTGGTCTAGTCAACACTACAAAATAAGATGTAGTCTTATTTTTTTCTCCCTTTTCAAATATCATTATATTGGAAAGGCATATTTCAATAAAAAATTAGGAAATAATGTTGTGATGTGAATGTATTTGCTTTGCTTTGAGATCAACAAAGTTCTTCTTTGCTTGTGAAGAAAAAAAAAAATTGATTTAATCCTATCTATTATTAATTAATCATCCAGCCCAGGTGGATTTGCTAAATTAAATTAGTACTAATTTAGACTGTGTTTTACCTTTTGTTACTTTTTTGGTTACTTTTTTTTTATTTGTTTGTTGTTTGTTACAGTAATATGTTATTTTTCTGTTCAACTTCTGGTGTCCTGTATAAGTTTTATAACAAAAACAGTGGAAAAGTGCACCTTTAGAGAGAAAAGGACATGAACAAGCATCCAATTGGATCCCATAAAAAATCCTATAGGAATGATCCTACAGAATATTTATGTACTGTCCTATAAGACTATTCCTATCGAAATCCTTTAGGAACGGTTTTTGACAAGGGATGAGTGAATGACTGGCATTTACTGGCACCCACTGGCAGATTTCTTGTTTAAAATATAATTTCATTAAAATAAATAAATTATAATAGTGATAATAAAAAATAAAAACAAAATAAATAAATAAATATATAAATAAAAATCTGTAATTATTTACTCACCCTGATGTTGTTCCAAACCTTTCTTTTGTGGAACATAACACAACAAAACTAACAAAGCTGTTTAGCTTTTTTTTACAACTAAAACAACCAGAATGCCTTGTTAACACTAATTTTGTTTTAAATTCCCAAGTTTGCTAGCTTATAGCCCGTTAGCAAAACCAAATGATTATATTGGTCTAAATGACCTCCAACAACAAACTCCAACAAGCTACTGTTATAAGCATGAGCCTGGTCAGATTGGTTGTGGCGGTGATGTTAAGTGATCTTCTCAATGTCACTCAGACAGACATCCCAACCTACACAAACTCATTTCAGGGAGATCACTCACTCCCTCTCGTTCTCATCTCGTCATTCTAAGATGCGCATTATAAGATTCACGATGCAGACATTAACACTAGAACCGCCGGGGGTCGCTGTATACCTAAAAGCGCCATGCGGGTAAATTTTACCCACGCACATAAGTAGTGTGTGATATGAATAAAGAACATTTTGTTTCACTGTATTATGCCACTGTCTTCATAAAGAAGTGTCTGGAGTCATAAAAAAATGAATGTCTAGTCATCATTTTCCTGTTATTTTATGTTCAAGGTTATTTATGCAAGCTACAGTCAGTTTTCCTAACAATCAGCTAAACAAGCCCGCACTTACGAAAATAATTATGTATGTAACTACATATTTGGGTGCTGTAATATTATTATTCATTGTCATTAATCATTATATTATTTCAATTTGTTTTATTTAAATTACTAAAATAGCCTCTAGACAGTAATGTGTAATAATTCGCCACACTGCATAGGATGATGCAATGCCAAATGCAAACGCACATACAGCTTCATCTAATGAATTATTATTATTATTTTTTTTGCATTATTTATAATTTGAATAAGAGAACAACGCCAATAAACTACGGGTAATCAAAAAAATGGTTGTACTCATTACATAAGTTAGATTGAATTATTTATTTATTTTTCAGGGAACGCGCAGACTAGAATAAATATCAACGTGAACAAAAAACAATAGAAATGGCAAAACAAAAATTCAACAGATAGTACAAAGTCTAAACAACAAAAATTGGCTAACGTTAGGCTAAAACATTTAAAAATGAGATCGCTGTCAGATGTGCTGTCAGATGCTGAGCTGATCGACCCAGGGCGCACCAGACTCTCCGAATCCATCATGGTATTTAGCACCTCTAATACCTCTTCGGCATCCATAAATTGCCGCCTTTTACTTTTTTTGTTTTTATTTTTTAAACTAATAACCACTAATTCAGTGAGTAAAAGGCACTGCCTAGCCTACAATGTTAAAACATAAGCGGCAAGATAATGACAGCGTGAAAATACAGGTAGCCTATTAGCTACATAGAGGGTAAATTTGACCCGCGCTGGCGCGTATAGGTATAAATGCCCCGTTTTACGATCTGGTTTTATCTAAACACTTTTTAACACCAGGGAAGTTTAAATAACACAAATTTAATAAAAGTCAATGACTGGGAGACTTGAGTGTTTTATTGAAAATCTGTTATGTACATTTGAAAAACACGTACAGGTAAAATTTACCCCGTGGCCCTTCTAGTGTTAATGTCTCGCGTGCACGCCCTTGCCCACTTGGTCTAGATTCCGGGATATTTTATTCAATTCGCGGGCATCAGGGAGCCACTATCAATATACGGGAGACTCCCGGAACTTCCGGGAGACTTGGGATGTCTGCTCAGAAAACAGGATACAGGTTTAATTCATTTGAAATACTTCAGCTTAATGTTACTCTGTCAGATATGCAAAAGAAATCTCTCCTCTCTACTGGCAAATTTTGATAAAGCACTAATTGTCAGAGACCTAATAAACACCTTTGGAGTCAAACAAAATTTCACCAGGCACAGTTCTATGCTAGATTTAATTTAGGGCTGTGAAACGATTAATCGCGATTAATCACATCCAAAATAAAAGTTTATGTTTGCATACTATATATTTGTGTATTGTGTATATTTATTATGTATATATAAATACACACACATCACATGCATGTATATATTAAGGAAAAATATTTTGGATTTATATCTAAAATATTTATATTTATTTATAATCTAAATTGTATACAGGTATAAATATATATACATATAAATATTTAGTTTTAATATATACATGTATGTGTGTGTATTTATATGTACATAATAAATATACAAAATAAACACACATATTGTATGTAAACTTAAACTTTTATTTTGGATGTGATTAATCGTGATTAATCGTTTGACAGCCCTAATTTAATTATATTGCATGGAATTGATCTTACTGATATAGATAGTTTCGATTGTTATGCTAATGATACTGAACTCCCCCCCCCCCCCCCCCCCCTCTCTCTCTCTCTATATATATATATATATATATCTCCTAGCCCTTAATGGTTCAGCTCCTACGTACCTAACTAGTCTTCTATAATGCTATAATCCATCACGCTCCCTAAGGAGGACTCTTAGCAATGCACTACAATAGTCCAGCATAGAGGTCATAAATGCACCCAGAAAAACACCCAGACTTTTGACTGTAGTGGAAGCAACAGTACATCCATCTACCAGACTAAGGGTGAACTATCCCTTTAAAGTAATGTTTTGTTGATAATGTGTTTTATCTGAGCAGTTCAGATAAGATTTTACTCCTCAGAGTAGTGCTCTTTAAATCCTTCACATTGTTGCATCCTTTAGAAACTTCTAGACTCTGTATATAGATATACAGACACACTGAAAAGTTTAAACAATAAACCCAAAAACTCCTCCTGCTTGACATACTTGAGTTTGTCCAGTGAGCAGTTTGGATCCCTCAGTTTTTTGGAAAGCAGCTTGACTCCTGAATCTCCTGGGTGATTGTAGCTCAGATCCAGCTCTCTCAGGTGTAAGGGGTTTGAAGTCAGAGCTGAAGACAAATAATGACAGCCTTTCTCTGTCACCATACAGCCAGACAACCTACAAAAACATACAACAACAGTCCAGATCGCATTAATGTGTGTGTTCCCTTTTTTAGAAAAAAAAAATCTCAATAAAGCTCTTTTTTTTTTGCACATTTAGCATTATCAGGAAGAAACAACTATTTCAACAAATCAGTGGACATCATATAAATGCAAAAATAAAGCAATCTTTCACACATACAGCAGTGGCACAAAACTGCTCAGTGATAATGTCAACAAAGTGAAATAAAGAATATAAAGATAAGATTTAAAAACAAAATTTCTAAAATGTTCTAAAATGAAATAAGAAGCTGCTTGCAGATTGTAACAGTCGCGCTTGTGCACACAAATCCATGGTTGAAGATTTTAAGCCTGATTTTTAGCCCAATTTGCACCCCTTAGCAACCAGTAGGGAATAGTTAGATTCAAGGCTTGTCACAAATTACTGTCCAAAAAAATCCTCAATTGTGTGGTATCATTATAATTAAATTACTGCTCCTGATCACATAAGAGCCCGCAAGATCCCAAATCAGAAATATCGAACATGTTTGATATTTATGATTCTTGATCATGTTGCCTCTGACATGATACGCCATAGTTTGGCAGCAAAAGGGGGATGAACACAATATAAGGAATAATGTTATACCTGATCGTTGTATAAACATACACATACATATATATCAGACTTCACGTTAACCAGAAATTGGCATGTCTGTGTCATAAACACAGACATGCAGAACATGCAGGGGGCTGGCTGCCTGCACTGTGATCACCTTCCAGTGCGGGTGCTCCGATCCTGGAATGCTCTCTTCGAGGAGGGAGCCTTCACCAGCATTCCCCCTGGTAATGGCCCCACTGCATTCGTGGGGATCGCAGCTAGATCTGATGGAAAGAAAGGAGACATGTGACCCCCATCTCCTTCCTCACCCGCCAGATCTGTAGCTCGTTCTCAGTGGTTGGAAGCCCGCTCTGTGGTCACTTCCCCCCGGTAGCTCCACCTATCTTCCTCTAAGGAGGAGTATGAGGAGATATCTTGTATCTGGTAGTGAGCTGTTTCTCAGTGTTAAATTCTGTAGTAGGACAGTCATTAACAAAAAGCCACTTGAATAAACCCATTAATGGTATGTTTGAGTCATGCTCTTAACAAACTGTTTTATTTCCTCTTTCCATATTGTGAATAATAAATGTGTATCATTTTAATTTGCTTGTTATACAGTGGAGCCTAACTTATTGTAATAATTATTTGACATAGCCTACTTTTACACTCAGTATTATTTCTTGGCATCCTCATGTACTAAACTGCATTTTTTTAATTGTTTGCATGCTGGAGGTACGCTGTTATGCTGTGTGCAGACTGATGTTAACATTTAAGCATGCTGGTGAGTGAAAATGGCACTATAAAAGAGCCTAAAGAAGAAGGTTGACTGCGAAAATAGGGCATACAAAAAAGAATGGAAAGACAACTATGTGTCAGTGGCGGAAGCAGAAATTGGTTGGTGGGTGGGCCTCTGAAAGAGTGGGTGGGCCTGAATAATTTGCATCACCCGGCTCAGTTATAAAGAGAAAGAAAGAAAAAAAGAAATAATAAAAAAGAAAGAAAAAAAAAAACGATGGACTGGTCCGAACAAACGTATTCAATTACAATCAGATCTTGCAAAACACTTCAAGACAGGAGGTGGTCTGCACACATTTCAGAACCAACTGGACAATTATAAATGCATCTGGTTGTCGAATAAGATATTGATTTTACCACAATGCTACTGCAACACGCATCTCCACAGATATGACCCGCCGTGGACGAACCTCTCTACAGAAAACAGACGCGCAAACTGCCTAAAATGAAACTGAAAGTTTGGCATCACATACAGGTAGTGTTTTGTGGTTCCAGAAGAATAATAATTTTATTATTAATAATAATTTTAAATTGTTTCCACTGAAAAAATGCAAGCGATCACTCTGGCGCCTCCATGTCCTGCAAAGCAGCTTTAACTTCCACTCTCCACACAAACAATTGGATGAGCACCCAATAGTGTACATCAATCTAGGTTTAACGTTTAAACTGTTTTATACTTGAACTGTTCTATATTTATGTTTTATTTTAGTCAAGTCGTGATGATTTGAGAAGCCAAATTGATCAAACAGCCTATCTTCCGCCGACCGCTGTTTGTTACTTTAAAAAACAAAAACTTATAATTAACAAACAAAAAATTAATGCTTCAAATGTTTTTCTAAAAGAACTTTATAACAAAAAAATATGCATTCATCCTACCTAGTTTTGAGATTGTCAATAAAGACAAAGTGATTGTGGGTAGCTGTTGTTATCATGACAGATCTATTTTAGAACCAGCTGCTATCAAAATAATCTGGCTGTGGGCGCGGGCCAGATATTATTGCTGGCGGGGCAGTTTTGGCCTGCAGGCCACCTGTTGCCGACCCCTGGGATATAAGATGATCCCCGGGTGGAACAGACACTTAACAGCTATCTGTCCCCCGGCATGGCATCATCTTTGAAGGCTCCGACCTTGCCCTCCAAGCTGCTTCACACTATATCTGGGCTTGTGGGCAAGGGGTACACGGCAGCGGGTCAGGCTGGTATGCTCAAAGAGCTACACTGTAAAAAAAAAAAAATTATTTTACGGATTTTTTTCTGTTTTATTTTACAGTTTTTTCCACGTATTTTTTGAAAAACAGGTAAAAATTGTAAAATTACAGAAACAAGCCTTTCTGTAATTTAATTGTAAAATTACAGAAACAAGCCTTATGCTACAGATTTCCATTCACTTCTTGCCTCATTTGATCTCAAACGCCTTACCACTACGAGCACTCACAAATCTGGCAACCAACTTGACTTAATTTACACTCGCAATTGTATCGCTGACAACATCCTGATCAAACCCCTACACGTCTCTGACCATTTCCTTATTACATTTAATATTCATCTTTCAACCTATGCATCACCAACCCCTCTACCGGTTACTTTCAGACGAAACCTACGCTCCCTCTCACCCTCACACTTTTCCTCTGTACTTTCCTCCTCTCTTCCCTCACCTACCCATTTCTCATCTCTGGATGTGGATGCAGCCACTGACACCTTATGCAACACCTTAAAGTCTTGTCTCGACGATATCTGTCCTCTTTCCACCAGGCCAGCACGGGCTACCCCCTCTAACCCCTGGCTGACTGATGTTCTTCGTGAACATCGGTCCAAACTCAGGCAAGCAGAAAGAAAATGGCGCAAATCTAAACACCCGTCTGACCTGAGTATGTACCAATCGTTGCTTTCTGCTTTTTCTACTCAACTCCACACTGCCAAATCCTCATATTATCATAACAAGATCAATAGTGCTTCTGACATGCGCAATCTCTTCAAAACATTTAACTCTCTCCTCTGTCCCCCTCCACCACCACCCACCACTACACTAACAGCTAATGATTTCGCACAATTCTTCACAGACAAAACTCGAACAATCAGCAAACAATTCTTAGCCCCTCATACACATGACTTACAACCCACCACACCCACTTCGAACACTCTCACTTTCTCCTTCTGTCCCCTCACTGAGACAGAAGTATCAAAACTTCTCCTCTCCAGCCACCCTACAACATGCCCACTTGATCCCATCCCCTCACACATTCTTCAAGCAATCTCTCCTACCGTCTTACCAGCACTCACACACATCATAAATACATCGCTCCTCACAGGCACTTTTCCAACTTCTTTTAAGCAGGCTCGGGTAACCCCACTGCTTAAGAAACCAACACTGAACACCTCACTTCTTGACAGCTACAGACCGGTCTCTCTGCTTCCATTCATAGCAAAAACCCTAGAACGAGTTGTTTTCAACCAGGTATCATTGTTCTTTTCACAGAACAACTTACTGGATCCTAACCAGTCAGGTTTCAAGAGGGGCCACTCAACTGAGACTGCGCTACTGTCAGTTACTGAAGCCTTGCGGACAGCAAAAGCTGATTCTAAATCATCAGTTCTAATTCTGCTTGATTTATCCGCTGCTTTTGACACCGTCAACCATCAGATCCTCCTGTCCACCCTCTCATCACTGGGCATCACAGGAACTCCGCTTCGCTGGTTGGAATCCTATCTCACCGGTAGGTCATTCACGGTAACCTGGGGAGGAGAGGTATCCAAAACGCATCAACTGATCACTGGGGTTCCTCAGGGATCAGTTCTTGGTCCTCTCCTCTTCTCCATATACACAACATCACTGGGTCCCATCATAGAGTCACATGGCTTCTCCTACCATTGCTATGCTGACGACACACAACTCCATCTTTCATTTCAACCAGATGATCCAACAGTACCTGCACGGATCTCAGGCTGCTTGGCGGACATCTCAACGTGGATGAAAGAACATCACCTCCAGCTTAACTTGGCAAAAACTGAGCTTCTTGTTTTTCCTTGCACTCCAAACTTACAGCATGGGTTCACCATCCAGCTGGGCTCTTCCACAATCACTTCTTCAAACTCAATCAGGAATCTGGGTGTCATCTTTGATGACCAGCTGTCTTTCAAAGATCATATTGCAAAGACTACTCGATCTTGCAGGTTTGCTTTACACAACATCAGAAAGATCAGGCCCTTTCTAACAGTGCAGGCTACACAACTTCTTGTCCAGGCCCTTGTCATCTCCAGATTGGACTACTGCAATGCTCTTTTGACTGGTCTTCCATCATGCACAATCAAACCTCTACAAATGATTCAGAATGCAGCAGCACGGCTGGTCTTCAACGAGCCCAAAAGAGCCCATGTTACACCTCTCTTTATCTCCTTGCACTGGCTCCCAATTGCGGCTCGTATCAAGTTCAAGACTCTGATGCTTGCATATAGGACAACCACAGCTACTGCACCTGCTTATCTGCACTCGCTATTGCAAATCTACACCCCCTCCAGAACTCTGAGATCTGCTAGTGAGCGACGCCTTGTGGTACCATCACAGAGAGGTGCTAAATCACTATCCAGAACATTCTCTTTTACTGTTCCTGGCTGGTGGAACGATCTTCCTACCCCTATCCGGAATGCTGATTCCCTGACAAGCTTCAAGCGACAGCTTAAAACTCATCTCTTTCAACTCTATTTGCTGTTACCATAAAAAAAAAAAAAAAAAAAAAAATTAATCTCTTTATTCCTTCCCTTTCTAGCTTGTACTTGTCTGAAGCACCACTTGAAATCTGGTATTATAGCACTGCCTGTGTCTGTTTGTCTCCTCAAGAAGAATCGCTCTATGTTCTCCCAACTGTATGTCGCTTTGGACAAAAGCGTCTGCCAAATGCCTAAATGTAAATGTGAAATAGACTGTAAATTTACATATCAAGTGTAAAATCACATGAAAAACATACACACACACATACATGTCTCTGTGTGTGTGTGGCATTAATAATATTTCATATTATTTAATAGATTACAAATATAAATGACATGACGACTGTACAAAAGTTCACTGAGCTTAATTTGACACAGTTTTCTTAGTTCATTTACTGTAAAAACAAATAAATAAAAAAAGTGTCTTAATGAAGACATTCCTTTATGAATAAACAGATAGATCATCACTTTTCTTTTGTATATGTAAGTCATTGCGTGTTTGTGAAAAATAGCTGGTGAGTCAGTTTTAGAACCGGTTCGTTTAAGTGTCCTATCCGAAAGAATCAATTCGAGCAAAAGAATCACTTCCATTAGTACTGTCACTAGCTGACCACATCTTCTTCCGCTTTTCAAAGTAGTTCTGCTCCGTTAAGTGTTTTGTTACACGTTTATTTCCACAGTGTCGTTTCATGATGTGATATAATAATATAATAATACGCTGATATTTAAATGACAAAAATTACGATTTGAATATTCGAACTAAAGGAATTCCCGCCCTGGCGCAAGGATACATTCTCCACCAAGCACGCAGTGGGGCTGCTGTGCGCGTGAAAGGAATCACTCGACCTTCAGCTATGCCTTCAATTTTCGATGTGAGCCGAAGGTAAGCAGGTAAAGTACATGTTTTATAATCTGTTTATTACTACTACTTCTATTATATTTGAGTTTTAGCACTGGAATATTTTTGAATCGTTAAACCAGTGTGTGTTTCAAACTTTGGCTCTGTCCAGTAACGTTCGTTATCAAGTTAGGCTGACGTTATAGTCCCTGAGGGAAAACCCAAACAGGCTCGTTTTGTGGAAAATTATGTCGTTAACGTTAGCTGGTTGTTTGCCTTACTGTTATTAGAAAGATGTGTTATTTGTGTTTCAAGAAGGTTTAGCTATGGAGTTATTGTTGCGGTAAGTGCAAATCTGTCAAAATGTTAACAACTCCTACAAGTGACTACAACGACTAAGTTACCTAACTTCGGTGCATAGTGCAATATTTTTAGTCCGTTTTTATATACATCATAGTAGGCGTCGTCTACAAGCTCAAAAGTGCTGTTTTTTGAGGCGAGGTTGGATGAAAGTTCTGTTTTGTTTTTTTTAGTTTTTTTTTTCCCGACCTGTCAGTAACACAGATAACACATAACAGTGTGTATGTGTAGCTATGCTATCATCATTCACAGCCTTTCAAATCATTGCAAACAAATAATTAATCCTTGGCAAAACCATCATTTTTATTGAGGCGACTCTTCCCATAAGTGATATGGGTAGAGACTTCCATCTAGCTAGATCTTCTTCTACCGTCTTTAAAAGTGGGATATGATTTAATTTAATTAGATCTGCCAGTCTAGGTGAAACATTAATACCTAAATATTTAATATTTCCAGATTGCAGTGGAGTGGAAGAGTTCTGGAAAGAACAATTAATTGGAAGAACTGTAGATTTTAACCAGTTTATTGAATAATCTGAGACTTTTGCGAAGGAGTTTATTAATGTGATTACCTCAGAGAGAGTGGTTTGTGAATGCTGAAGGAAAAGTAACACATCATCTGCATAAAGACTGACTTTATGTTCTACATTCTTGCATTTAATGCCTTTAATCACTGTAGTCTGTCTAATTGCTGCTGCTAGTGGTTCAATAAAAATTGCAAACAGTGAAGGGGAGAGAGGGCATCCTTGCCTGGTGCCCCTCTTGAGACAGAAGCTTGACGACGTTTGGTCGTTTGTCCTGACACATGCTGTTGGAGAGTTATATAATATTTTTAACCAGTTTATGAAAGAGTTTCCAAAACCAAATTTGTGTAAAACTGCAAATAGAAAGTTCCAGTTAACCCTATCAAAAGCTTTTTCTGCATCTAGAGACAATATTGTAATTTGAAGGTTTTTATTGCATGAATAGTTTATTAAATTAATTAATCTACTTGTATTTGTTGCGGAATGCCTCCCTTTTATGAAACCAGTTTGGTCGGGATGAATTATGAGAGGGGTTATGTTCTCTATTCTTTTTGAGAGAGCTTTGCAGATTATTTTAATGTCCACATTAATAAGAGATATTGGACGATAGCTAGTAGGCAATACCGGGTCTTTGCCTGGTTTTAACAATAGACTGATGTTGGCAGAATTCATATTTGGTGGAAGTCTACCATTATCCTTGGTTTCCTGTAACATTCTGTAGAATGTTGGCGCCAGAATAGGCCAGAATTCTTTATAGAATTCTGCTGGAAAGCCATCTGGACCTGGAGCCTTTTTATTAGGCATACTGTTCAGAGCTTCTTGAAGTTCATCTGATGTCAGTCGAAAATCCAATGCCATCGCCTGATTTTCTGATAATTTGGGAAGAGTTATATTATCAAGGAACTGGTCAATTTCGTCTTTTGATGGGTTAATCTGTGGTGAATATAAAGATTTGTAAAAGTCCCTGAAAGTGTTATTTATTCTTTCAGGGTCATATACTATGTCCTCAGTTAAGTCTTTAATAGCACATATAGTTGTTTTTTCTTTATTTATTTTTAACTGGTTAGCTAGGAATTGACCTGATTTGTTACCATGTTCAAATTCTTGCCAGCGAAGTCTTTGTGCTAAGAATTTAGTTTTTTTATTAATAATTTCATTTAATTCTAGTTTTGCTTTACGTATTTTGTGCAGCATTCCCTGTTCCTGGGAGGATACATAGGCTTCTTCTAAGGATTTGATGGTTACTTCTAATTCCTGAATACATTTAATTTCTTCTTTCTTTTTATGTGATGAGAATGAGATTATTCTACCTCTCATCACAGCTTTGCCTGCTTCCCAGAGAACAGATGCTGATGTTCCAGGCAGGTCATTGTATTCTAAATATAAAGCCCATTCTTTCTTGAAATATTTAATAAAGTCTTCATCTTTAAGTAGTGATGTATTAAATCTCCAATTTTTACTTGGCGGGGTGGCCTTCTTATTTATTAAAGTTAAAGATATAGGAGCATGATCGCTGACAGCTATAGGGTGTATCTCTGTGTCTGAAATGTCACTCAGCAATGAGCTGCTGACTAAAAAATAATCCAACCGAGAGTAAGAGTGATGGACATGTGAGAAGAAAGTATATTCCCTACGGTTGGGGTGCAAAGAACGCCATGCATCGCAAAGTCCATAGTCGCTCATGTACTGTTTGACTATATTTGTCGAATCCCAATTGCGCTGAGTTCCAGCTGTACTGAGCCTGTCCATTTCTTTATTTAGTCCAAAGTTGAGGTCTCCCCCAAGAACAAGTGCGCAATCTAGGTGTTCAGAGAGTGCGGTGAAAAAAGCATGAAAAAAAGAGGGGTCATCAACATTTGGACCATATATACTGACAATACATAACGTTTTGTTAAATATAGATAATTTTATGATTAGAAATCTACCTTCTGGATCTATAACTGTATTAATAATTGTGAAATTAATATTTTTATGTATTAAAATTGCTACCCCCCTTTGCCTAGAGTTATAGCAGGCTGAGAACACATTAGGAAACTCAGTTGTTTTAAATTCATCTATAGCTGTGGCAGGTCTATGAGTCTCTTGTAGTAAAACAACGTCTGCCTGTAGTTTTTTAAGCTGGCTAAATATTTTTAACCTCTTCTCTCTGGAGCCAGCTCCATTCACATTCCATGTGATAAACCTTAGTGCGCCCATATATGTGTGTGTGTAGCTAATGCTGCACGTTGTGTGTGATCCTCAACTAAGTGAGATATACGCGGGCTTATATGTGATTGTGTGCGAGTATGTTTGCCATGTTTGTGTGCGCTGTAAAATTGGAATGGTTGTGTTGACGCTGAATGTATATGTACTTGGTCGTGCCGTGCAGATATATAAAGATATAGGGTGTGTGTGTGAGAGTCGGAAAGCAGGCGATCGGTGCTATGAGAAGAGTTAGAAAGGAGAAAGACATACAAGAAAACAAGTAGGGAGGGATGCAAGTAAAAACTTGACAGAAACGAAAACATTGCAACAACATTTAAACGCTGCGGAGATTGACGGTATCGTGTTTGTTATGAAATCGTGTTATATTAGCGAGTTAACATAATTAGAGGTAGGCTAAATGTAGGAGCATGTGATGAAAGAGGAAATAATAATAATAATAATAATAATAACGAATTCTTATCTGGAGTGATGTTAATATAACCAGGGAGTGGTACTGAGGTCGCGGTAGAGCCGTCCGTCCACGTATAGCCGGTCCACGGCGATGACAGCTCGGGAGCCCTTCTGGATGAAATTGCGTCGGATTGGGAACAGAACTTTGCGTCGCTCCAAGATCTCTTTGGGGAACTGGTCGTTTACGCTGAAGTCTGTTCCTTTCAGCTCCTTGCCGCGACTTTTCACTTGCTCCTTCTGTTTAAAATATCCGAATTTGGCCACAATAGGACACGGCCTCGGGGCTCCAGGTTTCTTCGCTCCCAGCCGATGGACTCTTTCGAAGCAGATGTTTTCCACGGTGTCTTCCGGAAGCTTCAGGTATGTCTTGATAAAGGTTTTAATCGTAGTTTCTGCGTCCTCCTCGGCAGATTCCGGAATGCCTGAAAACACCAGGTTATCTCTCATGCTACGGGCCTGGAGATCGAGGACAGTGTCTTTTATTTTTTTATTTTCTTCACTTAGATGGGACATATTCTCAGTTAGAGACTTAACCGAGTCCCGTAGTGATGCGTTTTCAGCAGCGAGTGTTTCCACCTGTTGCTGGCTGAATTCCAGTGATTCCCTCAGGGATTTGAATTCACGGTGCATGATCTCGACAAGGGACAACCTCGCGTCAAAGCTGGACAACCGCTTGTCGATTGAATCCAGAATGTCGGCAAAGCTTTTACCTGTCGGCGATGTTGTTTCGGGCGAGTCTGTCGGGCGACTTCTTTTGGAAGCCGGCGTCTCGCTTTTGGCTGGAGAACATGCAATTTGGTTCTTCTTCATGACTATAACGTCGAAGCACCAGTCGATGTATTCCTGGAGTGTTTCCAAATTTTCCTCGCTGTTCTCGCTGTTCATTCAGTTTTTCCGCCAAGTCTCCGGCGTCTGACGTCACCTACAGCATTTCCGCCACTCACACACATTTCCAGAAAGACATTATTCCGACAAAGAAAACTTACTGTCTGAAACTTACTGAAAGTAACTGTCAAAATTAACATTTTTTGGACTCTTTATGTAGGCTAACGTTAATTGAGTTGTGGTAGTTCATTTGCGACTGACGTCAAGTTCGTCCAATTTGGACACTGATCTTACAAAACTCCAAAAATAGTCTAAAAATTATACAATTACATAAAAGCAACATTTACTAACTGAAACGAAAAACGCATCTTACCTTGACAGTTTACTTGACCGCGTTCCTCCTTCAGACAAGCAATCAGTCCGTGGACTCCGTGTGAGAAGAGTAACCGCTTTTTTTTTTTTTTCAAATGAGAAAGCAAAGGCACGACGCCAAATCATTGGATGATGCACAACGGAAGTGATTTTTACATTATTACAAATAATGTGATATTTCATCAATCTGTTTAATTAAATACGTATATAATCTCCCATATAGTTATATAATTATATAGAATTAGCCCACATTACATATAGAATGTATTATTAGTAGTAGTAATATTATTACTATTATTATATTATTATTGGGAAAGTACACATATTTAATATATACAAAATATTCATAATCACCATCTTATGTACATAAATGTGCTATGAAATACTTATATACTTTTTTTTTAAATACTTTTTTTTAAAAATGGCAAACACACTGCAAAAAAAAAAAAAAATCTAAATGCTGTCTAATTTAGCCTATTTGTGGCCCATTTGGGACCCACAAATATAGAGTGTGGGCTGCCTAACTGGGACCCATATTCAGCCCAACAAAATGCCCACTCTGAGCCCATGCCCAGTTGACACCCACATAGCCCAGATAAATCCCATGTGGGGCCCAAATGGACATGTTGGCTGGGTATGCAGCACTATTATGCTATTAAACAAATCAATACACTATGTTGTTGACTATTAACAAAAAATGTTGCATCCTCTGAACCTCTAGCCTATGTTTTTTTGGGGAAAGTGAGAGGGAGATTTTTTTTGATTAACAAAATCATCTCTGCATGATCAGGTGTTAGCCTGTTTCTGCTTTCATTCACAATGTGTGACACTGAGCTAAACAGTCGCTCACTGTCAACACTACTGCATGGTGCTGAGAGGTATTTGTTTGCCATTTTGGCCAGAGAAGGGAACTGCACTTTGTTAACCTCCCAGTATTGCAGTGGTTTTTCCTCACGGGCCATTGGGGTCTCCCCAAGGTATGTCTCTAATTGTGCAGTAAAACCTACAGCAGAAGGGGTCAGTGCTGCTGATGCTTGCTCATTTGCGATTTCATCAAATATAGTGTCTAAACTGCTGCTGGCCTGGTCCATGCGTGGTTTTCTCTTAGGTGGTTCATGCTGGTTGTGATCTTCTTGCTGCTTATCCTCTTCTGCAGTCAGCCTCTTAAGCTCAGTCATCAGTATCTCCTTGGCATTTGCAGCAGTGTTGGTGTTTGAGAAAAAAAACACCTTTATACCTAAAACATACAAAACATGTAGGATCATTGTGTGGCCATTTGGGAATTCCACAAAAAAAAACATCCCAGCGAAGTAACTTGCATGAAATTCTATTCAGCGTTCACCTCTGACTACACACACGCACACGCACACGCACACGCACACACACACACACACACACACACACAGGCCTACCTTGGATCGAGTAAAGTTGCGAGGCTGTAGAGGGGGTTTCCTTCAATATCGCCAAATCGCTTCTTGACGGCTGTAGCTAACGTTCCCTTCATAGTTTTGATGCCGTGGTCCTCCTCTGTCTCTCTAGATAGAAATCTTAGCAACACAGTGATCGCAGGAATCATGTCTGCTGCCATGGCATTCGAAGAGCTTACTCTTCGCATCAACTCCTCAAATGGACCCAGGAGCTTACTCTTCGCGTCAACTCCTCAAATGGACCCAGAACAGTTGCCGTTTTCTCCAGCAGTGTCCACTGGTTAGCCGCAAGATTGTCAGGGAGCTCGTATTCAGACGCATATATACCTAGCGCCCGTTTCTGTTCGACCAGTGACTGGATCATGTAAAAGGTACTGTTCCAGCGAGTTTGTACATCTTGTTGGAGTCTTTTTGTGAGCTGATTGATCTGTAACTGGATGTCTTCGAGGCTGGAGTAGGCTGAAGCAGAATGTTTAAAATGCCCGACTATTCTGCGACCGAGAGCCACAGCATCAGCAACATTTCTCTGAGAGAGGAGCCCCTCATGAACCACTAGCTGGAGAGTGTGAGCAGCACAAGACAGGCTAGGGAGTCCAGCATCAGCCATGGCCTTAATCATATTTTTCACGTTATCTCGGAGGACAACATGGACAGAACTTTTTGGGATGCCCCAAATCTGTAGCGTGTCTTCGAATATATTAGCTATAGCTTGGCTGGTGTGAGAGCCCCGAAATGGTTTCGCTTGTAACGTGATGTGGTGAGCCATAAACACTTTGTCTATCCACTGAGCTGTTAAACTGAGGAGAGACATTGGGCAGACACTACTAGTCCATATATCAGTTGTGAAACTTATTGCCGTAGCATCATGCACCAGGGACCTAATGTGATTTTTCACTTCATCATACACCTTTGGCAACATTACATCTGTGATGTAGGGGCGACTGGGAATGTCATATCTTGGCTCTAGCACGCCAAGGAGACGGCGAAATCCAACATTATCGACAACCGAAAGTGTCTGGTCATCGAGCGCTATAAAGTGAGTAAGTGCCTCTGTTATTTTCATGGACCTTGGGTTGTCTTTGGACAGTTTCTCTCGCTTTTGCAAGACTTCAGGTAAGCTTCGTTGCTGCGGTTTTGCACTAGCATTAGTGAACTCTGTGTACTTGGCACTGTGGTGCGTCTTCAGATGTTTAATCAAATTGCTTGTGTTAAACGATGTACTTTGCTTTCTGCCCCTTGACACCGAAGCGGTACAGATCTTACAAACTGCCTTACTCCTGTCGTCGTCTTTAAATTTAAAATAATCCCAAATAGCTGACATTGCTTACTTTTCTCAGTGAAAATCTACCTGTCTGGTCTTCATGCTTTCACACACAAACTTAGAGATCAGGAAGAACAGCAAATCACATCCGCGTAGTGAAATACTGTTGAGTGGTATCGGTGCGTGGTATCGGCAATTTATGTACGAATGAGTATTTGTACAAAGTATGAGTATTTTAACAAAGTATCGCCCGATACCCGATACTGGTATCGGTATCGGTGCATCCCTAATTTCAACCTTGTTAAAATATTACTGGGCCCTGAAATAAGTGATGGGCGGGTTGTTGATTGTGGTGATGTATCTGTTATGCTTAAAGACCACTTTAAAAAACTTTGACTCTAGCCGAATTTAGCATGCCATTTGGAGTATATATGGGATGTTACATGTAAAGTTTTTCCATATTGTAAAGCCGAGCTAGACACATATTTAGCCATTATCGCTGACTTGGCTCTGACATATTTCTAGTACAAAAATCTAAACACTGGATGAAGTCCGTTTCAGAATTCTTGTTTCATTTGTTTGCCATATTAGAGTCAAATGTTTTACAGAGGGGATGTGGGGTATCTCATTTTGTCACTCAAAATTCAGAAAATACTTACAACAGACAGAAAACAATACATTTTTTACATTTTTGGGGGAAATAAAAAGTTGTATATAGTCAAGCAAATTATATATTAACAAATCCCTCTCTAAAAACCTTCAGGATATAAACAGGCATAAAAATGTATGCAAGTGGTACTGAAGTGGAGAGAGAAAAAAACTCATTTTGAGAAAACAGCCTTTGAAAATATGTTCTATAATAGAAATCTACTGAAATAAATTGATAAAGTGATATAAAAGAAACACTTAACAGTGTCTTTTGGATGTTTTCTTTACACTAGCCTGGAAAAAAAAAACACTTTAGGAAAAATCAAAAAGCCCCAAATCTCAAACTTGACAGGTGCATGAAAAAAGTGTTTTTGCCTGCAGTGTCCCCCTTAAATCCATATCCTACATTTCTTGTAAAATAAAACAGGAAAACAGGAATGCTGTCTTCAAACAGATGAAGCTTTCAGTAGAAAAGAGTAAAGCAGCCACCAAACCGCTGTGAGCCCCTTAATTCCTGCATTAATCCCTTGCATAAGCTCTTTTGTTTAAGATTACATGCACATAGTCATCTTGGGAGTTGTTAGATGCATCATGCTGTTCTTGACTAAAGGCCCAAAACACTGTCGTTTGTCTGTAAGGCAAAAGGTGGAGATATCCCAAAAACTGAATGCCCTGAGAGGGAAGGTGCCAAGTGAATTTGCACAGCAACCCCGGGGGTTACACGATCTAGACAGATGGAAGGCCATCTGCAGTTTTTGTTGAACACAGGACCTGTGGTACTTAAAGATGTGTTGTCCCCTGAGAAATACAGCAATTTACTTTCATGAACTGTGGCCCATGTCCATAATGCTGGAGCAAGATGACAAGATCCAGAATGTATACTTCAGTTTGCTCAGGAACTGAACTGATTTAGTGCTGGCCTGAATGGCAAGTGTTGTCCTGTATACAATGTACATGGACTAATGCACCTCCATGAAGACGTCAGACACTTCAGCCATTCACTTAATGAGATTAGCTGTTTTCCTTTTGAATAATACTTGCAAAAAAAAAAAAAAAAAATGTGTGAGGTATGGGAAAAGTCCCTTGGAACAGGTCACCAGGCGCTTGTCTGAGATTGAGCATGTAGAAAACAACAACCTGAGCAAAACGCAACATGCCACAAAGCTGTGCTTGCTTGCAGTTTTTTTTTTAAATAATTAACCATGTTAAAAAAGAACTTTTTTGTGCATTTTTCAGACTCTCAATGTAAACATAAATCTAAAAGTTCTAAATGCAGTGATGAATAGAGGCACAGTGTCTTATCAGGACACAGTCACACATCATGGCACAGCGAGAGTTCAAGGCACAGTGTCACATCAAGGTCCAGTAATGGTTCCAGACAGAGCTACAGGTCACACAGTCAGATCCAGGCACAGTGTTGGGTCAAGATGAAATTAGATAGATAATACTTTATTCATTAAAATGTATTACTACAATTTAATATTATTCATTGAATTGCATCCATACCAAGTTGATACTTCCATTTATTTTCTGTATGCAAACAATTTGAATTCATATGTTTTGCAGGGTTGAGCAATGTAGACAGCTACAGAAATTCAGTTTTTATTTGTTATGATGTAAAAGGAGATTCATAGGGCAGTATTATACAACCTGAATTCCTGAAATTTGATGCCTGCTACAGGTCTCAAAACAGTTGTCATGGCGGCAACAAAGCAAGACCACCACATTATCAGCTAAGGACCAGCATAATCCAGCACATGACCAGCATAATCCAGCTCAAACCAGCATCCATGCCACAAAACCTACCTAACCAGCGTATGCAGTTTTTTTTTTCAACAGGGGAAGCCATATTTGAACATGGTCCAAAAGCACAGTCATGTCCTTTGGGCCAAGGCTCATTAAAATTATAAAAAATGTAAAAATGGACTGTTTCTAAGTGGAAAAATGTTCTATGGTCAGGTGAGTCCAACTTTGACATTCTTGTTGGAAATCATGGATGCCATGTCCTCCAGGCCAAAGAGTATGGAGACCTTCCAGTGTGTCATCAGCGTTCACTTCAAAACCAGCATCTCTGATGGTATGGGGTGCATAAGTGCATATGGGCAGCTTGCATGTTATAGCGCTGAAGGCACTACATTGAAAAAAAAAAAAATTGGATTTTCTTAATTGAATTGTGGAGATTGGTTCCACACATTTAGCTTGAGTTCACAGTGTCCTATGCATTTATGTGGTTTCATTACATTTTGAAAATACATCAGATTAACACAAAAGAATTGTAATGTATACATAGTCTTATGTTAGCTTAACATTATTCTTTTATTTTAGATATATGCTTCGATCATGTTAATTCTGTGCAATTAAATCAAGTTATCTTAACATAATTTTGATAACTTCACTCAAATTTTAATGGTTTGTTGTCGCATATTTAATTTCATTTTCAAAATCACAAACAAAACCTATAAAGTTATTTAATCATTTGACAAGGTCATTTAAATGACATGCAAACAACATTGTGCTTTCAAAAAATTAGCATAAATAACTTATGTCAGCCAAATTATACTCTTCTGTCATTTTCTCCAAGAGCACTGTCTATATTGTAATCATCCTCTTCATGTTTTAGTGTCTAAACATTGTGTTTTCAAACACTTAGCATAAATAACTTCTCTGATGATTAGGGGCCCTATTTTAAAGATCTAAACGCAAAGTGTAAAGCGCACGGCGCAGGTGCGATCAGGGCGTGTCCAGATCCACTTTTGCTAATTTAACGACTGGAAACCGGTCCGTGCGCCCGTGCACATAGTTGAAATGGGTTGTCCCTATTCTCTTAATAAGTAAGGGGTGTTTTTTGGGCGTAACGTGCAATAAACCAATCAGAGTGTCATCTCCCATTCCCTTTAAGAGTGAGTTGCGTTCGCGCCATAGCTTCCCGAGGTGAAGGCGGCGTGGGATGAATTAGCAGTGATTGTGTCCTCGTCTTCTGGCATCAGAAGAACGGCTGTACAATGCGTATCAAAATACGTAACATTATAAAATACACTGACTTATTAAATATACTGATTAAACTGAGGAGTTCAACGAGTGATGTTTTGCTGAAATTATCTGTTAAGTGGCCAGTCAATATTTCATTCGTCTGCGTTGGATGCAGGCTTTCAAATAGCTCCGTGCGAGGAGTCAGTTAATGTATATGTGTGTGTATTGGCACGATTGTTCAATAAATTAGCCAATTTCATTCATCATTATAACTACTAATAGGCTGCACTGCAAATAGGTCACCTAATTCTACTACACGCAGTGGCTATCCATCATTACATTTTTATATTTATGTAGCCTACACAATAATATTGTTTTACACTGTAATCCTTTTGTTTTTAATATTGGGCATGTTTGTGTGATGCGCATCCCTGTGTGTAATAAGCAAAGTGAACGCGCGTTGTGGACCTGCCCAGAGGCGCATTATCTACCAATGCGCTCTTTAAATAACAAAAAAATATATATTGCGCCATTGACTTTAGACTTTAGACCAGGTTTGAGTTGATCTGTGGTGCAGTCTATTTTCAGTTCCTCAAAATAGCAACGCACCAACAATGCGCCTGAACACACCTCTTTTTTAGACCAGCACGCACATGGGCGCACAAATGGGTGCAAATGCGTCGGACTTAAACTAGCAAACACACTTGCGCTGTGCCTTGCGCCACATTGCTGCAGGTGTATGATAGGGCCCTAAATGTAATAAAACTGCACATTAGTTTTAATGAGACAAGTATAAAAACAAACGCAATTACTGTTGTTTGCATAGCATATAGTGCACCAATATATGCACATCTGCATAAGGACTTTTTGTAAACAAGATCATAAACATAAGTAACATTACACTGTGTATTTATAAACATTGTAACACTAATAATTTTATTTGATAAAATTAGTGCTCTCTAAACTTAAAATTGTCCTCAAGAAAACCAGTACTTTCATTTAAAAAATATTAATATATAGTTTCATTACAAAATCTACTAGCAGTCTATGCTGAAGTTCTTAGCTTGAATAACTAAATTTGTCCCCAAGCAGCATTGTTGCTCTTAAAAGTTAGCCGAATTATACTCTTATATATATTCTGTCATTTTCTCCAAGAGCACTGTCTATATTGTAATCATCCCCTTATGTATGTAAAAAATAATGTCGACATACAGTATCTGACCCTTACCCAAACTATAAACAATGTATCTTATTTATGCTAGTTCATCCATGTGTCATAGTTTCAGCTCTCTAATCAATCAACTTTTGAGCCAGTTCAAGGGCCAAATTCAGACAAAAAGGGATAAAGAAACAAGAGTAGGCAAAGGGGAACAATATAAACAATGACGAGAACACTGTTTACGCTCTGCAGTGGTGTCTTGCATGAAGACTGCTGAAATTTTTCTGGGGTTGGTCATTTATAGTCTCAGCAGTCATTCAAAAAGAGGTCCATCTCACTGGTGGAGTTTAGATTTGAAATGTTGGGCCTTCATAGAGAGTTCACCTCCATCCAACTCCGTGATGAGTTTTTGCAGAATTTCAAAAGTGAAATGCAACTTTGTGGGGTACTACAGGTTAAGGGCATAGATTAGACCAAACAACACTGATGTTGCAAAAGCCATGCTGTCGAGGTCCTGAAGCACTGCCACACCCTCTAGCACAATTCCCACATCATGGGCTTCATTGTCTACAGTGTCCTTTATCACGAAGTGATAAAACAAAATAGTGATCATAATCATGCTGAAGATGTGTAGTTTAAGGGGTCGTTCACATGTCGTGTCTTTTGCACACGACATGTAGCCACGCGGTATGCATGTTCAATACGGAAGCGATGTGCATGCGGTGTGAGGCGTAGTGTTAGAAATCCATTTATTATTTGCTAAAACTTCCACGTCTTCATGGAGAGCGCAGGCCATTGTTGCTTAGCAACGGCAGACACCACGGGTGCCAAGCTACAGAGCGCTTTTGGAAGGAAGGAGAAAGTGGCGCGATCCTAGTGGTTTCCACATGTTTTAGGCGTGATGTGAACGCCCCCTAAAGATTAACTTATGCTTTATTCCTTCCTGCCTCAACATCTCCACCATATACACTCAAAGATTTTACTCCTTCTCTGTTTATTTGTCAGTAAATCAGTCAACTTCACATTCCTCTCATACACATACATTGATGGAGCATTGAGCACTTTTGACAACGGCAACGAACCCCTCCCCCACCCAAATCCTAAACTTAAAATCTAAATTAACTCAAAAGACTGTGGAGTTAACACTTTTTAGCAATGAAAACTTGGTTTCCATTTGTGAGTGATTTAAATCGAATTTTGTAGAAGTTTGCTCCTGTGCAAACGATAAAAGAACATCACGTATACTTCACAAAACTGAATTAGATGAATTGTATGCAACTGAATTAAGTTGAGTAGAAAATGCAAAGTAATTGTGTGACATGCTAATTTTAATTAAGTAAATCAAACGGCAGAAAAAATAATTTTACTTGAACACCATTTGTTGGAAATCTGAATCAATTTTAACCTTTTTTCTGCAAAGTGATTATATAATGTTTTGTGACTCCATCATATATGTAAGTGTCAATGCATTTAAGAAAAATAAAAGACATTTAAATCAGCATTTTGCTACTCTTTTGCTGTACCTTGGGCTCAGAATGCATTCTGGAATTCTCACTGCATTTTGCTACAATTATCACATGGTATTATGATAAAAATGCAATCTCACAAGTTACATTTTGCACTGTTGCACTGGGTCCCTCCTTTCAGAAGCTACTGAACTGGATGATGTGTCATTCAAGACACCAGTGCAACCAATGTTACAGAGAAGTAACTGACCATATAAAGCAAATGATTGTACATTTGCCACCATGTTCTAGAACAGTGCATCAAGCCTTTTAAAAGTTATTGAACATGAAGAAACCAATACAACACATTAGGTAGAAACTGACCATGTAAAGACTATTATTGCTCAATAAGTCATTGTAGTATGTTTATTAGGGTGAAGACAAGGTTTTACAGTATATTCAGGAACAGTTCATCAAGCCTTTTAAAAGCTATTAAACTTAATGTGACATTGAAATAAAAATAAATAAAACAATAAATAAGTAAATAAAAGATACTTTGGCCCTAAAAGCAAAATAAATAATAATAAAAAATAAAAAAAACACAACAAAACCAACAACAAAAATTCATAGTGTTTCGATGACGTTCCAAAATAGGAAAATAAATAACGATTGATGAGTGATAAATGTTCACATTTGCAGTCACTCTCTCTGCTTTTGTATAGAAACACAACTAGTTTAATGTAATTTAAAGCAAAGCTGTACATGTAGATTCATCTGAAAAGTTAAAACTTTTAAGAAGTTTCTAGATTTACGATGCTAATAACTGTGGAAATGCATTCTCATATCATAGACATCAGTTTGTAAACGAGACTTTTATTTTAGTCTGGTGATGTGACGTCATAAAGCTGCACCGCGTTCCTGCATATCTTATGATTCAACGAAGGTTTGTGGTTTTAAAGTTTTTTTTAATCAATGCAAACTGTCCTGTCAATCTAAACGTTGATTAGAAGCTACGAAACATAAATGAGTCAGTCTTAAATATAACGTTGTAATACTTTACATACTTTTAACGTCATTTTTGTGAGTAAAGCGCATCCTCGTATTCATTTCGCTCCCTTTATGTGAATCAGAACATTGCTCAAATACGGGGAAAAAAGTGAGAATAATCGAATCATCTGAACCGAATCATTCGTAAAATGGTTCAGTGATTTGAAGCTCTCGAATCAGCTCCTGCTGACGACAAACGAGAATAACAAACACAAACATAATGACAACTTTTACAAACCAACTGTAAATGTCTTTGTGAAATTGTAATTATTTATAAACCATATATTAACTTGTATATATTTACATACTTGTGTGTATAATTTGTATGGATAGCTTATTTTAATCAGATCATGTAAGTCCTTGCACTGGTAAAGGAGTCAGTCAGAGTGATGTATGGAGCTGACTGAGACACACTCGGAGATTTCGTTTGCATGTATCTCAATGTTTGTTTATTATTCTCATCTTAAACAGAACAAAGTGTCCAGACACACAGAAAAAAAAACCCTGGTGATGCAACTGCAAGATCCTAGTGACAGAACCGTTATAAAGATGGAGTTTATTAAAGAGGAGAGTGAAGACATAAAGATTGAAGAAACATTTACAGTCAAACATGAAGATACTGAGGAACAAACAGGTTGGTTTTCATTCTCAAAGCTGGACTCATTTGATCATTATTAAAAAACCCACCTCTACAGAAATGAATGATGTCCATACATTATATTTTTCTTTGCACAAGCTGCAGGTAGACGCAATCTTGTTGTTGGTATTATCCAGAGTAGTTTTCCTTGAATCAGCAGGTTTTGTCTGAGGTGTGTGTTCACTTGTTAAGTAATAAAGCAGGTTGGTTGAATTTCCTGAATATTTGAGTGTAGCTCACAAACGACATTTGTTTTTCAGTACTCCCCGACTAATTTTTAAAATAAAAGTGCAAAAAATAAGATTTTTTTTTTTTTTTAATATATTTTGGCTGTAAACAAGACAAAAAAGCAAAGTAAGAAAAGTATTTTTGCAGTGTACAGTTGTATTAGATCAACAAAGGTCAGCAGCAAAGACACTGGTTAATAAAATGGGATTAAATATTTTCGAAAAAGTAACTCATTTCATTTACAAGATATTTTATTGTAAATTAAAAAGTAATGCATTACTTTACTAGTTCCTTGAAAAAAGTAATATTATTATGTAACTTGAGTTACCCCCAACTCTGCTCTTGGGAGACCAGAGACTTGATTGTCTTGTAAAAAGGGGCATAATAGGTCCCCTTTAACACTTCTGTAGAAAGTTTTGTCTAAACGTAGAGATACATTTTTTTTATTAGTATATCTGATAGGTGGATAAAGACATTAATCAAATTCAGTATAAATTCAATTTGAAAACAAGCACCATTATATAAGGAAGTCAGATGTAGTGAAGCCGATCAGTGAGGGAGGGATGATTTCCGTTTCAGTAATTGATTTCCATGTTATGAATGGTATCCTTATGTTGTAGTGGCTCCAAGATCTCCTTAGAAATAAACACACCATTTGGTTTAGCTTTTCTTCTATTTTTTTATTGTATTATTATTATTATTATTATTATTATTCTTTTGGGGGTATTGATTTTCTTTTAAGTTGTGATTTTGATCAAAGTTAAAGTGCAAATTATTGTCTTTTCATAATCAGGTATTATTATATTGGAAATCAATATACAACACAGCTTTTCGCCACGCATTTGCTCTTTGTGAAATAATATGTGTACCCTTATTAAGGGGAAATCTGTGTTGTTGTTGTTTTTTTTTAAGACTGGATGGACAAAGGTGTCTTGTCCATTGTACATATTATGGATGGGGATGGAAATTTCTTTAGTTATATGTTAATTATATGTATCTTTGTTGAAAGCTGTCCCTCCTGGCTTGGTTCAGTATCTAATGATCTCTAATGTTAATTTTTCAGAGCAGAGCTGTAAAAATAAGGTTTCCTTTTTAAAGTAAACAAGATCTCTTGTTTTTGATTTTCCTGAAGATGAAGTGATTTGAATTAGAACAAGATTCCTCTCTTTTTCACTTCTACCAAAGGTAAAATACATTTAGTTTAAAATGTATTAATGATATTTATATATTTATATACCCTGTAATGAGTTCCTCAGACACAGATTTAATATGAATTGTGATGAGTGTACCTTTTGTGAGGCAGACATGGAGTCATTGGAACATGTTTTATTTATGCAAATTCTCCAAAAATCTCTGGGATGACCTCTATGCTTGGTCAAGGTTGAAATATGTAACACCTGATTTTAAAACTAAAATATTTGTCCTTTTGTCAGATTTCTGATGTTGAATATTTGCTTAATTACGTTTTCATAAAGATTTAATGATCTTCTTCAAATCTTCCAAACTTTTTAAAAAAGCCCTTAAACTGTGTATTCTTTTGAAAGTATCTTTTCATGTTTATTTTTGTTATGCTGTTATTTGGACTTCTTGAATTTTATTAAGATTTTTCTTGTTTATTTGGTATTTTGTATGTTCTCTTTAAGCAAATAAAAAAATAATACTTTGCCACTAGATGTTTACATCATAAGGTTAAATTTATGGAGATAGATCAGTCTCAAAAATAATACATTTACAAAACGAAAATGCATAAATTCACATCACAATTCACATTCACAAAATCAGATTCGTAAATTCAAAATACAATTCATAAATTCGAAACACAATTCATAAATTCAAAACACAATTCATAAATACACAAGTAAAAGCATAAATATTTCGCCAAATGCTCACACAAATGCTTCTTACTTAAATATATTTAAAATGTTTACACAAATATGTATACATCAATTATTTGAATTAATTTTCATCACACTTTTATGAATCAGGTTACACGTGTTTATGGATTGTTGAATCTGCATTTGAAAATCGTCACACGTGTGTGGACTGCTTTGAATTTGTGTGCGGTATTTTTGAGACCTTCCTGACAGGATAAGATTCGTAAATATCTTTTTTTGGAGGATGTTCTGTTTAGCCAATCGCGCTGAGCTTTTAAACCACCAATCAAAACGCTCCTTGCTGAACCGACTCGAGAATTCAACGCTGCGTTTGCTTTGCGCAGTGTTCCATAATCGGGTCCTGTATACCAAAGTTTATTCAGATAAATATGTAATGTTGTTAAATAAGTGTTTCTGTGTTAAATGTCCAGATATTTAATTTATTACAACAATTATGTAAAGTGTTCTGTTGTTGTTGTTAGTAGTGGTAGTTTAGGTTCGCAATAACTTTTGATCAGGCATTAAAACAGCTTCTACCACCTAATGGAGATTTCTAACACATACAGCAGAGAGATTTCAACATGGAGAACGAAATCCCAACCCAACGAGTAAGTAAAGTCGTTTTTGATGAGGTGACATTTTCTTATGATGAAAAGTTGTTTTAGTTAATGATGTGTGTAGTTACAAAGTTGTTAATCCACACAGCATTTTAAAATAATAACTGGTGTTTGTAGTAAGTAATCACAGGATGAATGAGCGATAAACAATCAATAAACTAACTTTATCTAGTAATTTTAAATAGAGTTTGTAGTAAATTGGTCCTAAAGTTAACATCGCGACCAGCTAGGGGTGCAACGAATTATTTGCTATGATGTTTCATGTGGGACATTCTAAAACGCTTAACGAGAAAAACGCTTGAGCTGAGACAGGAGAACATTTTACTTTCATATATTATAAAATAAACAGAATTACAAATGTTCTCAGTTTGTCGATGCGTTCACGCTGTTGTCACGTTAAATTCTTAACGTGAAATGATTCACGTTCGCTGAATAAAAGCTCGTCCTTTTTACAGCAGCAAGTTTATTAAAATAAGTAAAATTTGACAAGTTTTTTTCCCGGTCCTTGTTAAGGTACGTTAAGCGGACTGGGGACGCTTAACGTGATATTATTCAATTTATTTGCTGAATAAGAGCTCGTTTATTTGACAGCAGCAAGTGTTTATTATAAGTATTTGACAGTTTGGTTTTTCCCGGTCATTGTTAAGGTATGTTAAACCACGAAGCTGTTAATGGATATCTATGGGAGAGAAAACGCTTAACGTGATATTATTCACTTTATCCGTGGAATAATGACTCGTTCTTTTGACAGTAGTTAGTGTTAATTGTAGGTAAAGGTTGACAGAAATGTGAGTTTCCCTGGTCATTGCTTAGGTACGTTAAGCCACGTTAAGCGTTTTAGAATGTCCCACATGAAACATCATAGCAAATAATTCGTTGCACCCCTAGCTGGTCGCGATGTTAACTTTAGGACCAACTTACTACAAACTCTATTTAAAATTACTAGATAAAGTTAGTTTATTGATTGTTTATCGCTCATTCATCCTGTGATTACTTACTACAAACACCAGTTATTATTTTAAAATGCTGTGTGGATTAACAACTTTGTAACTACACACATCATTAACTAAAACAACTTTTCATCATAAGAAAATGTCACCTCATCAAAAACGACTTTACTTACTCGTTGGGTTGGGATTTCGTTCTCCATGTTGAAATCTCTCTGCTGTATGTGTTAGAAATCTCCGTTAGGTGGTAGAAGCTGTTTTAATGCCTGATCAAAAGTTATTGCGAACCTAAACTACCACTACTAACAACAACAACAGAACACTTTACATAATTGTTGTAATAAATTAAATATCTGGACATTTAACACAGAAACACTTATTTAACAACATTACATATTTATCTGAATAAACTTTGGTATACAGGACCCGATTATGGAACACTGCGCAAAGCAAACGCAGCGTTGAATTCTCGAGTCGGTTCAGCAAGGAGCGTTTTGATTGGTGGTTTAAAAGCTCAGCGCGATTGGCTAAGCAGAACATCCTCCAAAAAAAGATATTTACGAATCTTATCCTCTCAGGAAGGTCTCAAAAATACCGCACACAAATTCAAAGCAGTCCACACACGTGTGACGATTTTCAAATGCAGATTTAACAATCCATAAACACGTGTAACCTGATTCATAAAAGTGTGATGAAAATTAATTCAAATAATTGATGTATACATATTTGTGTAAACATTTTAAATATATTTAAGTAAGAAGCATTTGTGTGAGCATTTGGTGAAATATTTATGCTTTTACTTGTGTATTTATGAATTGTGTTTTGAATTTATGAATTGCGTTTTGAATTTATGAATTGTGTTTCGAATTTATGAATTGTATTTTGAATTTACGAATCTGACTTTGTGAATGTGAATTGTGATGTGAATTTATGCATTTTCGTTTTGTAAATGTATTATTTTTGAGACTGATCTATCTCCATATAAATTGAGTTAAATTATTATATATATATATTTTTTTAATAAAACTGAAACTGCATACAACTCTCAAACCACAAGTGGGCCCCAATTGCAGTTGTGCAGTGATTCTATGTGGTTCGAGAGCTGTATGCAAACTTTGTGCATAGTGAGGCACTGCTAGAGTCTTTTATTTCAGAATGAATATGGCAAATGCTGTGGCCAGTAACTGTTTTTCTCTGTGCAGTTAGTCCTCCAGACTAAAATGATGCAGACAGTGATCAGTGACTAGTAAGTGCTCTAGCTGCTGCATTAAACTGTTGTTAACTCGTCTTTGTCTCTTTTCACCTTAGACCTGATGACACTGAAAGAGGAAAATCAAGAACTCAATGAAATGAAAGAGAAAGATCAAGAGGAGAAACATGGTTTCAAAACGGAAGAAAAATCAATTAGTTGCTTACAGACTAAAAAGACGTCCTCATCAAAAAAAGCTCAAAAAACACAAGGTTCAACACTAAATTTCTACATGAGAATTCATACTGGAGAAAAACCATACACTTGCCAACAGTGTGGACTAATGTTCAATCAAAAAGAAAGCCTTAAAGTCCACATGAAAATTCACACTGGAGAAAAGCCTTTCGCCTGCCCTCAGTGTGGAAAGTGTTTTACACGGAAAAAAATCCTTAATGCCCACATGAAAATTCACACTGGAGAGAAGCCGTTCAAATGTCCTCAATGTGGAAAGTGTTTTACAGTGAAAACAACCCTTATTGGCCACATGAGAGTTCACACTGGAGAAAAGCCTTACATCTGCCAACAATGTGGAAAGTGTTTCCCAAGAAAAGATAATCTTAAGATTCACATGAGAATTCACACTGGAGAGAGATCTTTCATCTGCTTTCAATGTGGGAAGAGTTACAAACATAAGTTTAACCTTAATGATCACATGAAGATTCATACAAGAGAAGGTTTTAAATGTCATCAGTGTGAAAGGAGTTTCACAGACATGAATCACCTGAAGAATCATGTAATGACTCACATCAGTGAGAAGTCTATCATTTGCCATCACTGTGGAAAAAGTTTCTCAAGAAAATATTTCCTCAAGATTCACCTAAGAACTCACACTGGAGAGAAACCTTTCACCTGTGAACAGTGTGGAAAGAGTTTCACAATTAAAGGAAACCTTACAACTCACATGAGAGTTCACACTGGAGAGAAACCTTACAAGTGTCTTCAGTGTGAGAAGAGTTTTCCATTTCAAGCCAGCATGAAACATCATTTGAAAACTCATTTTGGGAAGAAAACGCCATTTTCCTCTCTGAAAATATTGGTGAAAAACAAGTAATTTCTATACTCATCTGTGCATTCAATCTGGAAGACAATTCAGTTGTGGTCAGAGTAATACAACGTTCCCTCTCCATACAGCACACATACTGAATTTGAAAACTCCTATTTCTCCAAGACTGAAGCTTTTTTCATTAGCCCAGTGTATCAGCATTCCCCTTGCTTTGTGCAGCTTTATAAAAATGAACCAATGGCTCGGCGGCAGAGCCACACAAGCCTATGGCGATGAAGCCCACCAAAGGAGAGAAGGGCCATTTTGCCATAGATTATTTTCCTGCAGCAATGACTCTAAATTTCAGTTTCTGCTTGGCTAACTTTGCACTTCCTGCCACTATCTTGCATTCTGCATTGAGCTATTCTAATAGCAAATTTCCTAAAAAGTAATTTTCTGTGCCGTTGTTTCAAATGCCGTGCCGTTGCTCGCTGATGGCTATGGTGAGTATGTTTCAATCTTGGGCGCTGCCCATGCTGAAGCTGTGAGAGAGAGAGTATTCAGGCTACTATATGACAAAATGTTTGATTTATTGCCCCTCATAATTGTGCCCATCTTCTATTGTAAGTCGCTTTGGATAAAAGCGTCTGCTAAATGACTAAATGTAATGTAATAAAAATACAACTGGACACCTGTTTTTTTTTTTTGTACACCCCTCACCCACCGGACATCTGTTTGTACATCCGTTTAATCACCTTGGTAATTCAAAGAAATGTATGATCATTCTTTTATTGTTTGGGAACGTGTTTTGAAGCGGGACATTGAAAACTGTTAAAAACTATGTGCTTTTAAACTTTAAAATGTGAAACAGTGATATTGGTAAAACGGGTTTTATTAAAGTTTTTTTCACACGCTTGAATCACTGTGGCAACTGTGTGTTTTCCCAGAAAACAAAGTCAAGATGAGCATTTATGTAAACTATTGTTAAACAATGAAAAGCGGTGATGTATTTAAAACAAAAATCTATCAGACACGACTGCATAAAACAAAAGCATAGCATAGTTGTCAAAATCTTGTAGCATTACAGTTTTAAAAAGGCAGTTTGTTGCAAGACTTAAAGGATTAGTTCACTTTCAATACAACAATTTACAGATAATTTACTCAGCCCCTTGTTGTCCAGGATGTTTATATCTTTTCTCCTCAGTCGTCAATAAATTATTTTTTTGAGGAAAACATTTCTGGGATTTTCTTCGTTCAATGGACTTAAATGGTGCCCCCAAATTTTAACCTCCATAATGCAGTTTAAACTCAGACCGAGCTTCTTTCTGCACTCTGAGTTTGGTTTTCACCAAAGTTGTTTCTTTAAATTATTGGGGGAAAAAAGGTACCTCATGTAGTATCTATTCACGTCATCATTTGCATATGAAACATTGCCAGATTGGATCATTTCCAATCACACATTTGGGTTTATCTAAACATGTAGGATGATACCAATCTTGGCATTGTAGCACTAGACCATGAGCCCTTTGTAGTGAGCTGTTCTGCAAACACAGTAAACTGGTATTAAAACTGGCAGTTTGGGCATGTTTGCCTCAGCTTCATTCTCTTGACTCTTTATGCTAAATGTTATGCTGCTTTTTGTGAATGAAGCATAGAGCTGTGCCCTTAGACTGCTTTCATTAAATGTGCATTGCTCTGGTGGAAGACCCTTTGCGAGTTTTGAGGATAATTAAATTATAATAATAATTAAATGTATTACTTTAAAATTGTAACAGTTACAAAAGGGGGTTACATCTGAATATTACACACACACACACACATACAGGTTTGATATCTTTCCAAATTTTCTAAAATAGGGTACATGCTTATTTTTGATAACTGTTTTATTTCCTATTTGTGAGCCTTGGACCACAAAACCAGTAGCACAGGTATGTTTGTAACAATAGCCAAAAATACAGTGTATTGGTCAAAATTTGAACAAATAAACCTGAAATTAGATTTATTGTCTTTTTGTTCTGGGAAGAAACTGAGATGGAATACGATGAATACACTGACATAAGGATTTAGTTTCAGTTAATAAATTAAATAGTTAAATCTGAGCAATAACAACTTTAATTTTGATCTACATATTATGTATGAGTTTTAAATTTTTATAAGTTCTTTCCAAACCTGTAATATGACGATACTGGAGTTTATCTTTAATTAAGCATATTACAAATACTCGCACTTCACATTTGCTTACATTCAGATATAAAGACCAGATCTGTATTAATTGCTTAGGGCTTTTGATACCTTTGTAATTCATTCTTTGGATTGATGCTGTACCATAATTGTTTTCAAATGTAAAATGGTATGACTTTATCGAAAAAGACAGTAAAAGAAGAAGAAGACTTATATTTTAGTCTGGTGATGTGACGTCATTAGGAGGCGCCGCGCTCCTTCCAGCGTCTGTGATTCGGCTGAATAAAGGTGTGTGCTTTTAATCATGTAAAGTGTTGAAATCAATAAAATATGTTTAGAGAACTGTATATAAAATTGCAAAACTATTAACCAAGTATTGACAGGAAACGGAGCTTTTCAAAACTCCGAGTCAACTGAATCAACTGAATCGCAAAATGATTCACTGTTTTGAATCGCTCGAATCGTCGCACCCTGACGACTGCTGTTCAAAACTGTGAAATACAACGAGAACAAGCTCAAACACGTTTAATGACAGCTAATACAAACCAACTGTTTTCAGTGGATTCTAATGATTTGTAGATTATATTTCATTAATACTAAATATAAGCCTTAATACAAATGTGAACCTTTGTCTAATTTGTGCCTTTTTTTTTGTCTTGTCAAGTCCATGAACTCTCTCACAAACTACTGAATTCGAGCTGACTGAGACACAACCAAGGATTACTTTTTTCACATATTTTACTTAATTATTTTCATTTTAAACAGGACAAAGAAAACACTTCTGCTGAATCACAATATTATAAAGATGGCATTTATTAAAGTGGAGAGTGAAGACATGAAGATTGAAGAAACATTTAAAGTCAAACATGAAGATACTGAGGAACAAACAGGTTGGTTTTCATTCTCAAAGCTGAACTCATTTGATTCTGCTGATAGCAGTAAATGTTCATTACAACAAGCAATAAATAGTCACATGTCAGAAATACTAGAAAACAGAAATACAGAAAAACATTTCTCCTGGTAGAGTCACTGTCTGCTGCTTATCTTTGTTCTTCATGTAAAGCTCTCTGGTTGAGCAAACAATACAGTCAGTGGCCAGAAACTTTATATTGAACTGCAGCATAATGAAATCAAACTGTTCCTGTGTTTGAGCAACATAAACAGTTGATGTTAAAGACCAAGATAGTTCACAAAAGAAAACATCTGTTGTGATTTTCCCATCTTCTGTCAACCTCATTTGTAAATGTCATCATCAGAAGATTATTTTCTTTTCTTTCATATTTTGATGGTTTAAGTGAAATGTGAGGTAATTGAAACCCTCCACACATCATTTTGTCCACTGTTGTTTGATGGGGTTTGTTTCACAATATTTAAGATTCTGCTTACTGTGTCATCACTGGCGAATAGCTGCATTTTTCCAATTTTCCAGCTGAATTTTTTTAAAATATACTTTTATCTTGATGATTTTGCTTGTTGATGAACCTGTAAATATGCAAGTAAATAAGTGAACCTTATTTCTTTCTTATGAAAATATGCTCATATAAATATACTTAATTCTAAATGGAAAATATTGCGAGTGCTCTGTAGTGAATTGAGAGCATTTTACACTTGTTTATATTATAACATCTGTGTTATTGATAATTTTAGGAATCTGTGATTCATCTCTTACAGATCCAAGTGACACTATTTTGAAGATGGCATTTATTAAAGAGGAGAGTGAAGATGAGAAGATAGAAGAAGCATTCAGGGTCAAACATGAAGATACTGAGGAACAAACAGGTTTGTTTCTTTCTGAAAGCTATTTTCACTTATCTGATCCAGCTCTACAGAAATGAATGATATTTTCCAGAAAGTCTTATCAGTGCTGTAACTAAAGTGGTTTTATTTGATATGGAGCGGGTTCAGATCACATGACCCATTACCTTGAAATTGAGACTTAAGACATATGCAACTAAGATTATATGATTGCTCTTTTTTTATCACTACTTTGAATAATGGTAATAGATTTTGGGATGACATTTAACACCTCCTTTAATAGCTTAGTGTGTACAAGATGTTGGTTTTGATGTTTGTTCTTTGAGCCATTAAAAATAGGATTCATTTGGATTTGTCTTTTTGCATTAGAGCTGATGACACTGAAAGAAGAGAGTCAAGAACTCAATAAAAATGAGAAATATGGTTTCATGATTGGAGAAAAATCACTTAGTTGCTCACATACTGAAAAGACTTCACAAAAAAGAGCTCAGAAGACTGCAGACAGAAGTTATTTCACCTGCCAACTGTGTGGAAAAAGTTTTAACAGAAAGGCAAACCTTAAAGTCCACATGAGAATTCACACTGGAGAGAAACCTTTCACTTGCGAACAGTGTGGAAAGGGATTTACTAAAAAAGGAAACCTTGATATTCACATGAAAATTCACACTGGAGAAACCCCCTTCTCCTGCCAACAGTGTGGAAAGAGTTTCATTCAAAAAGTAAACCTTGAAAACCATGTGAAAATTCATACTGGAGAGAAGCCTTACACCTGCAAACTATGTGGAAACAGCTTTTATCAAATAAAAAACCTTAAAAACCACATGAAAATTCACACTGGAGAGAAACCTTTCATATGTTCTCAATGTCCAAGGAGTTTTACAGAAAAACATCACCTCAATGCCCACATGAACACTCATACTCGACAGAAACCCCTGCCAGCAATGTGGAAAGAGCTACACTGACAAAAAGAAACCTTAAAAAACACATGAAGATTCACACTGGAGAGAACCGTTTACATGTGATCCAAGTTTCTAACAAAAAGTAGCTCTTTTAACGTGTACAATTACACCAGAGTGATTACCCTGCAAACGTCCTTGCGGGGCCTGTGCTGGCTTTTTGCGTGAATTGTGGGCTAGGGCCAGCCAACACCAATCCTAAACATACCCAGTGTGGGCTTGCCCTGACGAGATCCAAAGCTTTGTGCTCACCGTGGGCAGGTCACACTAGAGGACTGTCCCCAATAATCCCATGATGGCCCAGTGTGGACCAACCCACTCAGGCCCAAAGCACCTTTTTGTATCCTTTGGGCCCATCCAGGTTGTGTGTAGGCAGCCCTATAAAGCAACCATGAGAATACAATCACCATTGACTGGACATTCTTTAGCCACACAATTGAACTGAAATGGCTCAAACCTCTTCAGAACCCATTGTTTCACTTAGGCCAGGGATCCTTAAATCTGGCTCTCAAGATCCACTTTCCTGCTGCGTTTAGGGCAGGGAATACTTTGTCATGTGATTAACTGTCAAATTCAAATATGCTTTTGTGCTTTGGCTAGTGCTGAGACAGAGATGGACATGCTCAGTGCTTGTGTAAGGGGTCAAAAATGTGCTTCCACTTCATCTGAGAGTGAATGGCTGCTCCATAAGAAACATATACCCCCGATTTCACAGACAAGGCTTAAGTCTAATCCCAGACTAAAATGTAAATCTGAGTGGCCTCAACTGAAAGAAACATGCACTGACTGATCTTAAAATATGTCAGTGCCTTTGTTTTGCCTCAAAATGCACACTTTTACATGTGTGGTGAAATCAGGTTTGATGTCCACCTTCATTATAAAACATGAATGTGTGTTTGCCGAAACTGATTACCGCTGTTGAATGTGTTGCTGACAGAATAAATGTCTACACAAACATGAGACTAGTGTCTCTTTTACCCTTTTTTTAGCTGTTTATAAATCTACTTTTTCAAACTCTTCCTTAACTCATGTCTGTCTTCGATGCTTGTTCATGACAGTACCATGACACATGTGCAGTCCTCTGCTTACAAACAAGGCACAGCGAATCCGGGTTCAATGTCAGAAAGAAGGCTCCTGTGTCAGCAGCATCGCACATATGTGTTGTGAAAATTTATTTTTGTGCACCAACTGGCTCTTTCCTGTCAGTCGACATGTTCACCATGACTTGGGAAAGTGATAATACTGTATGTCATGGCCATGTGATAAGTTGTGTTTATATAAATAATTGCATTATTTGAACTCAGTTTTTGCCATGAAGATAGTCATGTGTTCAGTTAAACACATCTTTCCATGTTGTTGAAGGGTAAGTTTTCGGTCTATTTTGTATTGTTACAAAGTTAGTAATACATATAAAGAACAATGTTTATTGTTTCTCCAAGATACCCAGTTTATTTGTCACTAAAACTGATGGAAAAGAGCTTTTTTTTTTTATTATTTTGATGCTGCAAAGTATAATTTTGTCAAAACCCATTTCATTGTCATGTCATTTCATTTTGCGTTATCCTGCAGAGTGTAGGTACACATAACTCAGAAAAAGAGTAAATATTGTTCATTTACAGATATTACAGATGTTACAGTAATACAAAGCAGGTTGAAAATTGTCAAACTTACCCATATAGACAACATAAGGATAATATTTGTCAGTTCTATATGGCCATTTACAGCTGCCATCATTTGAAGTCTTGAGTGTTGGCATCGTCTTAAGTTTTCACAAGTGAGACTGGATCTAATACGTTCTGGAAGTTTTCCTTATCATTGATATAACAATTTTTATCAATATTTGTTTACCATGAAAGATGAAAACACATTTAAATTTGTTTTCAGTGGATTACACTCTCTGCTCCTCAGAGCTCAACACACATGCAGCATTTACACAAATAAACATCTAGAATTAAAACATTACATTAATAATATACAGTCTTATTCAGTTATTCTATAATGAATTTAAACTCCATTTTTAGTTTTTTTTTTTTTTTTTAAAGCAACAGTAACTTACCATAGAGAAAGATTCTTTTTGGTAACATTTGCGTTTAATAGAGTAAAAAAGAGCAGAAAAAGCAGTTAGAACTTCAATTTAATAATCCGCTTTAACATTTCCCCTCTGACAAATTGCTGGAAACTATAGTCTTCGATATGTGGTTCTAAATCAGATACAGGTCAGATGTTTCTCAATGCGACCTCAGTCTGAACAGTCAGATCGGAATTCATGCGACTTTCAGTGCATGCGTACACAGCAGGGTTGATAGGTTTTCACAACTAAACCTGCCCAATCACGTTTCGAAAGGGGTTCCACATTACAAATCGCATTCCGGGGGTAAAATAAAAGTTTTTTGGCGGGGTTCCCCTGGTAAAATTAACATTACAGGGGCTAAATATTATGTTATTGGGATTGCTTCAACCCGCAGACATGAAAAACAACCCGCGGCAACACATGTAAGGTAGACATGGCAACACTGGTAAACACCAACTTCCATGGCCTTCACGTTTACTTTTTAAGAAGTCTTACGTTACTGTTGTTGTGCGCATGCGTTTAATTTCATGGGCTACATTTTTTAAAACAATGTGAACAGGCAAACCAAAAAATGAGATCTGAGCAGAAAATCAGAATTGAGCATTAAGGCTTGCAGTCTGAACATAGTGTGAGTGAGGAATGAGAGTGAATATTGAGTCAATGTGTTTGAAGAAAGAGAATGAATGAATGAATGAAAAAAAGAGTCAGAAAGATGCTTTTCTTTTGAGGGCTTTAGTTTGTTTCTTTTGTGGATTCAATAATCCCTGTCTCTTGATGTTTGGATGAAGTTCAGACTTTCATCAAACTCATTGTCCAACACCACATGAAACCATATCAAGGAAAGCTGGTCTGTGTTGTAGTTATAAAGAACCAAATGAAGAAATAAAGCAAACCATAATGGTTCATTTCAAGCCAGTAATCAGCATGCATTATCATTCATGACATGGCAGATTCAGAGCTTCAGGATCAGGTGTGTGTGTGTGTGTGAGTGATATGGGATTATCAATAGATGTGTTACCTGTTTGTTTGTGAAAACTTACCATTTCTACTTCTTGGGTGCCAGTTTGCTGGGGGTAGATCTGCTGCTGGTGTTTGGCTGCATTTTCTGCACTGGGTCAGATATCAACTGGTGGTGGATCTTCACCAACGCTGGCGCTTCCGATTGGTGAGAGGCCTAGGAAGCCTCTGTTTAGTTAGACTGTTTGGGTTTTGCGCATTAGTTCCCAAACTCACTGAGAACTGTACCGACTGCTGTGAGTATGGCTTGCCATAGAAAAGCTCCTCTAGGGCCAGTTCATACTGGAACGCCATCCAACTGTGGTTATACCCACCTAGACCTTTACACTCTGCCAGCAGGGTGCAAAGGGTATCAGTCAGGTCGGTCGTAACGGGTTGGATGACGTGCCTTAAGCCTAGTCCGTGGCAGTTGTCTCGAAATGGGAGGAGCATGGGGGTCTCCTGCAGGAGGTGATGGATGGCCTGCGGGTTGAAGAAATCACATGCCTCAATTTTAAGTGGGATGTGTCCTTCAAGGCGGTACACCGCTTCCATCCTGGCTGAGGATCGGTAAACCGTTTCCTCGATAGGTCAGCCATGTGGTCGATGTAACTTTTAGCTGCTTGAAGGAGACTGTGTGCGTGTGTGTTTTGGAATGTGAGCCCCACAGGTGGTGATCACCCTGCTTACTGGATGCTTAAAGTTAGTGCCGTGCAAATGTGGGGTGGTGGCATACAATTGGACAAAGGTGTTGGACTGAAAGTTTGCAGTCTCTGCCATCCCGTACATGCTGAACAAACTTCCCCTGTGGCCTACGATGTTTTGGAGGCCGTAACACGACCACATCAAGTTGACTCGTGGGTCCTTGGCGTTCATGGAGCATGCTGCATGGCAGGTTACTGAATGGACACCTTTTTGCATGACTAAAGCCTTGTCAGGAAGAGGATCATTTTTTGTGTGGGGTCTCTGTTTATTTCTTTGACTGTGTCCATAAGGGTCCCCAACACAAAAGCTTGGTCCTCTTCAAGAATGAAAATTTTTTTTCAGGTCATTCAGGTTAGTGTGTTGGATGGTTGGTCATTACAGCTGCTCTGGTCCCAGTGCTGTAAGTTTTGAGCAGAACAGTTCGATGACACTGTTGATCATCTGTGCCACATTTGCTCTTGCTGCAACTTCTGTCGAGAAGACAGGGTGTGGGTGTGTTGTAAGAGCCGAAATGACACTCAGATGGAGGATGTATCCCCCATCTACAAAGCCCAATGTGTGGCCAAATGTGTTTCTCAGTGCATTAATGGCTTCAAGACTGTAATCTCTAAGTGGCAGGTGTTGTTTCAGAAAATGCCAATTAGAGTGAAGGTTTTGGCCTACAGCTTTACCTAAAAGCATTAAGTGCAGTCTTGACTTGAGGGCAGCTATGTCATTTAACTGTATTACTATACCGTCAATGTCGAAGCTGTACCTGTTGTTATCTTTTGCATGGTGAATGGTAGTGGGAAACAGTGGAATTTTTGTTTCCTCATTCCTCAAAAAGGCTTCTACATTATTGTGCTTATAGTACTTAGCTGTGTTCTCCTAATCAGTGCTGTTGAAGACATCTCTATATAGGAAATTAAGCTCTTCCTCAGTGTAGTCTGCATAGTCAGTGAGGTCAACGATACCTGCCATCATTAATTGTTTATGAATACCTGTGTAGTGTCGATGAATTTGTTGTTAAACTAGTGTAGTTGTATGCAAGTCAGTGGATGTAGCCATGTAGCTATTATGTTGTTTTTGATGTAGTGTTTGTCATTTAGTGGTCAAAAGCAAAATGAAATGTTTTTTAAGCAAGAATTTGTTGAAAATGAGTGTAGCTGCAATGAATTTATTTATCAACAGAATCAGAATCAGAAAGAGCTTTATTGCCAAGTATGCTTGCGCATACAAGGAATTTGTTTTTGTGACATTAGCTTCCAGTGTACATAGACAACAACACAGACAATAAAAAAATAAATAAAATAAAAAATAAAATAAAGGTAATAGAGAATAGAAAATATACATATGTAAATATAAATATAAATAGACACAAAAAATATTTATATAGAAAAATGGATTAAGAAATAAGTGGCATATACAGCTGTGCTATTGATGCTTGATGAAAGTTATTGCACATATTTTTATTGCACAACGGGGTGAACATTTAGCTGTTCATAAGTCGGATTGCCTGGGGGAAAAACTGTTCTTGTGCCTGGTTGTCCTGGTGTTAGGGGCTCTGTAGCGTCGGCCAGATGGCAAAGGTTCAAAGAGTGAATGGCTTGGATGTGAGGGATCCAGGGTGATTTTCTGAGCTCTTTTCTTCACCCTGGATGTATACAGGTCTTGAAGGGTGGGCAGGGGAGCACCAATAATCCTCTCTGCAGTCCGAACTGTTCTCTGTAATCTTCTCATGTCTGATTTTGTAGCTGAGACAAACCAGACAGTTATTGATGTGCACAGAACAGACTCGATGACAGCTGAGTAGAACTGTTTTAACAACTCCTGTGGTAGGTTGAACTTCTTCAGCTGGCGAAGGAAGTACAATCTTTGTTGGGCCTTTTTTACAATGGAGTCAATGTGAGTGTCCCACTTCATGTCCTGGGAGATGAAAGATCCCAGGAACTTAAATGTCTCCACTGTAGCCACAGTGCTGTCCATGATGGTGAGTGGGGAAAGTGCAGGGGGGTTCCTCCTGAAGTCCACTATCATCTCTACTGTTTTGAGCGTGTTGAGCTCCAGGTTGTTATGACTGCACCAGACAGCCAGCTCTTTTACCTCCTGTCTGTAAGCAGACTCATCACCGTCCTGAATGAGGCCGATAAGTGTGGTGTCATCCGCAAACTTCAGGAGCTTGACACAGGAGTCTTTAGAGGTGCAGTCATTGGTGTAGAGGGAGAAGAGCAGTGGGGAGAGAACACAACCCTGAGGGGCGCCGGTGCTGATAGTGCGACTGCTGGACATGAATTTCCCCATTCTCACCTGCTGTTGCTGTCAGAAAGCTGTTGATCCATTGACAGAGAGGGCTGGGAACAGAGAGCTGGAGCAGTTTGGTTTGGAGGAGTGTAGGAATGATGCTATTGAAAGCTGAACTGAAGTCCACAAACAGGATCCTCACGTAAGGCCCTGGCCGGTCTAGATGTTGCAGAATGTAATGTAATCCCATGTTGACTACATCATCTACAGATCTGCTTGCTCGTTAAGCAAACTGCAGGGGGTCCAGTAAGGGTCCAGTAATGTCCTTCAGATAGGCCAGAACCAGTTTCTCAAACGACTTCATGACGACAGACGTTAGCGCCACAGGTCTGTAGTCGTTAAGTCCTGTTATCTTGGGTTTCTTGGGAATGGGGATGATGGTGGAGCGCTTGAAGCAGGCAGGGAATTCACACAACGCAAGAGATTTGTTGAAAATTTGTGAAAAAATGGGGGCCAGCTCATCAGCACAGGTTTTCAGACAGACTGGTGACACACCGTCTGGACCTGATGCCTTTTTTCTTTTGTTTTTCCTGAAGACCTGGCACACGTCGTTTTCAGTTAATTGTAAGGCAGGAGGGGGGAGAGGGGGGTTGCTGGAGGTGTTGATGGTTGTGAGAAGAGATCATCTGAGCAAGTGTGGGGGCTTTCAAATCTACAATAAAACTCATTCAGGTCTTCAGAAAGTCGTTGATTCGCCTCAGTGTTTGGGGATGGCTTTCAGACCGGTCCACACTGAAGATGGGTCGTTAGAAATGAACTGATCTTCTAACCTTTTTGCATAGGTCCTTTTAGCCACTCTAATCTCCTTATTCAGTGTGTTCCTGGCCTGATTGTACACAGCTCTATCCCCTTTTCTGTAGGCATCCTCTTTGGCCTGACAAAGATGTCTTGAGCTTTGCTGTAAACCATGGCTTATCATTGCTGAATGTTAGATAAGTTCTGGTAGGAATGCATATATCCTCACAGAAACTGATGTATGAAGTAACAGTCTCTGTGAGCTCGTCCAGGTCTGTGGCAGCAGCTTCGAAAATACTCCAATCAGTCAATCCAAAACAGGCTTGTAAGGCCTGCTCTGTTTCGGTGATCCATCTCTTCACAGCCTTTACTACAGGTTTAGCAGATTTAAGTTTTTGCCTGTATGTTGGTATAAGATGAACCAGGCAGTGATCAGAGAGCCCCAAAGCCGCCCGTGTGACAGAGTGATATGCGTCTTTAATTGTTGTGTAACAATGATCCAATATATTACTGTCTCTGGTGGGACATGTAACATGCTGTCTGTATTTTGGCAGTTCACGGGAGAGATTTGCTTTGTTAAAATCTTTTTGCGTTTCTCTAACGCCACGCTCACATTTGCTTGCGGTGGAATGTAAACACTCACCAGAATAAACGAGCAAAACTCTCGTGGCGAATAGAACGGCTTACAGTTAATAAAGAGCGCTTCTAGGTCAAAACAGCACATCTTCTTTAACACTGTTACATCTGTACACCACCTCTCATTGATGTAAAAGCACGTCCCGCCGCCACGCGATTTCCCCGTTGATTCCGCGTCGCGGTCCGCTCTGAAAAGCTGATGGCCCGGCAAATGAAGCGCGCTGTCTGGGATCCCGTTGTTCAGCCAGGTTTCCGTGAAACACAGAGCAGCAGAGTGTGAGAAATCCTTGTTTGTCCGGGAGAGCAGAAGGAGTTTGTCCGTTTTGTTGGGTAGAGAGCGGAGATTCGCTAGGTGTATACTAGGCAGTGAAGTACGGAATCCCCGCTGACGAAGCTTTACGAGCGCTCCAGCTCTTCTTCCCCGTCTGCGCGTCCTCAAGCGCCTGATTAGCGCTGCCGCTCCGCCAACTACGATGTTCACCAAAACGTCAGAGTAATCAAAAACCGGTAGAAAGTTTTGTGGTGAGTTCTGCCGAATGTTCAGCAGTTCATCCCTGGTGAAACTGATTGCGTTTGTAAAACAAAACAACAGGAAAAACTAACAAAAACACCAAAACAACTGGAGAGCTAAGTACAGAGGCTGCCATCTGCGGCGCCATCTTGCTTTTTGATTTGGTTACATTGGTCAGCGTCTATGCCCCCCCTGAAAGTGATAAAAAGTTTTTCAAGTCCCTGTTTGATGTTGTGGCTCAAGAGACAGAGGGTGTTTTAATTTTAGCCGGGGATTTTAATGTAGTAATAAACTCGAGATTGGATACTACAAGTCACTGTAACAGAAAAAGACAAATTTCTAAATGTGTTAGGAGCCTTATGGAAGATCTTGGACTAATTGACGTTTGGAGAGAGACTCACCCATTTTCCAGAGACTATACTCACTATTCAGTACCACATAAAGTACACTCACGAATTGATTATTTCCTGATCAGTAAAAAAGATCAACATAAAGTTAAAGAATGTGAAATCGGTGTAGCTGATTTGTCAGACCATAATATAATTAAATTAAAAATAGACATGAACACTCGAAAAAAGAACACATTGTGGAGACTCAACTTAGGAATATTAAATAATAAAGAAATGGTCAAACATATAAAAAATTATATCAAGCTATATAAAGAGGAAAATGACACTGGGGATGTTAGCCCTATTATGGTATGGGATGCTGCTAAGGCAGTTATACGAGGTAAGATATTAGCACTGACTGCAGCTTGCAAAAAAGCTAGATCAGTAACATATGATAACCTAGTTAAAGAACTACAAGCTTTAGAAAATAGACATAAGAATGAACAAGATATAGACATACATAGTCAAATGAAAGAAATAAGGGGAAAAATAAATGACATTTTGAAAAGTGAGTTAGAGAAAAAGTTGAGATACATAAAACAATCGTATTAGGAATCTGGTCCAAAAACTATGAGGGTATTAGCTAGACGATTAAAGAAACAACAGGCGTTAAATACAATCTACAAAATTCAGGATCCAAAAACAAAACAGTTAATATATGAACCAGAAAAGATAGAAACAATTTTTGAGAATTATTATAAATTATTATACTCTCAACCCCCAGCTGTAAATACAGAAAGGATAAAAACTTTCCTGGATTCAATAGATCTACCTACAATTGGCACAATTCAAAATGAATTCCTCACTGCACCAATAACGATGGAAGAGTTAGATAAAACGATAAGTGGATTAAAAAACAATAAATCACCTGGTAGTGATGGCCTTCCATCTGAATGGTACAAGATCTTTGGGGAGGACTTGAAACCAATTTTATTAGAATCATTTAATGAAACTCTTAGAAAAGGCAAGCTCCCCCCCCTCATGGAGGGAAGCTATCATAACAGTGATACCAAAAGAGGGTAAAAATAAAGAATTGTGTGGCTCATATAGACCCATCTCAATTTTAAATGTTGATTATAAAATATACACTTCAATTCTCTGTAAAAGGATAGAAACTTTTTTACCCGACTTAATTGATGAGGACCAAACTGGTTTTATCAAAAACAGGCAAACACATGATAACATTTGGAGAACATTACATATCATAGAAAAAATTACAGAGAAACATGAATGTGCAGCTATCTTGAGCCTTGATGCAGAAAAGGCATTTGATAGTGTTAATTGGGCCTTTCTCTACCAGGTGCTTGAACGATTTGGTTTTAGTGAAAATTCATTACAGTGTATCAGAACAATTTACTTAGATCCAAGAGCTAGAATTAAAGTGAATGGAAATTTGACAGCCACTTTCAATCTATATAGGGGTATGAGACAGGGCTGTTGTTTGAGCCCTACTCTTTTTGCTCTTTATATCGAGCCTTTGGCCCAAGCAGTTAGGCAAAGCGAGAACTTGAATGGGATTACAGTTGGAGAAGAAAATCATGTAATTGGGTTGTCTGCTGATGATGTAATTATATATCTTAAGGAGCCTGAGACTGCCCTCCATATACTTATGAACCTACTGTTAGAATATGGTAAATTGTCTGGGTATAAAATAAATGTATCAAAAACTCAGGTTTTAACATTTAATTTCTCCCCTTCACAATTAATCAGGCAAACCTACAATGTAAAATGGGATGCAAAATTTATTAGATATCTAGGGGTAATTCTGACCAAAGAATATTCAGAACTCTATTGTAAAAACTATAGTATCATTAATAAAAACATCCAAAGAGACATTGAGAGATGGTCAACACTACCAATGGATTTTAGTTCAAGAATAGAGGTTGTGAGAATGAATATTGTCCCGAGATTACTGTATCTTTTCCAGGCTTTGCCTGTAATGATTCCTAAGAATCAGTTTAGGGCTTGGGACAAGACAATTTTAAGATTTATCTGGGAAGGTAAAAAGCCTCGAATAAAATATACAACATTGCAGCTAGGAAAGGATAAAGGAGGGCTAGCACTGCCAAATCTACAAGAATATTTTTATGCAGCACAAATTAGGCCATGTGTGTGCTGGTGTAACCCAAGTTATCTATCTAAATGGAAAAACATAGAATGTATAAATCAAGGTTTGCCTATTCAGTGTCTTTTAGGAGACAAAGAAAAATTCTTGGCTTTCAGAAAATGCCTAGATAAAATAACAGGTACCACACTTGAGGTGTGGTTTAAATTAGTTGAGCAGTATAATCTACAAAGTCAGATTATATTGTTAAGATGGGTGGCATTAGATCATAATTTTAAACCAGGGCTTTCTGATGCCGGTTTCAAGAGATGGGCAAATCAAGGGTTAACTGCACTGTGTACTTTTGTTGCACAAGAGCAATTCAAAAGTTTTTCAGAGTTAAAAAATAATTATAATTTATAATAATAAAGATTTTTACCGATATTTACAAATTCGGGACTATTTTGAAAGGGAATATAAAAGAATGGGTCACTGAATTGAATAATCTAGTAAAATTGATAATTGATTCCTATACAAAAAATAATCTTAAAATAATTTCTTCCTTCTACCAGGCCCTGAGGGAAAATGGAAAGGATACATCTATCTATATTAGGCAGAAATGGGAAAGAGAATTAGGGGAAGAAATTCCAAATGAAAAATGGTATTCTGTTTTTAAGGCGCAACACACAATTACCTGTTCATGGAGGTGGAAAGAATTTGCATGGAAAAATCTGGTGCGTTTTTCATCACTCCCAAAATTAAAAGTAAACAATTATCCACCCCACAAAGATGCTGGAGAATGTGTGGCCAGGTCAATGTTGACCATTTTCATATTTTCTGGAGCTGTGCAAAAATATTACCTTTTTGGAACATGATGTTGTTGGAGTTTGAAAAGATCTTAGGATATGAAGTTCCAAGAGATTTTACTATAATTTACCTTGGTAACTTTGAAGATGTTGTGTTGAAAGAGGATGTATACATTGTAAATATATTAAGTGTAGTGTGTAAGAAGAGCATTACCAGACATTGGTATAAACAGGACACCCCGTCTCTTGATGAATGGATAACAATTATTAAAGAAATATGTAATATGGAAGAACTGACTTTTAGTTTGAGACTTAAAAAGGACTTATTGCTAAAAAAAAATGGAAGAAGTGGATTGAATATTGTGATGTAAACAATCATTGATTGTACAAAATGTGAAACAATGTAAACCCTCCAATGTTTGTTTTGTTTTATTTTTCTATTCTCTATGTTTTGTTTCGTATTGTCTTGTTATTTGTAGTAAAATGTTTTTTGTTGTAAAAAATGTTCTATAAAAATAAAGTAAAAAAAAAAAGAAAAAAGAAAACATATTAAATAAGAATGCTGAATAAGCTTATTTAGTCAACAGGGTTCCCACTCATTTTTTAGATATAATTTTCCAGGATATTCTTTATTTCTGTATGGTAGCAGGCAGAGCAGTGTAAAAAGAAGAAAAAAATATATATACATGAAGGGTTCAGATGCGAAGCCTGTAAATTCATTTGACATCTTTCTTCAAAAAATGCATTTTTATCAGGCTCAGATGTATAGGTTTCTATGGAAGTACTGTCAATTCTGATTGGGCTGAGGCTGGGATTTTAGTGAGTTTGAAGTAAAAGTATTTGATGGATGTATAATATGGGTCGAGAGCATTCATTTAAAAAGAAAAATAGGACAAAATCATATTTACAGTGCTGTCACTGGCTGGCGGCAGGTCATGTGACCTTGGCAACGGTGGCTTATGACAACCAGCTGGAGATGGACCCTTTTTCACATATGTGTGGTGGTCCATAGTTTTACCACTATTGAGAAAAGATTACTACCTTTGATGATGTAACGATGACGAAGACAGGTGGATCCAAGTGCAAAGCTTTATTAATAGAAATAATCGTGGTCGACAAGCAGGAACAAACATGGGAAACGTAGGACAAGACAAAGAAGCGTCAGTATCCAAGCGTGAAGGTCTGGGGCCGGCAGCGAGCAGAATAATCCAAGGGACAGGCGAGGGGTCAATAGGCGGGCGGAGAACAGTCACAGGAACCAGGAACAAAGAAGCTCGGCAACGGGAGGGCAACCAGGGAATAACGCTCAGAGATGACAGTAAACACTAATCAAAACTTCGCAACCAAACAGAACAAACCAGTCTATTTATACACAGAAAAGCAAGATGGCTGACAGGGGTGAGAGGTGAAAGGTAACAGGAAGTTCACGAGAATGGGGTTATGGGTAATGTAGTGAAAAATGGTCCATGGTGAAATGGAGGCTCCCTCTGATGGTGAAGGGAGGGAGCCACAACGGCACACTTCATGACAGAGCCCCCCCCTTAGGAGCGGCTTCCAGACGCTCGACACAGTCCAATAACACCAAGGGGAGGGGGGGTGGGACAGAGTACAAAGGGGAGGACCAGGTCCATGCGGGCTGACAGAGTTCAGAAGGGCGTGAAGACCAGGAGGTGCCGAAACTGCAGCAGAGTAACAGAGCTGCCCAAGATGCTCAGGAGACCACCGGAATGGGGCAGACATTCTTTTGAGCAGAGTCAGATGAGCGGGCAGCTCCCAGGGTGGAGCAGACACCCTCCTGGGCAGAGCAAACAGACTCCAGGGCGGAGCCGGCAGAGCAGACAGACTCCAGGGCGGAGCAGACAGACTCCAGGGCGGAGCAGACGCCCTCCAGGGCGGATCAGGCGAGTCAGACGCCCTCCAGGGCGGATCAGGCGAGTCAGACGCCCTCCAGGGCGGATCAGGCAGGACTAGAACCCTCCAGGGCGGCACGAAAGCCCCCCAGGGTGGAGCAGACAGGACAGGAACCCTCCAGGGCAGAACAGGATTCCCCGAGGGCGGAGCAGACAGGACAGGAGCCCTCCAGGGCGGAACGGGATCCCCCCAGGGCGGAGCAGACAGGACAGGAACCCTCCAGGGCAGAACGGGATTCCCCGAGGGCAGAACAGATGGGTCTGTAACACAGAACATAGACAGACACACACACACACACAGAGAGAGAGAATCGGACGCCCTCCAGGATGGATCAGACAGGACATGAGCCCTCCAGGGCAGAGTGGAATCCCCCCAGGGCGGAGCAGACAGGACAGGA